>BPTQ01000009.1:6015906-6657416 GCA_019973895.1 Chrysanthemum seticuspe
TCACGGGGTACACATCTTAATTGTTCAAATTTACGTGGATGACATCATTTTTGGGTCAACACATAAAAAGTTTTCAATCGCTTTTGCAAAACTAATGAAGAAAAATTTTGAAATGTCCATGATGGGTGAACTTACGTTCTTTCTAGGACTGCAAGTTCATCAATCACCCCGTGGTATTTTCCTGAGTCAGTCCAAATATGCCCTTGAATTGTTAAACAAATTTGGAATGAATACCTGTGATACTTATGCCACACCAATGGCTCATACCAAGAAGTTAGATGCTGATTTACATGGGAAAATGGTTGACCCTACCAAATACCGAAGTATTATTGGGTCTCTCATGTATCTAACAGCTAGCAGACCTGATATTGTCTTTGCTGTTTATCTATGCTTCCCGTTATCAGTCGCGATCAACTGAAACCCACCTCTCTGAGGCTAAAAGAATCCTCCGATACATCAAGGAAACCATTAATTTGGGGATCTGGTATCCGAAGGATTCTGGTTTTGAACTAATTGCTTTTTCAGACGCTGATCACGCAGGATGCTTAGACTCAAGGAAAAGTACTTCAGGAGCTCTACAATTTCTCGGTGATAAACTGGTGTCTTGGCAATCTAAGAAGCAGGATTGTACATCGCTGTCATCAACCGAAGCAGAATATGTAGCCATGTCTGCCTGTTGTGCTCAAGTCATTTGGATGAGAACACAACTCAAAGACTATGGTTACGTATTTGACAGAATCCCGATGTACTGCGACAATCGGAGTGCCATTGCAATCTCGTGCAACTCAGTTCAGCACTCGAAATCAAAGCACATCGATCTACGCTATCATTTCATCAAGGACCACGTGGAACAGGGTACCGTTGAATTATACTTTGTGGGTACTGAATACCAATTGGCAGATCTGCTCACCAAAGCCTTGCCTCCCGCTCGGTTTAATGAGTTGGTCCACCGAATTGGTATGAGGTGTTTGACTCAAGAGGAACTGGATGACCTCTTAAAACAGTCTTAAAAACCTGTCGAACACCAAAACCTCTTTTGTAAATAAATTTTCAAAAACAAAATACAAAAATATAAAATGCTATAAAAACAACAAAAATATTCTTCTAATCTATATTTCTTTCAACATGGCAAGTACATTTCTTCCGTCAACACTTCAATCTTTCAAAATTCAGTATTTTTCCGATCAAGTGTTGAGGGGGAGAAAATTAACTCTTAACTGTTTTCAAAAAACTGTGTACTTGCATGTTATCATATCTCGGTTGATTCTTTTAAAAATGGTGGTACATTTCCTGGTTCTAAGACACTCCTCGGACGTTAATTAATAATCTTTCATTATTTTCTCAAGTCAAGAGGGAGTGTCGTCAAATTTCTTTCCAAAAATCTTCATTTGGTAACAAAAAATGGAAGTTAAAATGCTTTGGATGAAAATGGAAAAGGTGGAGGGACCAAAACTGTCAAAATGGTAAAGTCTATTTTAATAAAACTCTCCACCTAACTCTTATCCATCACATTTAATACACCAAACCTAACAAGATCCTACGCATATACTTCGTTCATCATATCCGTGAATTTGATCATCATTCTGTAAGTAGATTAATGTTTCTAACGTGTTTTCAAACATGGGTCTTGAATTTTAAATGATTCCAACGGTCAAATCTATGGATATGAGTGATTTTGTGTTCTTCGCTTATGCGTAAGAACACTTGATCATGTGTTTGATGTTTGTGGCTTAAATGTTAATGTCAAAATGCTTTAAAAACATCCTTGATATGTTTTCTATCACCAAAACAAACCCAGAAACACGATTTGATGAATATTGCGAATTAGGGTTTATGTGTCAAATTGGGAATTTTTGAATGTGATGTGTCTTGGTTAAAAAGATTGTTGTTTTATGCTCTTGCGTTGTTAAATTGATGATTTCCAAAGTCTATAGCCACCCAGAAACACGAATTGATAATCAATTCGAAACTAGGGTTTAAAGCTCATAAACTTTGGGTATTTTTGATTCTCAACAAATTAAGTGTTACAACTTGGCTTACATACTCACAACATATCTTTGAACTACCAGAAAAAGTTTAGTGCATAATCTATGGCTGGAATCCATACGCGTAGATTTAGGGTTTAGACTACGCGTATGCAATTCTACGCATAGCTGTGTAACATATGTTCTTGCCATGATCTGTTGTTAAAATGTATCTATGTGTTAATAATGATGATTTGATGGACTTATTTCAGGCATTGCTACGCTTAACACTCAGAATCAAGGTCATTAGACTCTCTACGCTTAAGGATCACCTTACGCGTAGCTTGTTATGCGTAAGATTAATCTTACGCGTAGCTTCTACGCATAAGGTTCTACAATGGACTACGCGTATCCTATGAAGGATATGCGTAAACAGTGACCTCTACGCATAAGGTCAACTCTTACGAGTAGCCTTACGCGTAAGGTTAATATATGCCTACGCATAAGCTCTACGCATAATGTCTCTTTTTCATACGCGTAACATTTCTTACGCGTAAGATTGGATTCTACGCGTCAGTCTACGCCTAAGCACATATCATACCTGTCTACGCATAACTTTGCCAAAGCTACGCTTAACCCTGGATTGACCTTCATGATGAATTGTTACTTGTACAAACTTGTAAATAAACTAATCATATCATCACGAATCCAAAAATGTCACTAATAAACTTAAATCGTCTGATATGTTGTGAACAATAAGTGATAAAATAAACTTTAAAATTTAAAGTTAACTAACTCACGAAACATTTCACGATATCAATGAACTACTGAACATACAAGTGACTTAGGACTCGTAACAATCATTATCACTATACATTCAATAACTAGACAATAAGACCTTCTGTTGACTAACATTATGTCTCTCGATATGTTGGTTCTTTTGGCTAATGTTATTTCAGATCACGACATGGCTGAACAAATGAATGTGGATGCACCTGAAGTTCTCTCCATTGCTGATATCTATCCTCATGGCTATCCAATGAATATGGGAAAGAATAACCTTCAGTGTTGACTTTGACACCCTCACTTGCTCTGAATCTTCATGTCTTATTGCTATTGATATTCTGAGGACTCATCCATATCAGAACATGCTTACTCACTCTGCAACTATTCCTGAGATCTACATCCAACAGTTCTGGAACACGATGGAAAGGGTCAAAGGACAAACTGCTGTGACGGTGACTCTGAATCACAAACAAGTCACCATTACACCTGCAGACTTGAGGGCTGTTCTTCTAATTCCTGAAGTTGATCCGACCAAACTATATGCCACACCTGCTGAAGAGCTCACTCTCCAATTCTTAATCAATATTGGTTATGACGAGGCTACAGGAATAATCAACAAGCACTCTCACGTAGAGCTTAAGAGTATTCCTCAACCCTGGAGAACTCTCTACATGATCATCACCAAGTCTGTTTCTGGTCGTGACAGCGGCTATGAGCACCCTAAGCTCATGGAACTGCAAATATTCTGGGCATTGGTCAACAAGAAACACATCGCTATCGAAGCTCTGATTTGGGATGACATGATGTCATTTCTCAACAAACTTGGATCAAAGATTCCCTACATCAGATACACTAAATTGTTGATCCAGAGAGCACTTGGACTTCACCCTGACATTCCCAAGAGGCTCAATGACCCCGATAATCATGACATGTTGAAGGAACCCATTCTCACTGTTAGAATTAAGGAAACGTCTACAAAGAAACAAGGTGCTGTGCTGCCAAATTTCCTTCTAACTGAAGATGTCAGAAAGCTAGAATCGTACCAAAGGTATCTGGAAGCAGTCAGACAAGGCAAAGTTGGTCATCTCGACGAAAAATCTTCTGGTACACCTGTAAGGAGAACCAGAAAAGGAAGTGCTGGAAGTGTAACAAGTACAGATAGTCAAAGGAATGTTCCAAAGAAGAAACCTATTCCAAAGAGGAAACCTACCCCTAAGAAGAAAGTTCCGTCTCTGGAAGCCACTCCTATCATTTCACCTGAACCGCAAAGACAGCTCAGGGACGAGGACTCTGATGCTACTGACTCAGATGAAGAGATCACATTCTCTGAAACTGCAAAGGATGAAAATCCCTCAGTACCAAAACCTCCAAGCCCTCAAACTATTAAAGGAAAAGAGAAGACTACTGCACTTGTACCTCAGGATGAAAGCTCTGAAGATGAAGAAGAGCAATTGGATCAAGGATACAGAAAGAAGTTTCACAAAGTCAGACACCTTCAAAAGGCCGAAGAATTTGCTAAAGATCAAATGGGTGGCCCCGGAGGTTCAAGTGGTGCTGCTCACTCTAAACCATCTCCTGACGCGGTTAATCAACCCGATAAGGGAGCTGGTGCCACCTCTCTTCTGCAAATACAACAGCCTGTGGAGGACACTATTGAGTATGATTTTGAGAAACAGGAAACTGAGAAAGAAAAGTCTAAGGATGACGAGGATGATTATACAAAGTTTCTTCTAGACAGTCCAACACATTCAAAGGAGAAAACCTCAGAAACTCCTAAGGACATGAAGTCTCCTCATGTCTCCTCATCATCGGATTCTTCGTCTCACTCATCACAACCACCATCAACAAAGTCAACCAGATCATCATCCAAATCAGTGAAGAAACCACCAAAGTCTTGGATCTCTCAGTCTCATAAAAGGATTGTAAAAGCTGTCCAACAAATCAGAAAGAAGGACATAACTTACAGAAAAATGAATTGGTTTGCTGACCAAATTCAGTCCTTAAATGATGAGATAGACAAGATGGAAAAAGAAAGGGAATTTATTCAGACGTTCATGAAGAGTCATCGAAAAGAGGAACTGAACGAAATGATCGAAGGTTACACTAACAAGTACCTTCAGGATATCGTTCCTAAAGTCCAAATGGAACTGGAGAAGACAGCAAGAGATCATACTCACAAGTTTCTTCTCGACACTGTCCCCGGTGTGACTAGAGAAGTGTTTTCCAGACAACTCACACCTAACATCGTCGAATTGGTTAAACAGACAATGGCCAAAGAAGCTGATCTCTCTGAATCTGAGTTAATCGCTAAACTTGTGATGCAAATGTCAAAGCGATCTGGAACGTTTACTTCGGATGAAGCTAAATTTTTCGAAAGTCTACTTGATTTTCAACTCAGATCATCATGCAAGGAGTCAGCCGATCAACCCAAACGACCAAGAGATGACGATGATAAGGATAAGGACTCTGCACCGAAACGTCAGAAGCAGTCTGGTAAATCTACTTCGATGCCACCTCCTCCACCACGGACTTCTTCTCAACATAAGTCTCCTCCACATCGATCTTCTACTGATAAACCTCGGGACGATTCTGAGTTACCACCCCTGACTCATAAAACAGGTGATTATTTTGAGTATACGGGTGGTGACGATGAAGAGGTCCTTGAGCCCCGACAACAACCCACCTCACCCAAACAAGTGCAGAAACCAGCATCATCATCAAGGCCTTCCAAAAAGAAGAAGAAGACGACTCAACCTGGAGTTGTATCATGGCTAGATGACGATCAAACCGAAGAGTTTGAATGGTTCTCCACACTTGTCAATCAAACTCCCTACCCTGATGAAGGTCAGGAATTGGTAGACGGTTCAACATTGGAGCATGCAAAACTGTTGCAAGAAAAGTTCCATGTGAAGAAAATGACGAAATCTGAATTGAAGCGAATCAAGAATGAAGCATTCCAACTTCTGACAGACAGCTCTGAAAGCGCCCTCGAGGTCGAATATCATCTTGAGAACATCGCTCGAGCTATGTCTAACAACATGCATTGGCTCAATCCGGAAGCAAACCTTGACTTCACACAACGGGACAACCCTCCATACTACACCGATTGGACCAAACCTCTACCAACCATTGGCCAAGCAGACGAACCACGGATTCCCTTCCGATACTTTTTTAACAAAGACCTGTATTTTCTCTTACACGGAAGCGATGGCTCACGAAAATACGCTACATCCTTGACTCTTCCATTCCCAGGGGCTATTTACTCAAACTGCATAGCTATCGAGGAACGTGCAAATCACTTGTTTTCTGACAACGTGCAAGCATACGACCAAGATGCACTGTATGGGATTCATCATTGGCCTGAACGCCGAAGAATCTACTACAGAAGCTGCCTGGTTCAGAAGTCTCAACATGAAGTGTATAGCTCCAAGGACATCGTGGCCATCAAACACATTGATCTCAAGTCTAAGTGGGACTATACATTCTTGAAGAATATCATAGTCAAACGACAAGATGAACAGGACTATGGATTCTCCGAGGCTGACTTTGAGAACTTGTCCCTCAACGACATCGAAGACATGTACCTTGCCAAAGTACAGGGTCGTATGAGATAATTCTCGACTGAGGTTCAACGTGAATTTATCAAGTCAGTTCTCATCTTCATTAGACGCATCGTGATCAAAGAACGTGTCGAAGATATCCAGATGGCTGTTGAATCATATCAGAAACGTGTAAACTTCACTCCACCACAGCTTGATCTTCCTGACATCAACCAGCTCACACAACTTACGCTCATCAGCAAACCTTTCGGCGTTGTTTACCGCAGTGAACTTCGAAGAAATTGCTTAATGGCGTGTAGTGAGCTCCACAAATTCGGGGATCATACCTTGAAGATGGTTAGGGATGGATTGGCGTACAGATTGAAGGATATACGCCTGAAAGTTGGGAATCCTAAGCGCTGGAACTCTCAGGACAGGAGGGATGTGAGACGTATCATCACCATGATTGATGAACGGTTGTTCAGAAGGGATCAGTTCAGACGTTTGGAAAGCTATGTTGGTGGTCGACCCAGGATAAACATCACCGGCTTTCAACGCCCTGTGCGCACTCCTGGGAACATCACTGCACTTCCGGGTACCCCTTGAATTGTTTCCTTCATATGATTTTGGATGTGTGACTTAATATGTGAATGGCTTGTGCACACATAACAGTGTACAACCCGTAATGTTCAAGAAAGGACCCTGTGGTACGTCTCAGTGCCACAATCCTTATAAAAGGAGCGAAAGCTTCTTATTTTTTGAGTAAAACCTATCAAACCTTTCATTTTTCAAGGTTTTGCTCAAAAAGACAAGTACTTCCCCATATGATTTTAAAACCTCAACCGTTTATATCACTAGTTGAGGGGGAGTATTTGAATTAAAACTTTGTTCACAAATTGTTCACAGTGGTCATCTTCCCGCAACACTCGAAATGGTCATATTTATTGTCAACCGTTCAAAAACAACATTTTTTATGCCATTTTTGAGGGGGAGAAAATTGTGTGATAAGAAATATGTTGTGAAAATTGCAAATGAATATGTGTTCCTCAGACTTAACCAACGAATTGACGGTACTAAACTGTTAGTAACTCGAAAAGACTTGTCCTGGACGGGTAATAATTTCAAGCTAGTTCGCTAGTGATGTAAACGTGTCTCGCAAAGGACTTGTCTGAGTAGAATGTACCATTCGAGAAACTCTTGATAGACATGAACTCTGACGGGTTTGACAACCTTTCAAGGTTTGTCTACACCTTCAAGATAGTTATTCGAGCTAGTTGTCACCTAAAAGCTGACAATGTAACTCTTTAACTATTCAACGTAACCGTGTCTCGCGGGAGATTGTCTATCTTTAGTGGATCAATTCTAAATGTGCGCGCTCTTTCCTCACTGTGCATTTAACCATTAAAACTATTAAGCACATGTGGAGGGGGAGTATTTATGCAAAACATCATCTCTCACTGTGGTTCAAACATGTTTTTCATTAACAAACCCTTTGAGAGATATTTTCACATACAGTGGTTTTATGGCAAACATAGGTTAGTCATGGAGTTATAAGGTGACTAAGGTTAGGAATAACCGTCCTATGATCCGCCAGAGCCGGAGGGATCTACCCAAGGACACTACCATTAGTTAGTGTTAGAAGTCCTTAGGAATGATTATAAAAAAGGAGAAAATGAGAATCGGAGAAAGAAGGAGTTGAAGAATCAAAAAGAAATGTAAAGTAAAGGGTGAAAAGAAATAGCCCTCCAGATTATTCAACTTAGGGCAGACACCGGGTTCAATTCATATGCTACTGGCTGTCACTTAGTGACACCGGTATTGAAGATTAAAAGTCGTCATGGACCCAGTGACGCATGCACTAAACCTTCTTAGCCACTCAAGTTTTTCTCAACAGAAGCTTGTTTCATTCTCACAGGGAACCCTACGTAAACTATTGGCTCTTTCTTATAGATCGCTGGTATTGAAGAAGGAGACCCTCTCCCTAGTCTCCACTCAGGAAAACCAAAACGCACTATTGAGTCTAGAGCCACGAGATTCATCAAAAGATCTCTTAGGAACACTTGACATTTAATCACTTGATGATCAACAAATAAGATTATCAGTGATTCAGTGGTTCACATCGAGTCCTTCACAGATCTTAGCAATCTGTCGAGAACATTTATGAGAGGTTCACATCTGTGATCCTCAGTGATTGAATGGAAACTCCTGCCAGGGTCAACATCAAACAGCCCTGACAGCAGGTCACTTTGGTAACTCCCCGTGGATTACGCGGAGTGTGTCTCAAACGGTCTACAGTCGTGAGGTGATGCTTCGGTGTACCTCAGCGACTCATCTGAACTGTAGATGTACTTCGGTACATCGCGTTATCTCACTTGTGGGACTCCAGTTCAGGAACGGCCTTTGTAAGAATTAGAGTTGTGTTTTCACACTATGCTGTTAACACTCTCGAAGTTCAAACTTGTAAGTGCCGGAAACCGCTTATTACTAACCGTTTGAAATGTTTTCTTCTTATGGAAGCTCTGGAGCGGGATGATCGTGCTGATTCTTCTCATGCTCATGCCAACATCAACACTAATGGAAGTCCTATTCTAAAGCAACACAACCGTCAGAATGATTCTTCATCAAATCAAAGAATCTACAAAGTCAAAGACTTAATGAACTTCATCAGTATTGATTTCCACCGTCAAAGAGCGTGTGAGCATATTGAAGAATGACGTGGTGACACTGGAGCAGCGAAGCAGACCTGAGGCAGACTGATGCAGACAACAACATACTATCACTTTCACCACAAAGAACAATGATCAAAGAACAAAGTTAAAGATGACGTCAAAGCATAACTGTTCAAAGATAACGATCTCTCTACACTGGGGAGATTGTTCGAATCAAGGCAATTCCTCTCACAAGAAAGAAGAATGTCAGAAGACGTCACAGCTACTATTACATCAACGCCTTCACCGTTTACATTCATATATACTTGAGGGGGAGATTGTTGGAATCACTCCTAAACAGTATTTCAAGTATTTATATTTCATATGTAATAGGTAGCTTAATTATGGCCTTTATGTTTGTTTAAGGTCAAGCTTATGTAGAAGGCCCATAAGCTTGATCCAAGCCCAATAAGGAATAGGGAAGGAGAGGGAGTGTTGCCCTAGCTCCTTGCCTATATAAACTCTTGTAAACCCTCATTTGAGGGTTGGTTGTTCAAGTTTTCTCTTCATTCACTCACCTACGCATAACCGAGTCTTATATTGTTTGTGTGTGTGTTTGATACTTGTTCAATCGCCTTCATCGCTTTCTCTATAAGCTTGTGTTGTAAAACTTGTGACCTAACACATGTCTTTATAGGAAATTTCACCTACCTAGTTGATTTTATGGTCCTAGAAGATGTAGGATGCGTCATTGACTATAGCTTATCCCAAGTAGTGCTAGGGAAACCGTTTGTTGAAACATCTAGAATGAGCCATAACAAGCATGATGGGACAGTTAGGTTTAAGGAAGGAACCGATGAGATCACCTATAGGATGCCTTGGAAAACAACTGAGTATGGCCACTTGTCCATTTATGATCGAGATAACATCAAAGCTTTTGAGGACAAAAGCAAGGAAGATGTTGAAAAAGGTTATAAATTCATGTGGGAAAGAAGGAGGCATTATTATAAGGATTGCTTGACTTTAGGGCCTAGGTATAGAGTCTATGAAGATTTTGTCAACATGATAGAATTCTCATTGAGGATGCGTGAGGAAACGTAGGAGCACGACTATGAGTCTAGCTACAAGACTCTTAAATAAAGAAAAGCGCTTCGTGGGAGGCAACCCATGTTTAATTATTTGCTTGTTAGTGTCATATATCTTTTATTAATTGTTTATCCTCATGTTTAAATTTGTAAAAATGCTTTATTTTGTTTTTAACCTCGTCTTAATTGCATATAAAGGTATTTTACATAAGGGATAAGTGAAGGGAGGATTAAACACGTTTTCAAAAGAAACGTAAACATGAGAATAACAATTAACTAAAAGATATTTATGTTTGTTTGTTCGAGTCAAATGCTTGTATCACGTCATAATGGATGTTTTGCAGAAATTTTTCCAGATTCTAAAGATGTAAATTTTCCAAGAATTTTTTCCAGAAAATCGCAGACCAGTTTTTGTCAGGATAACCTGACGGCGTCAGGATTGCAACCTGACGGTGTCAGGAAGGAGCAAAAACATCAGATTACTTTTTTCTCGTTTTCTGAGCTACTTATAAATTTTTGGAATTTTCCAGGTCTTAATTTTCTTAGAAATTCTGTAAACATCCATTCCACAAGCATTATATCCTAGTTTAAGTCGAGTCTTATATATTATTACCGCCGATTTTACGTGAAGGTTTCGTTTGTTTTCTTCAAGTGTGCAGGTTTAGTTTGTCAAGAAGAAGTTACATAAGATTGGAAGGAGCTTTTCACGCAATAATTCTTCTTAAAAAGAATTTAACCACTACTTCACACACGGATCCTACCGAGCTAATCAGGGGAGTATTAGTTTCTTTCGTTTTTAATTACCTTCTTTTATCATAACTTTGATACTTTCGGGGAACATTGGGGACAATGTTCAGTTTAAGTGTAGGGAGGGAAAATAAAACGGGAACTTTGAAACTATGCTTATCCTTGATTATTTGCTTTGTCCAATTGCGATTGTGTAATAAACCATGAGAAAATGTCGGTTAGGGTAATTTTGGCACCAAATTTAAAATTTTTTATGACATATAGGAGTGGGCCATTAGTCTTAACAAAAGTGTCTCACGGATAGGAAGTTATATGACTAGCACAAAAACCCTTTACCACCCAAATTCCACCCCAAATGTGAGAATCGCCCTTAGATTAGTGGGAATTAAAGCATTCATCTTTAATGCTTAGAGTGTGAACCGGTAGTATATTAGATTCTAGAACTTGTTTTGTGATGCATTCCGAGATCGCAAGTGAGGCTACACTTGTGTAGTTAGGAATAACTAAATGATAAGAGGCATTAGGATAACCCTTGTTTGATACCCGTAATATAATTACTTCTTCCACATCGGTTGAGTAATTCCCCCACACCCTTTGCGTTGTACTCATCTTTAGTACACGATACCCCTAGTTAACCCCTCAGAGCCTATCCTTTTCGCAGTTCTCGTGATGTTTTGGTTTTTCCGGAATATCAATGAAGAACATTGTTTACACCCCACCCCCAAATATACACCCAAATCGCCTTAGCCTACCCCTTATGCACTCACTTTTAGTGCAAATGTTTGTTATCACCCTAAACCCTTAGTTCAATTATCTAGTTGTTTGCATAAGTTGCTAAGTCGAGTCATATCCTTTGTATACAGTTTTGGGACGATTGGGATTCATGGGAAAAGTTGAAGTTTATGAAATGACGGGAAGGGAACGTTAAAATTTCAAATTCCTTTTGTTTGCGTAATAATGTACCCCAAGTGTTTTGATCTTTTCAATTCGGGTCAAATTAGTATTAGAGTAATAAAAACTCAAGTGTAGGGATGTGCCTATAAATCCCTAGTATTTTGATGTTATCGTAGAGGATGGTAGAGTAAAAGTGTATGAAAAAAAAAAAAAAAAAAAAAAAAACATATGGGCTACCATCCTACATCTATCTTTGAATTTATGTTTGTTTATTTCAGTTATGTAGAGTTTAGAGTGTCGAGTCTTGGCTTAGCAACGCCATTCTTCGTATGCTTGTAACATAGAGATTTTTGACTTGCCACCACTAAATAGCCTATCCCACCAAACCCTTGTTTCCCTACCGTAAGCCTAACATTACAACCCTTTAAAAGACCTCTTAGATAGTCTTTCCTAGGTGCTTACGCCAAAGCGATGGAGGTTTGATCTATTCTCAAGCCTATGGTAATCTATGTACTAGGACCGGTTAATGAGTGTTTATCTTCCATTTCCTATTTGTTATATTTCATATATACACCCGAGAGAGATGTGAGTATCCAAACACCCCATGTGAGGTGCTAGTATGTAATTTCCGTGCTTGTTATGACTTTTGCGGGGCTTATATGTGTTGTGGACCGTTTTGAATTAATGCTTCATGACCCCTAACTTATAAATTAATTGGCTAAAAGCACATTTGCTTGAGGACAAGCAAATAACAAGTGTAGGGATATTTGATAAGGTTTTAAAAGGTACCATTTTGAGGGGTCGTTTTAGTCCTTATTTGATCACTTTTGTATCCGTTATTGCTTAATATCGTTCCTTTTCACTTTTTAGGTCTCTTGAAGGCAAAATGCTGGAATGGCACTTATTTGGACGAAAAGGTGCGAATATATGAAGAAAATGGCCAAAGTCAGAATCGAGACACTCACAGTTGCTGAAAACAGAAGGCGACGGCGTCAGGTGCTAATGGCGACGCCGTCCCAAAATTGTTGTGACGGGCCAGAACCCAAAACTCGTATTTTCAAGCGACGACGTCTAGTTGTGAAAGAGTAGGCCGTCGCTACTCAGACGGCCTAGATGCAATCCAGACGACGTCAGAAGCTGAAGAGGACGGCGTCACGGACATAAGGTGACGCCGTCGCAAGGTTAACGTGGCCAAGACGAAACCCTAATGACGGCGACACGACGGCGTCACTAAACATAAGGTGACGCCGTCGCAATTGTAATCTTATATATAGAATCCGAATTTTTCAGTCTTTGGTGGAGAGTCTTTTGGAGTAAAAACCTAAAACCGAACCTAAGGTGTCTTGTACAGTATTTTAGGGTTTTAAACCCTATCTTACATCAAGATAAGTCTTTACTTCATTAATTCAATTATGTCTTTGATTATTTGTGTGTATGCTTGCATGTTCTCCATGTCCGGCTAATTTATTTGTGTGTTTGCTTAGGAAGTATGAAACTTAATTATTGAATATTGATTGGTTGTTGCTTATCTTAGTTGATATATGATCTAGTAATGCGATAGGTCATTCGTTGTGTACTTAATGCTTGATTCATCTTTGTGAACCTTAGAATATAATTACCTGAGTAGTTGTAGGCTAAACCATCCAAAGAGCGCCTTAGAGTAGGAGTTTATCATCCCTAGTGGGTTTGTAGACGAGACCCTTTGGTAAGTTCAAAGAGTTAGGGAGAAACACATACCCTACAACTTTAGACACACAACGCAACTAAGAATAAGACGTGACAACTCAACCATCAATAGGAGATAATTAAGGAGTAATACAACCTAAGTAAACACATCTTTAAACTATCATACGAGCACACATTAATTAGACATAGACTCCCACAACCTTAGTTTAGATAATTAGATATAGTAGAGTAATCGGTAGAAATACCAACCCCCCAAATCCAATACCCGAGATTCGTACCTTTCTATTTCATAAAATATAAAAAAGATAAAAAATAATCTTCCTCAACCTTAACCTTAGCGTAGTAACTCCTTACTAGCATTCCTATTCCCCTAGAGAACGATATCAATACCCGTGGCTTACCCTAATTACTACACTACAACGATTAGGTTCACTGCCTAGGGTGTTATAAAACTTGCTCGAAGAAAAGGAAGTTTCCTTGACCCCAAACGACGCGTGTAGCGTTATCAGCTTCTCGAAAAAAGAATAAAGTTAATGGGACTACCAAGACGGTTCCCACTTGTGCTCCTGCATCGTCTGGGCCTTGTTTAACAAAGGTTAAAACTTGTCAAGGAAAGGATAAAGTTAACGGGACGACCAAGACGGGTCCCACTTCTATTCCTTTACCTTGTTTAACAGAGGTTAAAACTTGTCAAGACGGCTCCCAGCGGGGAAAGGGATCGAGAAGAAGCTCAACTAGACACTAATATAGAGGAAGCTTTGAGAAATAAGATCACTAAAAAAGAAGCTAAATCCGCATCTAAGAAAGTCAAATCTGTTAAAACAAAGCAAGACATTAATGGGTTTGATGCAATTAAGGAAACAGGGCCTATCAAGAATAAACTTATAAAGAAGGCAACTACATAAATAAAGAAGAAACTGGGCGAATGGAGTTCAGAGGCCGTAAAAGTTGCTGACATGGCAAATGACTTCTCAAAGAGTAACGAGGCTGACGTCCCCGATCCAGATTTTCATGATTTCGATATAGAAAGAAGCGAAAAGTGTTTCAAAGAAGGTCAACTCTGGGCTGCTAATGATGATCATGACGGGATGCCTTCGAACTATGCCATAGCTCACAAAGTTATCACTTTGAACCCGTTTAAGATGAAAGTTTGTTGGCTTAACTCAAAACCTAACAAGAAACCACTTCCTTTTCTCGGGTTCCAGGAAGCATTCGGCGACATTCAACCAGGAAAACACGAAACCCGTTACCTCTCCTGACTATTTCTCACACAAAGCTAGCTTTACAAAGCAGAGAAATGGTAACATTCGTGTTTTCCCTAAAAAAGGAAGTGTTTGTGGATGTTTTGGAAGTTGTGGAAGTTGACGAGTCCAGTGAAGAAACAGGCATTACCGTCACGCCACTAGTCAAAGTTGCAGGATTTAAAACAGTGTTTCACCGACATCTCGACAACAAAGAAACAAAAGTTATCCTGAAAAAAGACTTTCTTAAAATATCGCATCAAATACCTTCATACTTGCGCTCGGGTCAAGAATCTGCAAACGCTCCAAAGGGTTGTCTAGACCTCGACCCTGCAGCTATTCCTCCCGAGTTTCTACATGTTTTAGCAGATGTTAAGGAAACCGATAAAATGGATATCGACAATGGTCCAAGTACTGATGGTGTTTGTTCCATTAAGGTACAAAATTCCTGAACTTGGGAGTTTGGTTTTATTTTTTGGGTAGTTGGATGGGAAAATAGTGTTGGTTTTATGGATATAAATTAGTAGTCGTGAGTTAGGATCGAACTTGAGACTATGGGATTGCACACTTTACGTATGAGAATTTAAAGTTAATAATTAAATATAAATGTTGTATTTATTTATTTATTAAACGAAATAACTAACGGACGTTAAGTAATTAATGTAATGGACTAACGGGCGTTAAAGGTATTTGGAAAAGGACTAGATTGCAAAGTTTGGAAGTTTCCGGAATCCCTTGGGGATGTGTTGGACCGATCGGCCAAGGGAAAAGGAAAGAAAGCCAAAACTTGTTCACCAAGTTTGCTTGGGTATATAAACAAGGCTAGGGGTCTTGTTTTTGCATCTCTTGTATTCACAAGCTAAACCCTAAATTGTTTGTGTGTGTTTTTGCTCTCCAAAACCAGTCGACACCCCTATAGGGTCGATCCAAGTCTTTTCCACAAAACCAAGTTATTTGTTTTATAAAAACTAGCATTACTTTAATTCGGTTTAGTACGTGTGTACAAGAACATAGTAATAACACACTATTGTTATTATCTTGGATTGAATTACAAAACGGTAAGGGGTAATTCATATAATCCTAACTAAATCAAATTAGGGTTCATCCGTTGCTAGTTTGTGGATTTGATTCTTGTTCGGCTAGAATCAACAAAGGTACGCATATTCTTTATGTTAATTAATTATTCGTTAATACATCCTAAACGCTTCCGCAATATTACTTTGATGGTTTTGTGATTATTTATTTAAATGTCTTGATATATAATTACAACAGTGGCATCACGAGTCATTGGTTTTAATGAGTAATTAATTACATAAACGCGTAATAAAACAAATACTTGTATGTTGTTTGCTATGTTTTTTAGGGTTTATGCTTAATTTATGTTTTGGTCGAATTTTTTTTTAAATTGGGGCGTACCATATTTTTTTTTAAATCGACATGAAAATTGTTTGCTAACCTTATTAAAACCTAGAATTAATATTGATTACGTGATTAATTCATGAATAATTGGTTATGTGTCATGAATTTTTATATGCGATCTTGTGACTTACTTGTATAAATTGTTATGATATCCATGATTATACATGCATGTTAGTCATGGATAAGTTGCTTTGATATATTGTTTAATTGTTATGACATATTTATTTACGATAAATCTTGAATTGGGGAAGACTCCAATTATATATATTAATGAATCAATTATGTGCAATTTGTTTTTTAGTAGTTTATTTTTTATTTGTTACTTGTTTGTTTATTATGTTAGACAGTTTTAAGCAAAGGGTAATTTTGAATAGAAAAATAACACGGACTAAACAATGGCGAAATTTGATTTGTTTTGGAAGAGTTAAGTTTTCAATAGTTTAATTGATTGGTGACTTTGGTACAATGACTGAACGGCTCACCCATTCGAATGAACTATAAAGGGGTTAATTAAGAAGTGCGAACAGTCACACTGAATGGATGTCTAAGGATATGCGTTTGCGCTTACCTGGTCCTCTGCCCTCTGTAAGTTCGAATGGAGCTACTTAGTAAGCCATATAATGTACAAGCTCATCTTAAGGGCGAATTAGTTTTAATTCCATGCGCCACCTCGGTGGTAATTATCCGAAACACTAACCATCACCAACAACAAAATAGAAGACAAGAAGCCGTCAGGGTTCATGTTGCTGCACCAACAAAGGAAAGAACTTATACTGGAAACTTGCCACGATGCCATCAATGCACGCTACATCATAATGGTCCATGTGGTATATGCTTTATCTGTCAAACAGTGGGACACCTTGCTAAGGACTGCAAGGGAAAAAGATATGTTGGGGCTAAACCACTATGTAATCGATGTAAGTATCATCACACGGGTCCTTGCCCTGCCAAATGCCGCGAATGCCAAAAACCGGGACATCTAGCCAGGGATTGTAAAGGCAAAACTATAATTACATGTTTCAGATGTGGGGAGCAAGGACACTATCGGAATCAATGTCCTCAAAAACCAAGGTCAGCAAGTTGAAGGTGCTCATGGATTAGGAAAAGGAGAAGCTCGTCAAGGTATCAACGACGTGGAAGACTGAAGAAGTTCGGAAACTAACAGTCTTATTTCTCCTTATGTATTATGTCGTACTAAGTTTATGTTTTCCATCGTATCCGAATCTTTATAACCTAAGATGTACTACTTTTGATAAACCACTCGTAGTAAAATATTCTCATCTATCGTACTTTATTTCCTTTCGATTCGATATCACTTACGAGAATTTTACTTCTTTTTACTTTATCTACCATTTTAACGACGCGGTTTAATCCTTGTAAGCATCGAGAGTTATAACAACTAAACCGAACGTCACATCATCGTTCCTTAATTATACATAGCCTAGCTAACTATGTCTAATTCTGGAGGGATCATGTTATGTTGGTAGCGGTTATTTATAAATCTTAGTGCAAGCAAAATGTTCACATGTTCCAATTCAAAGTGTTACTTATGAGAGATTCATCCAATATTTTTCTCTACTACGATGTTTTGTACGTTCTCGATCATCGATAACCGTAACGACACTTCTCCATGTCTTTTCTCCTCGTTATTCATTATAAACTCAAAAATTCAATAAACTAACAACGATTGAATTCAGGGACTGAATTCCTTTTTGGATGGGCGAATGTGACAACCCGTACTTTCAGGTCATTTCTCGAAACAATTCATGCCTCACTATTTCAACATTTATCGTAAACTAGGTTTACGTGTTCCAAATTCGCGTAACCTTAACGGTTTAGCGGCGAATTCATGATCATATCATCACGAACATTTCATATGGACTAAGTTTAGTCTACATTTCAATTGCATCATTTGCATCATGATAGTTCATTCATGACATTTCATTTCACATTTAACGCGTAATTTTTATATTAAATAAACGTTATCGCGTGAGTTATTATTTTGAACATTTAATCCGTTACTTCCAAAAATGATCCCGATATATTTTATACTTACTTTTAGTTTATAAAAACTATATTTTGAGTTTACCTAATGTTTTAAATTTATTTGGTACATAAATCGTTAAAGTTAAATCATTACGACACTTTTCTTAAAAATCATACGATAATTATTTTATCACTCAAATTTCACAAGGAATGTATTTTTACAATTTTTATTATCTCATTATATTCTATTTTGACCTATTAAAAACTTACTTGTACCAAAAATCTACCATTTACCTTTACTTGTACATTTTCTACACAATTGCTTGCACTTTTGTCAAATATTACACAAAGTTTATACAAGTTTATAAAAAAAAATAAATAAATAAAAAATAAATATCTATGCATACCTCCCCCCTTGGCCGACCAAGGGGGAGGGCTTGCATTAAATGGATGTATGGCTTTTGATTGCTTATGTTTTCACTCAATATACATAAGTCTTACTTCACTTATTTTTCACATTCACTTCATTTCACAAGTGTTAGTAAAATTTGTTTTTCTCTCTTCTTCTTGCTTCTCAAAACCGGTCACACAAAGGAATCACCAAGGGATCAAAAATTTTCAAGTCCAAGTGTTTATACAATCTAGTTATCACTCTTTATAAGGTTTTGAAATAAAAACCAAGAGTGTTTAGGTTTAACCTTGTTACTTGCACCTCATCATATTCACTTGTAAGCATGTTTCTTTCACTTTTCATGTTTCCTTTTCATCTCATATGTATCTTTTCATTTTTGGAGCAACATGCAAGACATATGTGATTTATACCATTTTACATGATTTTAGAGTATATATATATAATTGGTCATCCTATAATTATCCCCTTGGTATTCTTTGGTCTTGATGATGTCTAGGAACCCATGACACCCTAAGAAGGTGTATGGTAGGATTAGATTAGCTTTGGAGTTGATTTGAAGGGATTAGAATAGGTTTTGTCCGAGAAAAACTATTTTCGATAACTATAAAAAGTGGTCTGTCCTTGTTTTGATTTTCTGGAAAAACCGACAGTAGGCACGACTTTTTGGCCTTGATATTTAGAAAATATACTTTAAAACGAATCCGTGGCCGCTTGAACGGATTAAAACGGAGTTATAATGAAGAAGTTATGGATTTTACAAGTTTGACGACGAAAAATATATTTTTCAGAAAATTCAGCAACATATTTTTATCTTGTACGAGTCAAAAACGAGCCTTAAGTTTCACAAATTATTTCGTCATATCAAAAATATATTAGTATACTTCGATACGAAGCTAAGGACGTATTATACGTAGAAAACGGATTTGAAACGACAAAGATATGCACGTTTTCATAAACTTGCCGTAACTATTATTTTCTGAAAAACTGTATAATTTTTACGATACAAGTGTTTTGGTAGCTGTAACGTCCATGTTGAGGGCTGTTTTTTTACGAGGTTGTGAAACTTTTTGGAACGAAATGTCTTCTAGTAAAATTAAGATCACCGAGCATATTTTTCAAAACAACAAGCCGTTTGTATAGCGGAGTTGTAGTAAATTATTTATGGATGTTTAAACTTGGCCGAAACTCACTTTTTGAACCACAATTAGCCAAAATCACTATCTTTAACCCTTATTATCTTTATGTTCGAGACCTTTTGGACGAAAACTCCTGAACTGAAACTTCTAGATTTCGATACAAACTTTCCAAAACCGTCGAGTTCGTTCTCTAATGATCGACGTACACCGTTTTACGACTAGTTTTTCAAAGTCATTTTTGTTAATTTCATGAAAATTCCGACGACATTGTTTTGCGACGAAAAGTGAAAATTTCACCATAAATCATTATAAAACCATTGTAGGATGACATTTTGACGTAAATACTTATAAAGTGATTTTTAAAGGGTCAAGACGTCAAAAGAATATTTTTCGACGACAAGTACTATTTTCAAAACTCGCAAATGGTATAAATAACATACGAAATGCATGCATAACATTACATTGCAACTCATTACATATCATATCATTCGTAATAGGTCCCGGTTAACGCATCACATTATACCTCGGTGTACTCACTCTTGTCATCATACCAGTTTACCAAGTGAGTTTTCATAGCCCCGATTTATTCAAGTTTTACTTATTTCAAACCTACGGGGGAGAATACATTGCACAACATTTTATTACGATACCAAGTATGTTAAATACATTTACATTGCTTGAGTTACAAAGTTGCCAGTTAAAAGTCCCCATTTCAAATGCATGAGCCGTTAATTTCAAGCGTGTGTGAGTGGATAGATCTATCGAGGGTGACGCCTCCATCCGGGTTGGTGAATCCCAACTGCCATACGGATGCATTTCATTCATGAACATTATTAGAGTTGTTTGGCAAGACACTCTGTTGGGGCGTACATCAGTCGGAGCTTCGGTATCATGCGCTTAAGCAATTGTAGCATTTTTTTTACGTGACATAATTGTCATGCCTGTAACATTTTTACGTGACATGATTGTCATGCCAGATATATACTTGCGTAGTCGTATAAAACATTTACACAAACCTATGATTTCTCACCAACATTATTGTTGACCGTTTTAGCAATGTATTTTCAGGTAACTAAGGCATACTCATCATGGCATGGTTAAGGAATCCCTTTTGAGTCGCGGCGTCGACTCACATCATTGTGCATTATGACAATTTCTTTCAAAACCATCGTTTGGACTTGTAATATATTTATATTTCCGCAAACTTTATAAACTTTTGGGACCTATGTAGTAACTCTGAATGCTTTTGTTAAATATCAAACGATGTGTTTTTAAACGACACTTTAGGTCGTTCAATGTAACTGTGATTGTGGTGCTATGACAGTCTATCCCCAGGAATTCCATTCCGCTGCAAAACAGGTAAATTGGGGGTGTGACAAAGATGTAGGATATAAAGAGACAAGTGTCGATAGTCAATGGTACCTAGACAATGGAGCTAGTAACCATATGACTGGGATAAGAGAACACTTTAAAGAACTAGATGAGAACGTTAGTGGAAAAGTAAGATTCGGAGATGGATCTCATGTAGAGATTAAAGGAAAAGGTTCAATCCTATTAGAATATGAAGACGAGAAACAAATAATCATATCTCAAGTCTATTACATTCCTAGCTTAAAAAACAACTTATTGAGCCTTGGACAATTTACCGAAATAGGTTGTAAAGTTGTAATGGACGACGATGAACTACGACTTTATGACATGGACAACAAAATCTTCTTGAAAGTCACAAGACAAAGAAACCGTCTATACAAAGCAAGTCTGAAGATAGGCACACCTGTTTGCTTATTAGCAAACTTAAGTGACAACACTTGGTTATGGCACGCACGATTAGGACACCTCAACTTTGAATCATTAAAATATATGACTCAAAGAGAGTTAGTTCATGGAATACCTGCCATTAAACATACAACACAAATTTGTGATGTCTGTTTAGTTGGTAAACACAGCAGAGCACCATTTCCCAAGAAAGCAAAAACTAGATCAACATCACCATTAGATTTAGTTTATGGAGATTTATGTGGACCAATAACACCACCAACACCATCTGGAAAGAAATATATATTCTTGTTAGTAGATGACTACTCAAGATATATGTGGGCGTATTTCCTAAACACGAAAGATCAAACATTTGATACTTTCAAGGAATACAAAGAAACAATAGAGAAGGAGCTAAGGACAACATTAAAAATGTTAAGAACTAATCGTGGAGGAGAATTCACATCTAACGAATTCACTAAATACTGCAAAGAGAATGGCATAGCACGACAATTAACCGCACCTTACTCACCACAACAAAATGGAGTAGTTGAACGAAGAAATAGGACAATCATGTCTACTACAAGATGCATGATGAAAGCAACTAACATGCCACAAAACTTTTGGGGTGAAGCTATTAGACACGCTATATACATTCTAAACAGCGTTCCTACAAGAGCCTTAGAAGACATTACACCATATGAAGCTATCAAGAAAAGAAAGCCAAACTTAGAAACTTTAAAAGTTTTTGGCTGCATAGCATATGCAAAGGTACCATCACAACATCTGAAAAAGTTAGATGATAGAAGTAACAAAATGGTATACTTAGGAAGCGAACAAGGATCAAAAGCTTATAGACTGTTTGATCCAACAACAGAAAGAATATGTGTTTGTAGAGATGTGAAGTTTAAGGAGGATGAAGCATGGGACTGGAAGGATTACCTGGATGAACACACCAATGATGAACCCGAATGGTTTGACTTCAAAGTCAAAAACCTTGAAGCCACAAACGAACATCAGGAAAACGAAAACCAACCAGATGAAGAAGACAATGATATCCCTGCAAATGATGATCATGAATATGAAACATCAGCAACTGACTCACCCTCACAATCACAAACACTTCGCACACCATCTACAATTTCATCAAGAATAAATACTCAAATTGCACCAACTACCTCAAGACATTCAACCAATCAAAGTAACTCAACTACAACCCGGAATTTACATCCAAACTTTGATCACACACCATTACAAGGTTTTAGAACGTTGAATGATTTATATGAAAACACCGAGGATGTTTTACCTGAGCATTTATTACTAGCTGAAGATGAACCCAAGAATTACAAGGAAGCATCGAATGATCAAAAATGGATAAAAGCAATGAAGATCGAATTAGATTCCATCAATAGAAACAATACATGGGAACTAACCACTCTACCAAAAGGATATAAAGCCATTGGATTAAAGTGGGTATTCAAGACCAAGAAAGACGCTAATGAAAATATAGTCAAGCATAAAGCAAGACTAGTAGCAAAAGGCTACATACAAGAGCATGGCATAGACTTTGAGGAAGTCTTTGCACCTGTAGCAAGAATGGAAACAGTCCGATTATTATTAGCCATAACTGCTAATAACAAATGGGAAGTACATCACCTAGACGTCAAATCTGCATTTCTGCATGGAGACTTAAAAGAAGAAGTGTATGTTACACAACCCGAAGGATTTATAAAAGAAAATTGAAAAGTCTACAGATTAATAAAAGCTCTATACGGATTAAGACAAGCACCACGTGCATGGAACATAAAGTTAGACAATACCTTGAAGTCCTTAGATTTCAAGAAGTGCGCTTTAGAACAAGCTGTCTACACGAAGAAATCGAAAGACTCAATACTTCTAGTAGGAGTCTATGTGGATGATTTAATCATCACTGGCACACCAAAGAAAGAAATAGACAAGTTCAAAGCTCAAATGGAAGAAAAATTCGAGATGAGTGACCTAGGATTACTATCCTACTACTTAGGAATTGAAGTCACACAAACTGGAGGTGACATATCAATAAAGCAATCCGCCTACGCAAGCAAGATCCTAAAGGAAGTTGGAATGCTAGACTGCAACGAAACTTTAATACCTATGGATCCAGGAACAAGACTAACAAAGAACACTGAAGAAACAACGGTCAACTCAACCGAATATAGAAGCTTGATTAGATGCTTACGATATTTGCTACATACAAGACCCGACTTAAGTTATTCCGTTGGGTTACTTAGTCGTTTTATGCAAGAACCGAAGGAACAACACATGAAAGCTATAAGGCAAGTACTACGCTATGTTAAAGGAAAAAAAGACTATGGAATCACCTACAAGCACAATGGAAGAAAACAGATACAAGGCTATAGTGACAGTAGCTACGGAGTCAATACTCAAGAAGGAAAAGGCAATACTGGAATTATCGTCTACTACGGTGAATCACCAATCAGCTGGAGTACACAAAAGCAAGCCACGGTAGCTTTATCATAATGTGAGTCCGAATTCATTGCAGCAACAGCAGCAGCAACACAAGCATTATGGTTAAAAAGACTGCTTAGCAAGCTTACACACACGGAAGAAGAAAATGTTACAATACTGGTAGACAACAAGTCTGCCATCAAACTAACGAAGAATCCCGTATTCCACGGAAGAAGTAAGCACATTGATATAAAATACCACTTTATAAGAGAATGCGTCGAAAGAGAAGACCTACAAGTCGAATTCATAAGTGGAGAATTTCAGAAGGCTGACATACTGACAAAGGCATTACCGAAGATCTGATTCCTCACAATGAGACAACTAATTGGTGTCAAAGATCTGAAACAAGCCGATTGTGATTAAGGGGGAGAATATTGGGTTAATCACCATCGACCCACTCTAACCCACTTAAACCCATTATGACCCGGTCAACAAAAGTCAACGAAAGTCAACGTTAACAAAAGTCAACAAGAAGCAGTTACAAGAAACGGTTACATAGCAGTTATATAATAACTGCCACTTTCCCTGAACCATCACAATGGTTCATTTGTACCATTTCATTCATTATGTATACTTGATACATTTTGATGTAAAAACATGATGACATATTATTGATTAATACAAAGACATATTTACGTTTATTAATCCTGCACATTACTTGGTATACTTTTGATTTAACGTTAAAGACCATAGATCCCGTTTCAAAGGCCAACACGTTCCCTACAAATGAGTAAAATAAGAATCCAGTTATCCTAAACTTGATATAAGAC
Source organism: Chrysanthemum seticuspe (assembly GCA_019973895.1). Taxonomy (NCBI): domain Eukaryota; kingdom Viridiplantae; phylum Streptophyta; class Magnoliopsida; order Asterales; family Asteraceae; genus Chrysanthemum; species Chrysanthemum seticuspe. Next base: position 6,040,483 of record BPTQ01000009.1, read on the forward strand.
CAAATCGAAATTATTTTTAAATAGTTTAACTGATTACCTAATCCAGTTATCAGTTAAGGTTGTGTATAAATCATTGATGATCTCCTGTCTGTGTAGCTGTGCAGATGATACTAGTGCCTTGTACCTCGTCACTTGTGGTCAGTCCATTGAAGCAACCACCTATAAAATAAAATAGAAAACAAGCTTCTAAGAACTTAAACAGTACACGGATCTTATAAAATACGTGACAGTGGCAAATGGGTCAAATTGGGTCAGTCTGATACAAGTTTAAACAGTTAGGCTGGCCAAACAACTTTTTGTGTAACTTATTTTACCTTCAATAGTTAAATATTTAGAAACATTATGGGGGACTTTTTTAGCTGTCTGAACTGGCCTACCCAGTTACCCGTTTAACCCGCTTGGGATAAGATACACCAATATTAATCAACATATTTTGAATAAAACTATATAATCAGCCCGGTTGATCACATAATCCTCTTAATATTGCAATAGAACACTTTGGGAACTTTGAAGTTTCATCACTAAACTATGACCTGTTTGGCTCATTTTTAAAGGGAGTGTTTGTCTAAGCAGTGATCTTATGAAAATTCCCTTATATAAGCTGATAAGCCCAAGCTTACAAGCCTATCCAAACACTAAAATTACGTCAATAAACACAGATCAACCAATAAGCTTATTTCAGTCAAATGGTCAAATAACCTTTAAAAATACAAATAAAACCCAAAAACAACTGAACCGACGGCAGCTATAGAAGGGCTGGAATCCTCTCCAGGCTGCGGATGAGTAACTTCAGCTCCAAAGAACATATGGTAGAACATATCCAATACCATATAACCTTATTCATCTGGCGAACACGGTCGAGCCGTCGCCATCACACCAGAAGTATTTTTTTTTAATAACTAAGTAACTGTTATTTATACTTTCTTACAAAATATGAAAATTTTCCATACTCTTCATTTAAATATATTAATTCTTCTTCATAAAATGTTTGAGTTTTGAGTGTTATTTTATAATGTTATACGTTGTATTTCATTTACAGTTACTTGTCTACGATACATGCAATATAAGTAGTGTACGTAGTCTTCCATATCCCAAGTCTTCTTAAAAGTCTTCTCTGTGTACACGTAGAAAATGGCTACTGTATTTATCAGTCAAATTGTCTTTGTCAAGCTGAGAAGGAATGTGTGGATGATAGACCATAGGTGATGCTACTTGGGTTGCATGATTGATATAATAAACGACCCTTTACCTTTGACCCAGGACACCCACGATGTGACAGGCCAAAAGCGACAAACAACCACTTCCCTCCAAAATTAATACCAAACCTACCCATATCACTATATATCCTGAACAAATAATTACCCATTAACTAAAACTTATAATCTTACCACCATTACAATTTACCACACAAAGGTCCCAACTCCACAATATCTTGTCTTGAATTTTTAAACATCAAACAAAGCAAACCAAGTCTCACATTTTCGAAAACATATTACCTTCCAAACACCATGATTAAACATCGCAAAACTCTTTACTGGGTCTTCTGAGTTAGACTACTGAAATCCAAACACCATTCGTTCCATGATCTGCCAAACACTCTTCAAAGTAACCAAAATGAAATCAGTCATCTTAACAAGATTTTTAACAGCAAAGAAATAACCAAAACCCAACATAAATATCATTCCTTATGACATCATTTTTGACCTTCCAAACATAAATTCCAACCAGCCTAAGTGCCAATACCAAAATAATGGCGACCAACAAATTCCAAAATTACTAGTACCCAAGACCACCAGCAGATTTCTATCCCACAAAGAACATATAGTAGAGCATATATGTATCATATTATTATTTCAAGACTTTAACTTCATATATCTAAAGAGCAACAAATAGTTAGTATTGAAAACACTTATATACATAATTTAGCAAAACCTTCTCATTTTCACCCACCATGTATGTTTACACCACTGAAATTAAAGTGTCCACGTAAGACAGTGTAATCATTTTAGGAAGCCCAACTTTGTATGTGTTGTTTGAACCTCCATTAGCATTAGCTGAAATCTCAATTTCATTGTTATTTTGAATCTAATCAAGCTGTCAAATATCAACTTTTTATGTGTCACCAAGATTCATAGAACCAAAGGATTTACGCTAAAATGAGTTATCTTGTAAGTATTTCATTGAGACATTTTATCAAACGGCTTATGTGCATATTACAACTGACTTGTTTAAACGACTAAAAATATGCAAATGAACTCGAATAAAGAAATGCAATACCTTAAAATTATAATTTACACAGTCAAATTGTCTTTGTCAAGTGAGAAGGAATGTGTGGATGATAGATATGTTACAGTGAAATCTTAATGTTAAGAAATTTGTGGATGGCATTCAAGATGATAAGAAATTTGTGGAATCCTTTCATTTCACCAGTTGCATGTCACGTACGTTAACATGCAAAACTAACTATAAAAAGCCAATGCATGTTCTCACAATTTTAAGTAAATTTCCAAAAATAAAGTCACCACTAGCAATGATTCACTTATCGTCTTCCTCTCTTATTTCTTTTCTCTTTTTCGGTCTCGCGATAACATGTCTTACTTCCACCACCGTCTCTGTTTCGTATGGCGGTAATGAGACTGATTATCACGCGTTGTTGTCATTTAAGTCGATGATCACCCATGATCCATACAAAGTTCTAACCTCGTGGAACCATTCCTTTCATTTCTGTGACTGGAGTGGTATTTCATGTGGAAAGCGGCACAAACGAGTGACTGCTTTACGGCTGGGTTCGCTAGGCTTAGAAGGCTCGTTGTCTCCTCATGTAGGAAACCTCAGCTTCCTCCGTGAGCTTTATCTCAGGAACAACAGCTTTCAAGGAACCATTCCTCATGAACTTGGTCGTCTATCTAGGCTACGTATTCTTTATCTTAATAGAAACAAATTCAGTGGAGTCATTCCAACAAACTTGTCTGGTTGTTCTAACCTCGAAGACCTTTGGCTCAATCAAAATAAGCTAACTGGAAGCATACCCAAGGAGATGAGTTTACTCTCGAAACTTTCTCGTCTTGTAATTAGCAAAAATAAGTTAACAGGTGGAATCCCACCTTTCTTGGGGAATATTACATCAATGGAAGTGTTCTCAGCTGTCGCTAACCCATTGGGTGGGAGAATTCCAGATACCTTGGGTCATTGGAAAAGCTTGATATCATTTTACTCTGGTGGCTGCAACTTATATGGAAGCATCCCTCATTCCATTTTCAACCTCTCACTCCTAGTTAATTTTTCCCTAGCTGAAAATCACCTCACTGGTAGTCTTCCTTCAGAAATTGGTAATCAGCTCCCAAATCTTGAGGAGCTTCAGTTAAGGGATAACGAACTGACAGGAGTTCTTCCACCTTCTCTTTCTAATTGTTCTAAATTATGGTATCTTGAAATGTATGCCAACAATTTTAGTGGCAAGTTGACTATCGACTTTTCAAAACTAACATATATTAAAATAATTAGATTACAGAATAACAACTTCCATGTACGCGGAGAAGCTGATGACATGAGGTTTGTTGATTCTTTGAATAACTGCACCAGATTAGTAAATTTGGATCTTTCTAATTGCAACCTTATAGGAGTGCTTCCTATGTCAATAGGCAATCTCTCTCATCAACTCAGCTATCTGAGTTTAGAATACAATAAATTATTTGGAAGCCTCCCTTCAAGTATAGGTAGTCTAGTTGGTTTGACCACTTTACTTTTAGGAAATAATAGATTCAAAGGAAACATCTTCACTACCATTGGTAAACTTCAAAAGCTACAACATCTTACTCTAAATAACAATCAATTTTCAGGGCCTATCCCTGACGCCATTGGAAACTTATCATTGTTGACTAAACTTTATTTAGAGTCCAACAAATTAGAAGGCCATATTCCATCAAGCCTTGGGAATTGTAAAGAACTTAATGGGTTAAACCTTAGAAACAATAGACTCACTGGAAACATACCCAAACAGCTTTTTCAACTTCCATCACTAAATTATTTTTTAGATCTTTCTCAAAACAACTTGTCTGGTTCCATTCCATCAGAGATCAAAAACCTCAAGATGTTGAGCGGTCTTGCTTTATCTTATAATAAATTATCAGGTATCATTACTAGTAGCCTTGGTGAGTGTATTAGCCTTACAAAGTTATACCTTAGTGGCAACCAATTTCAAGGCATAATACCATCTTCATTAAGTTCCTTGGGAGGATTGGAGGTACTCGACATTTCCCAAAATAATTTATCAGGCAAAATTCCACAATTTTAGAAAAATGGAAATCCTTAGGATATTTGAACCTATCCTTTAATGATTTTGAGGGTGAAGTACCAACTGTAGGAGTATTTGCAAATGCAAGTGCATTTTCAGTTTTGGGGAACGATAAGCTTTGTGGTGGTTTGGTTACACTTAAGTTACCAAAATGCAAGGAGACGGGTAGTAAGAAAAAAAAGTTTCCTTTCTTCATATTAGTCATCGTGATTGCAGTCACGTTGCTCGTCGTATTATGTTGTGTGTATCTTTTGTGTAAGAAGAAACGCAACTGTCAACCATCTCAATCATCAGGGAGTGAACGGTTCATGAAAGTTTCATACCATCAACTTCTCAAGGCTACTGATGGCTTCTCTACAACAAATTTGATCGGAGAGGGTGGGTTTAGTTCTGTTTATAAAGGGATCCTCAATCCTGATGATGACAAATTTGTTGCAATCAAGGTTCTGCATCTTCAAAATAAAGGAGCTCACAAAAGTTTTATAGCAGAATGTGAAGCATGGCGGAATATTCGGCACCGTAATCTGTTGAAGATAATAACTTCATGTTCGAGTACCGATTTCCAAGGCAATGATTTTAAAGCGCTGGTTTACGAGTTTATGCCCAATGGAAGTGTACACGATTGGCTTCATTCAAGTGCATATGCATCGAAACTGAACCTTCTTCAAAGAATAAATATTCTTAGAGATGTTGCCATTGCACTTGATTATCTTCACAATCGCTGCCAAACAACGATTGTTCACGGTGACTTGAAGCCAAGTAACATTCTGCTTGATGATGATATGGTGGCTCATGTTGGAGACTTTGGTTTAGCTCGCCTACTTGGTACAAACTTAAACCAAAACAGCTCAACCGGGGTTAAAGGAACAATTGGTTATGCACCTCCAGGTAATTCCACTTTTATTCCGTGACGCCTATATTTATTTACAGGTTAAACTTTGTAAATTAATTAATTGTTATTCATTTGTAGAGTATGGTATCGGGAGCGAGATGACTAGTTGTGGGGACGTCTATAGTTTTGGAATATTATTACTAGAAGTGATGACTGGGAAAAAGCCGACAGACGGCATGTTTATTGATGGTCTTAGCCTTCATAAATTTGCTTACATGGCGTTACCGGATCATGTAATCGATGTTATTGGTGATGATGCAATTGTGTTGCAAAGTACGGAAGCGAATGCAAAGAAAGTGGAAGAATGTTTGGTTGCAATTATCAAGATTGGAGTATCGTGCTCTGTTGATTCCCCACCACAACGAATGAAAATTGAAATTGTCGTTAACGAGTTGCAGCGCATTCTCGACGTGCTTCAAAATATGTACGGTACTCTGTTCCCCATTTTGTAGAATCTAATTTTACATGAGTTTGTCAATAAATCATCACTAAAATGGTTTTATTTTTGAACTCTTTCAGGTCTATCATCAAGCTTGTATGATGAAGTTGAGAGTAACTGCAACAAGGAGCGGTGCATGTCGTAGTTAAATAAATGTTAAGTTGTAAAAGATGTTCGTAATTATGGTTTAATTTTCTTGTTGCATAAGTGTACGAGACATAAGAGTACGTTTACTTTCCTGGTGACGTATCATATGTATCAAGCATGTTTGTAAGTGTGGTTTAATTTCCATGAATCCAATTTGTGGTATTGAATTCTACTTAAGTTCTACTTGGTGTTTGATTTCTTAATGAACAGCCTAATGTTATTTGTGTTCTTTGACTTTCAATTTCATAAATTTGACTTTTTCTTGAATATCTGAATGAGAAAGCTCGAGGCTTCCCCAGTTCCCCCTCTTCTGGTTTCGAGCAGTGTATGGTTCAATTTTATAGAAAGTTAACCTCATGTTTGGTATACTGTATTATTACTGTATACTGTATTAAAAAAGTTAACCAAAGTGGATTTCTGATACATAAATCAGCTCGAATATTTTGATATACAGTTGGTCCAACACACGTACATTCACATTAGAGACTTGAAACTTGAGAGTTGAGAGTGTTGTCCTAAAAATATAGATAAAACTGAACTGGGTCAAACAATTAAATTACAGTAATATGAAATGGGTTAAACATGGGTAGACTCAAAAAATATCTTTAACTGAACGTGTCATTATTTTGTTCCATTTCCATCAGAGATTGAAGACCTCAAGATGTTGAACCATCTCGATTTATCTTATAATAATTTATCAGATGTCAATTACATGGTTCACAATGTTAACGAGTCTGTCAAAAACAACCATTTACAGTAGCAAAATTGGGGATCTTGCAAAAGTCAAACATATCAATAATATTTAATGGGTTCAACATGATGAAAACATTCATTAATCATTATTTTTAAGCAAGTTTAAGAAAAGGACAGACCACGTTTGCAGGTCAACCTGATCCAGTCCAGACTAAAATTACCAGTTTGACTTTTTCCCAACCTGACTAGCTGCCCGTTATGGAACACCTCTAGTTTAGATCTTGTGTTACCTGTAAGGCTCCCAAGCCTGCATTTCCAAGGGTCCACATCTACGGTGTGACTGATAAAGCATTAGCCAATGCTTTTCTGCAATACAAAGAAATGGGAATACCAACGGGTTAGGACTGAAGCGTCATATATATGGCTCACAATGTTAACGAGTCTATGTCAAAAACAACCATTTACAGTAGCAAAATTGGGGATCTTGCAATAAAAGTCAAACATATCAATAATGTTTTAAACACATAATTTTCTTGTGGAGCTGAAGCAATAACTTACGGAATGGGCTCAGAGCTATCACCAATGCCAAGGCTTATCATTTACACAAGAAATAAATACAATATAAGAAATAATCCTACCCTAATTAGCGATGGCTGAAGTAATACTAACTTCTGGAATGGGCTCAGTTATATCACCAATGCCAAGGCTTATCATTTGTTCACCAGGGTATTTTAGCTTATGTGCAGCCATTCTTCTACGAATCTGTAATGCCACCAACACGTTTCATGTATCTAAGTTTCTATATCCATGTCTTTATTTAGAAGAAACATGTGATAGTGATACCGATGTAAACCTGAATCTATAGTTACAAAAAAACATGTATAAGCTGAACCAAATAAGATCATAAGCCCAAAATAAGCTTAAAACACGACCCCCTAAGTTGAACGTTTCACCTAACCTCCAATTACACTAAAAGTTAAACTAAATCATGTCAACCTCTAAAACCTCTATCTAATCTACCATTTTCATATAATCAAATCACACAAAAAGAGGAAGTTTGACGGCAGGGCTCTATTAAATTTTGTGGCCGAATTAGACCCCGGTTTTCTCATTTCATAACCGGGCTTTATGCCTTTGTTTTTGACGGACACCTTTATAGAGACCTTTTTTCCTATTAACAGGGCTCTATTAAGGGGGCATTATTTCAGATTTTGTAGTAGTGTGGGAAAAGAGAGTTTATGAGTCAAAGAATTTCGGAACCAATATTCAAACCCAAACACTTCTTTAAAGATAACTGCTATTCAATAACCAGAGATTTCCAAATCTATCCATATGATTTCTACTAGCCCAAGACATCAGAAGACAATACAGTTGCCTATCCCAAACACACTGTATCAAAAGATAGAAAAGCTTGTGAAGCAAAGGTTTTCAAAACCAAGATACATAGCCATCTGTTTAAACCTTTATTCATTTTCCACACTGTATCAGAAGAATAGAAGATAGAAAAGCTTGTGATCATTTCATATTTTTTAAAGGCAAATATTATAACAACCAAAAAACGCAACCAAATACAAACAAAAGGAACCAAGATGATTGATTGAAGTGGACCCAAAACAATTACAAACAAACTTCAAACTAAAACAAAAAGAAGACCAGTGCAAAAACATACCTCATAAGTTCGGATATTAAATCAACAAATTAAAGCCTAAGGATGACAAGCTAGCATAGCAGCCCCACGTCAGAAAACCAAGCCTGACCCATAAATTAAATCCATGTTGCCATATGTATACCAGGTATAAAAATATAGCAGTGCAGACCCAACTAATAACATAACAGCAAAACGAAAGACTTGAATTGCCAAACTACAAAAGAAGACCAAAACTGTTGAATTGCATAATATTTGCTGCTGAACCCACTCTTGAACCAACTGTCTCGCCAGATGATCATTTCATTTACTGCCAAACAGGAAACTGTCCTTATGAAGATAGATAGCTTATCCCAAACACACTGTATCAGAAGATAGAAAAGCTTGTGAAGCAAAGGTTTTCAAAACCATGATACATAGCCATCTGTTTAAACCTTTATTCCAAATACCAGTTAGGCATATAACAACTTTTCTCCCACATCCTAAAGAAACCATACCTCACTCTTCACATAATCCCATTCATGTCTTATAAGTTCGATTTCTTCACATTAAGGGTCATAAGTTTCCATTTAATCTCTTCTTTCAATACCTTTAGAAGAGTTTTATCATTTCTCTTCAAGTCCTGACATATGTTGTACACACAAGCACCAGTTCCAATTCTACCAAAATACTGTAGCCAACAGTTGCAAACTTTCGACTTTCAGAGTCAATTAAACTTGAGCCATACCAGGTTTCATGACGAGGTGACGATTCTGAACGGTCTCGATAATCCCTATCGTCACTATATCACCTTGAGACCACCCTACCTTCACGCCTATCATATTCTGGTGAATCACTCCTAGAGCGCCGATGATCACCACTTTTGGAACTTCTAGATGAAGGAGTAACACACTGCAACATCCGAGTACAAACTCAGTATTAGGTATGGACGCAAACCTGATATACCATTCATACTCAAAATACAACTTTGATTGCTAGTTGCAGATACAAAAATTTCAACATGTTAACAAGATTAAAAACATTATCTCAAACATCCACGTTACCTCTGAATGTGAGGTAGAAGCATATCCAGCAGATCATTCTTCTTCAGTGATACTTTCTGCAACATTAAAAAACATCTCACAATTAGATCAAAATTAAGATAGGATATAAGTAGAGTGTACACCAGAAAAACTAATGAACCTTGCAACTTTTATAACCAAACTTCAGAAGATAAAGTCTTTAGATATGGTTCTTATCTTGATGCAGAACAAAGGCAACGTACATTATATGGATAACCATATGCTTAACTTATCTAGTTATTCATTATCGAAAAACCCCTTATTCCCCCAAATAACTAATAAGCACTTTGGCATAAGCTTGCCCAGCCTATAAGTTATTTATATAAGCTTAACCAAACACCCATAAATCCCATATTCCCATGACAGTTATCTCTCTCACAAACTCACGCTGCTCTACACATGATAATTAGAAAAAACACAAATACATCCCAATGTATAACGCACTTTGACATGAGCTTACCCAAGCACATTCGATAAGCTCTGTACCTTTTCTTTTTTTTTTTTTATATATACCCAATAGCTTATTAACCTCTTAAAATAAGCCTACCCAGTGTTTAAAGCTCGGACTACAAAGCAATCGGCGATTACAAGCCACAAGGTCAGTGACTAGGGCGAGTTGAGCAGAATCGGCCAAAAGATTCAATTTGGTTAAAACTTGGTCAACTTGGTGCTAATTCGTACAAAACTCGGTTTGAAGTTTTTAAACAATTGTGTTAATGTTTCGAAACATACTTTTTGGTTCTATAAACAATATCATACATATAATTTCAAAACTTGTACATAAAAATTACAATACCCCCGCGTACTCCCCGCCTAGGCCAATTACTCGCTGCCGCCTGCCGCCTAGCGAGATTTGCAACCTTAATTTAAGCTTTTTCAAAACCCAATAACCTATTAAGCTACTTAAAATAAGCTTACCCAAACACCCCCTAAATCCCGTATTACTATAACACATGATAGTCCAAAAAAAAGGCAAATACATCATCCCAATGTAATAAACATAAGTCCTCACCTAATAAACGATTTCCTCTCAGACGGACGGTCCGAAGACGACTCGATCTTTCCCCAGCAACTGCAATCCACCAACACCAAAGTAATACACGTTAAAACCTAACAACAAACAAAAACCTTTAATAAAGATGAGCTTATGAGATATAAGCTTAACCAACCACCTCCAATTAATATAATTGGCAAACCCGAATTAGTCTATATTTCTAATCAAACATCCCGATGTATATATTAACAAATTATCACAACCAATTTATATAATAATCAAATTACACAATTTTGATTGTTGACACATATAGCCAAACACAATTTTTTGCAAGAAATAGAACGTACCATAGTCGGTTTGGTGGCAAAGTATCCAAACTTTGCAAAGTCTAAAAAGTATTTTGATGCTGACACGTGTCCCTCCTTCTTTTTCCCTCAAGGATAGTTATGTAATTTAAGTAACCACGTCTTATCTTATCTGTGTTTTATCTCTTATCTTTGTCAGAAAATGTGAAAAAGAGAACTTCAGGTGATGAACAAAAAGGAAAGTGAGAGTGGAAGCATTGGGAGTGGGTTAGAAAAAGTCAAAATGTTGTGCATTATCAATTGGGTTAGGTTATTTTGACCCCCTTATTATTTTTGAAAATTTTTTATTTTTTTTATTTTTATAATTTTATTTATATCAAAAAACTATAAACCTGAAAAATGCGGAACATTAAATATAAAGTTTAATAAGTCAAACGCTTAAAACTGTTAGAAATACGGAACAGAAACTGACAAAAAACTATGTTATACTGGAAAAAGAGGACAAAGGGAATATTATGATGTGACATCATAGAGGGCTCCAATAGTGCATCCCTATCAATTTTGTTAATTTATGTAGTATTTAATTACTGTATATACTTTGCCTCCTTTTGTTTAAATAATACAGTAACGTATTTATGTTGGAAATTGTTTTAGCATCTTATTTATTTTTGTACAAGATAAAGCTGCTTGGAAAGCTGCTTGTATTAACTCTGTGTTTGTGTTTCTTTTGATGTACAAGATGAAGTCTACTTGTGTTGGCAACTAGTTGGATTTAGATTTATGTATGCTAAATGTTCCAGTTTGTTAGCACATGGTATAAGTTGGTTTTAGTGTGGTTATATTGATTAATGTTTTGGTTATGTAAATTGGTACTTTGATCAATTAGTCATGCTGTACATCAGTTTTCTAGCAAAAAAAAAAAATTATCGTTCATCAATAAAAAATGTTGTTCAACAATAAAAAAAGATGTTCATCAGTTCTGTTTAATTTTGTTAATCAATAAAAAGAAATGTTCATCCTTAATAAAAAGTGTTGTTCATCAATAAAAAATATGTTCATGTGTTCATTAATATAAAGTATTTGTTCATCAACGTCCTGCTATACGCCGCTGTCACAGTCAAATGGGTTTGCTGTGGTGGTAATGGTGGTGGTTTACGGTGGGTTTCGACGGAGACGATAGCTTTGGAGGAGTCGTCGAGTGAGATTGGGTAAAGAGTGATTCAAAAGGATATGAGAAAATGGATGATGCATATTGACAGTAGCAAATAAGGTGTTTAACTTTGAATATTTTTATGTAACAAATCTTTGAATTCTTGTTATAAATGGAAAATTTAATGATTTTCAATGTTGGAGAGTTGATTTGGTGATGTAATTAGTAATGCATTTGGGGTTGTTTTTTTGTGTGCATATAAGGTGTTTGATGAAAAGTCTGTGAAGGTTTTTTTATTATAAAAATGTGTGATTTTTGGTGTTTGAGATGTGTTTTGTGTGATTAACAAAGTGTGTCAAGTGAAATTTTATAAAAGGTTTTTGAAAAGATACATCTTCATAATTTATAACTTATTTATTTTGTAAAAAGGTGTAATTTTCAATGTTAGTCACATTGTTCATCAGTTTTTAAACAAAAAAAATATCGTTCATAAGTTATTTTCTCTAATGTTCAATAGTTTTTTGAAAAAATATCGTTCATCAGTTAGTTTTTATAATGTTCAGCAGTTTTCAAAAAAATAATGTTCAACAGTTAGATCACTTGTTCATCGGTGTTTTTAAACAAATAGTGTTGTTCATCAGTTTCCGAATAAAAAAATCATGTTCATTAGTTAAGTCACAATCAGTCTTGTTCATCAGTTAGTCTTTTTCATCAGTATTCCAAAAAAATAGTAATATTCATTAGTTCATCAGTTATTTTTTATATTGTTCATCAGTTATTTTTTATAGCGTTCACAGTTATATTTTGTAATGTTCAGGAGTTTTTGAAAAATTAATGTTCATCAGTTATTTTTGATAATGTTCATCAGTTCAAGTTAGTATTGTTCATCAGTTCATCAATTTTCTAATAAAAATACGATGTTTATCAGTTCATAAGTTATTTTTGATATTGTTCATAAGTTATTTTTGAAAACGTTCATCAGTTATTTTTTATAATGTTCAGCAGTTTTCGAAAAAATAACCTTCATCAGTTATTTTTGATATTGTTCATCAGTTATTTTTGATAACGTTCATCAGTTATTTTTTATAACGTTCATCAGTTTTCGAAACAATAGCGTTTATCAGTTATTTTTGATATTGTTCACCAGTTATTTTTTACAACGTTCATCAATTATATTTGATAACGTTCATAAGTTATTTTTGATAACGTTCATCAGTTATTGTTCATCTTTAACATGTAATATCGCACTCATATCATATCGGATTTGGGTGATTCATATTTCTGTGTAAAAAATGGTCAAAAACCTACAATTTTCATGTTTTAAGTTTTGTAAAATTCGGCTTTTAAACTAGTCAAAATTAGAGCCGAAAATGCCGAAAATTTCAAGAAAACCAATACCCACTTAAAAAGTTGGCAAAAAAAGTTGAGATTCATATATCATAATGCATACCAAATTAAAGAGAATTAAATTTAAAAAAATATTTTGAAATCGGTTTTTCATAAAAGTTTGTCGTTTAAAAGTTATTTACGTTTGAAGTTTTGGGGTGGAATAAAAAAATGAGTTAAAAGGACCAAAATGCCCCCTAACCAAATTTAATAAGAAAAAAGGGAATGATTGGGTGGGGGACACATGGCACTCAATGATAGGCTTTTTAGACTTTTTACCTTTTTTCACTTTGCAAGGTATCTCAACTCAAGGTGGTTTTGGTGTGAAATGATACAATGAAATGAAAATAATAATAATAATAATGGATTGGAAATGTGGGGTGGGATTGGAAGGTCGAGATTAATGGGTGTGTGTTTGGTATGCTGCCATAAATGACAATGGGTATGAGTTTGATAGTAGTGGTGGGTCCCTCATCTATGAAAGATCCATACCTAGCACTCTTGATGTATATGGAGTATTGGATTATATTTATCATTCATTACTATAGTGGTGGGTCCTCTCATCTTAAAAAAACACCTTTAATTACTTTCATAGTCATAGTGTCATTCCCATAGTGGAATACCAAACGCACCCTAGGGTTGGATATGAAAATGGGGTTGACAAATATGATGCCCAACCTTAACACACGTCACATTTTTATTGGTACCTTCAAATTTGTTATCCAACCCTTTGTTATTTTTCCTTTTCTTTTTCATGTATTTACTATTTTGTATTATGTTTAAAACTTATAAAAAATATATCAAAGTTTATAGTTTTTTAATCCTTTATCCAAAATGCCGGATGTCACAATATAAGTGGGCACATATATTTTCTTTCATTTTCTTGAGTTAGGATCAAATAAGAATATTACTTAAAATAAGAAGGAATAAGAAGAACTATAATCGCAAATCCGAGATGCACCGAGCTAAATTAGATGCATCCCTATAATCTTAGATGCATTATAACGCACCATAGTGTGTTTTCTAGCTTTTTATCAGATGCATATACGTATATTATATGCATTTCATGATTTCTCTTGTTTTTTGTTCCTCTGCACGTGCCAAAATCATGAAAATCAATTTGCACCATCTATACATCAAATTAACTTTCGAAACTCAAAATGTTGCATCTATAAGAATAGAAATGCATCTAATGCAAGTCATTGCATCTCAAATTCATGGTTTTGGTCACTTCTCACCACTTCTTATTTTAATTTACTTCTCACTGGATCCCTACTCCATTTTCTTATTGGTTATCCATATTCTTGATTAACTAATGGATAATTTACATTAACTTTAGTTTTTTTTAAATAATAATTATATCAATAATTTTCTATTCTCTATAATATATAGTCCAATATCAATATATTTTCATACACTTCTCAATTCTTATTTATGGTTTTTTGACTTTTTTATATCTAGTTTATCTCCTATGGATCCTAATTATCTAAATTATTTCCCAAACAGCCAGTATTATGGAGAATATCAAAGTCTTCTAAACTCTCGGTCTCTAAATCTAAATCAAATGCCTAGTATACCCAATCATGAAACTTCACAAAGTATTTCTAGAAATTTGTTGCAAAATGGGAAACCAAAGAAGATATAGCTCTGATGGCAACATGGTGTCATGTTAGAGTCAAAGTATTTTTGTTTGGATGGGATTGCCAGCGTGGCAACTAAAAAGGAAATACACCAATTACTAGTTCAATGTTCTTCTCATTTTCTATCCATGACACATCATTTTGTTGTAAAAATGAATATAGGAGGTTTTTACTTCTCTTTTATTCTCTCTTAATTGAGATAAATTTGAGCCCCAAACACATAATCTTTTTTAATTGGGAGACTTATAAATATCTATCTTTTTTAATTAAGAGGCTAATTAAAACACTTCACGCTAAACTACTTAATTTAGTAAACAACCCTTTACACCACTACTAAGGGCCCGTTTGGTTTGTAGACGGGTTTAGGATTATAATTTCAATTTAGGATTATAATTTCAATAGCTTATTAACCTCTTAAAAGAAGCATACCTAGTATTGTAAAGCTCTATCTACAAAATAATCGATGATTAGAAAGCACAATGTCAGCAACCAAAAACCCATCTCACCAAATCTCTCATTTCTTCAAACTTTGACTACCAAACAATTTTGAAGTTAAATTTGGGGATTGTGTTTAAATTGATGGAATTTATTAAAGGGTTATTGTTTCATTGGTGGTGGCTGCCGGAGATGCTGGTGGTTGTTAGAAAGTGTCTGAGAAAGTGATATTGAGGAAAGAGGTTGAAGGGTATTGTGTATTTTAATTTTTTTTTTAATTTTTTTTTATTTATTTGTACCCCTACACCTACCTTTACATTTTCATCTTTGTGAGGATATAAATATCCAAATATATTAATTATAGTGTTTCAATTATTTTATGGAGTGTGCAAAAAGTACCCTGTTAATTAACGGGCTACATAATCAAACTAACAATAACTCTTAAACCGGGAAAGAAAGTTTCACTTTTTGACTGAATTCAAAACTTTTTGAAAAATTATACAAAAATTGTTTCAGAGTCCATAGAGTGAGCATTATCTCTAATCTTTGGCTGCCTGTGCTAAGGTATATTTAACCATTGTGGCTTGTTTTTAGTTGTGGTTTCTTACTAGTAGCTCTAGGTCATCCTGTGCCATGTTATTTGTTTTAAATTAGTCACTCGTTTTTTGTTGTAGTTTATTTATTTCGGGTAAATTGTGAGATGAAATATATATTAGCACCAAGAAATATAAAAATTTGGCAAACTATGGCTTGCGATAGACAAGTCCCATGGCCACAATAGATGACTGATACAATAGTAACATTCAATCTAAAGCTAGAGCATACCGTCTATACTATAAACCAAGTTAAAACACATAACCAGCCCACATAACACGACTTATTATCCATCTCAGGATAAAACTGCATCAAAACCACTCCACTGCTGCAGAAACTGATCACTCAAGAAGAACCATCATCCAAATACGAAACCAAAACTAGGGCTAAGTAAGGGGTTGTAAGTTTAAGCTAATTTTTAGGCTTATAAGCTTATTTAACTATGCTTAAATCTCATACGCCCATATTTTCCGGCTTATTTACAGTGAGCTTATTATGACTTAAAGATGGAAGATAAGCTCATAAGATAGAAAAAAGCCGGATAAAGATGAGCTAATGAGATATAAGACGGACCAAATAAGATCATAAGCCCAAAATAAGATTAAAACACGACCCCTAAGTTCAAAGTTTTCACCTGAGTAATCTCCAATTAATATAATTGGCAAAACCCAATTTGTCCATAGTTCTAATCACCATCTCGATGTATGTAACACTAATATGAGCTTACCCAAACACATTCCATAAGCTATGTACCTTTCTCTGTACCTAATAGCTTCTTAACCTCTTAAAATAAGCCTACCCAATGTTGTAAAGCTTCCAATAGGTGTTTGGTGGTGGTAGTGGATGGGTGGTGGCTGCCGGAGATGGGAATGGTTGTCTCATAAAGTGAATAACTGATAATAAGGAAAGAGGTTGAAGGGTTGGGTGTATTAGTTATAGGGGGTGATACTCACACCACATTTTTTGATGCATGCACCACAACTTGTGCATTACAGTAAGTTGTGGGGCATGCATAAAAAAATGTGGTGTGAGTATCAATTCTCATTAGTTATTTTATTTTGTTAGTTTGAAAGTATCCTCTTGATTAACAGTCAAACTAACGGTGCCTTGGACCAAACCTGGAATAAATGCTTCACTTTTGACTGAATCCGAAAAGTTTCTCCGTTGCTCCATATCCTTGCCAAAATTGCTCGCCGCTGGTCCAATTTCCTAACGATGTTAGTATCAGATTGTTATCTTCAGTCACATGCTTGACACACGAGGGTAGAACTACCACAAAATAGTAACATACTGGCACTTATTATGTATGTTTACGGATTTTAAAGTGAGAAGAATAAAAAAGTTCACACAAGTATGCGGGTGAACCAGCTAGGTGTACCAAATATTTTCACACTTTTATGTGGGAAGATTTATGAATATTTTTCACACTTTTAAGAGTGAGGGTTTTAAAATAATTCTTCACACTTTTAAGTGTATTGATTTTGACTTTGAAATAATTCTTTAAATATGAAGATTTTGATTTTGAAATAATTCTTCACACTTTTAAGTGTGGGATTGAAATTATTCATAATTTTGAAGTGCGAAACAATGATATTTGTTGTAGTATAGATTTGTCTTTTCACTTTTTTGTGTTTTCATGTATTTGTTTAATATTTTTTTTCTTTATTTTTTGTCTTTTATTGTTTATTTATTTTGTCCTTTCAATTATTGTTTCATTGATCCCCACAAACTGCCAAGACTAATAACCCCGCCAAGAGCCAATTTCAAGAATGTCAGCTCTTTGATCATTTTCATTCCAACCCAATGGATGAGATTTTAAAGCCTATTTGACTCCCTAAATTTGCAATGGTTGCGGCAGCATTTGATGGTAGAGAGGCGTCGTTTTTAAGCTTCCGTGTTGTAGTGTGGAAGGTTTGGTGATAGAAGAGAGATGCGGGCGAGTGAATGTATTTATCATTTGATTGTTATATTGGCAAGGTTAAAAGGAAAAAAAAGGATGAAAAAAAAAACATTAAAAAGATAGTTTATGCCAAATCTCTATATTTGATGTGTAGCTCAAATGTCTATTTTGGTAAACCAATTGACCCATTCTAGCATATTTATTTTTATAACAACCCGAGATTTTTTAGATTATTATTTTAATAATATTTTTACCATAAAATGCAAACTAGTTATTTTCTGATAGTTTAAAACTCAAAACGAGAGGTTATCTCGTTTATCATGAAAACGACACCTGATGCGTGGTTCAGGGTCGAAAGACTTCTTTTTAGTCCAGAGGGTTGACCGTTCTCTAGGAAAATAGAGATGCTAGTACAGATGTATGACGAAGAGGTAAGATGAGGATAATTCTTTTTAGTCTTTTATGAAAGCAAGTAAAATCTCGGGGTTTGAAGAGTGTGGGTTTGGTAATTTTACCAATTAAACTACTTAACAAATTAAATAAAAACCAATTAAACTATTTAATTATTAATGAAATTTTAATTAAAAAAAATAGTTATGGTCGTCATTGCGGTCATTGTTAGCAAGTTGTAGTTGGGGTGTAGTCTTGGAAAGAGTGGCGCTGATGTGGCAGAGGTGACCACAATATTTATGGTTGGCATTAGCATTGGCCTAACTTAAATCTTAGGCATAGGCCGAGTGTAATCATCACATTCTTACCACCTTCACCTTAGCGTCACATCAGTTTTTCAGCACATCATTTAACCCATCATCTAACAGCTGTAGTGATGACCACTTAACAAAACACATAAAAATATCTCACTTTATATAACATGTCTCACAACATACCCCACACACTCATAAAAAAAAGGGTAGTGCACCACTTTAGGTGGCATGCACCATCGAACCAACCCCAATAAAGGCACCTTGGTGCGCAGTAGATAGCAGGCTTAGTGACGGATGACACATGATAGAGGCTCACCACGGGTGGTGGAAGCCTCCATTATGCCCGGTCTTGAAATTTTCAAAATTTCACTTGAAGTCTTCAATCCAATAAAAAATGTGACATGTCTAGTTTAAATAATTGGGGTATTTATTTCGGTTCTTCGTCAGTTGAAATGGCTTTTTTTTTTTTTAATGAAAAACACAAATTTAGGATTTTTGTAGTCCATGAGTTGTTGAAATTTCTTGCATGTACGTGGTGTTTACTTGAGCTTATTTTTGTGATACTGAGCTTAATTGATTTCGGTTTACGTTTAATAGTTTACTTTTTACGGCTTATTCTTATTTTGGTATGAGCAAACCATAATGAACGAATAAGAGCAATCTTGCCATCTTAGTGTAAAAACATTTAATTACATTACTCATTTATGGATGTTAAAAAAAATACATTACTCATTTATGGTAATATACAAGCCAAACTTCAGTATGTATGGGATTAGTGCTCTTCAAGTATAATGTGTCATGTTCTCTTGTGTATTTGCATTATGCTGGTGCAAATCAGATCTGGCAGCGTTTTTATTATATGATATATGTGATAATCCCTCATGTGATATAATACACATGTAGTATAGTAAATTGTTTGTGTTGCGGTTGGTGTTTAGAGCATAGTACTACAAGTGTCATTTGATCAACAAATGAAAGCCGACTACCGTAACCTAAGTATGTAACATAGGAAAAACTTTAGATATTTCTTATCAGATTATATAATGGGCCAGAACAATTAGTTGACCCAATCCATCCTCATTCCATGGTGTATGGGGGAGGTTGAGATGTTATGGGTCCCAATACGGTCTTCCACGGTGTATGGGGAGGTTGAGATGTAGATAGCCCTACCCCTACCAAAGGTAGATAGACTACTTTTGGAGAACCTACGGCCTTGCAAAGAGTAATGATCAAACCCTTTACCTTTGTTTCCAGAGACAATGGTGTTAACCACTTAATCGTTATATCATTGGGTAAATGATACGATGATTAAATTTAAGTATAAGTTATACTTTGTAAAAAAAATGCTCTTACTCTTTGCATTTACATCTTTGAAAAAGTAAAGTATTGTTTATCTCTTACTCTTTTAGAATATACATAATAAAATTAAGCAAACTAAGCAACTGTCATTTATACTTTCTGAAAAAATATGAAATTTTCCATATTCTTCATTTAAATATATTATTTCTTCTTCATAAAATGTTTAGAGTTTTGAGTGTTATTTGACGATGTTATACGATCTGAGGTTTTTGATATATGCAATATAAATATAGTCTTCCATATCCCAAGTCTGGCGGGCAGGTCATGAGGTTTTTGATGCCCAGGATGAGATGATCGAAACATGCCCCTAATAATATGGAAACATACCGTTTTTTGGAGTTTTCACGTAAAACAAAAATGCATATTTCAACTAAATACAAGTGTATTATAACTTACAAAGACGTTGGGTATGTTTGGCGCAATGGGTTGGGGCTGGGGCTGGGGCTAGGGCTTTTATTATAAGCCGAAGTTGAAATTTGTATTTTGGTAGACTTGTTTGGCAAATGGGCTGGGGCTGGGGCTTATTATTGCAAAATTACTAAAAATGATATAATTAAATGAGTTTTATGGTATATGTTAGATATTTTTATGGGTAAATATGTAATTTATGGTTCATAAGCCCTGGGCTAAAGTTTTTAGCCCCTTTTATGGAGCTAAAGTTTTAAGCCCCTATTATGGGCTTATGATTTCATAAGCCCGCATGACAAACGAGACTTATTTTATAAGCCGTCTTATTTTAGAAGCCCAAGCCCCATAAGCCCCTCCATAAGCCCTCACCAAACACACCCGTTATAAAACAAATATGAATTAATCCTTACCTTTGTAAGGAAAAAAAAAAAAAAAAAAAAAAAAAAAAAAAAAAAACTATCCATGTAAATAACAAAACAATCACACAAATTGTATATGCTATATCCCTCGACAGCAAATGTACTCACAAAGCAATGATAAAAAAGAAGAACATACGATTTCACGCACCTAATGTGTTTTTGGTGATTAATAAATGAAAGCAATATCTTTATATATGCTTACGAAATGAGAAGCGGGTAAAAGAAAACTTAATTGCGATAGCAACTCAGATGTGATCTAGTGACAAAAGGATTTGTGACTATCACTCTAAGATGTGTGAGGCCTCAAGTCTAATTTTTAATAAGTGTAAACAACCCTGAAGTGGCCACACCAACCTACTAAAAAGGGAGAGTTTTACTCAGTTTCAGTAAGACAGTTGGTTCAAATCTTGTGAATTAATCAGTCAAAAAGTCGAAAACCATGATAACTAAAAAAAACTTAATTGCCACGAATCTTGTAATAATACTCGGCTAAAGTAAAAATGTAAAACCTGAAAAACTTAGTAACAATTCTTTTAAAAATAATATACAAGTAAAATAAATTGACAATCAAACAAAAAACAAATACTTAGGTCAAACAAATTCCACGTGATGTTGTTTATACTCCCGAAACAAAAATCACAAAATTCATCTTATTCCTCTAGTTTTCATTTCTATTCCTCCAACATGCATTCTAATTTCTTCTTTAAGATCGAACACCAAAATACTTCAACTCATTTTTTTCCATGTTATGCCCTTCTTCCTGAGATGTGTAGCTCAAAAAAAAAAAAAAAAAATCAAAAAATCTTCACTTTTTTACACATCGAACCTCAAACACGATGATGCCCTGGGCCATCGCCTGCCTCGCCATATGCCAGAGCCGGCCCTGTCCCAAGACTTCTTAAAAGTCTTCCCTATCTCAAGTCTTCTTAAAAGTCTTCAGTGATTATATAAAATTTTGTTGATGGCCGGCATCCTCTTCACAATTTGCATGTCATGAAACTTAAATATTAAAGTTAAGGAATTTGTTGATGGCCGGCATCCTCTTCACATAGTTAAATTAATCATTAAAGTTAAGGAAATTTAGTTATTATAATGTGTTCAGTTTTATTTGATAAATGTGGTTCGTCTTATATATAAATGATTGTAGAAGTATTTTTTCACGAATTCATTTCACCAGTAGCATGTTATTAAAAAATTTAACATTCAAAAATAAGGATAAAAAGCCATCACTGTAAATTTCCAAAAATGAAGTCACCACAATCATTAAGTTACTTATTATCTTCCTCTCATATTTCAGTTCTCTTTTATGGTCTCGCAATTATATGTCTTATTTCCGCCACTGTCTCTGCTTCCTACGGTGGTAATGAGACTGATTATCATGCTTTGCTGTCATTTAAGTCAATGATCACCCATGATCCGTACAAAGTTCTAACCTCGTGGAACCATTCCTTTCATTTCTGTGAATGGAGTGGTATTTCATGTGGAAAGCGGCACAAACGAGTGACTGTTTTACGACTCGATTCGCAAGGCTTAGAAGGCTTGTTGTCTCCTCATGTAGGAAACCTCAGCTTCCTCCGTGAGCTTTCAGGGTGCAGGATTACTCCCCTTTACCCAAAAAACAGCTTTCAAGGACCATTCCTCATGAACTTGGTCGTCTATTTAGGCTACGTCGTCTTTATGTTAGTATAAACAAATTCAGTGGAGTCATTCCAACAAACTTGTCTGGTGTTTCTAACCTCGAAGACCTTAGGCTTGCTATTAATAAACTAGCTGGAAGCATACCCAAGGCGATGAGTTTACTCTCGAAACTTGCTACTCTTGCAATTCACTTCAATAACTAACAGGTGGAATCCCACCTTTCTTGGGGAATATTACATCAATGGAAGTATTCTCTGCTCGCGGAAACCCGTTTGGTGGGAGCATTCGAGATACCTTGGGTCATTGGAAAAGCTTGACGGAATTATACTCTGGTGGGTGTAACTTATATGGAAGCATCCCTCAGTCGATATTCAACCTCTCACTCCTAGTTAATTTTTCCTTATCTGAAAATAACCTCACTGGTAGTCTTCCTTCAGAAATTGGTAATCAGCTCCCAAATCTTGAGTTCCTTCAGTTACGGGATAACGAACTGACAGGAATACTTCCACCTTCTCTTTCTAATTGTTCTAAATTATGGTATCTTGAAATGAGTCAAAACAATTTTAGTGGGGAGTTGACAATCGACTTTTCAAAACTAAGAGATATTAATATAATTAGGTTACAGAACAATAACTTCCATGGACGCGGAGAAGCTGATGACCTGAGGTTTGTTGATTCTTTGAAAAACTGCACCAGATTAGTAAATTTGCAGCTGTATAATTGCAACCTTATAGGAGTGCTTCCAATAACTATAGGTAATCTCTCTCATCAACTCAGCTCTCTATATTTAGGACAAAATCAATTATTTGGAAGCCTCCCATCAAGTATAGGTAGTCTAGTTGGTTTGACCAATTTAGGTTTAAGAGCTAATTGATTCAAAGGAAAAATCCCAACTACCATTGGTAAACTACAAAAGCTACAAGTTCTTAGTTTAAGTAGGAATCAATTTTCTGGGCCTATCCCTGATGCCATTGGGAACTTATCAATGTTGACTGTACTTTATTTAGGAACCAACAAATTAGAAGGTCATATTCCATCAAGCCTTGGGAATTGTAAAAACCTCAATGGGTTAGAACTTGCAGACAATAGACTTAGTGGTCAAATACCCAAGCAACTTCTTCAACTTCCATCACTAAATTACTTTTTAGATCTTTCTCAAAACCGCTTGTCTGGTTCCATTCCATCAGAGATTAAAGACCTCAATAAGTTGAGCAGTCTTGCTTTATCTTATAATAATTTTTCAGGCCCCATTACTAGTAGCCTTGGTGAGTGTATTAGCCTTACAAAGTTAGACCTTAGTGGCAACAGATTTCAAGGCGTAATTCAAGTCCACTAAGTCTGATTTACATGCGCTGAAACAAGAACATAAACAAGTATAACTGGAATAATCTCAAACAATCACACACAAGTTTTCCTGGAATATGCTTTCCTTTAATCAGAAAAATATAGGCTCTAAAACTGATCGGTTTTTCTCATACATCCAACCACAAGCTCGGCTGGTATATATAGGTGTTTAGAATATGCTTTCTAATCCTACTACAATTCTAATAAAGCAAGATAGTCCTTAACAAATAAGGAATCCTAATTAAACTAGAATTGTAACTGTCCATATGCTTGGAATCTGTTTGTCTTCCCATATGCTTGGTCAGACATTATGCCAACATTCACCCCCCTAATTTCTGACTCGAGATAGGTAGGTCTTCAACTCCGAGTAACTCTTGCATCTCCTTGAACTTAATCCTTGCGAGAGCTTTCGTCAGAATATCAGCACGCTGCAACTCACCTCTTACAAACTCAACTTGTACTTGGTCTCTTTCAACACACTCTCGGATAAAATGATAACGTGTGTTTATATGCTTGCTTCTCCCGTGAAAGACTGGATTTTTCATAAGTGCAATAGCCGATTTGTTGTCAACAAATAAGACCACTACTCTTTCTTCCATTCCGGTTATTTCACTCAACAACCCACGTAACCATATCCCTTGACACGCGGCTGAAGTTGCAGCCATGAACTCGGCTTCACAAGACGATAGAGCCACCGTGTTTTGCTTTTGTGAGCACCAAGTGATAGGTGATTTACCTAGATAAAATACGTGCCCAGTTGTGCTTCGACCATCATCTTGGTCCATAGCAAAACTACTATCACTAAACCCCACTAACTCCTTGGTTTTCTCTTGGTTGTATCGTATTCCAAAATTCAAACTACCTTGGATATACCTTAGTATTTGTTTCACAGCTGCCATATGTGATTCTTTTGGTTCTTGCATGTAACGACTAACCAAACCAACCGAATAAGATAAATCAGGTCGAGTGTGTAGTAAATACCTTAGACAGCCAACTCGTCATCTATACAAAGTTGCATCAACTGGTTTTCCTTCCTTATCCAAGCTTAACTTCATTCCAGGTTCTAATGGACATTGAGTAGGATTCGCTTCATGCATTCCAGCATCTTTTAAGATCTTCTTTGCATAGCCCGCTTGACTTATTGAGATACTCGAATCCTCTTGCTTTACTTCAATGCCAAGATAATAGCTCAATTTTCCCAAATCACTCATATCGAACCTTTCTTGCATTTGTCTCTTAAATTCACCAATTTCGCTAAGCTTCGAACCGGTTACTAAGAGATCATCTACATAGACCGCAATAATCAAGATTGACTTGTTTGTCTTCTTCACATACACCGCTTGTTCGTGTTGACATCGTTTGAACGATATTTGCTTGAGTTCTCTATCAAGTTTTGTATTCCACGCCCTTGGGGCTTGTTTAAGTCCATAAAGCGCCTTTTTCAACTTGTAGATCTTCCTTTCCTCTCCTTTCTTCACGAACCCCTCCGGTTGTGTAACAAACACTTGCTCTTTTAGTTCTCCATGTAAAAAAGCTGACTTTACATCCAGATGATGTAGCTCCCATGCTTCTTTTGCAGCCAATGAGATCAATAAACGTATCGTTTCAATCCGTGCTACGGGCGCAAATACCTCGTCATAGTCAATTCCTTCCTTTTGAGCATAACCCTTTACTACTAAACGAGCTTTAAACTTATTAATTGAACCATCCGGATTTCTCTTAATTTTGAACACCCACTTTAATCCAATGGGATTAACATTAACCGGAGCTTCAACTAATTCCCATGAATCATTCTTCTCGATAGACTCAATCTCTTGCTTCATAGCAAACATCCACTTGCTTGAGACTTTTGCTTCTTGGAACGTTCTTGGTTCATCATCTTCAATCAAAAGCAGATTTTGATCTTCATTAACAACTGAGGTTCTAGAACTAGACCCCATAATAAAGTCATTAAATCTAGTTGGCTTAGTTGAAACCCTCGAAGAACGCCTCATAATTGGTTGAGTTTCTGTCACAGGATTAAGGTCATTACCCGCCTCGATTTGAACTTCTTGTTCGGTATTGACCGGTTGATTTTCATCAACATCATGATGATTTTCAGCCTCTTGATCTTCTGCCTCAACTTCATCGGTCACACCTGGGTTAACAAATCCACAACCCGTATCAATAGAACCGTGCCATTCTATGATAAACATACCTGGGTTTAGCTCGTGTGTTTCGCTTCCAGCAACATACTTCCAGCCAAGTTCCTCATTAAACTCCGCATCACGACATACCACTATCTTCTTTAGTTTTGGATTGAACAGTCGAAAACCTTTTGTACCTGGCTCGTTTCCGATGTAAATTAGTCGTGTTGACCTGTCGTCTAACTTATGTAAATATGGCCTTGTTCCCGTTGCATAAGCCACACATCCAAATACCCGCAAACCCTCCAAGTTAGGCTTTTTTCCTTTGAAAGCCTCGTATGGAGTTTGATTAAATAGAGCTTGAGTTGAAACTCTATTAATCAAGAATGTAGCGTGTATAACTCCTTCAGCCCACATGTAGTTTGGTACGTCTCGTGCTTTCAAAATGCTTCTAGTCATTCCCATAAGAGTACGGTTTCGCCTTTCCACGACTCCATTTTGTTGCGGTGTGTAGGGAGCGGTTAGATGTCTTGTTATACCCTCGTTTTCACAAAAGTTGGTAAATTCTTTTGAAGTGAACTCACCTCCTCTATCGGTCCTTAGGGTTATAATCTTCCTTCCCGACTTCTTCTCAACTAAAGCTTTGAACTTTTTGAAGTATTCAAATGCCTCACCTTTTTCCTTCAAGGTAAAAGTCCACATAAACCGTGAGAAGTCATCAATAAGAACAAATATGTACCTGTTTCGTGCTATGGATGGTGGAGAAATTGGTCCACATAGGTCGGCATGTATGAGTTGAAGAGGATGTGTTGCCTTAAATTTTGCAGCTTTAGGAAACGCCTTCTTGGTTTGTTTTCCTACCAAGCAAGATTCACACAACTTGTTCTCTTGATGAATTATTGGCAACTTTTCAACCATGCCCTTCCTTGCCATTAATTCCATCGTCTCGAAATTAATGTGACCCATCCTAGCATGCCATAACCAAGCATCATCTTCCATCTTTGCTTTGAGACACACCGGACTTCCAACTTGGAGCTTAATCTTGTAAAGTCTATTACTTGTTCTAGGAACCTTCATCAGAAGCTTGCCATCTGAGTCACGCATAGTAAGAAGGTTACCTTTCATACGAATGTCACATCCGCCTTCGGTAGCTTGCCCAAGACTAATTATGTTGCTTTTTAGCTCGGGTAGGTAATAGACTCCAGTGATTAACCGTTGCTCACCCGTTTTCCCTTCAATGATTATCGAATCCTTCCCTTTTATCTCGATGTAGGAGTTATCACCAAACTTCACTCTGCCGGAGATATTCTCATTCAACTCCGAAAAGTATTCTCGGATCCCCGTCATGTGATTGCTTGCTCCATTATCCAAATACCAAGTGTCCTCCTCGTTTGGCTTAGTATTCAATTGGTTTGGGATAATCTTTTCTTCATTCAAGAAAACTACTTCTTGAACGCTTTTCATCATAAAAAGTGTCGGGTCATCATCATCCTCCGTTTTCAAAAGGTTTGCTTCATGCTTTTTCTTTTGTACACTGCGTTCGGGACAATTAGAAGCAAAGTGACCATATTCATCACATCTGAAGCATTGAATCTTTGAAAGGTCTCGACTTTTGTTCTTCTTTTGCTCCGTATTGCTCCCGGAGTTGTTACGGTTGTGGTTATTAGCTTGACCACTACCACGAGATTTGTTTTGAGAAGAAAAGTTTTGACCTTTACCGTTGCCACCAGAGGAATTCCTTCCTCGACCTTTCTTATCATATCTTTCAGCCCTTCCGAACATCAACTTGCCTTGATCTTCAGAAGTGGTGTCAACACCCTTCATTCTTCCTTCAAAAGCTTTCAACCTTCCAATTGCTTCTTGAAAAGACATAGTATTCAAGTCAGCAAATTGTTCTATTGAGGCAACAATTGCAACATACCTATCCGGAACGGATGCAAGCAGCTTCTTAACAAGTTTCTTGTCTTCATAAACTGTTCCCAAGCTGTTGACTTCAGTTACAATTTTGCCCAACCTAGCCGCAAAGTCATCGATTGATTCGTTGACTTTCATCTTTAAAGATTCGAATTCCGTCTCCAAGGTTTGCAACCTTGCGTCTCGAACCCGATCAACACCCACATACCTGGTCTTCAAAGCTCCCCAGATTTCTTTGGCTGTGTTGAATTGTGAAACTTGAAAAACAAGTTCTTCTGGAATCGCCTGGAAGAGTAACGCCACTGCCATGTGATCTTTCTTAGCAACAACTTGTGTTCCTTCCCCTGGTTCCAGTGCATCGAGTATTCCATGGACTCGGAATACCGCTTTGACTCTTAGTGCCCATATGTTATAATTTGTGCTTGTTAATGCTTTCTAATCCTACTACAATTCTAATAAAGCAAGATAGTCCTTAACAAATAAGGAATCCTAATTAAACTAGAATTGTAACTGTCCATTTGCTTGGAATCTGTTTGTCTTCCCATATGCTCGGTCAGACATTATGCCAACAGTAATACCATCTTCATTCAGTTCCTTGGGAGGATTGGGGGTACTCGACATTTCTGAAAATAATTTATCAGGTAGAATTCCACAATTTTTAGGCAAATGGAAATCCTTAGAGTATTTTAACCTATCCTTTAATGATTTTGAGGGTGAAGTACCGACTGTAGGAGTGTTTGCCAATGGAAGTACATTTTCAGTTTTGGGGAATGACAAGCTTTGTGGTGGTTTTGTTACACTTGAGTTACCCAAATGCAAGACGGGTAGTAAGAAAAAAAGGTTTCCTTTCTTCATATTAGCCATCGTGATTGCACCGACGTTGCTCATAATATTATGTTGTGTACATCTTTTGTGTAAGAAGAAACGCAATAGTCAACCATCTGAGTCATCGGGTAGTGAACGGTTCTTGAAAGTTACTTACAGTCAACTTCTCAAGGCTACTGATGGCTTCTCTGCAGCAAATTTGATTGGAGAAGGTGCATTCAGCTGTGTTTATAAAGGGATCCTCGATTATGATGATGGCAAATTTGTTGCAATCAAAGTTCAACGTCTTGAAAATCCAGGAGCTCAGAAAAGTTTTCTAGCAGAATGTGAAGCTTGGCGGAATATTCGGCACCGTAATTTGCTGAAGATAATAACTTCATGTTCAAGTGCTGATTTCCACGGAAATGATTTTAAAGCTCTGGTTTATGAGTTTATGCCGAATGGAAGTGTACACGATTGGCTTCATTCAAGTGAAAATACATCGAAGTTGAACCTTCTTCAAAGAATAAATATTCTTAGAGATGTTGCCACTGCACTTGATTATCTTCACAATCGCTGCCAAACAATGATTGTTCACGGTGACTTGAAGCCAAGTAACATCCTACTTGATGATGATATGGTGGCTCATGTTGGAGACTTTGGTTTAGCTCGACTACTTTGTACAGACTTAAACCAAAACAGCTCAACCAGGGTTAAAGGAACAATTGGTTATGCACCTTCAGGTAATTCCACTTTTATTCCATGATGCTTATATTTATTTACAGGTTAAAGTTTGTAAATTAATTAATTGTTATTCATTTGTAGAGTATGGTATCGGGAACGAGATGACAAGTTGTGGGGACGTCTACAGTTTTGGAATATTATTACTAGAGGTGATGACTGGGAAAAAGCCGATAGACGACATGTTTATTGAAGGTCTTAGCCTTCATAAATTTGCTTACATGGCCTTACCAGATCAAGTAATCGATGTTATTGATAATGATGCAATTGTGTTGCAAAGTACCAAAGCGAATGCAAAGAAAGTGGAAGAATGTTTGGCTGCAACTATCAAGATTCGAGTATCGTGCTCTGTGGATTCACCACCACAACGGATGAAAATAGATATTGTTGTCAATGAGTTGCAGCGTATTCTCGACGTGCTTCAAAATATATAAGGTACTCTGTTCTATCCTTTTGCATAATATGATTTTAAATGAGTTTGTTAATTTGAAAGTAACTCAAGTGTAACCAAACCACTTGAGTTTTATTTTTGAAATTAACTTGGTTTATTTTTGAACGCTTTCAGGTCTAGTACCAAGCTTTCTTTGTGAAATTTGAAAGTAAGTGCAGCAAGGAGGAGTGCATGTCGTAGTTATATAAACCTTACTTTGTCAAATATGTTTGTAAGTGTGTTTTAATTTTCTTGTTGCATAATCCTGATGACTCATCATATGTATCAACCATGTTTATGATCAAGTGTGTCTATTTGAATGAGAAAGTCTGTTGGTTACATCACTGGATCCTTTCATGGGGGCAAAGTTTGTTTGTTTTATTACTGCAAGTACACTCTACTTTTGATTTTATTGGTATTTCGTTAGGTCTTTGGGGTTAAAATATTTTTATAAACAAAGTTCAAGTAGATCTGACCCTTGACATCTTAGTGTATCTGGATAGTGAATATTAGGCCCCGGTACCTGTTACTGTCTTTTTACCGAAAACGCGTACAAAAAAGAAATGCTTCGACAACCCCATCTGGAGGGTGAATCTGGCCATCTGGGGAACGTTCTTTTGCTTCTGATGTAGTCAAAAATCGAAAATTTGCTTGATTTCGAGTTCATGGACCCGCCACCTAAACTTAACATTCTTAACTACATATATCAACTATGGATATCGAAAATTTACACTTAGGCTATGTTTGACAAAACTAGCAGCAAGACCATGCCATGAATATATATTAGAAAAGTAATACCGCACCCGGTCAGAGTTCGTTCAAGTGTATTGGGTGTAAAATGTAAAATGTCAGCTTTACCTCAGCCATTTTTCCATTTAATTTTTTTGTTGTTATAGTGTAAAATGTTGCAAATATAGGAAAAGATTCATTCGTATAAAACCAAATACATGCTTAAACCAGTTGCATAAAATGTCAGCTTTACCTCAGCCAGACACTCTCGCTAAAAGTACATATTAGAAAAGTTATACCGCACCCGGTCAGAGTTCGTTCAAGTGTATTGCGTGTATAGGACTGTAATCGATCTATTCCGAAACAAGACTATGCCATGAATTTACCACAAACTTTAGACTACTCATTAAAGACTTGTGTATGGCCCAAATGAGCATGGTTCACTCGACTATACCAAAACAAATACGCACTGAACCAAACGGATTTACCAGTTTTGCACTCTTATAGTATCAGCATTAGTCGAT
This sequence comes from Chrysanthemum seticuspe, assembly GCA_019973895.1. Taxonomy (NCBI): domain Eukaryota; kingdom Viridiplantae; phylum Streptophyta; class Magnoliopsida; order Asterales; family Asteraceae; genus Chrysanthemum; species Chrysanthemum seticuspe. The sequence continues at coordinate 6,071,198 of BPTQ01000009.1, forward strand.
AAATAGCAAAAAGAAAGTCGCCGACTAGAGAGTGAGTACTCCAATCTATTTTAAAAGACTGCCAAGTAAAAAAGTAGAAACCATAAATGGGGACTGCTGATGAATTCAAGACTAGTCAACCGTTGCAGGATCTCATCCTGGTCCAACAAGCACACACAAACAAACGACACCTATTTAAGATAGGCAATTGACTTAAAATCATATTAATACAATCCTATTTGTTCATGCAACTCAACGATAAGTATTTAATAAATAAGACGACACACAGTTGAAAAGAGCACCTTCTAAGAAGACTTAGCCCAGCAACTCACTGGGTGACACATGCATGTAAATGTAAAAAATCTCTTAAAGACCACAAATCGGGGATTTTTATATGCTACAATATGACAACACAAATCACAAAGCAAGGTAAATCGATAACCTCAGCAACAGGAAGACGACGACGACATGACTGACTTTCAGACCCATAGACCCATACTGAGCAACAGCTGGACAACTCTGGACCTTCTTAAACATGTCCTAGTACTCACTGGAACAGTAGATACATAAACACATATTAATAAAAAAAATAGACGGATGACCATGTGCTTCATTATATCATATGTGAAAGCACGATTATAAACAAACGAGAAAGTAAATCGGTAAAGAAAGAAATTGACCAGAAAGTATTCCCGCTTTACATTCATGGGGACTGTAAGCATGCAAAAACATAACCTAATAAAACATTCGACAAAAACAATACAGACCTGAGCATTGTTTTCTTCTTCTGTAGGGGAATTCTGGGATTCTAATGGTTTGTCTGCACCGCAGTTCTGTCGGTTACATTTGGTCCTAAAAGGATAGTTTATGCTGTTACATTTGTCACACTTCCAGCTCCCCTCTGGCATATCCGCTTCTGAAACAAAATGCGATACATATATAAGATTCAGACTCAAACGTCACAAACAAGTAACCAAATATATATACATGAAGTACTTACTGGAACCTGGTTTAGGTGAGTTGCATTTCCTCATGTTACAAACTGCTCTGAAGGAAAAATTGACATTTCCACATTTTGGGCATTCCCAGTCATTTTCTCGTGTTCCATCTGTAAGAAGCAAGTGAAACAATGAAAAACAGATCGTAAATTACAGTCATCTGCTAGTCTTTGTAGCAGTATATGAATAAGTTAGATATAACATGCCTTTCTTTTGAGATTGCTCTTCTGGGAAAAATCCAGGCCGAGGTCCCTATAAAAATTCAAAAACCAAATGATCGATCAATATAGCATCACATGTTTATATACATGTTGTTAACATAGGGAGTAGGTAAACGAACAATCAAATTTACTCGTTGCAATTAGGGGGTGTTTGTTGCGGCTTATATTGCCGGATTCTAGCTTATTTGGTTTTAGGCTTATATTTCATAAGATTTTGTGGATTATTTTGAAACTTTTCGGCTTATATAAGTGACCATATGAAATAGGGATGAGAATGGGAACGAGAAAAACGGTACGGCACCGGAAACGTACCGGTACCGACCCGAATCGGTACCGGCTTACAATACACTGTACGCTACCGGTAGCACAAAACAAGCCCAAAAAAATTCGGTACCATTCAAAATTGGTACGGGAGAAAAACGGGAAGTCCCGGTTCCGGTACTGGAATATAAAAGGCCATTTTTTCTTAATTATGGTTTCGATCCAAACACTCCTATTCCATCCCATAAGTCAAAACTAAGATCGAACAAGTAGCTAAACACAAAAAATAGATTATTAGAATATCCAAAGAAATGAAAAAAAGTGCAACTATAGCTTTAAGGATACCATTGTGGGGAGTTCCATTATGTCGAGAAAAATTTGCGTATGCAAGTACTAAACTTAAGGAAATGATCTGTTTATAAGTTATAATTAGTCATGCGTACTTGCTGCATTTACAGCAACATAATTCTCACACAATCCTTTTAGCTTTGCCTTGTCTATGTTTAAGTCATATGTTTTATACTTTTCCTTGCTGCCTCTTTATTTTCAGTTAGATCAAAATAACTGTAGAAATTTATCATCCTCATACTGAATGCTCATTTAGACCCACTGTTGTGGGTTAGAAGCAAAACATATCTAAAAAAGACAGAGATGATGATCAACCATAATATGAAACATAAATAAATCATAAGCCGGCTATATAAGCCGAAACAAACGCCACCTTAGTTGATTGATATAACAAAATTTAGACATACCATGGCAGCCTGAGCAATGGGCAACTGCAAACTGAATTGTTCCATCAGCTGAGGTAAACCATACAACACACCTGCAAAGAAGATGTAATTCCAGTTTCAGCAAGATGTCACATATATAGTAGCAGGTAGCGGTGTTACTCGGGTCGGGTCATACCCGAACCCGACCCTATTTGAACTCGGGTTAGTTGGGTTCGGGTCCACTCGGGTCGGTGCTATTCGGGTTTGGGCCAGCCCGAATATGAGTAAAATGGTCATAAAATTGCCTATTTGTTCTAATTTAGATAGATAATTTATAAAAAAACCATATTAAAAATAATAATAATAATAATAATAATAATAATAATAATAATAAAAATAATAATAATAATAATAATAATAATAATAATAATAATAATAATAATAATAATAATAATAATAATAATAATAATAATAATAATAATAATAATAATAATAATAATAAAAAAACCGAATTAGCCAAAAACATTTAACCCTATTTAGCATCCGGGTTGACCCAAACAACCCGAATAAGATTATTGAACAAAATAAGTATCAGAATACCATAACTTCTAAACAACACACGGTAAACAATAAAAAGGCCAAAATCAACCCAAAAAAAGAACACATACCAGTTCCTATCATGGGCCCACCTGAATAAGCAGGTGTGGCAGAGAGTTGCAAAGGACAGGACGATAAGGGTTCCCTCCAGGCAGACGGCTGTTGTAGTTTAATGATAAGCGGAACCATCATAAGGAGGCATAGATGTTCCATTAAACGGAGATGCAGCATAAGGTGTTACACCCATATACATTGAAGAGGGTGCACCGGAACCAGCGTAAGGAGAAGACGAGGAGTAGCCTTGTGGGGTCGGCATTTGCCTTGGAGCAGATTTCTGTAGAAACAAGAGTGGGAGACTGATCTTGTAAACACCTAATTTCTTAAAGCCAAAAAACGATAGCTACTTTATATGTGTGCAACTTACTGATCAGTTATGATCAACTGGTCTTGGCTGTGTACGGTAGCGCATATTGCAAGTTAGCCGAAAAGAAAATTTGACATTCCCACAGCTAGGACACGTCTAGTCGTCTTCTCCACGACCACCTAAATGATAATCACCACAAATTAATACCACATAATACAATTCCATACTTTGTTGTGACATGCAAGAATAAATACGTCTAAGGAGTAAGTGCCATCTCATAAAAATTATATTTATGGGTCCCGGTCTAAACTAACAAGCGAACAAATTTTATGCACAGGTGTTTAAAGGCTTTAAGAAAAACGTAAAGCTTAAGGGTGTATTTTTTGGAGCTCAAACAAATAGAAACTAAATTGGGGCTAAATAAGGGGATGTTTGTTTAAGCTTATTTTTTGGCTTATGAGCTTATTTGACAATGCTTATATCTCACACGCCCATATTTTCCAGCTTATCTTCAGATTTGTGAGCTTATTATGACTTAAAGATGGAAGATAAGCTCATAAGCTAGGAAAAAGACGGATAAAGATGAGCTTATGAGATATAAGCCGAACCAAATAAGATCATAAGCCAAAAATAAGATTAAACAACGACCCCTAAGTTCAAAGTTTCACCTGAGTAACCTCCAATTAATATAATTGGCAAAACCGAACCATTTTGCTAACTTTAAGCATCTATTAGCCCACATTGTGTTATGCGCCTGCCATGGTAAAGTTTTTGTGACTGCAAATCACATGAAAACTAATGTAACACTGTTGCTAAATTTGCAGTTGCATTGGTAGATATGTACAGACATGTTAACGGTTACTCAAAGAACAGCACACAAAATGCCCTTTTGCTCCGGAATACATAAGGGCAATTTAAAAAACATCTGTTAATTCAAACAGTAAGTGATAAACTAGCCAGTAGATGCGAAAAAGTAACAGCAAAACTTCCCATTTATGCAATTGAGAGGCAAAACTAAACCTAAAACTGTTTTATCCAATGACGAAAAATGTTTTCGGAGTTGAGTATCATACTAACGACTAAAACTTATTATTTAATTCTAAATGACACGCCAAACAATTTTTGCATGTCAAAATATAACGATAAATATTACGCAAGTATCATTCTCTAATGGACATTTCATCAAACACCTTTCGTGCACAACCTAAACCCGAGCTTCAAACCATAGGAGCAAGTAACACATGCACCTAATTCACCTCTATCGCACTATAATATCACAAATGTCCATAACTAACACCTAATTGAAGCAAACACAAAAATCAATTAATTTAGTTCAAAAGTATACATGAGAGCATCACAAAATCAGCAACTTCAGCTCACGATTAACCGAATCTGTTTGAATTATTATGGTTTGCTATCTCTCTCACAAAGTACATCCCATCAAACAGTTTTGAAGTTAAATTGGAGGGTTAGGGTTTTTAAATTTGGGTATTTTGTTTAAATTGAGGGAATTCATTAAAGGGTTACTGTTTCCTTGGTGGTTGTTAAAGCATTCGGTATAATAACGAGTTAAATTTTTGTCAAGTTAGCGTCACGTCAGCTTTAACGTTTTAACCTTAAAACTCAAAAAATACCCTTTATCATAACCTAATCATAACACCATTTTTTGGAACCCCACTTTATAATATTTTTTTCTTTTAATTTAAATTAACTAAATTTTTTATTAATTAAATTAATATACAAATTATAATAATATTTGATAAAAAACGAAAAAAGAAAAATATTCACAATCTCAAATTTTGGGCTGGGCCATGCTCGGGTAAAAAAATAAATAAAAAAACCCAATTTGACTTTACCTCATCGTCATCCTATCGTCTTCTACCTTCAAAGACACACACTGACTAAACACACACACATCGACACACAGTAAAGAGACATACACCAAAACCCATTAAAAAAAAAAAAAAAAAAAAAAAAAGTGGTTAACAAATGTTGCCATGGCAATGCAGACTCTAACACCGTTGTACACGTAGGACGAACGGTGTAATAACATGGGTTAACGCACGTTAAAGAACCTCCACGTCACCCTTAACGCGAGGTAAATGTTACCATACCGAATGCTCTTAGAAATTGTTTCAGAAAGTGAATAATGAGGAAAGAGGTTGAAAGGTTGGGTGTATTAGTTTAGTGTATTTTGTTAGTATCAAAGTACCCTCTTAATTAACGGTCAACATAGTCAAACTAATGGTGCCTACTAAATATGGACCAAACTTGGAACGAATGTTTCACTTTCCGACTAAGGGTATGTTTGGTGCAATGGGCTGGGCCGGGGCTTTTATTGTAAGCCGAAGTTGAAATTTAGATTTTTTTTTAACTTGTTTGGCAAATGGGCTTAATCTTAAGCTTATTATTGCAAAATTACTAAAAATGACATAATTAAATGAGTTTTTGTATATGTTAGATATTTTTGTTTCAAAAGCCTCTCGCTAAAGTTTTTAGCCCTTTTTTGGGGTTAAAATTTCAAGCCCTTTTTAGGGGCTTATGATTTCATAAGCCCGCATGACAAACGAGACTTATTTTATAAGTCGACTTATTTTAAAAGCCCAAGCCCCATAAGCCCTATATAAGCCCCTCGCCAGACACAGCCTGAATCTAAAACTTTTGAAAAATATAGACCAAAAGTGAAATACTCAACAAACCACAATGATCAAAATTTTAGTTAACTCATAACTGAATTAACACCCTATGATTGGTATAGTCGATGTATCTAATTATAGATCATATTTAATTTAGAGTGCTTTTATTACTTTTATATAAGTTGAAGGCTTTTGTTTAAATTGTAGGAAATTTATAAAAGGGTTACTGTTTCGCTAGTGGTTGTTCGAAATTGTTTCGGAAACTAAACAATGAGGAAAGAGGTTGAAGGGTTCAGTGTATTAGTTTACAGTATTTTGTTAGTATCAAAGTACCCCTAAATTAACGGTCAATATAGTCAAACTAATGGTGCATATTAAAATGGGTTAATACTCAAAAAAGTTAATAAAAGTTTCTCCAAATTTTGACCTAAGTTACTATAGTTTTTTTTTTTTTTTTTTTTTTTTTTTTTTTTTTTTTGCAACGAGGTTACTATTGTTTACGTGACTGGTTGTTTACGTTACTCCATATATTACAACTTATGGTTCTTGCAACGAGGTTACCATTGATAACAGGTAAAAAGTTACTAAATGGTTCTTGTAGGTTGTCGGGTTTAACAGATCTGTCCTTCGAATTTTTTTCCTCTGATCCTCTTCTGTGCGCGACCCTGGGATTTTCTTACGCTTTTATCCGTTTTTGTCAGTTTTCATCTGTTTTTATACATTTTCGCTTGTTTTCTTACGTTTTCATCCGTTTTTCTTACATATTTACCCGTTTTTACACGTTTTCATCCGTCTTTATTATGTTTTTGCCCGTCTTTATACATTTTTATACGTTTTTGTCTGTTTTTATACGTTTTCATCTGTTTTCATATGTTCTTAGTTGTGTACAGTTGCGCATATTGCATGTTGTCCGAAAAGAAAAGTTGACATTCCCACAACTAGGACAGGTCCAATCGTCTTCTCCACGACCACCTAAATCATAATCACCACAAATTAATACCACATAATACAATTCCATACTTTGTTGTGACATGCAAGAATAAATACGTCTAAGGAGTAAGTGCCATCACATAAAAATTATATTTATGGGTCCCTATCTAAAGTCACAAGAAAACAAATTTTATGCACAACTATTTAAAGGCTTTAGAAAAAACGTAAAGCTTTTGGGTGTATTTTGGAGCTCAAAAAAATAGAAACTAAACTAGGGCTAAATAACGGGACGTTTGTTTAAGCTTATTTTTTGGCTTATGAGCTTATTTGACAATGCTTATATCTCATACGCCCATATTTTCCAGCTTATCTTCAGATTTGCGAGCTTATTATGACTTAAAGATGGAAGATAAGCTCATAAGCTAGAAAAAAGACGGATAAAGATGAGCTTATGAGATATAAGTCGAACCAAATAAGATCATAAGCCAAAAATAAGATTGAACAACGACCCCTAAGTTCAAAGTTTCACCTGAGTAACCTCCAATTAATATAATTGGCAAAACCCAACCATTTTGCTAACTTTAAGCATCTATTAACCCACATTGTGTTATGTACCTGCCATGGTAAAGTTTTTGTAACTGCAAATCACATGAAAACTGATGTAACACTGTTGCTAAATTTGCATCTGCATTGGCAGATATGTATAGACATGTTAACGGTTACTCGAAGAACAGCACACAAAATGCGCTTTCGGACTTGATTATCATACTAACGACTAAAACTTATTATTTCATTCTAAATGACACGCCAAACATTTTTTGCATGTCAAAATCTAACGATAAATATTACACAAGCATCATTCTCTAATGGACATTTCATTAAACACCTTTCGTGCACAACCTAAACCGGAGCTTCAAACCATAGGCGCACGTAACACATGCACCTAATTCACCTCTATCGCACTATAATATCACAAATGTCCATAACTAACACCTAATTGAAGCAAACAAAAAAATCAATTAATTTAGTTCAAAAGTATACCTGAGAGCATCACAAAATCAGCAACTTCAGCTCACAGAACCGAATCTATTTGAATCATTATGGTTTGCTCCTCTCACAAAGTACATCCCATCAAACAGTTTTGAAGTTAAATTGAAGGGTTAGGGTTTTTAACTTTTATAAAATTTGGGGATTTTGTTTAAATTGAGGGAATTCATTAAACGGTTACTGTTTCCTTGGTGGTTGTTAAAGCATTCGGTATAATAACCTAAGAGCATCACATAACCGAATCTATTTGAATCCTTAGGGTTTGTGTTTATGGACCGAATTTAGTTGAGCTTATGAGATATAAGTCGAACCAAATAAGATCACCTAATATTAGTCCATACTTCTAATCACCGTCCCGATGTATGTAACACTAATATTAGTCCAACACAATTTTGCACGCTCTGCACGTTTTAAATTATCACAACCAATTAATAAATATTGATAAATGATAGTTGCTGTGAAATGAGAGTGAAACAAACAAAAAATAGAGAGCGATGGTTTTGGTGAATGGGGGAGATTAGAGTTGATTGAGTGTGTTTGGATGGGATTGCCAACTACTGTATTTTTTTTTAAGAAAAGTACAAATGCTTTTAAAATGTATCATACTTGTGATCATTTGCTTTTGTAGATAGTAAATAAAAAAATTTGCTTTTGTGGGTAATTTTCTTTCAAATTGATCCTTTTTTGGTATTTTACAAAATTTTGACATTTTTGCCCTTCTTAGCTAGTAGAATTTTTTTTTCCCGAAGAGTAAAATGTCATATAGTAACCTAAAAATGATAAATTTGAAATAAAAGTACCCACAAAAGCAAAACATTTTATTCGCTACCCACAAAAGCAAATAGTGACAAGTATGATATCTTTTAAAAACATTTGTCATTTTGTAAAAGTTCACTGTTTTTCTTTTTTTGCGATCTTTGACACATTAATTTGTTGTAAAAATGTACATAGCTGCTCAAAAGGTTGATCAACTAAACTTAAGAGGTGTTTATTTTTTTTTTCTTATCTTAACTACATATAATGTAAAAACTAACTTTTATTGAAAGTGAAAAAGTAATGATTCTCAAAGGGTGGGAGGATTGGATGGCGGAGATGAATCAGAGTCATGTGTGTTTGGATGGGATTACTAGCGTGGCAAATATAAAAAGAAATACATCAATTATTTGTTTGTATGTTCAATGTTTTTCTTATGAAAAATGATTCTTTGGCTAAGTAGTAAACTTGCTAATATTACTAATGGTTTGATTGGTGAATTTGAAAAAATAATTGGTGAAAATTTAAAGAGAGAAGATTTACAATACATATGTCTAATGTTAAGTGGATTAGGCATGTAATTAGGATTGCATTTTAGGCCTAAATAATTTGTAGCAAAAATGAACATGGTTGCTCAAAAAGAAGTCGTAAGTTGTTGGGGTTTCCTTTCGCGGGTCTCTCCTAGTGGTTCGGGTCCCGAGGCCTGCCCATTTGGATGGTTTAACGCGTGGGTCGGATTTCAAGTGTGGTGGCATTCTAAAATAAATAAATAAAATAAAATAAAATAAAATAAAAAAATTGATCAACTACATTTAGAAGGTTTTTACTTTTCTCTTATTCTCTCTTAATTGAGATAAATGTGAGCCCAAAACACGTATATATTTTTTCTTAATTGAGAGACTCACAAATGTCTCTCTCTTCCAATTAAGAGGCTAATTTAGACACTTAAAGCTAAACCACTTAATTCAATAAACAACTCCTTACTCCACTACTAAATGATGGGAATAAGGGCATCCAGTATAAAAGGTTAATGAAAAGGTTTACTAGTATAAAATTTAAAGAGGTTTATAAATTAGGTCACTATAGTGAGATGAGGTTTATGATGACATGGAATAAAATAGGTATAAGTTTATAGACCTTTTCATTGCAGCTAAAATACATGTAACTAATTTAAACCGTATCAATTTATAAAGTTTTAACAAGTTTAAGCATGGTGATAATAGGTTTATAAAATATTTAACAGTATATGACATTGAAATTATATAAACCTTATCAAAGGGTTTACCATTGGAGATGCTCTAAGTGGTGGCATGACTTAGCTCCAAACTAGAATGAACAAATTTGTACTCGCGGGCACTGTTTAGGTTTTATTACTAGAGTAATAGCAATCCTGACAACTTAGTGTAAATTTATTTACTTAGTCCGTTCAAGTTAATCACAATCTTTAGTTTTGTATGGGTACAATAATTGGTGCTCTTTGAGTATAAAGTCTATTATTTATTTATTTTTTGCGGATTTGCTTAACGTTGGGTTAATCCGGATCATGGATTAGTATTGTTCTCTTATGATCTATTTGATTATTGCACATTTGATACAATATACAGGTAGTATATCAAATTGTTTGCCTCATGGTTGGTGTTTATAGTATAGTACTACATCTTTGCATTCTTCTTATATAAGATTACAAGTGTCATTGATCAAAAAATAAAAGCGTTATATGTAATATTGAAAAAAACCATAGATGTCTCCTTATGATATAATGGCCAAGAACAAATAGTTACCCTAATCCATCATCACTCCAAACAAAAAATTTGTTCAAGTTCAAAAGTGAACTTGATTGTATATGTTCGGTTAAGATACTTGGTAAATGATACGATGATTAAATTTAAGTATAAATTATACGTTGTGTATATATGTTCTTACTATTTGTCTTTATTTTTGGATTATGTATAGGTGCATTTTGGTATTTGGGGTTAGGATTGGATTTAGAAAACCAAAGAAGAAAAATTGTTTGTTTGTAGCTTTAGCTTTGAAAGTTGGGATTAATCCTAAAAATAACATTATTAGAAAAGATATCATATTGGGTGGAGATGAGATTAAAATGTGGGCCACATTAATTGTTGTCTTCAAGGGTCTGTTTGGTTTGTTGACGGGTTAATTTTGATTTAGATTTGGTTTATATTTGAATTTAGATTTGATGTGTGAGAGAGAGAAAAAATATATATAATTTATATAATTTTATTTATAACAAAAGTTTATTTTATTAAAAATATGAATAGACCCACTCAAATTTTTAAAATTAGAAAAGGACAAAAGCGAAAAAGAAAATGACAAAAAAGTCGAGTATTCAATCGAAAATGACAACAAAGATTAGAGTATTCAAGTGAAACCATGGATACATGTAAGGAATGATGTGACCCACATAAAAAGGTATCAAATACTGTTTTGAATCACCTAGATGCAAACCAAACGATTAGTAACTGTCAAATCAAATGCAAACCGGTTTTAATACCCCATGACAAACAGCCCATAACTCTTTCTTACCTTAATAATTCTTACTTTAAAAAAATAATTAATTTTAATAAAATATACTTATTTTACACAAATTTAATATACCTTATGTTTATATAATAATATATTTTCTCACTCCAAATTTAAATCCTAATCCAAAAACAAATCCAAATCCAAATCATAAACCCAGCTACGTACCAAACGAACCCTTAGCTTTGGTCCATGGATTTTAGGGCTAAAAAAATGTACCAAACGAACCCTTAGCTTTTGTTCTACACTTAACTTCATATAATTTATTTAAATTTCAGCCACTAAAGTTTTTATTAATTACCTATTTTTTTTTAATTATTGTTTTCACAAATTTTGCACCTATATTTTTTATGTTTTTTTTTTCACCAAATTTATCAAAGTTTGACCAATTTCTTTTTTAATTTTGACTTTCAAGTGACAAATAAGAATTCTCAATTTTGCCACGTGTTAAAATAGAGCAGCCTGATTGACTTATTTTGTTTTTCTTAATAAGATTGTTTTAGCAAAAATTTTCAGAAATTATGTAATTCTTTTATTCTATAAAAGATAACACAAACCACAACACAATCTCACAAACCTACAACATATAATTTCGCAAAGGGGTTAATTGATATTGATAAAAGCACTCCATAGTTCTCTTTACTAACACATAGCACCACATTGATTCTCAAAGGGTGGGACTGCATTAGACGGTGGAGATTAGTTGCAGACTGTTTTTGTTTGGAAAGGTTGTGTGTGTGATGGGGATTGCCAACGTGGCACCGTCATTGTTTGTTGACACATTAATTTGTTGCAAAAGTGAACATATCTGCTCAAAGGACCGGGATCCTCTAATTTTGACAAAAACATGATTGGTTATGTTTAATGAATTTACACAATTAGATCTAATCTTGAGATTAAATGCACAATTCTCTCTCTTATTTCTCTTTTATTAATCATTCTCTTTTTATCATTAATTTATCTCTCATTTATATTTTTATCATTATTTGTGGGTCCTTTTTCTTTGTTTTTTTCCCTCCAATTTTTCCATGTTCTCTCCATTTTCTATCCCTATCAGTTAGTGTTTTTTCATTGAACCAAAAACAAAACAAGTATAAAGTGAAAAGAGCCATAATATAATTAGAAAAAAAAAATGAATTGAACCCAAAAAGACATCAACATGCCACTAAGAGCATTAGGTATCGTTGAGCCATAGTTCTCATGCCGTTCTCCAAAACCTGTGCCGCATTTTGTGCCGTTACCGTTGGCACCAGAAAATGTGATGCCGTTCTCCATTTTTTTCATTTACATAAAATAAAACATATACAATATTAACTAAAATAAACTTCTAAAGTTAAAAAAAAAACACACATTACATTAATTAAAAAAAAAAGGTACATAAAAATAAAAAAATAGTACGTAAACAGGAAAAAAAATATTACAAACTAGTGATTAAGGTTCCATAAATGCTCCACAAGGTCTTCTCGAAGATCGTCATGCAATTTTCTATCTCGAATTTCATTGCTTTTTCTAACATGTAAATCACATCTTTCGACCCAAGTGTCTGGTATGTTTGGACTTGGATCAACGAACAAATCTCTAAAATTCACTTGAAATTCTTCGCCTTCCAATATCATGTTGTGTAACATTATACAACAATACATGATTCTTTTCAAGGCGTTGATTTCGAAAGCACGTGCGGGTTGTCGTATAATTCCCCAACGACCTTGTAGGACTCCGAAAGCTCGTTCAATATCTTTTCTAGAACTTTCTTGAACTCTTTTAAATTTTAATTTTTTTCCAGACGTTGAAACACTAAACATTTTGACAAATACGGGACATGTTGGATAAATGTTGTCGGCTAAATAGTAACCTTTCATGTATGTATGTCCGTTTACTACAAATGGACATTCTGGAGATTTACCGACAAGTTTATCATCAAATAACGGGGAACCATATAACACATTAAGATCATTATTTGCCCCAAAATATGCATGCCAAACCCAAAATTTTTGATCCGCAACCACTTCTAACATAAGAGTTAGGTATTTATAATCACGCCTTTTGAATTGAGCATGTAAGGCCTTTAGACAATTTTTCCAATCCCAATTCATACAATCAATACTCCCGAGCATTCCCGGGAGTCCATGTTCTTTTTCGTGCAATGCATATATTTTTTCAACATCCGTTGAAGTGGGCTTTCTTAAATACCTTTCAAAGTATAAAATATGTTTGCATTTAGTAAAGTTCTCTAAACATTGTCGTGAACAACGTTCACCAATTTGCAAGTATTCATCAAACGCATCAGACGCAGTGCCGTACGCCAATTGGTGGGTGACGGATGTGCACTTCAAAAGAGGACCAATACTTAAATGACTGGTAGCATCGTAACGTTGTCTAAAAAAATTAAAGTACTCGAGAATAGGTCGAACATCATAGCTTAAGATATCGTTGACTATTTTATTAAAAAGTGTAGGACTCACACGATACCTTTGCCTAAACTTCTCTTCTGTATGCTTAGGTGGAGTGTCAACCTTCACCAAAATAGTCGTCGATTAAACGTTGTTCCGCTTCTTCTCGATCACGTGGTATGTATTTCCTCATCCTCTTAATACCCGATCCTTATCCACCAGCCTCTTGATCACACAAAGCTAGAAGTTGTTCATATGCCATATAACACTGGATATATCGATCCGGGTCGTTTTGAAAATAAACACCATAATGGTCGTAGGTGGAGAAGTTGTTGGGATTGTTTGGATCCATAGTTGAAAGAAAATCAAGTATTATTGAAGTAGAGATTAAATTGGAAGAGTTTATGATAATTGATAGAATAAAGGAGGAATTTATAGAATTTTTTGGGGTAAAACTTTTATAAATTTGTGCATTTTGGCTATATAGTCATTACACACATTAAAAAAAGAACACAAACTAGCCGTTGGTTTAAAAAAAGAAAAAGAAAGAATGGTGTAGGCTGGCAAATACAGCGCGAGCTTCCTTGGCGCGAGTCTCGTAGTGGTGCATCATTCTTCATTTTGGGCTGGTGGGTTGGCGCCATGAATGGCACCACGATACCCCAGGCTCTAAGCCTGTATTTTATTTTTTTTAACGACAATTTTATTAAAAAGACTAGCAAGAAGAGAAAATTACAAAGAAGTTAGGTAGGGATTTGTTAACCAATCTAACCAACTAAAAGAAGCTTTACATCTATAACGACAACAATAAAAAGAATGTAACACAACATCATCAAAGATATTCGCCATTGAAGGAGAAGCCACACCGAAAATCGTCTTGTTCCGAAAAGCCCATATGAACCACCATAAGCCATAACAAACCCCTTCTAATAAACTCTTGAGCTTAGAAGGAAGCCTTAAGTTACAAATCCAATCCGCCCAACCATCAAACGAAGAAAACTCCATAACACTCACATTCCACCAATTACAAATCTTCACTTACCTTACATTTCAGCGCCACGTAGGCGCTCCTCTCACTTCCCCTCACCCCCACTCACCTTTTTGTGGGCAAAGATACTACATATTCACCTTTCATTAAAATACCCACTGTATACAAATATACACCACTAAATACACCACACACACTCACACACAAAATAAAAAATAATAAAACATGAGTGATACATGAGCCATTCACTTTATTTGGCCTTGGGAACCTCCGTCCGCGCATGAGTGGACAAGGTGGGCAAGGTGATGCTACGTGAGTTGGTTGCAAGGTGACAATTGAAAAAAAAAAAAAAAAAAAAAAAAAAAAAAAAAAAGCCTAACAGTTAACACTTCTTAAGGGCCTGTTTGGCAGGGGCTTTTCGGAGGAGCTGTTAGCCTTTTGCTACAAAAAATCTCCTATAAAATAAATAGCTTCGTTTGGATGCATTAACTACAAGCTTTTATTTCAAACAAATAGCTTCAAAATGAAAAACTGATTCATAAAGCTTTTTAAATATCTTGGAGCTGTTAAAACTTTAAATTACTGACATACCTTCCAAACATTTATTTACAAGTATAGATTTGTCCTTTTATGTCATTTTACATCTTATAA
Source organism: Chrysanthemum seticuspe (assembly GCA_019973895.1). NCBI lineage: Eukaryota > Viridiplantae > Streptophyta > Magnoliopsida > Asterales > Asteraceae > Chrysanthemum > Chrysanthemum seticuspe. The sequence goes on from BPTQ01000009.1 coordinate 6,086,267, forward strand.
TTATATTTAACACCTAATTTACCAAACACTTTTATTGAAAAAAAAATACACTTGTAACTCATGTTAACAGCTTTCACTTTACAGCTTACAATACAAAACATACTCTAAGTGTCACCGACAATTGTAAAAAAAATAAATAAATGCAAATCAATTCACTATGTACTCTTCACTTTCCCGTCTTTAAAAGTCAACTCACCAACAACCATCACCAATGGCAGTCGCAACCACCAGCGACAGCACATCACCTCCGTCCCAATCAATAGACAAATCACCCGAATCATCTTCTCCGGCACCGGTCACCAGTTCTCCTCCGTTGTCCGGAAGTTTAGATCCGGTTGAGAGCTCGTTTCCTGCATAATCAGCTGGATATGCAGGTTATGTAACAGAATTAGTTGACTATTTAACTGATTATTATTTTTATTTAATTTAATTTATAATTTATTTTATTATAGCCGTCTTTGAGAAAAAGTGAAATTAAATGATGGTTAGGTATAGGATAGAAGTTCTGTTATAAGTACTAGTTAAGGCTTAAGATTCATAGACGCTGAGACGCGGTTATTGATCTATAATATTATTAAGAGTTTTACTTAGAGGTGGATACTAGTCTGTTATTATGGAATTTGGTTTCGAGATGAGTGTTATATGTTTCGTTAGGTGCTATGTGAAAAGTTACATAATGTAGATGAATTTTCATGCTTTCGTCCATTTAAGGAATGTGTGTGAATGTTTCAATGTATGATGGACAAGATATATCTTATAGGGGTAATTATGAGAATGCATCTTTTGCTCAAGGTGTCAACACTTTTTAGGAAAAAAGTTGGGGTATTTCCAAAATAGACTTTGAGACTTGCGACTTTTTCCTTCCAATCTAAGAGTGCCAAGTGTCCTGACACTTTTCTGAACCCAATCATTTTCGTACCTATGATTTATAGTCGACTTATATCCAGCGACTTTTTAAGATTCGAGCGATTTTTTTTTGATATTTTTGAGAAAAAAGTCAAACTTTAGAAAGTATTATTTTATTCCTTTTGCTCCTTCCAATGTCGAGCGACTTAAGCGAATTAATTTGAGCCGTTTTTAACAAAATTGTACTTTTGTACTGTTATCCAATTTTTTACACCACTGTAAAAATACTTTTTACTTAAGCGTTTTATTTTCAGCGCTTTTTCATATCGCATATCTTTCCTAACCAATGAATTAGAATAACACATACATTACAAAATACTCCTACAAGTCAATAACTATCCGTCTTCTCGAAATCCTGCAAAAAAATGTTTCGTATTCGGGTATGTATTTTTATGTTGATATATATAAATTGTTCGTATCTTTGTTTTTCCCCTTATTTATTTGAAATTAATCATGTTTAATAGTAGTTTTGCAACAACAATTTTGTTTATTTAAGTTAGCAAAAGGTTTTAGAATGTGTTGGGGTTTGTAATTTATCTGGTGTCTGAGATGTGATTCTTTGTTGTTCTACCTTTTTGCAATAAATGCATTAAGCAATGAAAATATATTTGGTATTTGTTAAAAAACTGTACTGTGAGGCTTGGATGATTGAATGCAGCTTTGTTACTCCCCTTATATGTAATTAAGTAGAATATGTTTTTTATTTTATTTTCTTTTATTTATTTATTTATTTTATTTTTTCATTTGTAGGAATATGAGGCGAAAATCATCATCAGAAGTAAACCAAACTACTTTTCTTTAATAAAATCCAAGTTGGATAAAAAACGAATGAAGTTGTTTCGGGGAACTTGTTTCGGTAAATGGTTGGACCTTTCTTATTTTGACCACGAAGCACATATGATAGATTATATTTTACAAAAACAATGTTATCCGAATGAAAATCATTATGATATGCCGATTGTATATTATATTGACGACCGTCCCCTACATTTCGGTCGTCCAGAGTTTTCGCTTATCACTGGTTTTCATTTTGGAAAAGTAAGTTTTGAAAAATATGGATCTGGACACCTCAATTTTATGTCAAGGGTTTTTCCAAAACTTTCAGGTTCAAAAATTAAAAACTTAGATATTCTTGGCCTAATTGAGGATGAAGAGGCATTTGGTATCATATGCGACGAAGATGCAGTACGTCTTTGTCTATTGTTAACTTTGGAGGTTATCTTCATGGGCAGATTATTGGTTCAGGAAGTTGATGTTTCTCTCATGCGATTAGTTGAAAACCTAGATGATTGGGATGCCTTCCCATGGGGAGAGCATATTTGGAGGCATTTGTATGATGAAATTTTGGATGTTGCAGATAAACACAAGTGGGATTTCCTTCAAGGTATTAATACAGACCACAAGTTTGTTCCAACCTATACACTGTCAGGATTCGTTTGGGCTTTCAAGGTTAATATTTTATATATCAATATACACTGGATTCATTTTATGTTATTATTTTTTATTGAAATTCCAAAATCGGTATAGATATGGATACTGGAGTCTTTTGAAAGAAGCATTCAATGGTGGAATAAAGTTCCTGATATTATGCCAAGAGGAGTAGCGTGGTCAAAGAATACACCCTTCAAAAGATCTGATTATAAGTTTCTTTTTGGAAAGGTAAAAGTAATATTTACAATTTTCTTATTAATGCAATCTTTTTTTCTACATTAATGCAATATTTTATTGAACATTATTATTTGATTTTTAAGGATTCCAATCCTGTTAAAGAACTTACACCGACAATAGCTGAGAGGAGATCTTATTGGTATATAAAGTTTACGGCATTTTTCCATGATTACATACCTAGAACTCCACCAGTGAAAACAACACATATTTACGACGAGTGGTTGAAGAAGATGGCCGCAGCACGCAAACGTGGCAAGACTGAAAGGAAACATTTACCTATTATACGCAGGAGTGAGAGCAGTATAATAGAGATCAGCATAACACAGGATCGTGTTATTACAGAGTTAAATAAGCGTTTGTTCAAACTTGAGACAATTATTCAGGTTATTTAAGCGTTTGTTCAAACTCATAGACCCATCAATAATCACACGACTACTGATAATAATATACGTCCCTTTTTTCAAGTTCTTGCTCGAGAAAGAAATGGGGTAATATTTCCTTTTTTTTTTTCGTATATATACTTTGACATCATCAGGAAACTGCTAGCAGTGGATTTCAAAGCACTAGCAGTGGTTTCATATACTCTAGCAGTAGATACACGAAATTTACAAAAACAACCCTTCAAGTATCCATTATCAGAACCTGCTAGCAGTGGATTTCAAACCACTAGCAGTGGTTTCATATACTCTAGCAGTGGATACACGAAATTTACAAAAACAGCCCTTTAAGTATCCATTATCAGGAACCTGCTAGAGTGGATTTCAAACCACTAGCAGTGGTTTCATATACTCTAGCAGTGGATACACAAAATTTACAAAACAGCCCTTCAATTATCCATTATCAGGAACCTGCTAGTTGTGGATTCAAAACCACTAGCAGTGGTTTCATTCTTAGGAGAAATTGGAGTTAACTAATGATCTTCGGCATCTTAGTGCACAGTTTTGTGATGAGCTTAATCATGATTTTCTTGACTTGTTTGAGTCAAATCAGTCAAGCATTGATACTAGTTCATCAGCGCGGCTAGATGAAATTTCTGATGACGATCTTGCAAAGGTAATTTACAAAATCAGGAAACAAGTGAAAAACCCTTTCCGTACCATAACATATCATAACGATAGGTTCTTTATAAATGCTGACAGGAATTTATTATCCAAGAAGAATTAAGGTTGCGACATGAAGAATTAGAAAGTGCCCGGTTAAAAGAGCAGCAGTTGATGCGACAAGAGAAGAGGTTAAGGATGGAAGAGAACAAGTTGATAATGAGGGAAGAGGAAAAGAGGTTGCAGTATGAAAATGAACGAAAGAAAAGGGGAGAAGCAATCATGAACTCAGATCATATGAAAGCCAGTAGAGCGCGTTTTGCAGTTTCCAAGAGGAGTGAACAACGTTCGGGTGAAGCTAATTCGTATTATTGGACCAAGGCATATGCTGAAAAGAAAAGACGATGCTCTAGCTTACCTGATCCAGATATGAGTGAAAAACTTAAATTTGTCACTGATAAGGTTTTAAAAGGTACCTTTTTGAGGGGTCATTTAAGCCCTTATTCGATCACTTTTGTATCCGTTATTGCTTAATATCGTTCCTTTTCACTTTTTAGGTCTCTTGAAGGCAAAATGCTGGAATGATGCTTATTTGGACGAAAAGGCGCGAATATACGAAGAAAATGGCCAAAGTCAGAATCGAGACACTCAAAGCTGCTGAAACATAAGGCGACGGCGTCACTGCATATCTGCGACGCCGTCGGTAAGGCATTTTGCGACGGCTCAGAGGAAAAATTGCATGTTTTCAAGGGACGACGTCAGGTTCTAAAGGAGTAGGCCGTCGTTACTCAGACGGCCTAGATGCAGCCAAGACGGCGTCAGAGCTGAAGGGGACGGCGTCACAGTCATAAGGTGACGCCGTCGCAAGGTTTACGTGGCCAAGACGAAACCCTAATGACGGCGACACGACGGCGTCACGAAACATAAGGTGACGCCGTCGCAGATGTAATCTTATATATAGAATCCGAATTTTTCAGTTTTGATGTGTAGTCTTTTGGAGTAAAAACCTAAAACCGAACCAAGGCTTTCTTGTGCAGTATTTTAGGGTTCTAAACCCTATTATACATCAAGATAAGTATTTTACTTCATTAATTTAATTATGTCTTCGATTATTTGTGTGTATGCTTGCATGTTCTCCATGTCCGGCTAATTTATTTGTGTGTTTGCTTAGGGAATATGAAACTTAATTATTGAATATTGATTGGTTGATACTTATCTTAGTTGACTAATGATCTAGAGTGCGCTAGATTATTCGTTGTGTACTTAATGCTTGAAATTTCTTTGTGAACTTTAGAATATAATTATCTAGGTAATTGTAGGATAAAGTATTCAAGGACAACCCTAGAGTAGGCGTCTATAAATCACTAGAGGATTTGAAAACAAGACCCTTTGGTAATTTCAAAGAGTTAGGGAAACAAGCACGCCCTATAGCCTTAGAATCACAACGCAACTGGGAATAAGGACGTGACAAATCAACCATCAATAGGAGATAATTAAGGAGTAGTAAAACCTAAGTAAACACATCTTTAAACTATCATACGAGTACACATCAATTAGACATAGACTATCACAACCTTAGCTTAGATAATTAGATAATAGTAGAGTAATCGGTAGCAATACCAACCCCCAAATCCAATACCCGAGATTCGTACCTTTTCCATTTCTAAAAAATATAAAAATACAAAAAATAATCTTCCTCAACCTCAACCTTAGCGTAGTAACTTCTCACTAGCATTCCTATTCCCCTAGAGAACGATATCAATACCCGTGGCTTACCCCAATTACTACACTACAACGATTAGGTTCACTGCCTAGGGTGTTATAAAACTTGCTCGAAGAAAAGGAAGTTTCCTTGACCCCGAACGACGCGTGTAGCGTTATCAGTCACGCCTTGGGTTGAGGTATGAAAAATACTTCTTGACAACCTTTTAAAATATATCTTGTTAATGACAATTGATTATAAGTATAATCGTTTCATATACTAGGATCTTGCACGCTCCACCGATGCTGTCAACAGAGTTCATTTTAGAAATGAATTTGACGAATTTCTTGGACAAATTGGACCGCTTAACTGCAAGTTTCCTTGGTGTGACGATGTGTGTGTGGATAGAAGGTTTTGGGAAAGTTTGGTTTGCTTAGACCCGCCTAGGAAAGGTTGGCTAAGGGATGAGGCAAGTACTAATACAACTGTACCTACAGAATTGATTTCTTATAACGTTTATCACACTAATTCATGTTTCGAAATTTACAGCACATAGAGTTGTGGGTTAATTACCTTTGGCATGTTAGGCCCGATACGGCTGATTGTGCGATGGTTAGTAGCTATTTTGTTCAGCTTCTGTTACAAAATTCTTTGTCGTTGTGGTATGCTAATGGTGAAAGATACTCTATTCCATGGTCTGACGTTCAACACGTAAGTAACGATATATATATATACTTAATTATGCTGATTAGCTTTTGCCATATATTAATGTTATGTTTGTGACCCAAACGTTGTTGGTTTTCATGCCTATTAATGAAACTGAAGCTCATTGGTGTCTTGCGCGTTTGGAGATAGACACTGGCATTGTTACCTTTTATGATAGCGGTCAAACTTTTGAAGAGGAATGGCGAGAGTTTTATATCAAAATGAGGGAGTGTTTACAGGTTTGGCTATTTATTCATATGTCATAAGAATTAATACATAACCGTTTAACCAGGTTTTAAAACATTAGATTTTTTAAAACAGTGCTACTTTTGTCCACAGCTACAATTACCTAAGGTCCTAGCACAAGCGCAAGTATTTGAGAAGAAAGGCATTGATCCGGCAAGTTATTTCATTACATTTACTATCGCTGAACAAGTACCGAAGCAGGCCGGGATATTTGGTGATTGTGGTATTTGGGTATGTATTTTTTTATACCGCTTGGCTTTTGGTCTATCATTGGATGTGAAGGATCGTATTCAGGCTGCGCTTTCATACCGTGAACAAATGGCTAGGTTTTTTTTTAAACACCGTGTTTCTGTTTAGTTATGTTCTAGTTTTGTTGATGTATTACTTGAAACAAATTGATAACCATATGCTCCCTTGAATGGTTTTAATTTTTGTATTCAACATGTTGTATTATATTGTTGTGTTCAAACTAATGTAATAGGATAATTAGAGACGCTACAAATTTGTTTACTAGTAATATTTTTCTAAAAAATTAAGCAAAAAAAAAAAAAATAAGCACACCAAATTATGGATATACAAAGTATGGCAAACCCATGCATGCTACTTTACAAGTATTGTCCATTCGGTATCCATTATCCAACATGTAAACTAGGCGACTTTTTTTGGGCGAGTTTGACTATATCTTAGATATATCATTTGAGTATGGCTGTACTGTACTTTTTAGACACTTTTAAACTGTTCACTTTTTTGTACCTTTTGTATATTTTGTACCTATTATTAACCAAAACTAAATTTTATCTTACATATATTTTGTGTTTTTCAGACTTCTACTAACTATGGCATCACAAAACACAGAATCAAAGGCCTGTTATGAATTATGGTATCAAGAATGGCTGTAAGTTTGTCCATTTACTTTTTCTCTGTTAAATTTTATCTTAAATATATTTTGTTTTGCTGAATTATTTCCATTGTTACACAGAATGTCTGAAAACAGTCAAGATCTTGGGTTTGATGTTTATCATGGCAGTCAGTTTTTTTTTATCCCTTAAGTTATTTAGGTGGAGATGTTTTACATTTGAGGTTACCTAGGTTGAGTAGGTTATCGTATTCTCAAATATGTGACATGCTGTTGAAAGAAATTAAGGAGGACATTTGGGCTTGGTATTTTTGTCTTCCAAGTAGTAGTCTGGAGGAAGGGTTGACCCTTGTAGAAGGTGATAATGATGTCAAAAAACTGTATGACATGGCTGAGCTCCATGGTCTAGTTGAGATCTATGTTTGTCATCAGCCACAGGTTCATTTAGTTAGCTACTATCACAAGAACTTGTCTTTTGATTCCTCAGACGATGAACTGACATTTAAAATTAAAAGTCAGAAAAAGAAAAAAAAAAGATGTCGACTGTCTGTCGTTTGAAGAACTAATGGCATGGGAAGAAGAGGAAAAAAATTCACCAGCCTACCTTAGGACACCTTATATCAAGCCTTTTGTTGAAGCTAGTTTATTCAGAGGAAAGTCTGAATTTGGTGGTATTAATGACCTTGAATACATTCCTCCTTGTTTAAGGACTACAGTCCGACCTTATGTGTCGAATGACTTTGAAGATTCTTGGACACAGAAGTCAACTGTTACCGAGTGTTTGTCAAACGAACGTGGGTTCGAGATTAGTCCGTTAAGAGGTAAGAACCTTTTTAACGACTTTGAGGCTGCTGATAATCATGACCTTCAGGATCCACATTCTACTAGTTTACTCCCATCTATTCAAAACAGCCCTTTAAAGTGTAAGAGGCTTTTTACTGATATTGATGGCCTTCCTATAGTTGGAAGCTCTACTGTAGTTCAATATGTGTCCAAGAAAAGTCGTTTTGAAACTGGTACCTTGAAATCTAGGAGATTATTTGATGAATTTGAAGCAGTTGGTAGTAATCAATCTGATGATATGAAGGGTGATGAGGCAATCAGTTTGGTTAATGATCAAGTGATAGTTGAAGATTCCACAGCTGATGGTTCAATGTCATACCCAGCCTCTTCTGATCCAAGTAATTCGAAGGTATGATGAAGGCTACCATGTGGTAGTTATTTGATCTTCCAGGGTGGTATGTACCCTGTTAAACAATTTGTATTTTTGTTCCTTTCCATGCATGATGACTAGTTAGTGTATGTTAAAAACTACACTAACTAGTCATCATGATGAAACAATTTATTTTCAGTATGTGGTGAAGGCTAGTTAGTGTATGTATGTTACAAACTAGTATGTGATGATGGTTCTACTACCATGTGTATGTTACATTGCAATTATTTTGATTAAATATGCTGATGTCTATCAGCACAAGTATCTCGATAACAAAACTACAACAATCATCTCAATAAATTATTTCATAGATAAGATTTTCAACACAACCATTACATTGTTAAATTTTAGACTCATAACATTTTTTATTCAACCATTACATCCATTCAAACAGTACTGCTAGAACCACATCCTTCTTCAGTTGCTTTCCTTTCCTTGAGTTTTTCAAAGAACTCTTCCAGATCTTTAATCCTTTTTGCCAATGCCTTAACTTTTTCTGGTGTAATGCCATCTTGGTTCTCCTTACCCATAACATCAACATCTAGCTTTTTCTTCTCAGATAAGTCTAAAGCCATTGTGGATTGTTGTATGTGTGCTATCAAATTGTCATCAGCATCCTCTTTCCTGTTTGGCACTTGTTCATAATTACCTTTTCTAGATAAGTTCAAAGCCATTGTGGATTGTTGTATGTGCACTATAGAATTGACTGTATTTATGCTTATTTTGTTGACTTGTGTTTAGGCGGGAAAATTATTTTGGCGGGAGAATAGATAAGCGATATAGTCTGAGCGACTTTTTTAAAGCGATTTATGAAACACTAAAACCTTATCTTTTAGCTATTTTTGGCCACATCCAATTTCTACACGACCAGAACCCTTGCTTTTTTCGTGCAACTGTCAATTTCATTCAATTATTAAAATTGAATTTCTCAAAAGGTTCGTGATCCTTTATTGTCATGGTCCCCCATATCAATATTGACTGTATTTTATGTTTGAATATTCATTATCAAAATTTTTGAATTAACTTAACTTTACATGCTTGTAATTGTTTATAAGGTAATCATGGCCATCGAGTTTGTGGTGCGACCAAACATAACTTTTTATCCTGGGTTTCTTGACCTTCCTCGATTTGCTGACCGTGCTTTTAATGGGAATCGTCATTTATATTTAACTAGAATACAAAGACAACGGAAGAAAGTAAGGATTGTTGCTCGGTTAGGAGGTCCCATTAGGATTGTAGGTAACAAATGGGTAGAATTTGTTCATGAAAACATGTATACGGATGTTCATATGTTACACTTTGTTCAAGAAGGTGATTACTCTTTTTACGTTACTGGCTATGATTCTAATGGGTTGGAAGTTGAGGAATATGCTGGTGTAGAAAGTCGTCATATAAGGTTTCAGAGTTATCGGCTGCCATACCCTCAATTTCCACAGGTTATTTATAAGAATTAAATTTTTTGTTTACGTTTTTTTTAAAATAAGTGTATTTTATTACTGTATATGTTATAATTGTCAATCAGCAGATGGTGTTTCAGACATTGCCCGGTAATTTTCTAGATGGTATTGGGTTGCAAGGTACTGTTGTTGTTGTTGTTGAAGGAATGGAGTTTAATGTGGATGTTACTTGGGGCTATGAACGAGGTCATGATCCTCGTGCTTTGTATGTTATGGATGATGAGATGTGGTCGACTGCTCTTCAATATTCCGATATTGAATTTGGCGATGTTATTGTTTTTACTAAATTGGAGAAGAATAGGTTGAATATAACCGTGTTTGGTTTCGATGGTAGGGCAAAGATACAGGGGCAGTTTCTTGGTGTGACGCAATTGTTTTATCCACAAAATGATCTTGATAATGAAGATGGAGGTAGGCTTGAAATCTCATAATCATATTGAGTAATATCATAACATTTATCCTTAAGATTTATTTTGATATTTTTGAAACAGGTGATGAGCGAATGCAACACATTTGCCAATGGATTGGTCACCTTGATCATTTTGGTGAGCGAACTGATGTCTTTTACAGAAGGTCTACTGAAATTCTTCCGTTATGTAAACTTGTAAGTTTGTGTTTTGTGTGTACTTTTTTGTGTATGCATTTATATAATTTTATATAATTTTTGTAATTGTTGCACACCAGGACATTCCAGACCATTTTCTTCACAATCATCCTATGCATTTTTATCAAAATACACTTTTTAGGAATGATGAAGTCGAATACATGATGCAAATTCAGATTGAGTATCATAGATACAATCCATACCGGGTGAATCATGTGAATGCATTAGGTGACTGGACGTACTTTTTTGAAGATTGTGAGTTTGAGCATGGAAAGATGATAAGGTTTAAGTTCATGTATGTAGATTGTTATGATGGTTTGGTGTATCCTGTTTTCCATATTTTTTAGGAAATCGTATAAGGTTTAAGTTCATGTATGTAGATTGTTATGACATTTTAACTATTATTTCTTTATTTATTTTTTTGGTTTACATGAACAAACTTTCAGTGGTGGGTGTGTATATACTTGTATTCGATTGGACTGTTTAGACTGTTACAAATTTTAACAGTTTATGGTAAGGACTTTTCAACATGGCCATTTTATGCGCGTATAACGGTTAGGCGGCCAACCCTTTTATACGTGAGGAGTTTCACAACACAACCATTTTGTTGTAATCCTTCATATTAGTGCATAAGACCACTCAAGGATCATGTAGACCAAACGAAAAAACATTTCACTAAAATTTTTCTCTGATATACTTTCAACACAACCATTATGTTGTAATCTTTCATATTAGTGCATAATATAACTATTTTCGCCTAGGTTTGGTTGATGTAATCTTGGGCAACAGATTGGAGTGTGGTTGGTGTATCCACTGCTAGGACATTTCAAACCACGCCAGAAGAATGAATCCAATGCTTGAATTAAACCACTGCTAGTAGTGTTGTTTAACCACTGTTAGTATACTGTAATAACTGCTAAGCGACTTTTTAGGTGTGAAAAAAGGCCCTGAAACTGAATAAGCGACTTTTTCAGGTAAATATTAAAGCAAAATTTTTTAATCGACGTTCTTACATTATATACATTGACAACTGTAAACTACTATCACATTTCCCAAAATATTCGGAGCGACTTTTTAAAAGCGCCTTTATTCAATTTAGCGATTTATGATACACTACTACTTTGTCTTTTATCTTTTTGTGCCCACATTCACTTCCTACCGACCAGAACCCTAGCTGCTTAATAATCTAATTCAACTGTCGTTTTCGTTCAATTATTAAAATTGAATTGTGCAAAAGGTTCGTGATACTTTATTGTCATGGTCCCCAATATAAATTTTGTCTCTATTTAATGTTTCAATATTCGTACCTAATTAGGGTTTACATTTAAAATTATATATATATTTTTTAAAGTATTTTATTTTACGTGTTCCTGTAACAGGATGGCACCTACTTGGACTTCAGATCCTCGTTACCTGTTTGACGTTCATGTTTTGGGGGAGTTTTATTCCAACCATTGAGGTATGAAAATAGGGGTGTTTTTTATTCGAGTGTGTCCAAGGATAGGAAGGTGGACTATAGTAGTATGTGCCAGTATCTGAAAGAACATACTGAGCTAAATTTCCATTCGTTGTTTTTCTGTTTACCATAATGTCAATTAGAGGTAGGATTGAAACTAATAGAGTGTGATAGGGATGTGGCTGCCATGTATGACCTTGCTGATCGATATGGGAAGTTAATGATGTATATGGCACATAATCCCCAAAACTTATTTGATTTTTATTATGAAAATCTTAACTTTTATGATTCTGAAGATGATTATACAACCAAATTGATTATACATGGAAGAAGATTAAAAGATGCAAGCAATATGACATATGATGAGCTTATTGCTTGGGCTGAAGAAGAAGCAAGCAGCCTTATTGATGTTGATGTCAATATGTCTGTTAGCTATAGGGATGTAGTTGCTAAGCCTAAGGTTAAGCGTAACTTGGTTTTCATTGAAGAGCAAGATAAAGCCTTTGCAGGCAAATCCTCATTTTGCAAAATATTCAACTGTGAAATACTTTGCACACCTGAATCAAAGGGATACAAAAGCTTCAACTCTGCAATCACGAAATCCCTCTCAGCAACACGAGCCCTAATATCTTGGGATTATTTGGTTAATTCTGCTTCGTCCACCCTAGTGACAGTAACCTCGCTACGAAACTTCTCCACCATCATGTCTCTAACGAGACTAGAACCAGCAGCAGCAGCTAACTCCTCGCAGAAAGGCATTTTTGTAGTTAAATCTGCTTCGTCCATCATTTTCTTCTTTTGTTATTTTTTTTTACCAAAAAAACAATTAAAATTTTCCTTTGGTTTATGTGTGTTTTTATATGAGTTATAAGCTCTTTTGATTTGATAGCCACACATGGTAATTATGGCCTTTTGACTTATAAGCCATTTTGATTTGATAGCCAACTTGAACCAAAATAAGTATAGTAGACTACTTGATGAATTTGTTTACTTGAGGAAATGTTGAACCTTTTTTTTCTTTAATTTGACAGGTTTCCATGCCTCACAGTAATCGTGACATTAGGAGACGGGTTTAAACATATTGCAAGCATCGACTCAGAATAGTTGTATAGCTAAATTGTATATTCGACAATTGTATTTAGGTGGCCTAAATTTATGTCTTTATTTAGTTCCCTTTCTTTTAAATTGTTAAGCGAATATTTTACCTAGTTTTTTAAACAACGTTTTTAAGCGATATTTTTTTAGCGATATTTTTTAAGCAATAAACTTAAAAGCGATATATTCTGAGCGACATTTTTAAAAGCGCGTTTTTTCTTCTTAGCGATTTATGGCCACTATCACACCGACCCCTGACAAGAACTCTAGCTGATTTAAATTCTAAATTTAGTTACAAGTCAAATGCAAATCTTTTTTGTTTACTCTGTCACACAACAATAAGAAAAGTGTTAAAGTATTATCACACAAACCAATGTATCATGTAGAGTACTTTCACATAAACCGATGTATTCTGAGCGACCTTTTATATGCGCCATTTTCATCTTAGCGATATATGGAAGCTAAACCCTTTTACCCAACCAAAACTCTACCTAATTTCAATTCTAAAATTTAGTTACAAGTCAAATGCAAATATTTTTTTGTTGACTCTGTCACACAACAGTAAGAAAAGTGTAAAGTATTATCACACAAACCAAAGTATCATGTATAGTACTTTCACATAAACCTATGTATTCTGAGTGACTTTTTAAATGCGCCATTTTCATCTTACCAACTTAGACCGACTAGACAAACATATTATGTTTTACTAACAAAAAATTGGATACAAGGATTTATGTGGTTGCTATTTTATTTTATTTTTTTATTTTAATTATGTCGATTATGCGATATAATTTTTCTTTTTTAATTCAACATCAATGTAGGTTGATTAGTAAAACACAAAGACAAATAAGATTAATAAGATTGACAACGACATAAACAAAAGTAAATACACTTAACTAGTACATCAACACATAACCCACCATAACTAACCTAAATCAAAGATTTACATAACCTAAACAAACATAAACCTAACAAGAAGGCTTCACAAAGTCAAAGGACCATTGACTCAAGATGTTCAATGAATGATAATAAAGAAGAAACGCGAGCACGCCTTTCTAAGATGGAGGTCTGCTTCCTTACAATCTCAGCCCTATCTTCAATTTGCATCCTTCTCATGTGCCGAACAGTCGCAACAGACGAGTTAGTTGGACCAACAACCAACAGCTCTCCAATAAGCACATCCCTACGTTGTACACGAGCGGTTAGCTCGTCAATCTTCTCTTGCAGATCTAATTCATCCCGAACAGTATCCCTAACTTCTCCCCAATATTCCATAATCATCATAGACTTGACAGATCGAGAGTTTGCTGTACGGGATAGTTGATCCAAGAGGGGAAGACGGGGGTTGGCCATTGTTGTTGTTGGTTGAGATAAGTTTTTTTTTAGAGAGAATTAAAAATAGAGAGTGGAAACATAGAGTGTTAAGCACAAAATGTGTTGGTAATTGTGATAGGAGTTGTTAGAGCGGATTAAATAGAGTGGAATTATAGAGTGTTAAGCAGAAAATGTGTATTGTCATTTAGTAGTTTTAAAATACAAGTGTAAAATGTATATTGTTTAGAAAAAAAAATGTATATTGTTTAGAAGTTATCATCATTTTTTTTAAACATGAGATGTTTCTCATATATGTTTTGACTGTTCATTTCTGCATGGGAAAAGGTGTTCATATATATTGTTGGATTTGGAGGACATATTTATGAAAAAGGATAAACATTAAGGTTGCGTTTAGTTGGAGTAAAAATTCACTTGTTTTCTATGTCTAGTTTTGTAAAAATTTAGATGCGATATTTATCTACACAAAACACTTGCAAACATAAAAAATGCGTTTAATTGATGTTTGTATTTTCTATTTTGAATAAGAAGAACATTTTTTTTTCCGTTTTTGTTTTGTGACAACAACACAAATTCGCTGAACATAATTTCATATATAAGCATCAATCGATAACATAAAATGTGTTTCCAAAATCACCAATGTTCCGAAACTATAACTAAGCTACGTATAAGCAAATGTTCAAAAACTATACCTATAATCCATTTAGCGGTAATCCTAACCATGTTATTCTATACAAACATATCGTAACACATAAGGCGCGAACTCGTGTTAACCAGGCGGTTTTGTCAGTTGACTTCCGATATCTTCTGCTTCTTCGAGTTTGACCAAAGCTTAACCTACGTATTTTAAATAGCTTAGGGTTTTAGGTAATAAGAACTATCCAAGCATCGGGCATCAAAAAGACCCTTTAAACCATTAAGCTTCAGTTGGTCATTTTAACAATTAGGGTAGGAGGGTATGATGGTGTATTTTGGGACATAAACCAAGTTCTTGGCAGGGTGTTGGGGTCCAACCCCTTTCATGTGTAATAGCACTTTAACTAGGTTAATGAGATCATGTTGTGTTCATATGCTTGTGATACAAAAGATTTGATTGTGTTTGCATATGACTATTTGAACAGTGTGTATATGGTTGAGGGATCCTGAAAACAAAGGAATGATGTTAGTGTGTCTACTTAAAGTGATATTATACCATTGCCCGACACCATTTCCTTATCCTTTTTACAATGATCCACCCAAAAACTCACCAACAATTCTCTACTATATTATGAACCAACAAAATTGAAGTTTGCGTCGATGACACGTGGCTTATTTGATGGTTCACGGCAACGAGGTACACGGTTTCTTGGTCCAGTAGATACAGGAAAGTGTACAAACACATTTCTTGTTACGGTTTGTAATGGTTACCTGATGATGAGAGTTGAATCTTGAAGGGTAGAAAGGTGGTGCAAAGTGGTTTAGCCATGCGTAGAGACTTCATAATTGTGCGTGTGTGTTTTTAGTGTGTGTTTTTTGTTGAGAAACTCCATGTTTCTGTGTAACAAAGAGATGTCAGATATTATAAGAAATAGATGATTGTAATGATAGTGATGGCGAGTGAAGTGGAGTTAATGAGGCACCCTAAAAAACGCTTTCATATCGCTCGCCACCATTATATATCTATCATTACCAACCATTTCATCTATCTTGTTATCATCTCTGATCTCTCTCTTTGTCACACATAAACATGGACTTTGTCACCAAAAAAGACACCACTAAAAACACACACTCAGTTAAACAATCTCAAAGCAAGCTAAACCCTTTTGCACCACCTTTCTACACTTCATGATTCAACCCTCATCATCAGGTAACAATAACATACCGAAGCAAGAAATGGATTTACACTTTCCGGTATCTACCGGACCAAGAAACCGTGTACCTCCTCGTCGTAAACCATCAGAGAAGCCACGTGTCATGGCCTTTTGAGTTCAATTTTGTTGTTTGATAATATAGGAGAGAATTGTTTGTGAGTTTTTGGGAAGATCATTGTAAAAAGGAGAATGAAATGGTGTTGGGCAATGGTATAATAGCACTTTAAGTATACAAGCTAACAGCATTCTTTTGTTTTCAGGAACCCTCAACCATAGACACACTGTTCAAATAGTCGTCCGCAAACACGATCAAATCTTTTGTATCACAAGCAGATGAACACAGCATGATCTCATTAAAGTGCTATTACACATGAAAGGGGTTGAACCCCAACACCCTGCCAGAACTTGGTTTATGTCCCAAAATTAACCATCCTACCCTCCTACCCTAATTGTTAAAATGACCAACTCAACCTTAATGGTTTAAAGGGTCTTTTTGATACACGATGCTTGGATAGTTCTCATTACCTAAAACCCTAAGCTATTTAAAATACGCAACGACATATCTTACCTTTTGGCCTCGACTGTGGTCGCGGCTTGGCCTCGGATTGGCACCCGTGACACCTAATCAATTTCAAAAAAGTATAAAAGCAAAGCATATATTCCTACAACTAATCAATTGCATATAATATACTATATAACAATACCTAATAAACAAGAGATACCCAGTTAAGATTACAACTATATAACAAAAACCCATGAAGCTTTTTACAGCCAGTCAAGAGTATTTATAAAAAGTAGTAAACGATACCCGCGCGGTGATGTAGTGGTGGTGGAGGCGGCGCTATGATGTAGTGGTGGTGCAGTGATGAAGATGAAGGAGGTGAGGTGAAAGCAGTTGAGGTTAATAATTGGGGTATGTGTGATATGGGTAGTATGTGAGGTATAGGTTCTTAAATAGATGTGGGGAAGGTATAAGTTGTTGAGGAGTAAATTAATGTGGGGAAGGTATAAGTTGTTGAGGAGTAAATTAAGTGGTTGACTTTGGTATTCATTAAGTGTTTGGTTATTTCACACCTTGCACTCTAACATTAATATATCATAAACTAGCTAGATAGATCGTGACCATATATACGGAAATTAGTTGGGCTTTTATTATAACGATGTAATAATACCTATTTTAGGAAAACCTTATATTGGTGATCACGATTAAGAGTGTCATACATATCAATGCCAATTTTAGGATATATGTTTCGTAAGAACTTTCAATGAGAAAACGAGACACGTATATTACAACTTATTTTAAAAACTCGTAAGTCGTAAGTATAATGAGGATTTGTTGTAAATGTACCCACACGTGATTTTCATTCTTCCTTGGAGTTGACCTGATAATGTATACTCGGGGGGCTGTTTTGTAAATTTGATGTATCCACTGCTAGCGTCTATCAAACCCCTGCTAGTGGTTTTCAATCCACTGCTAGCAGGTTCCTGTTAATGTATCACTTGAGGGGCTATTATGTAAATTTGGTGTATCCACTGCTATCGTCTATCAAACCACTGCTAGTGTCTATGAAACCACTGCTTGTGGTTTTCAATGCACTGCCAGTGGTTTTCCTGATAATGTATACTTGGGGGGCTGTTTTGTAAATTTGATGTATCCACTGCTATAGTCTATCAAACCACTGCTAGTGGTTTGAAATCCACTGCTAGCAAGTTCCTGGTAATGGATACTTCAAGGGGTTGTTTTGTAAATTTGGTGCAAACGTATTTTTTCCCCCAAATCACTGCCAGTTGAAGTAATTGATCTTCAAATCACTTCCTATTGACGCTCCACATAAACCCTAACCACTCCAAACTGCTAATTTCTAAATCCCACATCATATTCCATAACAACTCACAATGCCGTCGCAATATTCCAACACCCATAACCTAGTTGCTTACTTAATAAAAAATAATCAATCAGATGGTTTTCATGGCATGATTGATTTTATCAACCACAGTAAAATTCAGTTTGCATTAACTGTAGCACCCACAATTCTTAAAGACTATATACATGATTTTTGGGGTAAAGCTGAGATACAGGACCGAGATGGATTAGAGGTGTTTAGGACTGTGGTGGATGATGATGAGATTTTGGTGGATGAGGAAGTCATTAGAGGTACTTTGATGTTCGATGATGCTAATGGAATAGTTAATCTTTCTGATAATGATATATTTATAGGTTTAGAAAGATTAGGTTATACAAGAAGGGGAGACAGGGTAAAATTTTTGAAATGTATGTTTTCTTCCGAATGGAAGTTTTTAATTCACACCTTGCTGATGTGTCTGAGTAATAAGACCACTGGGTTTAATGAATTTCCCACCAAAATTGCAACTGCTTTAATTTGTCTATCTGAAGGGAGGGAATTTAATTGGTCTAGCATGATTTTTGAAGGGTTTGTGAAGAATATTAGGAAGAAAGGTAAATATTACTTGTTTCCTAGGTTTGTTCAACTTATTGTGGATAGCCAAATAGCAGAACCTGTTGAACATAATACAAAGTATGAGGTGCATTATATGCTTCCTAAGGTTTTTGCTCATATGAGACACCAAAATCCTAATTTAACAATCCCAATTGTTCCATTGTTCCCTCGTATGATTAATTTACCTGTCATTCGTGAGTTTGATGATGTAAATGAACCCCAATTGACTGAACCTGAACCCACTGCCACCGTAGTTGCACCCACTGCTAGTACGAGTGTAACCACTGACACCAACCCTGATGCTATGATTACTTCACCCCTCGCACCAGTTCACACAGGTCGAAGTGATGAGGGTAGCTTGGAACATCAACATGAATTGACGGATAATGATCAACATCAACATGATGCCTTTACCAATGAACCACCTCTTGGACCAGTTAACACAGGTCTAGTTGGGGATGAAAATCGTGAACGATTAAATGAATTGACGGTTAAATGTACAAAAATGGAGAATACGATCAGACAATTGAAGCACAGGATGTTTGTGATGGATAAAGTTAGGAGACATGGGCTTAGTGTTGTTAGAAGAGTTAGGAAACATACTAAGAAGGTGAGCTCATCTCAAGATGTGGTTTTGGAAGACCAAAAAAAACAGGGGAAGACTGAAGGATTTGATTCAGGGGAGGCTGCTGTTGTGCATATGGATGAGGATGTGGATAGTGTAGATCATGGAGGGCAGTATGTGGTGTCTGATAAAGATGGTAATGAAGCTGTACTCGAGATCTTGAAGACTGTAGTAGATGATATAGAGAAGGAGGTGGTGCAGGAAACATCCAGTGATAGTTTTTCAGAACCCACTGCTACAACTTCAATAGAGGTAATCACACCCACTGCTATAGAAGTTAAAGAGAAGGAGGTGGTGCATGACACATCCACTGCTAGTGTTTCTGTAACCACTGATGAGCTTTCAGAACCCACGGCTACAACTTCAACAGATGTAATCACACCCACTGTTGTAGAAGTTAAAGAGAATGAGGTGGTGCAGGACACATCCACTGCTAGTGTTTCTGTAACCACTGATGAGCTTTCAGAACCCACTGCTACAACTTCAACTGACGTAACCACACCAACTGTTGTAGAAGTTAAAGAGAATGAGGTGGTGCAGGACACATCCACTGCTAATGTTTCTGTAACCACGGCTAGTTACTCAGAAGCTACTGCTACAAGTTCAACTGAGGTAACCACACCAACTGTTGTAGAAGTTAAAGACAATGAGCTGGTGCAGGATACATCCATGGCTAGCGTTTCTGTAACCACGGCTATTTTTTCAGATCCCACGGCTATTTTGAAGACTGTAGTAGACGATATAGTAGTCTCACACACTGCTATTACTACCACATCTACAATTGTCACAACTACATCTGTTTCACCACCTAAATCAAAAGAAGTTGAGAAGGAGGCTGCCAGTACACTGATAAATTTAAGCAAAAGTTCATCAAACCCTACACCTACCATTGCACCTGCTCCTATATTTCTTAAACCAACTGGACCTAAACCCTTGACTAAAAGTTTGACTATTGGTGATCCTTTGAAGATGAAGGTGGCTCTACCAAATATTGGAAAGGGAAAAGGTATTGCTGAATCTGAGATAAAGTTTAAGAATAAAGAAGAGCAGATTGCTTATGATCGTGACTATGGTGCAAGAATTGTAGCTGAAGAAAAGGCAGAAATACAAAGGAAAAAGCTACAAGAGGAGGAAGCTAATCTGAGATGGTTAGATGATTGGGAGGTTTCACAATCATATCTTGAAGCTTCTAATAATATTAAGAATGGGTACACTCGTCAAGAGTGGGAACTGTTCTCTAATAATCAAAAAGCAAAAATCTTGGGTGAATGGGCAACAAGGTTCAAAAAAGATAAAAAGCAAGTCAAAAGAAAGAAACCTCTTACAAAGAGCGAGATGAGAAATGCATACATGAAGATTATCAAGAATTCAGGCATACATGTTACTGAAAATCTAAGAACATGTTCATTTGAGAGGATTAAGGAGCTTTGTCTGATGTGTATGAGAGTTAGGGATGATTTTAATCCTATGAATTCTGAGAAAGAAGCAGAATGGTTAAAGAAGCAATCCAGTTATAAAAGACAAAAGGTGGATGAAGAGTTGAAAAAGAAAGAAAGAACTAAACAGTATTTTAAGGAGACTGATAGTCCTAATCCTGAACCTATTAATCCTATTCCTTTAAAAGCAGTTCATCCTATTATGGATTGGCAGATTGTTATAGAAAGAGGTAGAGAAGTAGTTGAGATTACAAGAGGTGATGGATGCAAATCCACTTATTTAACATTTGGGATCTTACTGGATTGTTTGACTAAGAGTGATTTGGACCAGTTGTGGAAAGTAATGAAGTTCAGATATGGGAAGTTAGGTCCAAATGGAGAGTTAGCTAAGTTTGTATGGGCTGCTATAAAGAACATGTTTGAACCTGATCTTGATGCTGAATATTGGTATGATTGTGAGGTGGTTCAATGGCTATTGTACTCATACTGCAAGGTTCATGCTGTAAAAACTAAAAAAAAGGAAAGGTTTTTCATGTTTCTTGATAGGGATTATCCTTTATCAAAGAATGTGGCAAGACAAATGCTGGAAGCGAAACTCACTTCAAGAGGAACAAAGGAGACACATCCTATAATTGATCCACTGTTTCAAAAGATAGAGAAGATTGCATACATACAAGGAACCACTGCCAGAGGTAATTAAACCAATCCTAGCAGATTGAATCCACTGCTGATGTTAGACTGCGGCTAGTAGTAAAGTATAACGGATTAGGCGCAAAAATTTGGAAACCAAGAAATTGATGCAAAAAAGGTCAGACGATACTTTAACAATGTTAAGTTAATGTCTTCGATTGTTCATTTTTTGTTATTTTCGCAACCTCATTTTAAATTAAAATCCCATAGATTCCATAGGTATACGCTGGATATGATGAAAAGACAGAAGATTCAAGACCATCCTACTATTGAAGACAAGATCAAATGTGAGTAAAACTCCTACTTACTAGGAAACTTTATTGAATAAAGTATGTTACTAGGAAAGCACGTACGATATAACACTAAGTACTTGGAAATCAGATACATTAGGGGCATATAGTACTCTTAGTTACCAATTTTGTCTAATACCGCCTTGCTTGACAACTCATTTGCAACCAGTAACTCAACCCCGCTTACTTTCTCGTTAACGTGGCCATCAACATTGTGTGCTTCATTATGAGTAACCATCTCTCCAAGATGATTCATATGCTCATCCCTCATCCCTGCCATTTGTGACACTGCTTCACTTACTTTCTGACCATCATGAGAATCTATAATGTTATTTTGATTACCTTCAACCCCCTCTATAGATTTCTCAGCAACATTTAACACTGCCTCACGATCATGAGAGTGTTCATCATCAGCATTGCAATCAACAATGTCATTTTCATTACCGTGAACGCCCTTTACAGATTTATCATCAACATTAAACACACCTTCATGAGCATGTATTTCATGTGCTTGAACCGCCTCTCCAGGTTTATCATCCCTAGATTTATCGTCAACGTTAGACACACCTTCACTTACTTTCACCGTAACATCGGAATCATGAGGATGTATCGCAGTAGCTTGAACCGCCTCTCCGGGTTTATCATCACCAGATTTATGCTCAACGTTAGACGCACCTTCACTTACTTTCACCGTAACATCAGAATCATGAGGATGTATCTCAGTAGCTTGAACCACCTCTCCGGGTTTATCTTCACCAGATTTATGCTCAACGTTAGACGCACCTTCACTTACTTTGAGAGTAACATCGGAATCATGAGGATGTATCTCAGTAGCTTGAACCGCCTCTCCTTGTTTATCAGTACCAGATTTATCATCAACGTTAGACGTACATTCACTTACTTTCAAAGTAACATCGGAATCATGAGCATGTATCTCAGTAGCTTGAACCGCGTCTCCAGGTTTATCATCAACACTTACCACTACCTCACTTGGTGTTTCGCCATCTTGCTTGTTTTTAGCAGCCTTTTGTTCATCTAGCTCCACCTGTTTGTCCTGACATTCCGAAAGTCATAAACAGAGAAATCATCTTCTATATGGATGACCAAATCTAGCAAACATGTAGCGATAGTGCAGGTGGAATTTATATATACGTACTTCAACAGCCAATTGAGAAAATGTTTCATTCAAATTAGGTAAATTCAAATGACTGGGATCATGATCGGGAATGTGATCAACTAACGGCAATGGTTCGTCTTGAAAACAATAATCCGCAAGCTGCGACATAGCTGATGGAAAAGCGGCAGGGTCTATATAAGTAAGACCACCTTGTTCGTTTTCAGCATTAACACAACTCGATTTGTCGGAATTCTGTAGTTAAGCAAACTGATTTAGGTATGTAACAAAAAAACGATAAAATAAAAAAGTACTACTAAAAGGAACATAACCTTTTTATAATCAGCCGAATGAACATCACGAGAATGAAGATCAGACAAACTAGGACTACCATTCCAGTTTTCATTATGAATTGGACTTGACGTCTGAATTTCCATGGCATTTTGGCCAAAACAATCCTCATCCGATTTGTCGTGCGTATGAGTTGAAGTCTGAAATTTAAAATATACAATCAATTATACTACTAAAGATTAACAAATATTAAAGTGTATAATCCATTAGAAGCCAAATTTTCATCAACACATTGCCTTATTTGCAATTGATACTGAATAATGTATGTATATAATCCATTAGTTGGTGAAAAACCATTAAAAATACCTACCTAAATGATGTATCAAATTTACAAAACAGCCCCCCAAGTATACATTATCAGGAAAACCACTAGCAGTGGATTGAAACCACTAGCAGTGGTTTGATAGACACTAGCAGTGGTTTGATAAACGATAGCAGTGGATACATCAAATTTACAAAACAGCCCCTCAAGTGATACATTAACAGGAACCTGCTAGAAGTGGATTGAAAACCACTAGCAGGGGTTTGATAGACGCTAGCAGTGGATACATCAAATTTACAAAACAGCCCCCCAAGTATACATTATCAGGTCAACTCCAAGGACTGATGAAAATCACGTGTGGGTACATTTACAACAAATCCTCATTATACTTACGACTTACGAGTTTTTAAAAGAAGTTGTAATATACGTGTCTCGTTTTCTAATTCAAAGTTCTTACGAAACATATATCCTAAAAATGAATGTAAAGACCATGTTCACCTTTGGACGTTGTATCTTTAGAGCTTCCTCAACAACGGCAAGTCTATTTTTAATATCATTAAGGACTCCCACATTGGCTCGGGGTTGTATCTTTAGAGCTTCCTCTACAGCAGCAAGTCTATTGTTAATATCGTCAACCTCGACATCTATGTCTAGCGGATTGGAACTTTGACCTTTATCACTTACTGGCACATCATTATTGACTATAGCCACCTCTTTATCACCTAACGCCACATCTGTATCAGTTATCACCACCTCTTCATGCACCTACAAAGCAAGATCGAAACAGAATGTGCATTGGTCAATTGTCAACGTGAATACAACCATGGTTTGCACAAACAGGCCAACTTACCTCATTAGTGGGATCATCGGCAGGTAATTGATCTTCTAGACTATCCAACTGGCTCAAATATGCGTTACTTGTTGCAAACCATGGTTGTAACATTTTCGCATTTGTTGGAAGAAGATCCAATACTGGAATAGAACCATAGTAAACAAACAATTATAAAGTAAAAAACAAATATAACGAAGTCGTAACTTATTTGACAAATACAAACAAATGGAAATGCTTACAGGACCAAAAAGTTTGCCATAATGGCGTTTGGCAAATGTTTTACCCTTTGACCAACAAAGACAACGTGGTATCTTTGACGGGTCTTTGTTCCACCATGAAGTGCTAGTGGGATAACTCTCAAGAATCCATATCTAAAATAAACGAAAAGAATAAAAGCATTGTATGAACTGCTAGTAAACAAAAACTGAGATGTTCATAAATGTATACACATCTAACCTTAAAAGCCAAGAAAAAGCCAGAAATATTATATGTTGCAATTGTAGAAGGGTTTTCTTGCAATTTCTCTTTGTAGTGAGCATTGTAATGCCGGGATACCACATTGGCTAAATTTTTGTAAAAACGGGTCCACAAGAACTCTCCCCATGGATATGCATTCCATGCCCCAAAATCCTCAACTAATTGCAACAAATGATTGTCAACAATGTACCACGGTCCACGACCTATGAACACGACCTCAGCGACTAGCAACAGACATACCCTTACCGCATCCTTAGCTGATAACTTTGAAAATTTTGTGTCATTCCCAAACAAATCTAAAAGCTCATTCCCTTTTACACTTACCTTTCTTATAAATTGTTTTTCAGGAAAGACACGCAAAGCAAAAGGACTTCGATCAATTTCTACAGGGGGAGGCAAACGACCAAAACGAAATCCAGTCATCAATAGAAACTCTTCCCGGCCGAATTTCAATACATTGTTCCCAATTTTGTATAAAATGGGGGGACAAGAATCAAGAAGTTTGTCGATATATACCTGGTATTGTAAAACGAAATTAACCATATGATTGCCTTTACCTAGCTGAGGAATATCTAACCATGGCCCAAAAACAGTTGCTCTGAACAGCCTCATTCGATCTGGATTGCTTAACAATTTAGAATTAATTTGCGAAAACAACTTAACCTGGGAACGAACCGTTACCTTAGCATCAAAATATTGGGGAATGTAAGCCATTTTGGAGTTTAATTGACTGAATAATTAGGGATTGATTTAGGGTTTCACAATTTTGAATTGTGTTTTTTCTGGTAGTAGAGTGTTAGTGTGAGTGTTAGTGTGTGTTTGTGTTTGGGTAAAAAATTTAAAAACAGGGTAAAATTTTAAAAAAAAAGTGTAAAAGTATTGTTAAAAAAGTATAAAAGGTACAAACAGTGTACATAAAATAAGTCGCTTATATTATTTCACTTAAGTCGCTCAGCCTCGGGAAGGAAGTAAATGTATAAAAAAATAATTTCGTAACTTTGACTTTTTTTTACTAAAGGACAAAAAAAAATCGCAAGATTCCTAAAAAAGTCGCTTAGATTCGGTCGCTGTACAATCGTAGCTGTAAAAGTCAGAAAAAATGATTGGGTACACAAACTTCGAAGGACACTTGTCAAGCTTATATAAAAAGTAGAAAAGTCGCAAGTCTCAAAGTCTATTTTGGAAATACCCCAACTTTTTTCCTAAAAAGTGTTGACACCTTGAGCAAAACATGCATTCTCATAATTACCCCTATCTTATATTAACAAACATTGAAAGGTATTTGTTGCAAAAGTGAACATAGATGCTCAAAGGATTAGGATCCTCTAATTTTGACAAAAACATGATTGGTTATGTTTAATGAATTTACACCATTAGATCTAATTAATGGTTGTGATTAAATGCATAATTCTCTCTCTTATTTCTCTTTTATTAATCACTTTTTTTATTATTAATTTATCTCTCATTTATATCTTTTACTCTAATTGTGTGTGTAAGATTATTTGTGGGACTTTTTTCTTTGTTTTTTCCCTCAAATTTTTTTCCATGTTCTCTCCATTTTCTATCCCTATCAGTTAGTGTTTTTTCAATGAACTGAAAACAAAACAAATATAAAGTGAAAAGAGCCATAATATAATGAGAAAAAAATGAATTGAACCCAAAAAGACATCAACATGCCACTAAGAGCATTAGGTATCGTTGAGCCATAGTTCTCGTGCCGTTCTCCAAAACCAGTGCCACATCAACAAAACACTGAATGACACCAAAAACCCTTTGGCACCTCATTTTGTGCCGTTACTGTTGGCACCAGAAAATATGATGTCGTTCTTCATTTTTTTTCATTTACATAAAATAAAACATACACAATATTAACTAAAATAAACTTCATTAATTTAAAAAAAAATACACACATTACATTAATTAAAAAAAAAAAAAAGGTACATAAAAATAAAAATAGTACGTAAACAGGAAATAAAAATTACAAACTAGTGATTAAGGTTCAGTAAATGCTCCACAAGGTATTTTCGAAGATCGTCATGCAATTTTCTATCTCGAATTCTTTGCTTTTTCTAACATGTAAATCACATCTTTCGACCCAAGTGTCAGGTATGTTTGGACTTGGATCAACGAACAAATCCCTAAAATCACTTTAAATTCTCCGTCTTCCAATATCATGTTGTGTAACATTATACAACAATACATGATTCTTTTCAAGGCGTTGATTTTGAAAGCACGTGTGGGTTGTTGTATAATTCCCCAACGACCTTGTAGGACTCCGAAAGCTCGTTAAATATCTTTTCTAGAAATTTCTTGAACTCTTATAATTTTCAATCTTTTTTCAAACGTTGCAACACTAAACGTTTTGACAAATACGGACCATGTTGGATAAATGCCGTCGGCTAAATAGTAACCTTTCATGTATGTATGTTCGTTTACTACAAATGGACATTCCGGAGATTTACCGGCAAGTTCATCATCAAATAACAGGGAACCATATAACACATTAAGATCATTATTTGCCCCCTGAACCCCAAAATATGCATGCCAAACCCATAATTTTTGATCCGCAACCGCTTCTAACATAAGAGTTGGGTATTTATGATCACGCCTTTTGAATTGAGCATGTAAGGCCTTTGGACAATTTTTCCAATCCTAATTCATACAATCAATACTCCCGAGCATTCCCGGGAGTCCATGTTCTTGTTCGTGCAATGCATATATTTTTTCAACATCCGTTGAAGTGGGCTTTCTTAAATACCTTTCAATGTATAAAATATGTATGCATTTAGTAAAGTTCTCTAAACATTGTCGTTAACAACATTCACCAATTTGCAAGTATTCATCAAACGCATCAGGCGCAGTGCCGTACGCCAATTGGTGGATGACAGATGTGCACTTCAAAAGAGGATCAATACTTAAAGGACCGGTAGCATCGTAACATTGTCTAAAAAATTAAAGTACTCGGGAATAGGTCGAACGTCATAGCTTAAGATATCGTTGACTATTTTATTAAAAAGTGTAGGACTCATACGATACATTTGCCTAAACTTCTCTTCCGTATACTTAGGTGGAGTGCCACCTTCACCAAAATAGTCGTCGATTAAATGTTGTTCCGCTTCTTCTCGATCACGTGGTATTTATTGCCTCGTCCTCTTAATACCCGATCCTGATCCACCGACTTCTTGATCACACAAACCTAGAAGTTGTTCATACGCCATATAACCCTGATACGTCGATCCGGGTCGTTTTGAAAATAAACATCATAATGGTCGTAGGTGGATAAGTTGTTGGGATTGTTTGGATCCACAGTTGAAAGAAAATCAAGTATTATTGAAGTAGAGATTAAATTTGAAGAGTATGTGATAACTGATAGAATAAAGGAGGAATTTATAGAATTTTTTGGGGTAAAAATTTTGTAAATTTGTTCATTTTGGCTATATAGTCGTTACACACATTAAAAAAAATACAAACTAGCCGTTGGTTAAAAAAAACAAAAAAAGAATAGCGTTGGCTGGCAAATACGGCGCGAGCTTCCTTGGTGAAAGTCTCGTAGTGGTGCGCCATTCTTTATTTTAGGCTGGTGGGTTGGCGCCATTAATGGCACCACGATACCCCAGGCTCTAAGGCTGGATGGCAACGAGGTGAGTCACTCACCTTACACTTCAGCGCCTCGTCAACTTTCTCTCTCCTCTCACTTCTCTCACCCCCACTCACCTTTTTGTGGGAAAGGATACTACATATTCACCTTTCATTAAACTATCCACTTTATACAAATATACACCACTAAATACCCCACACTCACTCACACACAAAATAAAAAATAATAGAACATGAGGGATACTTAAGGTGATCCGTTCACCTTAGTTGGTCTTGAGAACCTCCGTTCGCGCATGAGTGGACTAGGTGGGCAAGGTGATACCACGCGAGTTGGTTGCAAGGTGAGAGGCTCACCTGCCGCTTGCCGACCAGCCTAAATAAAACTTAAATATCTCAAAAGATCAAAACTTACAACAACCAAAACTAAGGTGCTGTTTGGTTTAGGGTTGTCGCTTTCAAAGAATGAAATGATAGAAAAAGAAATTGTTTGTTTTGGGTATATGGGTGTAGAAACAATGTTCGATAGTCATAGATGATGGTTTCTACAAAAGTCAAGAGAGGTGACAGGTTTCATCTGTATACATGTCATTTTTTACTTTTTTTTGCAGTAAAGCAAATAAATTAAATAAAATCTAATCATGGTATTATAGTGGGACCCCAGATTTCTATTAAATAAATCTAAACAAACAAAATTTTATTTTTTCCTGCTACAAAAGTCAAGGAAAGGGGCCACGTTTCTATTATAATAATATAAAATTTTAATCAATTTTCAATCATATTTTATAAACGAAACAACATTTTATACTACGGAGTATCATTTATTTTTTCAATGATATTTTTCTTTCAAATCATTCCCAAATCTAAATTTAATTCTAAACCCCCTTAAAAACCAAACAGGCCATAACAATTGTAAACAAAAAAAAAAAAAAAAAATGCAAATCAAATCAATTCACTATGTACTCTTCACTTTCCTGTCTTTAAAAGTCAACTCACCAACAACCATAAACAATGGCAGTCGCAACCACCAGCGACAGCACATCACCTCCGTCCCAATCAATGGACAAATCACCACCACCACAAACACCCGAATCATCTTCTCCGGCGCCGGTCAGCGGTTCTCCTCCGTTGTCCGGAAGTTTAGATCCGGTTGAGAGCTCGTCTCCTGCATAATCAGCTGAATATGCAGGTTCTGTTATAAGTAGTAGTTTTTGATCTATAATATTATTAAGAGTTTTACTTAGAGGTGGATACTAGTCTGTTAATATGGAATTTGGTTTCGAGATGAGTGTTATATGTTTCGTTAGGTGCTATGTGAAAAGTTACATAATGTAGATGAATTTTCATGTGTTCGTCCATTTAAGGAATGCGTGTGAATGTTTCAATGTATCATGGACAGGATATATCTTATATTAATTTGACTGAGGGTGGTGGGGAAACCTTTTGAATGTTCTTATGCACTATTGAGGTGGTCAAGTTTCTTTTAGAGAAAAAAAATAGTACGACCATAGTAGTATTGAGGGGATTTGATGGTGGTGCTAGAGGGTGCTGGTGCTGGGTGGGTTTACTTTGAGATGTAGTGTGAGAGTGGGGAAGAATATGAGGGTATATTAGTCATTTTACATGCGTTTGAGCCCGAATTAGAACAATCCTGCCTTTTCACTTTACATTTGTAACTTAAGTAACTGTTTTTAATTCGGAGAGTATGGTCTCGGGAGCGAGATGACAAGTTTTGGGGATGTCTATAGTTTTGGAATATTATTACTAGAGGTGATGACCGGGAAAAAGCCAACAGATGACATGTTCAACGATGGACTTAGCCTTCATAAATTTGCTTACATGGCATTACCGGATCATGTAATCGATGTTATTGATGATGATGCAATTGTGTTGCAAAGTACGGAAGCGAATGCAAAGAAAGTGGAAGAATGTTTGGTTGCAGTTATCAAGATTGGAGTATCGTGCTCTGTGGATTCCCCACCACAACGGATGAAAATTGAAATTGTTGTCAACGAGTTGCAGCGCATTCTCGATGTGCTTCAAAATATATAAGGTACTCTGTTCTCCCATTTTGTAGAATCTGATTTTACACGAGTTTGTTAATAAATCGTCACTAACTTGGTTTTATTTTTGTACGCTTTCAGATCTGATACCAAGCTTTTTCTTGGTGAAATTTGAAAGTAAGTGCAGCAAGGAGGAGTGCATGTCGTAGTTATATAAACGTTACTTTGTCAAATATTAGAGGTGGCAATTTAAGACCCAATGGTTAAATTTGGGTCTAGTTGGGTAAATTATTTTAATGAGATGAGTCTAAATGGGTTTAGTTTATTTTAATAGATGGGTCTAGTTGGGTATAGTTTATTTTAATTAATTAATATTGATGGGTCTAGTTGGGTCTAATAATATACCCACATGGGTCTAGTACAATATTTACATGGTTTAAGTTGATTGTTAACTAAAATTATAAAAATCACTCACAGTCTAATTTTAGCATTTTCGTCTCTTTTTATACGTTTTTGTCCCTTTTTTAACGGTTTTTTCCGTTCTTGTCCGTTTTTACACGTTTTCGTCTGTTTTTTTACGTTTTCGTCCGTTTTCGTCTGTTTTTTTACGTTTTCGCTTGTTTTTTCACGTTTCCGTCTGTTTTTTTTACGATTTTGTCCCTTTTTACACGTTTTCGTCTGTTCTTTTTACGTAAGGGTGCATTTACATTCCTGATGACTATTTTACGTAAGGGTGCAACCCAACCCAACCATTTTGCCACCTCTATCAAATATGTTTGTAAGTGTGTTTTAATTTTCTTGTTGCATAAGTATTGTAAGAGACGTAAGGGTGCATTTACATTCCTGATGACTTATCATATGTATCAACCATGTTTATGATCAAGTGTGTCTATTTGAATGAGAAAGTCTGTTGGTTACATCGCTGGATCCTTTCATGGGGGCAAAGTTTTGTTTGTTTTATTACTGCAAATACACTTTTCTTTTGATTTTATTGGTATTTTGTTAGGCGTTTGTAGTCAGATTACACTAACTTAGGTAAATTTAGGTCTTGTAGTTTGTTTTCTATTAAGCCCGGTACCTGTTACTGTCTTTTTACCGAAAACGCGTACAAAAAAGAAATGCTTCGAAAACCCCATCCCAGAAATCTGGAGGGTGAATCTGGGGAACGTTCTTTTTCTTCTGAAGTAGTCAAAAATCGAAAATTTACTTGATTTCGAGTTCATGGACCCGCCACCTAAACTTAACATTCTTAACTACATGTATCAACTATAGATATTGGAACAAGTGAAAGCTCTAGGAAAGGCTCGGGATGTGAGTTATCAGTTACTCGACATCTTGAAAAAGCTCATGATCCGGCTGACATCATGTGGGTCGAATTGGAACGTCATCAGAAAAGCGATATGCTCAGTTACTTCCATAATGCTGCAAAAACGTAAAGGGATCATGATACATAAGTATTAGGAACCGGTTGCCGTGCCATATGCACCGGACCTCAGCTTTATCTTGCAACATCTTGGATGGTATGGCTGCTCTTTGAATAAATATTTGTAAGGGTGGGAAAATGGGCGGGTCTAGCGCTTGTGTAACGGGTCAAAACGAGAACATTTTCGTAAGGGTAGCAAAAGTAATGTTTTGGTTTTTGAAATAATACAGTTATTAAACTTTTAACTTGATATTCATTTTAGCTTCATACTTCATAAACTGGGAACAATTCATATGTTGAATCTGGACTGTCCTATAGTTTGAAATATTGCTTCATTTGGCCCAAATGGGAGCAAAAGAGACTGGAAGATTAAATTTCTTTATGCCGAAACAAACACCCCCTTAGTTGATTGATATAACAAAATTCAGACATACCATGGCAGCCTGAGCAATGGGCAACCGCAAACCGAACTGTTCCATCAGCTAAGGTAAACCATTCCACACACCTGCAAAAAAGATGTAATTCCAGTTTCAGCAAGATGTCACATATTAGCAGGTAGCGGTGTTACTCGGGTTGGGTTTGGGTCGGGTCAAACCGGGTCAAGGCTAAAAATAACATACCCGAACCCGACCCTATTTGAACTCGGGTTAGTTGGGTTCGGGTCCACTCGGGTCAGTGCTATTTGGGTTTGGCCAACCCGAATATGAGTAAAATGGTCATAAAATTGCCTATTTGTTCTAATTTAGATAGATAATTTATTAAAAAAAAAGACATGTTTATCAAATAAAATTAAAAAAAAAAAAAAAAAAAAAAAACTAGTTAGCCAAAAATATCTAACCCGATACTCAACTCTATTTAGCATCCGGGTTGACCCAAACAACCAGAATAAGATTATTGAACAAAATAAGTATCAGAAACCATAACTTCTAAACAACACACGGTAAACAATAAAAAGGCCATAATCAACCCCAAAAAAAAAACACATACCAGTTCCTATCATGGGCCCACCTGAATAAGCAGGTGTGGCAGAGAGTTGCAGAGGACAGGACGATAAGGGTTCCCTCCAGGCAGACGACTGTTGTAGTTGTAATGATAAGCAGAACCATCATAAGGAGGCATAGATGTTCCATTAAACGGAGATGCAGCATAAGGTGTTACACCCATATATATTGAAGAGGGTGCACCGGAACCAGCGTAAGGAGAAGAAGAGGAGTAGCCGTGTGGGGTCAGCATTTTCCTGAGAGCAGATTTCTGTAAAACAAACATTTCGTTAAAAGACTCATTAATAAACGCCTAATTTCTTAAAGCCAAAAAACGATAGCTATTGCAATATGTGCAACTTACTCAGTTATGATCAGCTGGTCTTGGCTGTGTACAGTTGCGCATATTGCAAGCTATCCGAAAAGAAAAGTTGACATTCCCACAGCCAGGACAGGTCTAGTCATCTTCTCCACGATCACCTAAATCATAATCACCACAAATTAATACCACATAATACAATTCCATACTTTGTTGTGACATGCAAGAATAAATACGTCTAAGGAGTAAGTGCCATCTAAAGTCACAAGAAAACAAATTTTATGCACGACTATTTAAAGACTTAAGAAAAAATGTAAAGCTTTTGGGTGTATTTTGGAGCTCAAACAAATAGAAACTAAACTGGAGCTAAATAAGGGGATTTTTGTTTAAGCTTATTTTTTGGCTTATGAGCTTATTTGACCATGCTTATATCTCATACGCCCATATTTTCCGGCTTATTTACAGACTTGTGAGCTTATTATGACTTAAAGATGGAAGATAAGTTCATAAGCTAGAAAAAAGACGGATGAAGATGAGCTTATGAGATATAAGCCGAACCAAATAAAATCATAAGCCAAAAATAAGATTAAACAACGACCCCTAAGTTCAAAGTTTCACCTGAGAAACCTCCAATTAATATAATTGGCAAAACCCAACCATTTTGCTAACTTTAAGCATCTATTAGCCCACATTGTGTTATGTGCCTGCCATGGTAAAGTTTATGTGACTGCAAATCACATGAAAACTAATGTAACACTGTTGCTAAATTTGCAGTTGCCCTTTTGCTCCGGAATACATGTTAACGGTTGGTAGATATGTATAGACATGTTAACGGTTAGTCAAAGAACAGCACACGAAATGCCCTTTTGCTCCGGAATACATAAGGGCAATTTAAAAAACAATATCTATCGATTCAAACAGCAAGTGATAAACTAGCCGGTAGATGCGAACACGTAACAGCAAAACTTGCCATTTCTGCAATTGACAGGCAAAACTAAACCTAAAACTGTTTTATCCAATGACTAAAAATGTTTTCGGAGTTGATTATCATACTAACGACTAAAGCTTATTATTTCATTCTAAACGACACGCCAAACAATTTTTGCATGTCAAAATCTAACGATAAATATTAGGCAAGTATCATTCTCTAATGGACATTTCATCAAACACCTTTCGTTCACAACCTAAACCCGAGCTTCAAACCAAAAGCCGCATGTAACAAACCTAATTCACCTCTATCGCACTATAATATCACAAATCTCCATAACTAACAGCTAATTGAAACAAACACAAAAATCAATGAATTTACATGCTACTAAGTTGATCGAACAATATGATTTTGAAAACCGGACCGGACCAACGGGTTCAACCGGAATATGAAGTCGCCATTGGTCCGGCTAGCCAATAAAAGCCGTTCAAAAACGAAACGGGGATGACCAGTCGAAATCAATAAAAATGTGTGAACTGGGTCGGATTGGGATCATGTTTTTCTCCAGTTAATCTATTCGCCATTGTTATTTTTTTGGCGTCTAAACTTTGATCACAGGGTGTAACACCCCGAAATTTTAACGTAGCAATGGAAGGCTAAATAGGGGTATCACTTCATAGATTAGAGTCATAATCATACAAAACGACTCTAAAAGAGACATTTTGGAAAAGTTATTATCATTCCATGAAAACTTAGTGTTTGCGGTTACAAAAGAGATTCCACATTGTTTAAGGTACACAAAAGATATAGTTCAAGTTTGTAAAGATTGATAAGCTTATTTGACGCCAATCAAAGGGTCTTGTGCCAACTCCGTGACAAGTTATGCTTCTTTTTAGTTACCTGAGTTAAACATGCTAAAAATCAACAAAATTGTTGAGTGAAATCCATAGGTTTATAATTAAACAGTTGAACACAAGATATAGGTGATAATTGCATCGACGTACAAATATAAGGGAAAACGGTTATTATGGCACTAAGCTCATGACTCACAAAACATAAACTGTTGTATCATAGAAATGATAGTAGTAACAAGCCCCCAAGTAGGTAGTTGTCAGTTACCTAAAGTAATTCAAATATAGTGCGCCTTGTTATTCTATCTGAATAACATAGACGAGATTCGTCAATCCAATAGATCTTCCACAATATTCTCGTTCACTTGCAGTGATTAATGGTTCATGATAGTGTGGATCTTTTGGCATTAGCGGTACTTAAGCAATAATAATAACATGCATAGCATACATTTGCAAAATGACTTGTGTTCAGATTTATAGCATGTATCTCCCTCACGGGAATTTGTAAAACAAGTAAAAGTGGGGCTATGAACTCACCTCAGTGGTATAGCAGTCAAGATGAAGTATTATCAAATGTGTGAGTGAAACGGCTCCAACACGCGACCTAGATTAATATATCAAGTCTTAGATTCGTTGGTTTATGTTTAGGACCTCAACCAATAGGTTTAAAGGTTTGTGACGTTTGTAAAAATATTTGTATCTTCGTCACTCGTGTGGTGAATTTTTATTTGTGGTGAAATGCAAAAAGTTCAAAAACAAGGTTTCTAAACATTATTTAATTTATATGTATTGTATTAAGTATAATGTACATATGTTCTCGATGTTAATTGGTATATGATACAATCATATAAAGTTTAACCAAAAGTTAGTGGATGATAAGTTATATTAAGTTAAAATATTTGTTTTAAATATTTTAAGTTAATAGATGATAAGTTATATAAAATATTTGGGTTATTTATTTTTAAGTTAGTCGAAGATAAATTATATTAATTATTTGAAAATAACATTGTTATTTATGTTTCGAAATCTTTGTAATTATAAGTTTTTATAAAAACCGGGCATAACCCGTTTGTGATTATAAGTTTTCAAATATTACATCAAAGTTACAAAATTAACCTCCACTTATTCAAAAGTTACACTTTTTATCCAAAATCTACAAACTTTGCCTTTTTAGTCCAAAATTACAAATTGACACTTTTTACCCTTACTTTTCCGAACGTTGACAGTTTCTACCTAGATTCATAACATTTTCAGTTTCAGTCCAAAAGTCACTGTTTTCACTTATACCCTTATGTTTGCCGAATGTTACATTTTTCACCCAAGTTTCGTAACATTTGCATTTTTAGTCCAAAAGTCAATAAGTTGTACATTTCAGTTTTCTTTTTGTATAATTAGTTCTAATGCTTATTGATAGCTTATTAAAACTGTTTATTTTGAAAAGCTTATACGATTGGGTTAATGGGCCTTAGGTTCGTTTGGTTTCTAAAATTCATACCGAGCCTATAAGTTTGTGGCTTATGTTTATAACTTCAAAAATGTATGTTTAGCTTGTTGGAACAGCTTATACCGAACAACTTATGGGCTAGCTTATTTGAAAACGTAATGGGCCTTTAAGCCCATTTAAGGTGCATTTGGTTTTAGAAAAATAACCCGATGGGTTTGTGTTTGGTTTTTGATTTTATTCGAAGTGTTTCAAGCTTCGTTTCAACAACTTATCATCAGCTTATAGGTCTTAAGCTTATTCGAACTTGGATTGAGCTTACAAGCCCATCGTGGGTGTTTGTTTTGAAAAATAAAAATCGAATAGTTCATGCGACATAGGCTTAGGGTTAGGGCTTGTTCAAAGTGTATAATAACATATTATCATGGCTTATCATCCCAGCTCGTTTCATTAGCATATAGAGAGTCCGGTTGGGCTCACAAAGCTCAACATGGTTCGTTACGTAATGAAATAAAGACCCGATTTAGAAGAGGTTTTCAACAAGACAAGTTTTAGTGCTTTCGTGGATGTGAGTTAGTTTATATATGAGTGTTCCATAAAAGTGCTTATTATTGTACATTGGCTCGGTTTGAGTTATTACGTGGGCTAGGAAGTCCACGAAACATACCGAACCATAACTAGTTCGTATATGTCCATATATTCATAAGTTTTGATAGCTTGTACATGTTAACTTTTACATTAGTTCGAAAGCTAGTTTTTCATTATTTCAACCACACCAGAGTTTTCGATACAACATGTTTTTTTATGTTCAAGTTGGTACGTGACTTATAAGAAACAAAAGGTTTTGAAAGATTATAGTAAACTCGTACAACATGAATATTTTCAAGAAACTTGACAACGAAAGTAAGTTACTCTATGAATGGAAATCGGTTTGAGATACTTACAACACCAAAATGTGGTGAAGAGTTTCGAATGAGAATGAATGAGAACAAGTGAGACCCGATATACAACCTAGCTTCCAAACAATTACACACGAATAGAGCCTAACCCAAAATGTACTTCCAAGTTTACAAAATAACCCGAATATCCTTGCTTCACTTCTTCTTTGTTGAAGATTATAACTTCTTGTTCAAGTGTTGATTTTCATGGCAATGATTTTAAAGCTTTGGTTTACGAGTTTATGCCGAATGGAAGTGTACACGACTGGCTTCATTCAAGTGCAAATACATCAAAACTAACCTTCTTCAAAGAATAAGCATTCTCATAGATGTTGCAACCGCACTTGATTATCTTCACAATCGCTACTAAACAACAATTGTTCACGGTGACTTGAAGCCTAGTAACATTCTACTTGATGATGATATGGTGGCTCATGTTGGAGACATTAGTTTAGCTCGACTACTTGGTACATACTTAAACCAAAACAGCTCAGCCGGGGTTAAAGGAACAATTGGTTATGCACCTCTAGGTAGTATTCCATGATGCTTATATTTACTTACAAATTACAATTTGTAAATTAACTAACTGTTTTTAATTCGCAGAGTATGGTCCCGGGAGCGAGATGACAAGTACTGGGGATGTCTACAGTTTTGGAATATTATTACTAGAGGTGATCACCAGTAAAAAGCCAACAAATGACATGTTTAACGATGGTCTTACCCTTCATAAACTTGCTTACGTGGCATTACCGGATCATGTAATCGATGTTATTGATGATGATGCAATTGTGTTGTAAAGTACAGAAGCGAATGCAAAGAAAGTAGAAGAATGTTTGGTTGCAATTATCAAGATTGGAGTATCGTGCGCTGTCGATTCCCCACCACAATGGATCAAAACTGAAATTGTTGTCAACGAGTTGCAGCGCATTCTTGATGTGCTTCAAAATATATAAGGTACTCTGTTCTCCCATTTTGTAGAATCTGATTTTGCATGAGTTTGTTAACAAATCATCACTAACATGGTTTTATTTTTGAACGCTTTCAGGTCTAATACCAAGCTTTCTTGGTTAAATTTGAAAGTAACTGCAGTAAGGAGCAGTGCATGTCGTAGTTATATAAATGTTACTTTGTCAAATATCTTTGTAAGTGTGTTTTAGTTTTCTTGTTGTGTAAGTACCGTGAGAGATGTAAGAGTGCATTTACACTCCTAATGACTTATTATATGTGAAAGGTAGCTTTGCTTCCATTTGCATGGATAATGAACTACAAAGGTCCATGCACACTATTAGCCATCAAATATAAAACATCACCATGATTCCCTACATGGGATTGTTGTGCATCGAGCACACCCCAAGCACCAAGAATATTTTGAGCCTTGCCAAATGGAATTGACATATCTATACATGATCCTTTACAACTTAGTACATGGTTATTTGCATAACTTGAATTTACAATCTAATACCCACTAGTAACTAGGCCAAGCTTGGATTCTTTTTTTTTCTCCTTTATAACCCATCGACACATCACAGCACACATATCACATTCACTTTCAAATTTACCAAAGATCACAAGTAATATCAAAGAGGTTAGCTAGCTTTGGAAAAATTGTTGGGTACATTCTTGGAAGCTAAGGGTTTTTACATATTAATACTTGGGTTAAAAGTGCTCTTTGTTCTCCTCTTGCTCGATCTATCCTCAAGTCCACTGTAAGAAATTTAACTCCATTAAGTTTGTATTTTTCCTTGGTCTCGTTTTGTGTTGAGTCGCGAAAACCCCAAGATAAGCCGAGCTTATCTTGGTGCTTATTTTGGCCTCATTCTTGTAAACATTAAGCCAATTTTTAAAACTTGATAGCATTGTATTTAAAGATGAAGAACTAACAAGAACTCAACATATTCATGAATACATACACGTTACGTACTGAGAAGGAAGTAGTCAAAAGTTAAAACAGTTAAGAACAGGTTAAAACTTATAGTATAGGAAAGTAAAACACGAAACAAAGTTGGCTCAGATGGTTGGAGCGTTGGACTCTCAAGCGAGAGGTTCAAAGTTCGAATCATGCCATTGGCATGTTTTGTGATTTTTGGTTATTTTAGCCAAGTTTCGCGAATTGACAATTCTAGCCCCTCAATTTCAAACTAGTTGTCACTTTCTCTCTTAACACTTTAATAAGTTTGTAAATTACAACTTTAGGCCTCAACTTTAAATGCTTTTGATGTCTTTAACAAGACTTTTATAAGTTTTATAAAACTTGTATTAATCTTTACAACTTTAGTCCTTCTAGGTTGTACACTTAACACTTTTCATCATAAAACTTTTTAAGATAATCAACTCATATTATTTTACCACTTTTTACTAAATAAATATGTTTAATACATATTTTAATTTGACGACCGCATCCGTGTAAATATTAAATAATATATTTGTCCGAATTTATTATTTAAGTACGACTTCAATACCTTCACACTACGAAACCAAATAAATCAAATAAATACAAATCTATTTGTATCTAACTTGAACCTATACTCAATGTTCTATCTTTTTGGTCGTAAACCAAACGTTTATCATTATTCTCAGACTTGACACCTCGTTCTAGGTTCCGGGTAGGAGCCACTGCTATATCACACTCGATCTCTTTGTGCTTTATTCACCGAACTGCTAAGGTGAGTTTATAGCCCCACTTTTACTCTTATTTACTTGCTTTATAAAACTTTGGGGTGAGAAACATGCAAAACTCTTTTCGGACCTGAAACTGAAAACACTATTACGTGAAACAACCTTGAATCCCAACTATGCTACCGTTAGTTCCCTTTGGGGAGGCGCGATTGTTATGGATAGATCTATTGGGGATGACACCCCCGTTCGAGTTTGACCGGATAGGCAAACGTCGGGCGTATATCATATCGTATTGATTGAGTGTACTGGAAATACACTTGCTGGGCTTTTATTTATCATGCTTCTAGATGCATGCACACTGTCGTAGTTTCGGTCGCATGAACTTGGTACTAGCGTAATAGCCTTTTTGCATATAGTGTCATTCACAGAGATGCTATATGTGCAACTGTGGTCCAACTTGAATTTCTTAAACTTAAACCTATGAACTCACCAACCTTTGTGTTGACATTTTAGCATGTTTTTCTCAGGTTTATTTCTTGGCGTGGGCAATGGCAAAGGCATTCGTTGAAGACTGGCATCCGAAGTGTTTCAAATCATATTTAATACAACTTTTAATGGGACAACATATATTCTTATGGGCTTTACTTCCGCACTTTGAAACAATGATGTAAAACTATTTCTTAAATAAATCTATATTTTGAAAATGAAATAGAATTCCCATTCTTTATTACCTTGTGTTGTGATTATTGATTTAGTAGCACCCTATGACCCAAACGCTTCAGCTGTGAAATTTTGGGGGTGTTACATCATTAGTCACACTAAATAGATATTTCTTCACTTTAAACTAGTGTTGCAAAAAAAGGTGTACAAGGCCGATTAAATCGTTCAAACAAATTGGTCAACCATGGTCAACGGCAGTTAACGATGATCAAACTTGCCGAAAACATGGAAATCTTAGCAGAAATACCCTAAACTCACAATAAATTAGTTATAATCACTGTTTATATCGATTACAAGATGTTTTTCAAGGAAACTCTTGCCGAAAATACCAAAACTTGCCGTAAATACCTAAAACTTGCCAAAAATGCCAATACAATTAATCAGCGATTCACTATTTTTGCAACCTTGAACAAATGTAGTCACTTATAGTCGCTGTTTATATCTATTACAAGATGCTTTTTTAAGGAAAATCTTTTCGTGAATACCCAAAACTACCCAGAAATACCCAAAACTTGCCAAAAATGTCAATTTGATTAATTACCGATTAATCCCGCCTAGACCGATTACAACCTACAGGGGGTCGACCGCCTCACTATCGATTCGCGATTTTTGCAACCTTGCTTTAAACAACATGTGGTCACACTTATTAATACTTTTGGCCACTTTATGCTTAATTGTAAGTGACTAAATACCCAAAATAAAATGCTTTGTGTGACTAAATATTACAAAAGGCCACACAAACATAAAATTCACGTGACCATTGGATTAACAATAGTCACACAAAATACACATTTCTTCACTTTAAACAACATATGGTCACACTTATTAACACTTTTGGCCACTTTTTGCTTAATTGTGTGTGACTAAATTCCCAAAACAAACATGCTTTGTGTGACTAAATATTACAAATGGCCACACAAACATAAAATTCAAGTGGTCAATGGATGAACAATAGTCACACAAAATATACATTTCTTTACTTTAAACACCATATGATCACACTTATTAACACTTTTGGCCACTTTGTTTTAAATTGTATATGACTAACTCTAAAAAAATAACACCCGTTGTGTGACTAAATCATCACAAACGTCACATTTATTATATATTCATGTGGCCACAGGACGGGAAATAGTCACACATAATACACATTTACTAGAATAAATCATCTCAAATGTCACATATATTATATATTTATGTGGCCAAAGGACAAACAATAGTTACTCTTAAAAACCTTTCGTGTGACTATAAAGTGTTTACGGTCACTAATACTGATTAATCCAACAAAACTTGTCCCTAATTTGTCACACATAATCAGGTTTTGGTCACTCTTTTTCAATGACAAAGGCCACAAACTAAACAATGTGACCATATGCCACCTACGGTGGCGCGACCTTTGGTGACACACACCCAAAAAAACGTGTGTGACTATATGCATATCGTCACACATTTTTGGTGTGACGATTACCAGTTTTTGTACCAGTGCCCTACCAAAGGTAGAGAGGCTGCTTCCGGTTCTACCAAAGGTAGAAAAGAACCTACGGTCTTACAAGGAGTAAGGATTGAACCCTTGACCTCTGTCTCCAGAGGTAAGGGTGTTAACCACTTAATCATTATATCATTGGGTAAATGATATAATGATTAAATTTAAGTATAAGTTATACTTTGTAAAAATATGCTCTTACTCTTTGCATTTACATATTGAAAAAGTAAGGGCAAATGTTTTTAAAATGTATCATACTTGTCATCATTTGCTTTTGTGGGTAGCAAACAATTTTTTTTTGTTTGTGTGGGTACTTTTCTTTCAAATTTAATCTTTTTTGGGTATTTTGCGAAATTTTTGGACATTTTTGCCCCTCTTAGCTAATAGAATTTTTTTTCGACAGGAAAAAATATCACATAGTACCCTAAAAAGGATGAATTTAAAAAAAAATACCCACAAAAACAAAAAAAAATTATTCGTTGCCCACAAAAGCAAATAGTGACAAGTATTATAACTTTTAAAAACATTTGCCCAAAAAGTAAAGTATTGTTTATCTCATACTCTTTTAGTATATACATAATAAAATTAAGCAAACTAAGCAACTGTCATTTATACTTTCTTACAAAATATGAAAAATTTCCATATTCTTCATTAAATATATTATTTCTTCTTCATAAAATGTTTAGAGTTTTGAGTGTTATTTGACGATGTTATACGATCTGTTTCACTTAAAAGTATGCAACAGAGTGCGGCCTACGAACAATACTCGTTAGTTACTTGTCTACGATATATGCAATATAAGTGTAGTCTTCCATATCCCATGTCAGGGCCGGTCATGAGGTTTTTGATGCCCAGGACGAGATGATCGAAAATGCCGCTAATATATGTTATAAACAGGCAACATACCGTTTTTTGGAGTTTTCACGTAAAACAAAAATGCATATATCAACTAAATACAAGTGTATTATAACTTAAAAAAAGGGTATAAAACAAATATGAATTAATCCTTACCTTTGTAAGGATCAAGAAAAAAAAGCTATCCAAGTAAATAACAAAACATCCACGTACAAATTGTATATGCTATATCCCTCGACAGCAAATGTACTCACATAGCAATGATAAAAAAGAACATATGATTCCACGCACCTAATGTATTTTTTGTGATTAATAAATGAAACCAATATCTTTATATATGCTTACGAAATGAGAAGCAGGTAAAGATAAAGAAAATTTAATTGCGATAGCAACTCAGAGGTGATCTAGTGACAAAAAGACTTGTTGTGTGAGGCCTCAAGTCTAATTTTTGATAGGGCGGCTACGAACAATACTCGTTACTTACTTGTCTACGATATATGTGTTGGAAAAATAGTTTTGCAAAATGAGTTTTTGCAAATTTTGGACACTATTTAATATATGTATATGTTATATATATTTATATTTCTTGGTAGCTTTGCGTTCTCCTCGACGAGAGCTTCGCAACAAGCTAAAGTATGTCCAAAATGGAGTTAATATGAATGAGATATCGTGTCTCAAAGTGGGGCACGTGAAACACAAAATTTGAGAAAATAAACACATCCCACATCGCCTAGAAAAGGAAGTGGGAGTTTGTTTATATAGAAATCTTGATATGAATCTTCAAATTGATTTGTTGGTTTTACTCCAACACCTACGTGCGTGCGCTTCAGTTTTTATATACAGAAAACGTAGCCTCTTACTAGACGAATTCCAGCAGTCTTCTCGATCAGAAACGCACAGCTTTTCCGTGAATTTTCAGGCAAGTTTGTCAGGTCTGGCTGTACAACAGCTTTGGACATTGTACCCTGGGAAACAGACGACGAATCTGTTTTAAGGGAATCGTGTTAAAACACGAGCCTCGTTCACGACCTTTTACTGGTTTCTTTTATATATCGCTATAGAGTCTGTCTTCTGCTTCTACCACATTTTCTCTGTTCTTTAATTTAAGTGTAGTCTTCCATATCCCAAATCAGGGCCGGTCATGAGGTTTTTGATGCCCAGGACGAAATGATCGAAACATGCCCCTAATATATGTTTTAAACAGGCAACATACCATTTTTTCGAGTTTTCACGTAAAACAAAAATGCATATATCAACTAAATATAAGTGTATTATAACTTAAAAAGACGGTATCAAACAAATATGAAAAACTTAGTAACAATTCTTTTAAAAATATACAAGTAAAATAAACTGACAATCAAACAAATCCCACGTGATGTTGTTATACTACTCCAAAAACAAAAATCACAAAACATACTTCAACTCATTCCTATTCCTCCTACTTGCATTCTCTTTCTTCCTCAAGATCGAACACCAACATACTTCAACTCATTTTCTTGTTCATGTTATGCCCTTCTTCCTGAGATGTGTAGCAAAAATAAATAAATAAACATTTGTCGCCCGCCTCGCCCGACGCCAGAGCCGGCCCTGTCCCAAGTCTTTTTAAAAGTCTTCTTAAAAGTCTTCAGTGATTATACAAAACTTTGTTGATGGCCGGCATCCTCTTCACAATTTGCATGTCATGAAACTTATATATTAAAGATAAGGAATTTGTTGATGGCCGGCATCCTCTTCACAAAGTTAAATTAAACATTAAAGTTAAGGAACTTTTATTATTATAATGCCTTCAGTTTTATATGATAATGTTGGTTCGTCTTATACTCTTATATATAAATGATAGTATACGTAT
Organism: Chrysanthemum seticuspe; assembly: GCA_019973895.1. Classification (NCBI taxonomy): domain Eukaryota; kingdom Viridiplantae; phylum Streptophyta; class Magnoliopsida; order Asterales; family Asteraceae; genus Chrysanthemum; species Chrysanthemum seticuspe. The sequence goes on from BPTQ01000009.1 coordinate 6,130,933, forward strand.
AGTTTTTGCCAATTCATTTCACCAGTCACATGTTTTTAAAAGCCAATACTGTAAATTTCCAAAAATGAAGTCACCACAATCATTAAGTTACTTATCATCATCTTCCTCTCATATTTCAATTCTCTTTTACGGTCTCGCGATTATATGTCTTATTTCCGCCACTGTCTCCGCTTCTTATGGCGGTAATGAGACTGATTATCACGCATTGTTGTCATTTAAGTCACAGATCACCGACCCATACAGAGTTCTAACCTCGTGGAACCATTCCTTCCATTTCTGTGACTGGAGTGGTATTTCATGTGGAAAGCGGCACAAACGAGTGACTGTTTTACGACTCGATTCGCAAGGCTTAGAAGTCTTGTTGTCTCCTCATGTAGGAAACCTCAGTTTCCTCCGTGAGCTTTCTCTCAGGAACAACAGCTTTCAAGGAATCATTCCTCATGAACTTGGTCATCTTTCCAGGCTACATCGTCTTTTTCTTTCTGAAAACAACTTCAGTGGAGTCATTCCAACAAACTTATCTAGTTGTTCTAACCTCAAAGAGCTTTGGCTTGCTCAAAATAATCTAGTTGGAAGCATACCCAAGGAGATTAGTTTACTCTCGAAACTTAAAATTCTTAAAATTAACACAAATAAGTTAACAGGTGGAATCCCACCTTTCTTGGGGAATATTACATCAATGGAAGTGTTCTCTGCTACATGGAACCCGTTGGGTGGGAGCATTCCAGATACCTTGGGTCATTGGAAAAGTTTGACGCATTTTTACTCTGGTGAGTGCAACTTATATGGAAGCATCCCTCATTCCATTTTCAACCTCTCACTACTAGTTAATTTTTCCTTACCTGGTAATCACCTCACTGGTAGTCTTCCTTCAGAGATTGGTAATCAGCTCCCAAATCTTGAGCTCCTTCAGTTAAGGACTAACCAACTGACCGGAGTTCTTCCACCTTCTCTTTCTAATTGTTCTAAATTAAGATTTCTTGAAATGAGTGACAACAATTTTAGTGGGAAGTTGACAATTGATTTTTCAAAACTAAGAGATATTAATATAATTAAATTATATTATAACAACTTCCATGGACGTGGAGAAGCTGATGACCTGAGGTTTGTTGATTCTTTGAAAAACTGCACCAGATTAGTAATTTTACAGCTTTATAGTTGCAACCTTATAGGAGTGCTTCCGATATCAATAGGTAATCTTTCTGATCAACTCCAAATTCTAGGTTTAGGAAATAATCAATTATTTGGAAACCTCCCTTCAAGTATAGGTAGTCTAGTTGGTTTGACCATTTTAGATTTAGGACCTAATTTATTAAAAGGAAAAATTCCCACTTCCATTGGTAAACTTCAAAAGCTACAAGTTCTTGATCTAGATAGCAATCAATTTTCGGGGACTATCCCTGATGCCATTGGGAACCTATCATTGTTGACTGAACTTTATTTATATTCCAACAAATTAGAAAGTCATATTCCATCAAGCCTTGGGAATTGTAAACAACTTAATGTGTTAAACCTTACAGACAATAGACTGAGTGGAAAAATACCCAACCAACTTCTTCAACTTCCATCACTAACTCATTTTTTAGATCTTTCTCAAAACCGCCTTTCCGGTTCAATTCCGTCAGAGGTTAAAGATCTCAAGTTGTTGAGCGAGCTCTATTTATCTCATAATAATTTATCAGGCAACATTACTAGTAGCCTTGGTGAGTGCATTAGCCTTACAAAGTTAGACCTTAGTGGCAACCAATTTCAAGGCGTAATACCATCTTCATTAAGTTCATTGGGAGGATTGGGGGTACTCGACATTTCTGAAAATAATTTATCAGGAAAAATTCCACAATTTTTAGAGAAATGGAAATCCTTAGATTATTTGAACCTATCCTTTAATGATTTTGAGGGTGAAGTACCGGCTATAGGAGTGTTTGCCAACGCAAGTAAATTTTCGGTTTTGGGGAACAATAGGCTTTGTGGTGGTTTGGTTACACTTGAGTTACCCAAATGCAAGGAGACGGGTAGTATGAAAAAAAGGTTTATTTTCTTCATATTAGTCATCGTGATTGCAGTCACGTTGCTCGTCGTATTATGTTTTGTGTATCTTTGGTGTAGTAAGAAACACAACAGTCAACCATCACAATCATCAGGGAGTGAACGGTTCATGAAAGTTTCATACCCTCAACTTCTCAAGGCTACCGATGGGTTCTCTACAACAAATTTGATTGGAGAGGGTGGGTTCAGTTCTGTTTACAAAGGGATCCTCGATCCTGATGATGACAAATTTGTTGCAATCAAAGTTCTGCATCTTCAAAATAAAGGAGCTCACAAAAGTTTTATAGCAGAATGCGAAGCATGGCGGAATATTCGGCACCGTAATCTGTTGAAAATAATAACTTCATGTTCGAGTACAGATTTCCAAGGCAATGATTTTAAAGCGTTGGTTTACGAGTTTATGCCGAATGGAAGTGTACACGATTGGCTTCATTCAAGTGCATATACATCGAAACTCAACCTTCTTCAAAGAATAAATATTCTAAGAGATGTTGCCATAGCACTTGATTATATTCACAATCGCTGCCAAACAACGATTGTTCACGGTGACTTGAAGCCAAGTAACATTCTACTTGATGATGATATGGTGGCTCATGTTGGAGACTTTGGTTTAGCTCGACTACTTGGTACAGACTTAAACCAAAACAGCTCAACCGGGGTTAAAGGAACAATTGGTTATGCACCTCAAGGTAATTCCACTTTTATTCCATGATGCTTATATTTATTTACAGGTTAAAGTTTGTAAATTAATTAACTGTTATTCATTTGTAGAGTATGGTATCGGGAGCGAGATGACAAGTTGTGGGGACGTCTACAGTTTTGGAATATTATTACTAGAGGTGATGACTGGGAAAAAGCCGATAGACGACATGTTTATTGAAGGTCTTAGCCTTCATAAATTTGCTTACATGGCATTACCAGATCAAGTAATCGATGTTATTGATAATGATGCAATTGTGTTGCAAAGTACCAAAGCGAATGCAAAGAAAGTGGAAGAATGTTTGGCTGCAACTATCAAGATTGGAGTATCGTGCTCTCTGGATTCACCACCACAACGGATGAAAATAGAAATTGTTGTCAATGAGTTGCAGCGTATTCTCGATGTGCTTCAAAATATATAAGGTACTCTGTTCTCCCATTTGGTAAAATCTGATTTTACATGAGTTTGTTTAAAATCATCACTAAAATGGTTTTATTTTTCAACTCTTTCAGGTCTATCATCAAGCTTTTATGGTGAAGTTGAGAGTAACTGCAACAAGGAGCGGTGCATGTCGTAGTTAAATAAATGTTAAATTGTTAAAGATGTTCGTAATTATGGTTTAATTTTCTTGTTGCATAAGTGTATGAGACATAAGAGTACATTTACATTCCTGGTGACGTATCATATGTATCAAGCATGTTTGTAACTGTGGTTTAATTTCCATGAATCCAATTTGTGGTATTGAATTCTACTTTAGTTTTAATTGGTGTTCGATTCCTTAATGAACAACCTAATGTTATTCGTGTTCTTTGACTTTCAATTTCATAAATTTGACTCTATTTTGAATATCTGAATGAGAAAGCTCGAGGCTTCCCCCTCTTCTGGTTTCGAGCAGTGTATGGTTCAATTTTATAGAAAGTTAACCTCATGTTTGGTATACTGTATTATTACTGCAAGTATACTGTATTAAAAATGTGTCAATAATGACAGAAGTGGATTTCTGATACATAACATTAGGTTGTTCATTAAGCTTTATGGATAGTAAATTTAAATTGGTCCAACACACGTACATTCACATTAGAGACTTGAAACTTGAGAGTTGAGAGTGTTGCCAAAGTTACAATGTCAATAAGCTACTTAATGGAAGTTTAATTAACAAAAAAGGTGTAGTTATGTGGAAACATGTAACTTACAGTAATATGAAATGGGTTAAACATGAAACTGTACACCCACTCTTGTGAAACAAACCAAAGAACAGCGAAAACTAAAATGGGTCAAATGGGTAGGACTCAAAAAATATCTTTAACTGAACGTGTCATTATTTTGTTCCATTCCATCAGAGATTGAAGACCTCAAGATGTTGAACCATCTCGATTTATCTAATAATAATTTATCAGATACCATTACTAGTAGCCTTGTTCAGCCTTACAATGTTAAACCTACAAGGCAACCACTACAATTTCTGAGATAATTTCAGAAACTTACAATGTTAAACCTACAATGTTAAACTTACAATGTTGAAGCATCCCGATTTATCTTATAAGGAAGATTCATTGACATTACAAATGAGTTGATACATTGAGCTTGCCTACTGTATGACTACTCTTGCAAACAACACATCTGAAACATACACCATAGACGTCAAGTATTGTTATCATCACTGCCTTTGAATAACTCGAGAAAAACAGATGGGGTTTGATGAAGTTGATGTCGTCTCCAATCTGCCTTTAGAATTGAGAATCAGGCCATATGACGAATACATAATAAATCTTGAGTTTACCCATCCAAGTACAAGCTCCAAAAAACACTAATAACTAGCAATACACCACATTGATCACCTGCACAAACTAAAACAAACACACTTTATCATTCTTTCGAGCTTCAAACATATAGATGGCAGTAAATGTTAAGCCTTGCCATTGGTGATATCACTGAGCCCATTCCAGTAATTTGTTGATCTTTCAAAGGGAAGAAAATATTTACGTTGTTAAGAAACAAACTCTCGAATACAGAGGTCGCAATTTCAAGCATTTTACTTATAAATGGATCAATTTACGTTACGTTATATTTAATGGGTTCAACAGGCTGAAAACATTCATTAATCATAATTTTTAAACAAGTTTAAGAAAAGGCATACCACGTTTGCAGGTCAACCTGAGCCAGTCCAGACTAAAATTACCAGTTTGACTTTTTTCCCAACCAGACTAGCTGCCTGTTATGGAACACCTCTAGTTTAGATCATGTGATACCTGTAAGGATCCCAAGCCTTCATTTCCAAGGGTCCACATCTACGGTGTGACTGATAAAGCATTAGCTGCTTTTCTGCAATACAAAGAAAGGGGAATACCAACGGGTTAGGACTGAAGTGTCATATATATGGTTCACCATGTTAACGAGTCTATGTCAAAAACAGCCATTTACAGTAGCAAAATTGGGGATCTAGCAACAAAAGTCAAACATATCAATAATGTTTTAAACACATAATTTTCTTGTGGAGCTGAAGTAATAACTTACAGAATGGGCTCAATGCTATCACCAATGCCAAGGCTTTTCATTTGTTCATCAGGGTATTTTAGCTTATGTGCATCCATTCTTCTACGAATCTGAAATTTCACCTACACATTTCATGTATCTAAGTCTCATGTCCAAATGAAAAATAACAAGTTTCTATATCCATGTCTTTATTTATAAGAAAGATGTGACAGTGATACCGATGTAAACCAGAAAGTGACAAAAAAATCGAGCCGTAATTTGACAATTACCATTGTATTCAGTGTATATATAGGCTTTCATGTTCTCTTTGGTCCACCTTATCTTCTAGCCCTCATGTTCTGTGATATCAATGAAAATGGCAAGTGTTCAGAGACGAAATGCCTAGTAGATCTTAAAAAAAAATGCAAACATGAACCCAAATACAAAAGCTTTACCAATAAACTGCTAGTTTGAGGTCATATGAACAAGGCTGGCAAGGATTCTATGCGGAATCGAGCTTTAAATCAACACTAATGGTGGTGTTAGATCTTCTAAAAAAAGGACCAACAAACAGTTATTGAAGATTTTCGAACCCAAGCCGGTAACTGGAATCATGTAAAAAGTGATTTAAGGGTTTATGTTTATGTGGTCTAGGTGAAAAGAAATAAGAAAGCAAACTGAAAAAAAAGAAGGGGGAGAAATCCCGCTCAAAAGAGAAAAGTTAAAACAAATAAAGCCGGGTCTTTATTTATAAAACAGGGCTCTATTTTGTGGCCGAATTAGACCCCGGTTTTTTCATTTCATAACCTGGCTTTATGCCTTTGTTTTTGACGGACAACTTTATAGAGCCCTTGTTTTCCTATTAACAGGGCTCTATTAGGGGGCTTTGTTTCAGATTTTGTAGTAGTGTGAGAAAAGAGTATATGAGTCAAACAATTTCAGTACCAAGGTAAATAGCCATCTGACCAATCTTCAAACCCAAACACTCGTTTAAAGGTAACTGCCATTTAATAACCAAAGATTTCCGAATCTAACCAGTTAATCAGTCGGGGCAGATTATTCTAGCAGAAAATGTCACTCTACAAGCCTTTTATCCAATACCCATCCAAAAACGCAAATATTATAACCGAAAAACGCAACCAAAATACAAACAAAAGGAACCAAGATGATTGATTGAAGTGGACCCAAAACAATTAAAAACAAACTTCAAACTAAAACAAAAAGAAGACCAGTGCAAAAACATACCCCATAAGTTCGGATATTAAATCCACAAATTAAAGCCTAAGGATGACAAGCTAGCATAGCAGCCCCACGTCACAAAACCAAGCCTGACCCATAAATTAAATCCATGTTGCCATATGTATACCAGGTATACAAATATAGCAGTGCAGACCCAACTAATAACACAACAGCAAAACGAAAAACTTGAATTGCCAAACTACAACAGAAGACCAAAACTTGCAGACCTGCTAGACCACTGCTAAACCACATAATGTTGAACCCACTGTCTCGCCAGATGATCATTTCATTTACTGCCAAACAGGAAACTGTCCTTATGAAGATAGATAGCTTATTCAAACACACTGTATCAGAAGATAGAAAAGCTTGTGAAGCAAAGGTTTTCAAAACCATGATAAATAGCCATCTGTTTAAACCTTTATTCCAAACACCAGTTAGGCATATAACAACCTTTCGGATCAAAGTAGCTTCATCTTCACATAATCCCACTCATGTCAATCTTATAAGCTTTTTATCATTAAGGCTACTGAGCTATACCAGGAGTTCTCCTTGAACTTTCACATAATTCCATGACGAGGTCACGGTTCTGAATGGTCTCGATAATCCCTATCATCACTATATCTCCTTGAGATCACCCTACCTTCACGCCTATCATATTCTGGTGAAACACGCCTACAACGCCGATGATCACCACTTATGGAACTTCTAGACAAAGGAGTAACACGCTGCATATCGGAGATAACATTCATACGCAAAATACAACTTTGATTGCCATTTGCAGATACAGAATTTTGATCATATTAACAAGATCAGAAACATTATCTCAAACAGCCAAGTTACCTCTGAATGTGAGGTAGAAGCATATCTAGCAAATCGTTCTTCTTCACTGTCACTTTCTGCAACATTAAAAAACATCTCACAATTAAATCAAACTGTACAGGTTACATTACATTAAAACGATGACTAGATGTAACTAACTCTTCCGGTCTTACCTGAATCAAACGTTTTGCTTCCACTTGAATCACGGTACTTTCTGCTTTTATTATGTCCACTGCTGGATACACCACCTCGAACGTCATCTTGATCAGCGAGTGAGGATTTTTCCACATCTTCGTCTATAGATTCCATGATAAAGAGGAAACTTTTGGTCTGGAAAATTTAGATGATCCTTCAACTCGTTTTGCACTTTCAAGAACATCCAATTAATCCTAAAACATGGTCAACTCGGTGCTAATTCGTACAAAACTAGGTTTGAAGTGTTTTAACAATTGTGTTAATGTTTCCAAACAAACTTTTTGGTCCTATGAACAATATTACAGTCCTATAAACATATCATACATATAATTTCAAAACTTGTACATAAAAATTCCAATACCCCCCCCCCTGCCAATGTAATAAACATAAGTCCTCACCTAATCACGATATCCTCTCAGACGGACCGTCCGAAGACGACTCGATCTTTCCCCGGCAACTGCAATCCACCAACACCAGTCCATAGTTTTGATCACCATCTCGAGAACCAATTAGAAAAGAAAGAGAACGTACCATCATTTTATCAATAATAAATGATACTAAACTTGTTCATTATTGGTCAAAATTAACGGCAATTGGTCAAAGGCCCCCATAGTATGTAACAAGTTGTGAAAACTACCCTGAACGTTTTGTTATTTACGATTTAATTATATAACAAATTTAGTTTACCAAATATCTAACAAATGTCTTGTTATTTCACACATTTTTACTCGAAAATGCAAAACTAAGGTACCGGGATTACATCCTTAGCTCAAACAGGACACGGAACACGCACAATTACACTTTATAAATTTCAGCACACCCTTTAATTATTTTAAGCCTTAGCTGAGTACCTACTTATTAAATTAAACTAAATGCCTTACTAGTATTGACTTTGACCTTAATGACCATTAAATAAAACACTATAACTTTTGGATAAGCAAACTTGGCATACAAACATTTTGGTCCCCTTTGCTTCCTCCTCTTCTTTCGGCTGAAACCAAACTAACCACACTCTCTATTAGGGCTGCTCATCGGGTGAAAACCGGACCGAGACTGAATCCGGTAAAAACCCTAGACCGAGACCGAGACCGAATGTGGTTGGTCCGGTCCAGTCCGGTCTAACAAGGCTAAATTTTTGATATTTTTTTCGGTTGGTCCGGTCCATTCTGTCCGTTTGCTCACCCCTACTCTCTATATCATTATTATTTTTTCATCTAACCTATCTAGCCTATTAGTTTATTAATTTTACCATAACTTACTTTTGCTATGTGTTGACCACAATAGAAAAATCATTCCTTTGTCTCTTTATAACTGAACGAGCAAACACACTTACATGCACATTCATTTTGCAAATTTTCTCACTAATACAAAGCATAAACAACGGGGTTATGACAAAGCTAGGAAGTATTCTTGGGTAAATTTGGAAAGCTTGGGTCATAGTTTGATTCTTGGGTCTTGAAAGTGTTGGTTCTTGATTTTCTTGTTGCCGAAATCTACACACAACCTTTGTAAGACTCCCTTTTTATTTAATCTTTAAGTCTCATGTTCTTGAATTTATATAATACTAAACAAGATAGTATTTGGTCATCTTTTATATAATAAAGGAAAACCTCTAGTGGGGACTTTTGTATTTCGAAAAAAATAACATTTCCTAATAAAGGTAAACCTGTGGTGGGGACTTTTGTATTTCGAAAAAAATAATGCTTCCTAATAAAGTAATAATGTACTTGATATTTAACACCTAATAGTTTTGCACCTAATTGTAAATTTAGAAGAAAAAAATGCGCTCCTATACTCCAGATACCAAAAGATCGTATCTAACCCTGCGATTCAATAATATGATCTAATCCAACATCATCGAATATCCGATCAAGTTAGGCATGGTTAATTTAAAACTGGGTTTTGTTGAGTGTTCATATTTGTTGGTTTGTTTGTTAGCTAAAAGTTATTTAATCTTTTGTGCTATTGTATGAATGCTACTAATTTAATTATATTAATCAAGGTGATTGTTTATTGTAGGATTACCAGGTTACTTGGTGAAGAATTCAAACAAGATAGATGAGTTTTGGTGTGCTTATGATCATAGAAATTAATCAAGGGAATTATTGTTTTGTAGGATTACTAGGTTATTAGATAAATTATTGTTATCATTATTATATATATATTTTTTCCTTTCTACCGTGCTTTGGTGTGCTTATGATCGTAGAAGGAAACGTTGAGCTTTTAGTTATACAAGAATTCATGTGGAAACCTTTGGATTTGTATTCTGAACACTTGCAAGATACAAGTCAACATACTCAAGCTGCAAGTTACTCAAGGTTAGAGCCGTATATGAGGGTGTGCGAAGTGTGTTGTCGCACAGGGCCTCCAAATTAAAGGGCCTCGAAAATTTTATATGATATGTATACCTAATATATAAAGTGACTACAAGTAATTAATTCAAGAAATTGCGTCAAAAATTTTAAGTAGGGCCACGTTTAAAAATAATTGTTTCTCGTTATATCTCTATAGAAAAATGTTTACGTTCTATTATGGGCCTATTTTTGTAGTTAAACTGAATTATGCACAGGGCATCCGTAAACTTAGAGACGGCACTGGTCAAGGTATCGTCTATTCACAAAGTTACATCTTCTAAAGCATGATTATTGCACCTATAAGTCTTAGGAATGCATCTCATCCTATAATGAATGATGGTATTAAATATAGTACAATAACATATAATAGTGGTCTTGATTAGTAACTTGAAGCTCATTTTGAAGTTGGTAGGCTTAGGTTAGTCAATTCTTGTGGAATGATGAAACTTAATTGAGTGTATAGGGTACGCATAACATGGGAAGGTATATAGCATGTTGAAGCTCCAACATATAATTCCAAAAACACTTTGACTTGACCACTTGGCTCAACCTCCCATATTTTTATTGTTACAGATTATAACAAGGACACAAGGGACTTTCTGTATTTACATTAAGATTTGAAGCAAGAACAACTAGCAACCATGCTTCGATCGTGATGTGTGCTAAAATACACATCATTGTATATCTAAAAATATCCTAAATCAGACTAATAACCATTAAATATGTCAAATTATATTGCAAATATGTTGGATCTGTGTTATTATGTCTTGCAGGTACAAGGGTTTGAAAACAAAGCAAAAACGGTGATTTTCGGATAAGTTTCGACGGTGTTTTCGCGTTTTTTCGAGGTTCAAACGAAGTCGCAAAAATTATCCGAGCACATCATTGAAAAGAGCACGAAAAAAGCGAGTCAAATGGTATTTTTATTTGGAGCTTATTTGAGGATTTATCAAACTTAAGTGGAAGCCCAATTAAAGCCCGAAGATTAATATAGATAAAGCCAAGATGCAAAAATGAGGACTATAATTGAAGCCGATGGGTATAAAATGTTAATCCATGACAAAACTTGAAATTAATTCTCAAAGAATCTTGAGTGGGTCCCACACCCACTATGAAAGTTGAATTATTTTTGCAATACAAATTGCAATTGTGTCCCAGTGAAAATTTAATGTGATTTAAAAATGAATGTGAATGTTGCATTACTTCTGTTCTGCTGTTGGCCAAGTGAGAGACTGATATACACGCTCGGAAATAAAATCAAACTCAGCGAGTGAGATTTGTTGCTGCATTCCACTCTCCCACTTGCTCCATAATACTAGAGGACACGTGGCATCAATTTTATGATTGGCTAGCGTTGGGATCACGCATAGAAGAGCCTAGAAGGCATCATTTGGCTATAAAAAGGCAATTGATCCGAGACATGGAGGGCTTCTGATATGGGAATTGATACTTACACCACATTTTTTGATGCATTCACCGTCATTTATGCATTACAGTATTGTACTGTACAATACTGTAATACATAAATGGTGATGAATGCATCAAAAAATGTGGTGTGAGTATCAACTCCCTTCTGATATTCACCAACACATTAATTTTACACACACTTGTTTTATTTATTGTAGTAGAGTTATAATTTTAGTAGAATAGTACTTCCTCCGTCTCATATTTATAGTCCACATTTCCTTTTTAGGTTGTACCAAATTAATTATCCACTTTTTTTTTAAAGTAAAAACTAGTTTTATTTATTGTAGTACTTGTTTTACACACACTTGTTTTATTTATTGCAGTACTCCCTCAGACTCAAAATTATTGTCATAAGAGAGAAATTACTAAGTTTAATAAAAATTGGTCCATTCTAAATCTCAACCACTCAAAGACAATATTCCCCTAATATATTCTCTAGTTTTTACTAAATATGAAAAATGGACAATCTTTTTGAGACATCCCAAAATGAAAATATGGATAATTATATTGAGGCGGAAGGAGTAGTAGTTATAATTTTAGTAGAATAGTACTCCCTCCGTCCCATATTTATAGTCCACATTTCCTTTTTGGGTTGTACCAAATTAATTATCCAATTTTCTTTTTAAGTAAAAACTAGAGAATATAGTGAGAAAATATTCTATTTAAGTGGTTGAAAATTAATATGGCCCACTTTTATTAAATTTTGTGTTTTCTCTCTCATTACAATAATTTCGGAACGTAGGGAGTAGCTTATTTCTCTAGCTTATTGCTTAAGCTTTTGGCTTATTTTTAAGATCTTATTGTATCAAACCTTTTTAGCTTATTAATGATAATGAAATTTATGGAGTTTATTTAAGTGCTTATTCCTTTTTCATCTCTTTCTTTCTTTTCTTTTTTTCTTTTCTTATCTAAATAAGCCATAATAGCTTATTAGCTTTTTGTGGTTTATTAGATTAAATTATTTTGGTTAAGCTTTCTTATAGCTTTTTCATTTTAAGCTTTTTACATATCTTTTTATCTTGAATATGCTCTTCCTTATAGCTTATTTTTTAGATATAAAAGACTAGCTTTTTGGGTAAGCTTTTCACATAGCTTATTCAATAAGCACTTTTTATTTTTAGTTTCTTTTCAAAAACTCTTTTATTTACTTAGATCTATTTTCTTTTACAACTTCTTTTATAAAAAAATCAAAAAGTTTTAATCTTTTATAATTCTTAGTGCTTATTTATTAAAAAGTTTTTAATCTTTTTACCTTATCTTTAGCTTATTTTCTTCTTTAGCTTATTTATTTAGATCTAGTCCTTAAATATACCCAACTCGCGTTTAATCTTCGGATTGGAACAACTTAGTTTTGGGTGCATATTGGATCTAATCTTTAAGCTTTTTCTTTGCTTATTTTCTTTAGAATTTAGTACTTTTTAGATCAATAAGATTTTTCATAGCTTATTTGATCCATTGGTTGATGTCTACAAAATTAGCAAACTATATAGAGTGCCACATACACATTGGTTGATGTCTACAAAAAAATTATGTTTATGAATGGAAGGAATGTGTTGTAGACAACAACATAATTTATGAAAGGAATGTGTTTCAGTTGTATTCTTAAAAAATTATGATGCAGGTAAAGAAGTTTCGGGGGTGGAGTGACACCTTTTGAATTATACAGTCATATAGCAGCTCCTGAATATCTCGTCTGATGTACATTTTGTCTCTTTGGTGTGTCAAACATCTTTTTGATCAATACTACTTAAGCAATGTGTGGTTTAATAAACACTAGGTGTTCGAATAGGTTTTAGTCCTAAACAACTGGCAACATAAACCAAAGAGTCTTCCCACCAATTTTATGCAACCCAAACACCGACTTAAACCAGAAATTTAATATTCTTCGTGTTTTAAGTGTGTTTAAGTGATTTTTCAGATGCTAATATCTCTCGTACAATGCTAAATATGATGTTGAACCACATAAGCCTAAAGTAGCAAAAATGGCAAAAAAATGATTTGGAAATTCCGGGAGGAAAATGCCGATCTAGTACATTGACCCAAGATATCAATCCCCCGCCAAGTTCTGCTACCATGAAAGAGTATATAGATCAGCTTCAAAAAGTACTCGTTCTTAATGTGGCATCATGCAATTTATAGGTACTTCACTTTAAAGCTGAATTACATAACACAAGATGTGATAGTATGAAAGGAGAGTTATTATGTATGTTTTTGTTCAAGGTTGAAACCAAACAGTGATTAGTATAATCCTGTCTGTATCTTACAAGACTGAAACATATAGTTACAATCAGTGCATAAGTATCATATAAACACATGGTACATAGCGTTGGGTATTCTGAAAGATTTTGTCAGCAAGTTTTACAAATGATTAATGTGCCATATTTACCTTTTTATTGAAATGACCCAAACTGACCCGTTTTAAGCTATTTTTATTTTTATTTTTTATATCTTTTTTACATAGCCTGAACCGACATGTAGGACCTGAATTTTAAGCTATGAAAAACCAGAACCGACATGTTGGACCTGTTTCTTAAGATATGTTTATATCTCTTTAACATAACCTGAACTGAACCATTTTATACGGGTCGATGTAGCCAGAAAAACAGCTCCAAGGGCCTCGTTGCAGCTCTGTAAAATAAAGAAAAGAAAATACAATTTTTTTTTGTAGTCTCCATTAATAAGTAGTCAGTATGTTAATTATGAGTGCAAAAGTTTAATATATCTGATATCATTAAAATTATTTGATTTGGGAGGTTCTATGTACTGGGCACCGTTTTTTTCTCCAAGTTACTTTTTTATTTACCATTCAAAAGTAAAATGGGTCGAATTAGCCATCTGTACTAGTGTTGGTTAGTTGCTGTACTGACTGCTTTTGGAACCTGTTAACACTAACAGATGGTGTGTTTTCAAAACAAGCATATCCCATAATGCTTTTAAAGGATGACTCGTCCGATATGGCTAAGATTTCAAGAAAGGTTCCAACCAGGGCCGTCCCATAGATTTTGGGTGCCCTGTTCAATACAAAAAATTAGGCCCCTCAAATATAAATACTAGTATATATATTTTTTTAATTAAAAAGATCCATCAATTTGTCTATTAGCTAATACCTACTACACTACTACAGTGCTACTTGTAGACTACAAGGAAAATTGTTCAAAAAAAAAAAGTAAACTATAAAGAAAAAAGCATAAAAGAAGTAATAGAAAAAGAATAAAAGATGATAGTACCTCTCTTCATGCAGTCACATATTTGATTTGGGGAATCGTACTTTTACGATTTGTGTAATAAAAAAGAATAGGGTAAAAGAAAGATACATAGACTTGGACTTACAAATTGGGAATTGGGCCTATATAATACTGTATAAATATATGAAATTTGGTGCCCCTGCAGATAAACGGGCCCTGTGCATTGCTCATAGTGCACACCCTAAGATCCGGGCCTGGTTCCAACCTTGTTCGTGAAGTTCAGGACACCACCGAGAATCACCAGTTAGTTACGTTTTACTACAAATCTAACATTAATGCAGACTAATAATTACTAATTGCTTAAATTACATCAGGAATCCATAAAGATCCGTAAAAATACCAGATCATTTATTATGCCAACGAACATACAAATTCAGAAAATTAAATTGGTCCAACACACGTACATTCACATTAGAGACTTGAACCTTGAGAGTTGAGAGTGTTGTCAAAGTTACAATATCAATAAGCTTTATGAATAGTAAAACACTGGAGTTTCAATGTTGCTACTTAATGGAAGTTTAATTAACAGAAAAGGTGTAGTTGTGGAAACATGTAGCTTACAGTAATATGAAATGGGTTAAACATGAAACTGTACACCCACTCTTGTGATTCACACCAAAGAACAGCGAAAACTAAAATCGGTAGACTCAAAAAATATCTTTAACTGAACGTGTCATTATTTTGTTCCATTCCATCAGAGATTGAATACCTCAAGATGTTGAACCATCTCGATTTATTTTATATAATAATTTATCAGATACCATTACTAGTAGCCTTGTTCAGTGCATTAGCCTTACAATGTTAAACCTACAAGGCAACCACTACAGTTTCTGTGATAATTTCAGCCATGAATGAATTTGTTGCTCTTCTTTTCCGAAATGAACATAGTATTGATTCAAATAAGGAAGATCCATTGACATTACAAATGAGTTGATACACGCCCACCTTATTAACTGCTAGAGCAGAAATGAAACTAAAACACACACCATAGACGTCACTGTAAGTATCGTTATCATCACTGCCTTTGAATAACTCGAGAAAAACAGATGGGGTTTGATGAAGTTGATGTCGTCTCCAATCTGCCTTTAGAATTGAGAATCAGGCCATATGACGAATACATAATAAATCTCGACTTTACACATCCAAGTACAAGCTCCAAATAACACTAATAACTAGCAATACACCACATTGATCACCTGCACAAACTAAAACAAACACACTTTATCATTCTTTCGAGCTTCAAACATATAGATGGCAGTAAATGTTAAGCCTTGGCATTGGTGATATCACTGAGCCCATTCCAGTAATTTGTTGATCTTTCAAAGGGAAGAAAATATTTACGTTGTTAAGAAACAAACTCTCGTATACAGAGGTCGCAATTTCAAGCATTTTACTTATAAATGGATCAATTTACGTTATGTTATATTTAATGGGTTCAACAGGCTGAAAACATTCATTAATCATTATTTTTAAGCAAGTTTAAGAAAAGGCATCATTTACACAAGATAAGAAATAATCCTTAGCCATGGCTGAAGTAATAACTTCTGGAATGGCCTCAGTTATATCACCAAAGCCAAGGTATTTTAGCTTATGTGCAGCCATAATTCTACGAATCTGTAATTCCACCAACAGATTTCATGTATCTAAGTCTCATGTCCAAATGAAAAATAACAAGTTTCTATATCGATGTCTTTATTTAGTAAAAAGTAACAAGTTTCTATAGTGACAAAAAATCGAGCAGTAATTAGACAAGTACCCTTGTATTCAGTGAATATATATAAAGATAAGCTGTAGGATTTCATTTTCTCTTTGGTCCACCTTATCTCCGCCAAAGACATCAGAAGACAATACAGTTGCCTATCCCAAACACACTGTATCAGAAGACAGAAAAGCTTGTGAAGCTAGCAAAGGTTTACAAAACTAAGATACATAGTCACTCTTCACATAATCCCATTCATGTCATATATCTTATAAGTTTGAATAACTGCAACGGATTTCTTAACATTAAGGCTCATAAGCTGCAACATCCGAGTACAAACTCAATATTAGGTATGGACGCAAACGTGATATACCATTCATACTCAAAATACAACTTTGATTGCTAGTTGCAGATACAAAAGTTTCATCATGTTAACAAGATTAGAAACATTATCTCAAACACCCAAGTTACCTTAATGTGAGGTAGAAGCATATCAAGCAGATCGTTCTTCTTCAGTGATACTTTCTGCAACATTATAAAACATCTCACAATTAGATCAAACTGTACAAGTTACATTACATTAAAACGACGACTAGAAGTAACCAACTCTTACCAAAATCAAACGTTTTGCTTCCACTTGAATCACGGTACTTTCTGCTTCTATTTTGTCCACTGTTGGATACACCACTTTCAACGTCATCTTGATCAGCGAGTGAGGATTTTTTCACATCTTCGTTTAAATGAACCTTCAACTCATTTTGCAATTGCAAGAACATCTAATCCTAAAACGTAGCAACTTTGTGTTATTAAAGAAACTGAAAATGAATGACTATTCAAAATGTTAACACTCAAACAAGATTCAAGTAGAGTGTAACCAGATAAACTAATCCTGTATAGGTCAAACCGTCAAACCCATTTTATAAACGAGTCGTATTTGGGTTGACCAAAGATTAAACTAACACTTCGTGAACCCGTTTAAGTATGTAAGTATTAAAAAATAAAATACGTAACTTGGTTTTTATTGGAATATGGATTTAAAATTTTTAATGTATTTCTTGGGATGTGGTTTGTACAACATTTTTTTTGCCATCCACCACTAAATTACACTAGTGATGGACACAATACAACACCGCTATGCATGATTTAGTAGTGGACGGAAAAAAAGTGATGTACAAATCACCCCATTCTTATAACTAGGGATTAGGCTTTCGCACGCCGCGTTAGGGCACTTGGAGTTGCGTAATGTTTATAGTGCTTCTTGGACGCCTTAATCCGACGCAAATCCGCTTTCTTATGAGAATTCAGTTGTATACGCATAAATTTTTTATACATTTAGATAAAGTAAGGTTTGGTACTTGTTATCCAAATGTTACATAATTGAACAATTCACATCATTTACAATCTTGGGCGTAACAACTTGAGTAACATTGCCACCCTATAAAATGAAAAGCTAATGAAATTGAACATAGTTACAGCGGGCAAGGAATAAAATTAATGATACATATCTAAAATACATATATCAATATTCCAAGTTTTTCTACTTCGGTGGTGCCAGATAGGGGTGTTCATGGGTCGGGTAATATCCGAATAAACCGAAACCGAACCGAACCGAAAATAACCGAACCGAACTCGTAACCGAACCGAAGTTGCCAAAACCGAGCCGAACCGAATTAAATATTAGGTTTTCGGTTCGGTTATGGTTTTGGCAATCCGAACCGAAAACCGAATTCAAATAAATTTATATATTTTTTTATATAAAAAATATTAAAACTCTTTTATACTATATATATAACATTTTTTGAGCTTGAAATTTTTTTTTTTGCTAAAATATATATAAATAAATGGATAAATAATTAAATTTATGTAATTCGGGTTATTCGGTTCGGTTTTCAGTTATGGGTGTTCGGTTTTCGGTTATTCGGTTCGGTTTTCGGTTCGGTTTAATCAACTTAAGTTCGGTTCGGTTCGGTTCGGTTCTCGGTTATACCAAGAAAAAAAATTAACCGAACAAACCGAATAACCCGATAACCGAACCGATGAACACCCCTAGTGCCAGACCACACCTTAATGTGTTTTATAGGATGTCATATTTCGTGCGGAGACTACGTTCATCGTTCCAAACTTGAAGATACAACTCATGTCCTAGGTATCCCCATGGCCAGATTGTAGACCTCAGATTCCACATGCCCTTTACACTCCATGATTTAGGATGCTAGTTTCTTTCATCCCACTCGGTATTCCTTTTTCCATTTGCTTCCAATATGGTATCTACAATCCAATGACTACATAAACGTAACTAGACTCGAGATACGCATGTGCCTGCCACATTATTCCTGAGAAAAGAGAGTTTATGAGTCAAAGAATTTAAGTACCAAGGTACATAGCCATCTGACCAATCTTCAAACCCAAACACTCCTTTAAAGATAACTGCTATTCAATAACCAGATATTTCCAAATCTAACCAGTTAATCACACGAGGCAGATTATTCTAGCAGACAATTTCATGACGTTTTCCCAATTTCCCGTCTGCAAGCTTTTTATCCATAACCATCCAAATTAATGATCATTTCATTTACTACCAAACATGAAACTATCCTTATGATTTCTACTAGCCAAAGACTTCAGAAGACAATACAGTTGCCTATCCCAAACACACTGTATCAGAAGATAGAAAAGCTTATGAAGCAAAGGTTTTCAAAACCAAGATACATAGCCATCTGTTTAAACCTTTATTCGAAACACCAGCTAGGCATATAACAACTTTTCTGATCAACAAGGGAGGTATGGTTAACAGAACCATTAGTTAGGGAAAAGTAGCTTCATCTTTCACAGCACACTAGCCCCCACCCTAAAGAAACCACCCCTCAATCTTCACATAAATCCCATTCATGTCAATATCCCATATCTTATAAGTTTGAATAACTGCTACTGATTTCTTAGCATTAAGGATCATATGCTGCAACATCTGAGTACAAACTCAGTAATAGGTATGGGCGCAAACCTGATATAACATTCATACGCAAAATACAACTTTGATTGCCAGTTGCAGATACAAAAATTTCAACATGTTAACAAGATTAAAAACATTATCTCAAACATCCAAGTTACCTCTGAATGTGAGGTAGAAGCATATCCAGCAGATCGTTCTTCTTCAGTGATACTTTCTGCAACATTAAAAAACATCTCACAATTAGATCAAACTTAAGATAGGATATAAGTAGAGTGTACACCAGAAAAACTAATGAACCTTGCAACTTTTATAACCAAACTTCAGAAGATAAAGTCTTTAGATATGGTTCTTATCTTGATGCAGAACAAGGCAACGTACATTATATTCAATCACACCTAAAAGATACTAAGACGTACTGTATATGGATAACCATATGCTTAACTTATCAAGTTATTCATTATCGAAAAACCCCTTATTCCCCCAAATAACTAATAAGCAATTTGGCATAAGCTTGCCCAGCCTATAAGTTATTTATATAAGTTTAACCAAACACCCCTAAATCCCATATTCCCATGACAGTTATCTCTCTCACAAACTCACGCTGCTTTACACATGATAATTAGAAAAAACACAAATACATCCCAATGTATAACGCATTTTGACATGAGCTTACCCAAACACATTCGATAAGCTCTGTACCTCTTTTTTTTTATACCCAATAGCTTATTAAACTCTTAAAATAAGCCTACCCAGTGTTTAAAGCTCGGACTACAAAGTAATCGCCGATTACAAGCCACAAGTTCAGTGACCAGGGCGAGTTGAGCAGAATCGGCCAAAAGATTCAATTTGGTTAAAACTTGGTCAACTTGGTGCTAATTCGTACAAAACTCGGTTTGAAGTTTTTAAACAATTGTGTTAATGTTTCCAAACATACTTTTTGGTTCTATAAACAATATCATACATATAATTTCAAAACTTGTACATAAAAATTCCAACACCCCCACGTACTCCCCGCCAAGGCCAATTAATCGCTGCCGCCTAGCGAGATTCGCAACTTAATTTTATCTTTTTTTAAGAACCCAATAACCTATTAAGCTACTTTAAATAAGCTTACCCAAACACCCCCTAAATCCCATATGATCATACTACTATAACACATAATAGCCCAAAAAAGGCAAATACATCATCCCAACGTAATAAACATAAGTCCTCACCTAATAAAAATTTCCTCTCAGACGGACCGTCCGAAGACGACTCGATCTTTCTCCTGCAATCCACCAACACCAGTCTCCTCCGGCTCGAACGTGTCCGTCATCTTATTAACACCTAACAACAAACAAGACTAGCAGCAAGTAGTTGTTCGTTTTATAAAAGTGTAAAACAACGTAAAACCTCAATGCCGGATAAACAATCACCTCCAATTAATATAATTGGCAAACCCGAATTAGTCCATATTTCTAATCAAACATCCCGATGTATATATTAATAAATTATCACAAGTACCAATTTATAATAATCAAATTACACAATTTTGATTATTGACACATATAGCCAAACACAATTTTGAAAGAAATAGAACGTACCATCGGTTTTGCTATGAAATGATAATTATAATAAAATAATAATAATGGATTGGAAATGTGGGGTGGGATTGGAAGGTCGACATTAATTAGTTAGATAGGAAAAAAAACAAAAAAATATATACATTATATTAGAAGTGAGCAAAAGAAATGAAAATGGGGTTGACAATCGGTCTTTAGGTGATTTGCAAATATGATGCCCAATCTTGCCACATGTCATATTTTTATTGGTAGCTTCAAATTTGTTATCCAACTTTTTTTTTTTTTTTTTTTTTTCATGTATTTACTCTTTTGCATTATGTTTAAAACTTATAAAAAATATATCAAAGTTTATAGTTTTTTAATTCTTTATCCAAAATGCCACATGTCACAATATAAGTGGGAACATATATTTTCTTTCATTTTCTTATTGGTTATCCATATTTTTGATAAACTAATGAATAATTTACATTAACTTTAGTTTTTTTTTTAAATAATAATTATATAAATAATTTTAGTTTTCAATTCTCTATAAATATAGTCCAATATCAACATATTTTCATACACCTTCTCTATTTTTATTTCTGATTTCTTGACTTCTTTATATCTAGTTTATCTCCTATGGATCCTAATTATCTAAATTATTTCCCAAACACTCAGTATTATGGAGAATATCAAAGTTTTCTAAACTCTTAATCTCCAAATCCAAATCAAATGCCTAGTATACCCAATCATGAAACTTCACAAAGTATTTTTAGAAATTTGTTGCAAAATGGGAAACCAAAGAAGATATAGCTCTGATGGCAGCATGGTTTCATGTTAGAGTCAAAGTGTTTTTGTTTGGATGGGATTGCCAGCGTGGCAACTAAAAAGGAAATACACCACATTGACCACCTTTATCATTCTTTTGAGCTTCATTGGTGATATCACTGAGCCCATTCCAGTAATTTGTTGATCATTCAAAGGGAAGAAAATATTTACGTTGTTAAGAAACAAACTCTCGAATACGGATGTCGCAATTTCAAGCATTTTACTTATAAATGGATCAATTTACGTTATGTTATATTTAATGGGTTCAACAGGCTGAAAGCATTCATTAATCATTATTTTTAAGCAAGTTTAAGAAAAGGACAGACCACGTTTGCAGGTCAACCTGATCCAGTCCAGACTAAAATTACCAGTTTGACTTGTTTCACAACCTGACTAGCTGCCCGTTATGGAACACCTCTAGTTTAGATCATGTGTTACCTGTAAGGCTCCCAAGCCTGCATTTCCAAGGGTCTACATCTAGAGTGTGACTGATAAAGCATTAGCCAATGATTCTTTTCAATACAAATAAATAGGAATACCAACGGGTTAGGACTGAAGTGCATATATATGGTTCACAATGTTAACGAGTCTATGTCAAAAACAACCATTTACAGTATCAAAATTGGGGATCTTGCAACAAAAGTCAAGCATATCAATAATGTTTTAAACACAATTTTCTTGTGGACCTAAAGTAATAACTTCTGGAATGGGCTCAGTTATATCCTCTCAGACGGACGGTCCGAAGACGACTCGATCTTTCCCCGTCAACTGCAATCCACCAACACCAAAGTAATACATCAATCAAACACGTTAAAACCTAACAACAAACAAAAACCTTTAATAAAGATGAGCTTATGAGATATAAGCCGAACCAAATAAGACCATAAGCCGAAAATAAGCTTAAACAACCACCTCCAATTAATATGATTGGCAAACCCCAATTAGTCCATATTTTTGATAAACATCCCGATGTATGTATTAATAAATTATCACAACCAATTTATATAATAATCAAATTACACAATTTTGATTATTGACACATATAGCCAAACACAATTTTTTGCAAGAAATAGAACGTACCATCGGTTTTGCTATGAAATGATAATAATAATAAAATAATAATAATGGATTGGAAATGTGAGGTGGGATTGGATGGTCGACATTAATTAGTTAGATAGGAAAAAAACAAAAAAGTATATACATTACTCCTTTTGGTGATTTGCAAATGCCCAACCTTGACACATGTCACATTTTTATTGGTAGCTTCAAATTTGTTATTCAACTTATTATTTTTTTTTTCATGTATTTACTATTTTTTATTATGTTTAAAACTTATAAAACATATATCAAAGTTTATAGTTTTTTAATTCTTTATCCAAAATGCCACATGTCACGATATAATTGGGCGTATATATTTTCTTCCATTTTCTTATTGGTTATCCATATTCTTGATAAACTAATGGATAATTTACATTAAATTTAGTTTTCTTTTTTAAATAATAATATATCAATAATTTTAGTTTCAATTCTCTATAAATATAGTCCAATATTGACATATTTTCATACACCTTCTCAATTCTCATTTCTGGTTTCTTGACTTCTTTATATCTAGTTTATCTTCTATGGATCCTAATTATCTAAATTATTTCCCAAACACTCAGTATTATGGATAATATCAAAGTTTTCTAAACTCTCAGTCTCCAAATCTAAATCAAATGCCTAGAATACCCAATCATGAAACTTCACAAAGTATTTCTAGAAATTTGTTGCAAAATGGGAAACCAAAGAAGATATAGCTCTGATGGCAGCATGGTGTCATGTTAGAGTCAAAGTGTTTTTGTTTGGATGGGATTGCCAGCGTGGCAACTAAAAAGGAAATACACCAATTACTAGTTGAATGTTCTTCTCATTTTCTATCTGCGACACATCATTTTGTTTTAAAAATGAATATAGGAGGTTTTTACTTTTCTTTTATTCTCTCTTAATTGAGATAAATTTGAGCCCCAAACACATAGTCTTTTTTTAATTAGGAGACTTATAAATATTTATCTTTTTTAATTAAGAGGCTAATTAAAACACTTCAAGCTAAACTACTTAATTTAGTAAACAACTCTTTACACCACTACTAAAGACCTATCTGGTTTGTAGACGGGTTTAGGATTATAATTTCAATTTGGATTAAAAAAGTCATTTGTTTTATATGTTGGGATACATATTGTTTGTTTTATATGTTGTGATACGTATTAGGACAAAGGTTTATTATTATTTTAATATTAAAATATATGAGATAGATAGGAGAAGGACTCAAGTCCCGTACATAATCTTGTGGTAATAAAAAGAGGAAACAGAGAATTGCTAGCAGTGTGTGAGGTTAAGGTATAGGGTGCACTCTTAGGAACTCAAAGGAAAGGCTTTTGCTTAGCGGAAACCCAATTCAATGTATACGACAAAGATGAAAAACTCTCCCTAACGGGAGTCGAGTCTCGTAGAAAAACATGCATAACCAATGAAAGAGAAATTATAGTTTACTTCTTTTGTGCATATGGTGCCAAAAAATATGCATATCAAAATATCAAATGAAAGATAAATTATATTTTATATCTTTTGTGTATATGGTGTGCTGTTGTGTGTGTTTTAAAACATGCATAATCAATGAAAGAGAGATGATATTTTATATATTTTTTTTGTTAATGGTGTATTGTTGTGTGTTTTAAGGATATTTTTAAATGCTAAAAAAAAGAAAACATACTTTTTGGTTCTAAGAACAATACTATGGTCCTATAAACATGTCATACATATAATTTCAAAACTTGTACATAAAAATTCCAATACCCCCACATACTCCCCGCCTAGGCCAATTACTCGCTGCCGCCTAGCGAGATTTGCAACCTTAATTTCAGCTTTTTTAGAACCCAATAACCTATTAAGCTACTTTAAATAAGCTTACCCAAACACCCCCTAAATCCCGTAGGATCATATTACTATAACACATAATAGTCCAAAAAAAGGCAAATACATTATCCCAATGTAATAAACATAAGTTCTCACCTAATAACGATTTCCTCTCTGACGGACGGTCTGAAGACGACTCGATCTTTCCCCGGCAACTGCAATCCACCAACACCAAAGTAATACATCAATCAAACACGTAAACACCTAACAACAAACAAAAACCTTTACACTTAGGCTATGTTTGACAAAACTAGCAGCAAGTAATTGTTTGTTTTATAAAAGTGTAAAACAACGTAAAACCTCAACGCGTCTTTTATTAGCATTTTAATAGGAGCGTTTAAACATAAATCTAACAAATGAACACGTCTAGTTGCCAAACAATAAGCATTAGGGTTGTAAACGAACTGAACGTTCAGTGAACATTTCATGAACCATTCGATAAAAAGTTCGTTTATGTTCGTTTATTTATTAAATGAACGAACATGAACAATATTCTACGTTCGTTTTGTTAAATGAACGAACATGAACAAAAGTTGTGTCCGTTCATTAATGTTCGTTAACGTCCGATTATGTGTTCGTTAACGTTCGTTTATGTTTATTTATCTATTTATGTCCGTAAATCTTATCTTTTAATTGTATGATTCTAAAATTGGTTTGTTTAAACAAAACAACACTTATTGTGTGTAGTTTAAAAAAGTATGTTTGTTTGTCTATGTTTATTTATGTTCGATCGTATATGTTCATTTAGTGTCTTAATGAACGAATATGAACAACTCATTTTCTTAATAAACGAACATGAACAAGAAAATTTGTCCGTTTAAGCATTCGTGTTCGTTTATTTGTCCGGTTAAAATTAAACGAACGAACATGAACAAGGCTCCGTTCGTGTTCGTCCGGTTCGTTTACAGCCCTAATAAGCATTATATTCTAGACAGTAAGGCTATCAGTAATTATAAAGTGTAAAAGCTACAAGTTGGAAGTAGTTGTTTGTTTTATAAAAGCGATTGGTATCTATAGCTATAAACTACAAAATGACGCGCATACCTTATTAGCGTGTTTTAAATAAACACAACACTAAACAATTAATACTAACCGCCATAGTTTCACTATTCGATAAAAGCTATATCACAGCTCACCTAATCATACACAATTCAAATAAGCACAAATTATGCAACAAATATCAAAATTTAAAATATATATATATATATATATATATATATATATATATATATATATATATATATATATATATGGTTAAACTAGTACCTGAATCAAACGTTTTGACTACCAAAAACCCATGTCACCAAATCTCTCATTTCTTCAAACTTTGACTACCAAACATTTTTGAAGTTAAATAAGAGGGTTTGGGTTTCTAACTTTTATAAAATTTAGGGATTTTGTTTAAATTGAGGGAATTTATTAAAGGGTTACTGTTTCGTTGGTGTTTGCTGGTGGCTGCCGGAGATGGTTGTTAGAAATAATGAGGAAAGAGGTTGTGTGGCTCTTTTATTTTGTTACTTACTTCCCACTCAAAATTATTGTTAAGAGAAAAAAATCACCACGTTTAATAATAAAAGTGAGACCACTATAAATACAACTTTGATTGCCAAACTCAATATTAGGTATGGGCGCAAACCTGATATAACATTCATATGCAAAATACAACTTTGATTGGCAGTTGTAGATAAAAAAAGTTTGATCATGTTAACAAGATCAGAAACATTATCTCATACAGCCAAGTTACCTCTGAATGTTAAAAAAACATCGCACAATTAGATCAAATTGTACAAGTTACATTACATTAAAACGATAACTAGAAGTAACTAACTCTTACCTAAATAAAATGTTTTGCTTTCACTTGAATCACGGTACTTTCTGTTTCGAATTTGACCACTGTTGGACCACTTCCAACGTCATCTTGATCAGCGAGTGAGGATTTTTCCACATCTTCGTCTATAGATGCCATCATAGAAGAAACTTTTGGTCTGGGATTTTTAAATGATCCTTCAACTCGTTTTGCACTTGCAAGAACATCTAATTCTGAGACATAGTAAACTTTGTGTTATTAATAACCAAACACCCCCTAAATCCCATTTTCACATGACAGTTTTCTCTCTCACAAATTCACGCTCCTCTACACATGATAATTAGGAAAAATACAAATACATCCCAATGTATAAAGCACTTTTATATGAGCTTACCCAAACACATTCAATAAGCTCTACCTTTTTTTATGCCCAATAGCTTATTAACCTCTTAAAATAAGCCTAACCAGTGTTGTAAATCTCGGACTATTGTAAGTGCCAACAGATCCTTTGTAGGGGTTGAGTAGTTTAGGCCATTTGGTATCAGGATATGAATGGTAGTGTGCCATTTGTGTAGTGTTTGAGAGATAATATGCAGGAAATAGTATGCAAAATGATAGATAAAAGGTATGGGAGGAAGGAGCAATTTGTATGGGAAGATGGAGCAATTTTGATAAATAAAACTGTAATTGATTGATTAATAAACTGTTAAATACAATGCATATATATAGTTTATACAATGCATATATATAGTTTATGAACAGGTATGATGAATGGGTGTGTTGGTTCAGAAATGACCCATAAGACACAACCATTCATGAATAACTGTCAACCATATAACTGTCAACCGACCAAAACTATAACTACCCTATTACATGTCATCAATCCTTAGTCTAGTGTTTTCTACAACCTTATTGGTTGTTTACATGTCTGCAAATAATAATAGATACAATAGTAAATAATTGTCTGTTTAACAAAGCTATGAAACTAAGATCTGTTTGATCTTAAGTCTTCCAACAAACTCCCCTCTAAGATCAAAAGATCTTGAGGTCTTGTTTTCTTTTCCTTGGTTGATCAATTGATGATTATGAAATCATCAGTGTTGTTGTCACCAGGATTCCTTTCTTCTTCCTCTATCTTCTGGCTTGTGCTTCCAGTTTCATAGTGCATTTTAGACTTCCCTTGGTTATCTTGACACTTGTTGTTGAGACTCTCCAATTGAATACCAAAGTGCTCAATCTTCTTCTTTCCTTGAATTTCCATATTAGTTGGTTTGATCACATGACCTTCCTGGTCTTCATGGCAATATTCTTTGCCTTTTGAAACATGTCCATCTGTTCCATTGTGTGATCCCCTGGCTGTATTATAATAACAGGTAAGAACATTCAAATAGAGATTGTACCACGCTTTAATCTCCTCACCATGACTCCTTGTCAGGCCAAGTGATAAGGTTTTAAAATGTACCTTTTTGAGGGGTCGTTTAAGCCCTTATTAGATCACTTTTGAATCTGTTATTACTTAATATCGTTCCTTTTCACTTTTTAGGTATCTTGAAGGAAAAATGCTAGAATGACACTTATTCGGACGAAAAGGCGCGAATATACGAAGAAAATGGCCAAAGTCAAGAATCGAGACACTCAGGCTGCTGGAACTTAAGGGGACGGCGTCAGGATTTACAAGTGA
Source organism: Chrysanthemum seticuspe (assembly GCA_019973895.1). Classification (NCBI taxonomy): domain Eukaryota; kingdom Viridiplantae; phylum Streptophyta; class Magnoliopsida; order Asterales; family Asteraceae; genus Chrysanthemum; species Chrysanthemum seticuspe. Next base: position 6,158,928 of record BPTQ01000009.1, read on the forward strand.
CGGCGACAGGTTCTACTAAAGACGCCGTCGGACAAGTTTTGTGACGACTCAGTAGCCAAATTGCTCATTTACAAGTGACGGCTTCAGGTTTTAAAAGAGTAGGGCGTCGCAACTCAGACGGCCTAGATTTGATCAGACGACGTCAGAGACTGAAGGGGACGGCGTCACAAGCATAAGGTGACATCGTCGCAAGACTAACGTGGCCAAGACGAAACCCTAATAACGGCGACCCGACGGCGTCACAAATTAAAGGGTGACGCCGTCGCATGTGTAATCTTATATATAGAATCCAAATTTTTTAGTTTTCAGAGTGTAGTCTTTGGCGTAAAAACCTAAACCGAACCAAGGCTGTCTTGTACAGTATTTTAAGGTTCCATACCCTATCTTACATCAAGATAAGTATTTTACTTCATTAATTTAATTATGTCTTCAATTGATTGTATGTATGCTTGCATGTTCCCCATGTCTGGCTAATTTACTTGTGTGTTTGTTTAGGTAATATGAAACTTAGTTATTGAATATTGATTGGTTGTCTCTTATCTTAATTGTGATTGACCTAGTATAGCGATAGGTCATTCGTTCTGCTAATAATGCTTGATTAATCTTTGTTGAACCTTAGTTTATAATCACCTAGAGTAATTGTAGGCTATACATCCAAAGAATACCTTAGAGTTAAGTTTATAAATCCAAGAGATTTTGTAGTCATTAACCTTTGGTAGCTTCAAAGAGTTAGGGATAAACGCATACCCTACGACCTTAGAAACACAACGCGATTAAGAATAAGGACGTGACAATTCAACCATCAATAGGAGATAACTAGGGAGTAATAAAACCCAAGCAAATACATTTTTAACTATCATACGAGCACACAGCAATAGACATAGACTACCCTCACCTTAGTTTAGATAATTAGATAAGTAGAAGTAATCGGTAGAAATACCAAAACCCCCAAATCCAAACCCCGAGATTCGTACCTTTCCATTTCCAAAAAAACATAAAAAAGATAAAAAAAAATAATCTTCCTCAACCCCAACCTTAGCGTAGTAACTTCTCACTAGCATTCCTATTCCCCTAGAGAACAATATCAATTCCCGTGGCTTACCCTAATACTACACTACAACGATTAGGTTCACTGCCTAGGGTGTTGAAAAACTTGATCGATGAAAAGGAAGTTCCTTTGACCCCGAACGCGCTCTGTAAGCGTATCAAGTTTTTGGCGCCGCTGCCTGGGAATAGAATAGCTAGTTAGGAGTCCACCTCGTTTAGGTTTCCTTGCTTGATTCCTATCAAGTAAGCTTTTTTCCATTTTTAGCTTCCTCGTAGTCTATCCCCCTTCTTCGTGACCTTTGTTAGTAACCCTATCACTTTTTATCATGGAAGGTGATAACCAACCACCACTCATCAACCCACCACCAAATGACCCACCAAGAGGCCGTACTCTTGGTGAATACTCGAGACCAAGCCACCTAGGCTATAGGAACACCATTGAGCTTCCCGACCAAGCCCAAACTACGGCCCTGCGATCCGACACCATCCGGTTGGTGCAAAACGGATGTGCATTCCATGGACTTCCTTAAAATTGTCGATTCCATCGACCTCGATGCTACTACTCGGGAGACCACGCGTCTGCGTCTCTTCCAATTCTCTCTACGGGACCAAGCTAGTAATTGGCTTGAGCGACTTCCCGCCGGCTCCATCTCAAGTTGGGATGATCTCACCTCTCGGTTCCTTGCTCAATTTTTCCCACTAGGGAGAACTACTAAACTTAGACGAGACATCTTGACATTTCAACAACTTCAAGGCGAATCTCTTTACAGAGCATGGACTCGATTCAAGGACTTACTCCATAAAGTCCCTCATCATGGTATTGATCTTTGGCTTCAAATCCAAATCTTCTATGACCATATCGATTTCATCACAAGGCGATCCATTGATCAAGCCGCCGGTGGAAGGCTTAGCGACTTCAACGCAGAGGAATCTTGGGATATTATAGAAGAGCTTGCCGATCAAAGCTACGAAGATTGGAATGAATCCCCTGAAACCCCCGTCAAAGTGGTTAATGCCATATCTGTGGAAAACTAGAAGGGGGGGTTGAATAGTTTTACCAATTAAAACTTCCTTTTAAACTATTTAGATTGACTTATGTCAATCTATTTGGTTGTGTGTGTTGGATGTTGATAAACAAGCATATAAAGATATATAATGAAAAGATAAGAGTAAGAAGCACAAAACCACAACGCGAGTATTTATAGTGGTTCGGCTACAAGGACACCTTCCTTGCCCTACTCCACTGCCCGAGTCACCTACTCGAGAGTTCGTAAACACTACACCAATCTCCTTATGGCGGAGAAGCCTTCACAACGTCGCTTAACCTTTTTCCGGTACAAAGCTAAATACCGAGTTCTTTCACACCAAGGCGAACCACACCTAACACAACGTCGCCTACCCTTTATACGGTGCTAGGCTAACCACCGAGTTCTTTCACACCAAGGAGAACTAATCCTATCACAACGTCGCCTACCTTTATTAGGTACTAGGCTAAGCACCTAGTTCCATTGCAATGGAGGAACTACTACCACACTACACCAACGAATAATCCCAAAGGAGATCTACTCCTTTACAACATCATCAAGGACATCAATATCCTTGGATCTAATACTAGTCTATCTTGTACATCGAAACACACCATATCGAATGTACATCTAAGGCACCTTTCACTAATGCCTTTGACTAGATCTACAAGACACCTTTCACCAATGTCTTGTGTCTTCACTTCTAAGCACCTTTCACTAATGCTTCTTTGTCTTGACTTCTAAGCACCTTTCACTAATGCTTCTTGTCTTGACTTCTAAGCACCTACCACAAGTGCTTATCCTATGGACGATAGATACCCTTCACTAATATCTTCGTTTTTATACTTGAGACATCTTTCACTAATGTCTTCAACACTCCACTTCTTTGAAGAAAGAAAGGAATCATCAACAAGAGAACTTCGGTAGCCTTGATGATGAGGAAGCATGGCAACTCATGGACTTGAGCTTGCTCGACTTCAAAGGTGGTGATCTTGCCTTTAAGAGGAACCTGAAAGATCACACAAAAACAAAACTACAAACATAGATCTCTTGGATCTAAGGTTAGTGAGATTTAACTCAGGGGAGAAAGTGTGTTAGAAAGGGATTGAAAGGGGTGAGAAACAATGAAGAAATGGCTCACTATTTATAGAGGAAAAACCTCTACCGTTCCCCGGATCCCACGGATCCCTACCACAGGGGATCCGGCTAGCACAAAGCTAGGGATCCGTGGTACGCTCCTCTTTGCCCATGGGTATTTTTGGTTATGGGTCATGGGTTGATCAATGGTTTTCTTTCTAGATACAATGTATCTTAAGGATACAATGAACTTGGTTATGTGGTATAAATAAAACCATGGGTTGTGGGTCAAAACCATTTGCTAGTTTTTACCTATTTAGTATATAATTGTTTTACCCATTTTAGTATATACTTGTTTTTACCCATTTTAGTGTATACTTAGTTAAGTATATGTTATCCCAATATGTAAACACTAGTTGTTGTACATATGTATATCTAAAGCATAAAATCACTTATACTTGTTTTAGTGTTTTATGTGAAAGCGTAAGTGTGTTAGAAAACTATTAGTTCAAACCATTTACGTATTTTATTTGTTTCGTTAAAATGATTTTACTTTTGTTATCGACAAAACATTAGAAGATCGTAAAATATAAATAAACGTTTTTACGGCTTATTTGTATTAACAATATCATGTTTAAATTTGTAAAAAATGCTTTATTGTGTCTTTAACCTCGTCTTAATTACATATAAAGGTATTTTACATAAGGGATAAGTGTAGGGAGGATAACACACGTTTTCAAAAGAAACGTAAACATGAGAATTTCAATTAATTAAAAGATATACATGTGTGTTTGTTCGAGTCAAATGCTTGTATCGAGTCATACTAGATGTTTTGCAAGAAATTTTTCAAGATTCTAAAGATGTAAATTTTTCAGAATTTTTTCCAGAAAATCGCAGACCAGTTTCTGTCAGGAAAACCTGACGGCGTCAGGATCGTAACCTGACGGCGTCATGAAGGAGCAGAAACAACTGATCACTTTTTCCCGTTTTCTGAGCTACTTATAAATTTTTGGAGTTTTTCAGGTCTTAATTTTCCAGAAAATCTATAAACATCCATTCCACAAGCATTATATCTTAGTTTAGTAGAGTCCTATATATATTGTTACCACCGATTTTACGCGAAGGTTTCGTTTGTTTTCTTCAAGTGTGCAGGTTTAATTTACCAAGAAGAAGATACATAAGATGAGAAGGAGCTTTTCACGCAAACATTCTTCTTGAAGAAAGCTGTAACCACCACTTTACACGGATCCTACCGAGCTAATCAGGGGAGTATTAGTTTTTTTCGTCTTTTATTACCTACCATTATCATAACTTTTATACTTTCGGGGAACATTGGGGACAATGTTCAGTTTAAGCGTAGGGAGGGAAAATAAAACGGGAACTTTGAAACTATGCTAATCCTTGATTATTTGCTTTAATTTGTCCAATTGCATTTGTGTAATAAACCATGAGAAATATCGGTTAGGATAATTTTGGCACCAAATTTAAAATTTTTCATGACATATAGGAGTGGGCCATTAGTCTTAATAAAGCGTCTCATGGATAGGAAATTATATGACGAGCACAAAAACCCTTTACCACTTAAATTCCACCCAAAATGTGAGGATCGCCCTTAGATTTGTAGGAATTAAAGCATTCATCTTTAATGCTCAGAGTGTGAACCGGTAGTATAATAGATTCTAGAACTTGTTTTGTGATGCATTCCGAGATCGCTAGTAAGACTACACTTGTGTAGTTAGGAATAACTAAATGATAAGAGGCATTAGGATAACCCTTGTTTGATACCCGTAATATAATTACTTCTTCCACATCGGTTGAGTAATTCCCCCACACCTTTGTGTTGTACTCATCTTTAGTACACGATACCCCTAGTTAACCCCTCAGAGCCAATCCTTTTCGCGGTTCTCGTGATGTTTCGGTTTTCCGGAATATCAATGAAGAGCATTGTTTACAATCCACCCCCAAATGTACACCCAAATCGCCTTAGCCTACCTTGTATGCACTCACTTTTAGTGCATTATTGTTATCACACTTAACCGTTAGTTCAATTATCTTGTTGCTTGCATAAGTTGCTAAGTCAAGTCATATCCTTTGTACACAGTTTTGGGACGATTGGGACTCATGGGAAAAGTTAAATTTTATGAGATGACGGGAAGGGAACTTTAAATTCAAATTCCCTTTATTTGCATAATAATGTACTCCAAGTGTTTTGATCTTTTCAATTCGGGTCAAATTAGTGTTAGAGTAATAAAAACTCAAGTGTAGGGATGTGCCTATAAATCCCTATCATTTTGATGTTATCATAGAGGATGGTAGAGTAAAAGTGTATGAAAAAAAAAATCAAAAAAAAAAAAAATAGAAAAAGAGAAAAAGAAAAAAAATAGAGTGTTGAAAAAAAAATGAACAAAACATACGGGCTACCATCCTACATCTATCTTTAATTTATGTTTGTTTGTTTCAGTTATCTAGAGTTTAGAGTGTCGAGTCTTGGCTTAGCAACGCCATTCTTCGCATGCTTGTAACATAAAGATTTTTGACTTGCCACCACTAAATAGCCTATCCCACCAAACCCTTTGTTTCCCTACCGTAAGCCTATCATTACAACCCTTTAAAAGACCTCTTGGATAGTCTTTCCTAGGTGCTTACGCTAAAGCGATGGAGGTTTGATCTAGTCTCAAGCTTATGGTAATCTATGTACTAGGACCGGTTAATGAGTGTCTATCTTCTATTTCCAACTTGTTATATTTCATACACACCCGAGAGATGTGAGTATCCAAACACCCCATGTGAGGTGCTAGTATGTAATTTTCGTGCTTGTTATGACTTTTGCGGGGCTTATATGTGTTGTGAATCGTTCTAAACTAATGCTTCATGACCTCTAACTTATAAATTGATTGGCTAAAAGCACATTTGCTTGAGAACAAGCAAATACCAAGTGTTGGGATATTTGATAAGGTTTTAAAATGTACCTTTTTGAGGGATCGTTTAAGCCCTTATTTGATCACTTTTGTATCCGTTATTACTTAATATCGTTCCTTTTCACTTTTTAGGTATCTTGAAGGAAAAATGTTGGAATGACACTTACTCGGACGAAAAGGCGCGAATATACGAAGAAAATGGCCAAAGTCAAGAATCGAGACACTCAGGCTGCTGGAACTTAAGGGGACGGCGTCAGGTTCTACTAAAGACGCCGTCGGACAAGTTTTGAGACGACTCAGTAGCCAAATTGCTCATTTACAAGTGACGGCTTCAGGTTTTAAAAGAGTAGGGCGTCGCAACTCAGACGGCCTAGATTTGATCTAGACGACGTCAGAGACTGAAGGGGACGGCGTTACAAGCATAAGGTGACGCCATCACAAGACTAACGTGGACAAGACGAAACCCTAATAACGGTGGCCCGACGGCGTCACAAATTAAAGGGTGACGCCGTCGCATGTGTAATCTTATATATAGAATCCAAATTTTTTAGTTTTCAGAGTGTAGTCTTAAGAGTAAAAACCTAAACCGAACCAAGGCTGTCTTGTACAGTATTTTAGGGTTCCATACCCTATCTTACATCAAGATAAGTGTTTTACTTCATTAATTTAATTATGTCTTCAATTGATTGTGTGTATGCTTGCATGTTCCTCATGTCCGGGTAATTTACTTGTGTGTTTGTTTAGGTAATATGAAACTTAGTTATTGAATATTGATTGGTTGTCTCTTATCTTAATTGTGATTGACCTAGTATTGTGATAGGTCATTCGTTGCGCTAATAATGCTTGATTAATCTTTGTTGAACCTTAGTTTATAATCACCTAGAGTAATTGTAGGCTATACATCCAAAGAATACCTTAGAGTTAAGTTTATAAATCCTAGAGATTTTGTAGTCATAAACCTTTGGTAGCTTCAAAGAGTTAGGGATAAACGCATACCCTACGACCTTAGAAACACAATGCGATTAAGAATAAGGACGTGACAATTCAACCATCAATAGGAGATAACTTGGGAGTAATAAAACCTAAGCAAATACATTTTTAACTATCATACGAGCACACAACAATAGTCAAAGACTACCCTCACCTTAGTTTAGATAATTAGATAAGTAGAAGTAATTGGTAGAAATACCAAAACCCCCAAATCCAAACCCCGAGATTCGTACCTTTTCATTTCCAAAAAACATAAAAAAGATAAAAAAATAATCTTCCTCAACCCGAACCTTAGCATAGTAACTTCTCACTAGCATTCCTATTCTCCTAGAGAACAATATCAATAAAGCGCAGGGGCGTCTGTGCGCTGGGCCGTAGCCATTCCTATAAGTAGCACCTCTTAAGGTTACAGATGTTCCATGTGCGTGGCAGTTCATGACCATCCAAGCCTCGTAGCTTGTACGCGCCTGTCCCTAATGCTTCAGTAACTTCATAGGGTCCTTCCCACTTTGGTCCAAGCTTACCTGTGTCTTCTGCGTGGCTCGCATCATTGGCGCGGTAAACGAAGTCACCTGGTCTGAATGAAACACTTCGCACTTTAGCATCATAGTATCCCTTCATCCTTGACTTTGATTTTGCTTCCCGTATAGCTGCGCGTTCGCGCCTTTCTTCTAGCAGGTCTAAGTCGATACGTCGCTCGTCGTCATTGGTTGCCACATTGATTTCAGCAGTGCGAATAGTTGGCATTCCAATTTCGGCTGGTATGACGGCTTCTGTCCCATAGACTAGAGAGAAGGGGGTGTCCCCTGTGCTGGTTTTGATTGAAGTGCGGTGCGCCCACAGAACATGCGATAGTTCTTCCACCCATCTTCCTTTGTGCTTGTCCAAGCGTGCCTTAATTCCTTCACCCAGGCTTCGATTCACACGTTCAACTAAGCCGTTGGTTTGTGGGTGTTTAACTGACGCGAAATGCTGTGTGATTTTTAGCTTCTCGCACCAGTCCTTGAAAGGGTTGTCGCAGAATTGTTTCCCGTTGTCCGAGATGATTTCCCCAGGTAGACCGAAGCGGCATACAATATTTTCCCAGACAAAGCGTTTCACCTGGTTGCCAGTGATTGTCAACACTGCCTTTGCCTCGATCCACTTGGTGAAGTAGTCTGTGGCGACTATGAGGAAATTTAATCCTCCTGCTGCAACAGGAAAAGGACCGTCGTTGTCTATACCCCACTTGTAAAATGGCCATGGTGCCGTAATTGGTGTTAGCTCCTGTTGTGGTTGGCGTGGCACGGGTCTGTGAACTTGGCAGTCGCTGCACTTTCTAATTAAGTCCCGCGCATCGCGGTGCATGGTGGGTCAATAATATCCAGACCGTAAAGCGCGCGCCACAACGGATCTTGGTCCTGAATGCATGCTGCATGAACCTTCGTGGATTTCCCGTAGTACATAGTTTGCTTGAAGGGGACCAACACAGCGGAGCCATGGTTGCAAAAAAGAGCGTCGATATAGTATGTTGTCCCGAAGTTCAAATCGTTGTGCTGTGCGCCGTATCCTTCGGGCTTCCTTCTGCTCTTGGGGTAATACTCCCTTGCTTATGAAGTCCGTTATCGGTGTTATCCACGTAGGGCCTTCTTCCTGTATTACCGTGGATACTTCCATTTCTGAGATGGATTTGCTTTTCAATGTTTCCACCAACACCTGTTTTGATAGGTGTGCAAAGCTTGTGGATGCAATTTTGCTTAGTGCATTCGCCTTTCGGTTTTCCCCTCGAGGAACCTGTTTGATGGTAAACCTGTCAAAGCCTTGGATTAGTGCCTTGGTTTTTTCGAGGTACTGAATCATGTTTTCCTCCTTGGCCACGTACTCACCCAACACGTGGTTGGCTACTAGCCTGGAATCTACATTCGCTTCCAAGTTACGTACACTCATTCGAGCTGCAATGCGTAGTCCGGCTATTAGGGCTTCATACTCCTCCTCATTATTTGTTGCTGTGAATTCGAAACGCAGTGCGTAAGTGAATTCCATTCCTTCCGGGTTTGTGAGGATGAGGCCTGCTCCTGACCCATCCACGCATGAGGATCCATCCGTAAACAAGATCCATGGATCTTGTAGTTCCTTCTTGTTTAGTGTGGGTGGATCATCGGTGTCTGGTTTTTCGATGATGAAATCTGCTAGTACCTGCCCTTTTACTGCAGTACGTGGTCTATAGGAGATGTTGTGCTCACCCAGCAATACAATCAACTTCTGCAATCGCCCTGATGTGTCAGGTTTGGAGATGATTTGCTTGATCGGTTGGTCTGTGATCACTGCTATCGGGTGCGCCTGGAAGTACCTGCGCAGCCGTTTGGCGGCGAATACTAATGCGAGGACCAACTTTTCCATTGCGCTATAGTTTATTTCTTTTCTTGAGCGCTTTGCTTACAAAGTACACTGGTGTTTGTACTGAGTTCCTATCCGTTAGTAATACTGCGCTGACGGCTCCATGAGTTGCGGATAAGTACATAATCAACTCTTCCCCTGGTCGGGGTGCTACAAGTGTAGGGAGTGTTGCCAGGTGTTGTTTAAGTTGTGCGAAGGCTTCTTCTGCCTCCGTAGTCCAATGAAAATCTCCCCTTTTTATACACTTCTTGAGTGTTTTGAAAAGAGGTAGTGATTTGTCTGCTGACTTGGATAGGAATCTATTTAGACCGGCCAGCTTTCCATTGAGAGATTGGACTTCCTTCAACGTGCGCGGTGAAGGAAGGTCGATGACAGCCTTAGTCTTTTCTGGACATGGCTTTATACCATCAGGTTCTATCAAGTATCCAAGGAACATGCCTTTTGTAGCGCCAAAAGTGCATTTTTTAGGATTTAGCTTCATGTTGATCTCTTTAAGTGTCCTGAAGGTTTCCTCAATGTCGCGCACCAACTCCTCTTCAGTATGGCTTTTTATGACCAGGTCATCGACGTAAACTTCTAGGTTGCGGCCAACCTGCTTTTTGAACGCATTATCTACTAACCGTTGATAGGTGGCGCCTACATTCTTCTAGCCAAAGGGCATTTTTGTATAGCAGTAGATGCCTTGGCTTGTGTGAAAGGCCATTTTTTCCTCGTCTTCCTTAGCCATCTGGATCTGATGGTATCCTTTGTAAGCATCGAGAAAGCACTTTAGTGGATATCCACACAAAGATTCCACCTTCCAGTCTATCTTTGGCAGTGGGTAGCAGTCTTGTGGACATGCTTTGTTAAGATCAGTGAAGTCCATGCACATCTGCCAGCTACCATCACTCTTCTTTACCATAACTGGGTTAGAAAGCCAGTCATGGTAGTAGACTTCCCGCATGATTCCTGCCTCTACTAGCTTGTGTACCTCTGTCAGGATTGCTTGCGTGCTCTCTGGAGCTTGGTCGCGCTTCTTCTGGCGGATCGGTGCGTATCCTTGTTGGATTTGCAGCTTGTGTTCTGTGATTGAGCGTGGTACCCCAGTCATGTGCTTTGGTTCCCATGCAAAGATATCCAGGTTCTTTTGAAAGAGTGCACACACAGCTGCTTTACCGCTGTCTGACAGTGATCCGCCTATCGATACTTCCTGTTCAGGGTATTCGGGATGAATCGCGACCTTCAGGTTTGGAACTTTGGTCGCGCACTGTTTTGTAATGGGTGTGGTTTCACATGTAATCGCGTTACATTCTTTAGGTGGTGCAGCGGTGTTGTAGAGGGTAACAATTCCTCCTTCCACTGGGAATTTAAGCATCCCGTGCGCTGTAGATGGTACTGCGCACATGGCTGATATCCCTGGTCGTCCGATAATGCTATTGTATGGAGAGGGGGATTTGATCACCATAAAATTCATCCAGGCTGTTGTGTAGTGGTAGTTATTACCCACTCTGACTAATAGTCGTAATTGCCCCATGGGCTATATCTTTTCGCCTGTGAAGCCAGTCAACGCCGTTATGACCGGGCGCAATTGACTGCGTATCTCCGGGTGCAATCGTTTAAAACAGTGTTCATACATGATATCTGCGGACGCTCCACCATCAACATACATGCGGTGGATGTCGTGGCCCCCCGCATTAATTTGGATGATGAGCGGCTCTACCTCTGCGTTATGCGTAGTTAAGGTAGGGAAAGTGATTGCACTTCCGTGGGAAAACTTCTGGCTGACCTTCTGCCTGGTTGTTCGCTGCCATGACTGTATCATGTAAATGGTGTCAGCTTTATCTTTGGGTCCCTCCTTCTTATTCCTAGTCTTTTGTCTATCTTTCCCTTCTTTGATGTTTTTGACCAAATGGTCCAGTCTACCTTCCTTGACTAGTTTGTCGATGATCTGGCGCAGCTGGACACATTCATTAGTAGTGTGGCCCTTTTGTCCGTGATAGTCGCAATACCCACCTCTTATGCGTCGATCCTCCGGGGTGCGCATGGGTGGAGGTCTTGGGAAGTTTGCTCCTTCTGTTGCAAGTATCTCCTTTGGAGTCTTTGTCAGCGGGGTATACTTGTCATTATCACGCCCACTCCCCTGGTTGCGATAATTCCTGTTACGGTTACTACTCCGGTCAGTGGATTGTCTCCTAGGTTGTTCCTATGACCGGTAGTTCGAGTAGCTTCTCTTGCTATCCGCCGCAGCGGCCTCTCCTTGGACGAAGGACCGTGTGCGTTTCATGACTTCATCAAAGGATTGGGGAATCTTGTCATTCAACCTTTTGATAAGCTCTGGGTTGCTGATCCCATTCATGAACCCTGAAATTTTGAGCACTTCAGGACACGCTTTAACTTGCATGCATTCATCCTTGAAGCATTCCATAAAAGCGCTTGTGGATTCCCCTTGGCGCTGTTTGACCCTGGCGAGTTCAATGGGGTTTTTTGCACACTTTTTCCGTTGAGTAAAGTTTAGGCGGAACGCCTTTCTCAATTCTTCAAAACCATTAATACTTCTGCGTGGAAGCTTGTTGAACCAGTTCTGCGCATTTCCTACTAGTGTGGAGTTGAACATGTGGCACCATACAAGCTGTGGCCAGTTTTCAATTGTAGCGGCTGATTCAAAAAATTTTAGGTGATCATCAGGATCACCTGTTCCGTCATAGGTTTTCACGTTGGCAGGCATGCGCCTCCTTTTGTTCTCTGAGAAATCACTGATGCGTCGAGTGAACGCATCCTCCTTTTGACAGCGCCACGGGAGAGATATATCTTCCTCCTCTTGGTCATTATATCTGTTTCTGGACTTCCAATGTCCTGTATCGCTATCCTCGTTGTCCGAGGAATTATCAGAGGATGATTTTTTCTTTTTTCGGCGCTTGCGCCGACTGTCCTCAGAATCTGGACTTGAAGGGCTTTCACTTGGGGAATACCGTCGCCCCAGTCTGTCATGAATTCAACGGTCGCCAAGTCTGGCATGGACACTGGTGCGTTGTTCATCCTCCTGACTTCCTTCCAGATGCTGTGAGTTGGATGTCTCATCGTCATCAACTCTCCTCCCAATTCTGTTAAACACTGGGGGTCGGAGACTATCCCTCCCGCGTTTCTCCTTTTGACGGGGCGGTGGGGATGTCCCAAATTCCGGGCCAAAATCGAGCCGGGCATGCAGAATCCGACCTGACCTCTTCTTTGCTTCCTTTTGCATGAGAGCAGCCAAGGTTTCGTAGTTTTGCGAAACGAACTCGTCTGGCGCTAGTTCTGACACAACCCCTTCTAGAGTAGGAGCATCAGTTTCCACCACTATACTCTTATTTTTATCGGGTGCATCAGGTGCTTAAGTGAAGTTTGTCTCCACAACCGTTTGGAATGGAGTGGCAAAAGGAGTGCGCAGTGGGTCTCCTGCGCTAGCGGTGGTTGTTGTGGCCTGGGTTGTCCCCGAGCGTGGTTCCACCAGAGGGAAGACCAAATCTTGGCCTGGTCCCTGGTTTTTAGCAACACTGGTTGTCCTAGAAGTTTGTTTGGAAGCTGATCCGACATGCAGCTTCTTTCCCGTAAGATCTGCTTGCGATCGCTGATTTCCATGCTTCGTCATTCCAGTTATTTAGTTCTTAGCGTATGGTCCCACGGATGGCGCCACTTGTTGATACAAAAGTTGGGCGTTCCTTGTTTGGGCTCCGGCTCTCGTATCAATTGATGATTGTTGCTTGAGACCTGCGCACTAAGAAGACAGAAAACACCGTTAGGCTTATCGTGGGATTGTCTCCCACGATTATCCTCCGGCGTGAGAGTAAGTAATCGGTTTAGGGTTAAAGGAGAGTTAGGGTTTTGTAAATCGTACCTTTAACGAGGGATGGGATTCCCTTTATATACACACGGAATCCTTGTTGGTTCCGTGTTCCTCAACCTTCGGCGTATCCCGCCTAAGTCGGTTGGGGAATGATTATCTCCATAATTAGGAGATATCCGATACCGTGTTACGTAAAAACCATTGCGTTTGGGCCTTCGTGGGCCTAAACACTTATCAGCGTAGCCCAGTTTGTGCTGGGCTTATTAGTATTGGGCTTTGGTCGGGTTCGTGACCCAAATATAGACTATACGTCATCAGTATGCAATGATCTTGACAATGCATTATATCTCAAGGATAGTCTAAAAAGAGTTCTAATACTAAGATATCAAATGTAAGATGTTTTATTTCATGAAAGAAATTGGATTACATTGATAAAGCACGAGTACAAGAGAATTGATCCTATTTTGGAATACTACTAGGTTCCTTGAGTGTTTTCGCTAGGAGAATCATTATCTGATTGATGAGTGTTTGTGGAATCAAGAATGAAGAAAGTCTTCATGAGAGATATGTTTAGCGGTTCCATCATCTTGTTCACAAGTACGTACAACGGACTTTGAAATTTAGGATGGAAGTGCATAACATTATGATAGAGGCATGTCGAGAACATTCCATAAGGGATGAGTTTATTCTTGGAGCCTTGAAGATTTGCAATTCGCCTTGCGAAGAAGTAGGCGAGATTGTATGGTTGTTGTGTTAGCAAACAGTACAACATGTGAGCACAACAAGCAGGAAGAATTTCTCGATTTCCCCTAAGGCTCCAAACATTTTCATGTAGGATGAGTGCAAGAGGCTTGTACTCTTCTCGGATATTCCTTGTAAAGATAATGTTTGGATCGGAGTAATATGGTCGAGGTTTGCATATTATGCGATTTAAATCTTTCGGAGAGGGTATGTGTGAACAATATGGGCTATTTTATTCACGAAAGTTGAAGAGAGAATCAAGAGACCAATCTTCGGTGAAGGCACATTGTCCATGATTTGGAATCCGGAGGATGTGAGCAAAATGCCCAAGGGTTAGAATGAACTTTTGGTTTTTGATATAAAACCAAAGAGATAGAGAGCGATCCTCGTTACGAACGAGTTCAACTTGACGGAAGAATTCCATTATGAACCTTGGACATATCTTCTCGTTGATTTCAAGAAGACATTCTAGTCCTATGGCTCGGAAGGAGGTATTGATACCTTCTTCGAATTGTAGAGAGGTGTCTACAATACGTCCTTCATAGAAGTGACGGTTTTCGAGATTATTGAACCCACGGACATGATTGCCAGGTGTGTTGGGTTCGAGAGAGATGTTTGGAGTGTAGACGCTAGTGAGTGAAAAATCAAACTCATATTCATGCGTCATAGTTGAACCTATAGAAATGATGGGTTAATAAGAGGTGATGTTTATGGTCGACCTATAATTATCTAACGTTTTTATTAGATTTTTATTAACAATGTTTTTTAAACAAGAAAGACACTTAACTCACTTATGGTTTTGACATTCTAGTGGAGTATTACTTCTAGAAGAAAAAGGTTTTTAATTTGCATGAAAAACTGTTCTCCAGTAGGACGGATCCCACGGTTCCTTTTCAAAAGGGATCCGGCTAGTATAACTTCCGGGATCCGTGGATCTGTAGTAACAGAAACAGATTTGATAAAAACAAAGGTTTTACATTTTTATACCACGAGAAGTGTTTTATCCTACATTTTCTTTTAGCATGCACACAAGACTTCTAATGTATCACGAAGGAATATGAAACATATAAATCACAAGAAAATAAATAATAACAAAGATAACAAGATTATTAGTAATATTGCATTTCAATGCTAAGGATGATACAAAGGATTGCGTATATGATCCCAATGTAGATTAACAACACAAAGTAAATGTCTCCATATGTGAACTTCATCATAGGGAACACAAATGCGATGAGTGTTAAGGCGATGAGCACGAGTGCGATGTAAACCATGTTGATGACGGATCTTCTTGGTTTCGGTTGAGATGGAATGAGGAGGAAGATGAAGTTTTTGAGTGAGAGGAAATTTTTGAAATTGGAAGATTTGAAAAAGTGAGGGTTTGATAGAGTGGTCGACGATGGGAGTATTTATGGGGAAGGAGTAATTTTTGAAATTCGTGTTTTGTTTTATTATTGGATTAAAAGAAAACAAAACATAAGTTTTATATACCACGACTATAGACGAGAAATAAGACACGTATGTAAGAAAAAGGCTTCCTAATGAAGCTTCATGTAAAACATGTAATTTGCACAAAAGATAATCATATAAATACCTAAATAGGTATACTTAATTATCAAGCAAAGTAAAAAGAAAATCATACCTCTAGCGCACTTAGGAATGTCTTTACAAATGACACAGAAAATGTCACTTAGACTATTCCCGCTCCTTTGCGTTTAAGATACCTTCTTAAGGAAGGTATTCTTGTTACCAAGCGAGTCCTAAAGCTTGGTGGGTATGAGCTTTGACTAATCAACATGACAAAGAAGATTAGTGCAATTAAATGAAAAAATAAATAAGAAAAATGTTGTTATCAAATGAACATCCAAACATATAGTTTTAAAAGACATGGTGTTTGTTTTTATGAAAAACCTTCTTTGTAGTTTTCAATTAACCATGGATCGTATCAAGTTTTTAAAGTACAAATTACTTCAAGAAACTTGGTAACGAAGCTCTGATGCCAATTGTGGAAAACTAGAAGGGGGGTTGAATAGTTTTACCAATTAAAACTTCCTTTTGAACTATTTAAATCGACTTATGTCAATCTATTTGGTTGTGTGTGTTGGATGTTGATAAACAGGCATATAAAGATATGTAATGAAAAGATAAGAGTAAGAAGCACAAAACCACAACGCGAGTATTTATAGTGGTTCGGCTACAAGGACACCTTCCTTGCCCTACTCCACTCCCCGAGTCACCTACTCGAGAGTTCGTAAACACTACACCAATCTCCTTATGGCGGAGAAGCCTTCACAACGTCACTTAACCTTTTTCCGGTACAAAGCTAAATACCGAGTACTTTCACACCAAGGCGAATTACACCTAACACAACGTCGCCTACCCTTTATACGGTGCTAGGCTAACCACCGAGTTCTTTCACACCAAGGAGAACTAATCCTATCACAACGTCGCCTACCCTTTATTAGGTACTAGGCTAAGCACCTAGTTCCATTGCAATGGAGGAACTACTACCACAC
The DNA here is from genome assembly GCA_019973895.1 of Chrysanthemum seticuspe. Taxonomy (NCBI): domain Eukaryota; kingdom Viridiplantae; phylum Streptophyta; class Magnoliopsida; order Asterales; family Asteraceae; genus Chrysanthemum; species Chrysanthemum seticuspe. The sequence continues at coordinate 6,175,420 of BPTQ01000009.1, forward strand.
TACACCAACGTCATCAAGGACATCAATATCCTTGGATCTAATACTAGTCTATCTTGTACATCGAAACACACCATATCAAATGTACATCTAAGGCACCTTTCACTAATGCCTTTGACTAGATCTACAAGACACCTTTCACCAATGTCTTGTGTCTTCACTTCTAAGCACCTTTCACTAATGCTTCTTTGTCTTGACTTCTAAGCACCTTTCACTAATGCTTCTTGTCTTGACTTCTAAGCACCTACCACAAGTGCTTATCCTATGGACGATAGATACCCTTCACTAATATCTTCGTCTTTATACTTGAGACATCTTTCACTAATGTCTTCAACACTCCACTTCTTTGAAGAAAGAAAGGAATCATCAACAAGAGAACTTCAGTAGCCTTGATGATGAGGAAGCATGGCAACTCATGGACTTGAGCTTGCTCGACTTCAAAGGTGGTGATCTTGCCTTTAAGAGGAACATGAAAGATCACACAAAAACAAAACTACAAACATAGATCTCTTGGATCTAAGGTTAGTGAGATTTAACTCAGGGGAGAAAGTGTGTTAGAAAGGGATTGAAAGGGGTGAGAAACAATGAAGAAATGGCTCACTATTTATAGAGGAAAAACCTCTACCGTTCCCCGGATCCCACGGATCCCTACCACAAGGGATCCGGCTAGCACAAAGCTAGGGATCCATGGTACGCTCCTCTTTGCCCATGGGTATTTTTGGTTATGGGTCATGGGTTGATCAATGGTTTTCTTTCTAGATACAATGTATCTTAAGGATACAATGAACTTGGTTAAGTGGTATAAATAAAACCATGGGTTGTGGGTCAAAACCATTTGCTAGTTTTTACCTATTTAGTATATACTTGTTTTACCCATTTTAGTATATACTTGTTTTTACCCATTTTAGTGTATACTTAGTTAAGTATATGTTATCCCAATATGTAAACACTAGTTGTTGTACATATGTATATCTAAAGCATAAAATCACTTATACTTGTTTTAGTGTTTTATGTGAAAGCGTAAGTGTGTTAGAAAACTATTAGTTCAAACCATTTACGTATTTTATTTGTTTCGTTAAAATGATTTTACTTTTGTTATCGAAAAAACATTAGAAGATCGTAAAATATAAATAAACGTTTTTACGGCTTATTCGTATTAACAATATCAACTCCTCTTGAATCTTCCAACGTCACCGAAGAGCAAATGAGTGCTCTTGAGAGAAGGATTGATTACCTGATTGAAAGGCATAAGAGAGCCCCCGTACGAATCCCTCGGGAAATAGTCAATTCCGCCAATTCCACTAACCACCCAACACCTTTCTCCGAATTCCCAAGTTGTGAGCAAAATCTTAATTCCGAACGGCGCTTCTGTTCTACTTCCCCAATACCACTCTCACCAAGCTTTAAGGAACAAATGAGGGAGTACATGGCAGCTCATACTGAGAGATTAGCAAAATTTGAAGATGAGGTTTATAGGCAAAAGGAGGAGATGCAGGCAAAGATGACGGAAATGATAAACTTGGTAAAAGAATATACCAAGACAAAAGTTCCCGAAATGGTACTAGTAAGAAGCAATGATTATCCTCCCACTTCATTTGTTAACGCCATTTCCATTATGCCTGAAGATGGAAAGGTTGAGGAGAAGAAAACTAAGAAAAGCAAGAGGGAGGAGGCTGAAACTAATGATGAGCCCGAGACCATTGAGTACTACCTTAAGCACGAGATTAACAAAAAAACCATTGTTAACCAAGTGAACAACTTTAGGTACAATGAGATTCTTAGGAAAGCCCTTGAAGGAAAAATAACAGAAAAAGAGTATGACACCATGATTATGGGACCTCTGTATGAGCTGGTTCTAAAAAAACCAGTAACTAAAAAGCGAGAAACCACGGGGAACTTTGTGATACCATGTAGCATAGGTGACATTGATAATATAAATGCCTTAGCTGATCAAGGGTCTGATGTAAACATAATGCCGTTATCAATCTACAATAAGTTGACTAGGGAGAAGCCAGCCGAGACTAATCTTAGACTTTCCTTAGCAAATCACACATATGTCTACCCCATAGGAATGGCAATTGATGTTTTAATAGAGGTGGCTAACATTGTTTATCCGGTGGACTTCGTGATTATAGACATTGAGGAAGATAGAAACATGCCTCTCATTCTTGGGACACCTTTTCTGGCCACCGCCAAAGCAACCATCAAATGCGGGGAGGGCATCATGATACTTAAAAGCAGAAAAGGGTACGCTAGGATACCTATTGTTCCAAGGTATCCTCTTAAGATCATGGAGAAGATTACGGATGAGAATCCACAAGTCCCTAACAATGTGGTTAAGAAGAAAATGAACGATTGGGAAAAAGGGCTTAGAGATTTCATGGTTCAAGGACTACATGCAACATTGTGGAAGCGAGATAAAAAGTTAGGAAATAATCCCACTTCAATACCACAAACACAAAAGAACCCTAAGGAATTTTTAAAAGGAGAGAAATTACTCTTATACAAATCACGAATAAGAGCATTACGAGGTAGAAACAAACCAAGATGGTTTGGGCCTTATACGGTGAAGGAAACTAATCTAAAGGATAAAACTGTTACCATAATAGACGACGTGGGCAAGGAATCCAGGGTGAGCATACAATGACTACGCCCTTTTGATGAAGGATGAGCAAAAGAAGAAGGTGACGGTAATGAAGTAACTTAGGGGCACGACTTTGAGTCTAGCTACAAGACTCATAAATAAAGAAAAGCGCTTCGTGGGAGGCAACCCATGCTTAATTGTTTGCTTGTTTGTGTCGTATATCTTTTATTGATTATTTATTCTCATGTTTAAATTTGTAAAAATGCTTTATTGTGTCTTTAACCTCGTCTTAATTACATATAAAGGTATTTTACATAAGGGATAAGTGTAGGGAGGATAACACACGTTTTCAAAAGAAACGTAAACATGAGAATTTCAATTAATTAAAAGATATACATGTGTGTTTGTTCGAGTCAAATGCTTGTATCGAGTCATACTAGATGTTTTGCAGGAAATTTTTCCAGATTCTAAAGATGTAAATTTTTCAGAATTTTTTCCAGAAAATCGCAGACCAGTTTCTGTCAGGAAAACCTGACGGTGTCAGGATCGTAACCTGACGGCGTCAGGATCGTAACCTGACGGCGTCATGAAAGAGCAGAAACAACTGATCACTTTTTCTCGTTTTCTGAGCTACTTACAAATTTTTGGAGTTTTTCAGGTCTTAATTTTCCAGAAAATCTATAAACATCCATTCCACAAGCATTATATCCTAGTTTAGTAGAGTCCTATATATATTGTTACCGCCGATTTTACGCGAAGGTTTCGTTTGTTTTCTTCAAGTGTGCAGGTTTAATTTACCAAGAAGAAGATACATAAGATGAGAAGGAGCTTTTCACGCAAACATTCTTCTTGAAGAAAGCTGTAACCACCACTTTACACGGATCCTACCGAGCTAATCAGGGGAGTATTAGTTTTTTTCGTCTTTTATTACCTACCATTATCATAACTTTGATACTTTCGGGGAACATTGGGGACAATGTTCAGTTTAAGCGTAGGGAGGGAAAGTAAAACGGGAACTTTGAAACTATGCTAATCCTTGATTATTTGCTTTGTCCAATTGCATTTGTGTAATAAACCATGAGAAATATCGGTTAGGATAATTTTGGCACAAAATTTAAAATTTTTCATGACATATAGGAGTGGGCCATTAGTCTTAATAAAGCGTCTCATGGATAGGAAATTATATGACGAGCACAAAAACCCTTTACCACTTAAATTCCACCCAAAATGTGAGGATCGCCCTTAGATTTGTAGGAATTAAAGCATTCATCTTTAATGCTTAGAGTGTGAACCGGTAGTATAATAGATTCTAGAACTTGTTTTGTGATGCATTCCGAGATCGCTAGTAAGACTACACTTGTGTAGTTAGGAATAACTAAATGATAAGAGGCATTAGGATAACCCTTGTTTGATACCCGTAATATAATTACTTCTTCCACATCGGTTGAGTAATTCCCCCACACCTTTGTGTTGTACTCATCTTTAGTACATGATACCCCTAGTTAACCCCTCAGAGCCTATCCTTTTCGCGGTTCTCGTGATGTTTCGGTTTTCCGGAATATCAATGAAGAGAATTGTTTACAATCCACCCCCAAATGTACACCCAAATCGCCTTAGCCTACCTTGTATGCACTCACTTTTAGTGCATTATTGTTATCACACTTAACCGTTAGTTCAATTATCTTGTTGCTTGCATAAGTTGCTAAGTCAAGTCATATCCTTTGTACACAGTTTTGGGACGATTGGGACTCATGGGAAAAGTTAAATTTTATGAGATGACGGGAAGGGAACTTTAAATTCAAATTCCCTTTATTTGCATAATAATGTACTCCAAGTGTTTTGATCTTTTCAATTCGGGTCAAATTAGTGTTAGAGTAATAAAAACTCAAGTGTAGGGATGTGCCTATAAATCCCTATCATTTTGATGTTATCGTAGAGGATGGTAGAGTAAAAGTGTATGAAAAAAAAATCAAAAAAAAAATAGAAAAAGAGAAAAAGAAAAAAAATAGAGTGTTGAAAAAAAAATGAACAAAACATACGGGCTACCATCCTACATCTATCTTTAATTTATGTTTGTTTGTTTCAGTTATCTAGAGTTTAGAGTGTCGAGTCTTGGCTTAGCAACGCCATTCTTCGCATGCTTGTAACATAAAGATTTTTGACTTGCCACCACTAAATAGCCTATCCCACCAAACCCTTTGTTTCCTTACCGTAAGCCTATCATTACAACCATTTAAAAGACCTCTTGGATAGTCTTTCCTAGGTGCTTACGCTAAAGCGATGGAGGTTTGATCTAGTCTCAAGCCTATGGTAATCTATGTACTAGGACCGGTTAATGAGTGTTTATCTTCCATTTCCAACTTGTTATATTTCATACACACCCGAGAGATGTGAGTATCCAAACACCCCATGTGAGGTGCTAGTATGTAATTTTCATGCTTGTTATGACTTTTGCGGGGCTTATATGTGTTGTGAATCGTTCTAAACTAATGCTTCATGACCTCTAACTTATAAATTGATTGGCTAAAAGCACATTTGCTTGAGAACAAGCAAATACCAAGTGTAGGGATATTTGATAAGGTTTTAAAATGTACCTTTTTGAGGGATCGTTTAAGCCCTTATTTGATCACTTTTGTATCCGTTATTACTTAATATCGTTCCTTTTCACTTTTTAGGTATCTTGAAGGAAAAATGTTGGAATGACACTTACTCGGACGAAAAGGCGCGAATATACGAAGAAAATGGCCAAAGTCAAGAATCGAGACACTCAGGCTGCTGGAACTTAAGGGGACGGCGTCAGGTTCTACTAAAGACGCCGTCGGACAAGTTTTGAGACGACTCAGTAGCCAAATTGCTCATTTACAAGTGACGGCTTCAGGTTTTAAAAGAGTAGGGCGTCGCAACTCAGACGGCCTAGATTTGATCCAGACGACGTCAGAGACTGAAGGGGACGGCGTTAAAAGCATAAGGTGACGCCGTCACAAGACTAACGTGGCCAAGACGAAACCCTAATAACGGCGGCCCGACGGCGTCACAAATTAAAGGGTGACGCCGTCGCATGTGTAATCTTATATATAGAATCCGAATTTTTTAGTTTTCAAAGTGTAGTCTTTAGAGTAAAAACCTAAACCGAACCAAGGCTGTCTTGTACAGTATTTTAGGGTTCCATACCCTATCTTACATCAAGATAAGTGTTTTACTTCATTAATTTAATTATGTCTTCAATTGATTGTGTGTATGTTTGCATGTTTCTCATGTCCGGGTAATTTACTTGTGTGTTTGTTTAGGTAATATGAAACTTAGTTATTGAATATTGATTGGTTGTCTCTTATCTTAATTGTGATTGACCTAGTATTGTGATAGGTCATTCGTTGCGCTAATAATGCTTGATTAATCTTTGTTGAACCTTAGTTTATAATCACCTAGAGTAATTGTAGGCTATACATCCAAAGAATACCTTAGAGTTAAGTTTATAAATCCTAGAGATTTTGTAGGCATTAACCTTTGGTAGCTTCAAAGAGTTAGGGATAAACGCATACCCTACGACCTTAGAAACACAATGCGATTAAGAATAAGGACGTGACAATTCAACCATCAATAGGAGATAACTTGGGAGTAATAAAACCTAAGCAAATACATTTTTAACTATCATACGAGCACACAACAATAGTCATAGACTACCCTCACCTTAGTTTAGATAATTAGCTAAGTAGAAGTAATCGGTAGAAATACCAAAACCCCCAAATCCAAACCCCGAGATTCGTACCTTTCCATTTCCAAAAAACATAAAAAAGATAAAAAAAATAATCTTCCTCAACCCGAACCTTAGCGTAGTAACTTCTCACTAGCATTCCTATTCCCCTAGAGAACAATATCAATTCCCGTGGCTTACCCTAATACTACACTACAACGATTAGGTTCAATGCCTAGGGTGTTGAAAAACTTGCTCGACAAAAAAGAAGTTCCTTTGACCCCGAACGCGCTGTGTAAGCGTATCACCAAGTATCTCTACTATGTAACCAAATTCATTTTGAAAATTTATGCTTAAGTATCCCCCTAATGTCTCCACAAGTTTATAAAGGTCCATAAGATGGATCTTTATACCATTTATGTGTGGTGTTAAAGGGCCTGGTAAATCCTTTTTTAGATAGATAGCATAAAACCATATAAAAGCTTTGTTAAATTTTTCTCTAAACTTGTCCCATTCCTGACTAATAAGCATATCATTTTTAAGCAAATCTAGGAATGCAACAAAATCATTAAAAGATGTAATCTGGGTTGGGTAGTATACACCTTTGTGTAAATGAAATCATCTTCTTGTGGTGTAAACTCCATTGTTGTCTTTTTGCTTGGACACATGTATGCATAGTGTCCTGAATCATGACATATGTGGCATGTGATCCTTTCTGTCCCATCTTTCTTTCCATGAGAACTTTCATCCAGCAATTTCAGATAATCTTCAAGGTATCTATTGTGTTTCTGATTTATCTTGTTCTTGTCAAAGTAACAAGATGAAGGGTCCTTGAACATGGGAACCAGTTTGCATCTGTTCCCATTGAAAGATAATTCAAGGCCTTGTGCTTCTAACTGCTTTGCAGACAAGATATTCAGGGTCACCTCTGGTACATAGTGTACACCAGGGATTATAAAGAACTCTGATCCAATCCTTATATTCGCTTCTCCTATCCCATGAATAAACAGTAACTTCTTCAAATCCTTCAACTTTTCAACACCAAAATTCTCCTTCAGTTTTGAAAACAAATTCATGTTAGTGCAAACATGATTGTTTATGCTTTTACTGATATACCGTATTTGGTCCCAACCCTCCTCATCTGTCCCTTCCACCATGAAATCTGTGGATAGATGGATGAATTCAGGATAGGTTATATAAGTTTTTGGTGTGTTTGTGAGGTTTTCAGGGCCTGCAACTTCCTTCAGTGTTCCCTTGTTTGGACAATTCTTGGCTATATGTCCCCTAAGTCTGCATTCAAAGCAGACATACTTCTTATGTCTCTCCATGGTTGCTTGTTTATGTGATAATTGGTTATTATACACATGAAACTCTTCTAGTTTCTTTTTCAGCATATCCTTGCATTCACTTGAAATTTGCTTTAAGAAATTTCCAAATTTTGATTCATTCCTCCTCTTGACTTGTCTCTGGATAAACTCCCTTTGGGATCTGTTGTGCTTAGTCTTCCTAATTCTTTGGCTCTGATACTACATATTGTAAGTGCCAACAGCACTTTTGTAGGGGTTGAGTAGTTTAGGCCATTTGGTATCAGGATATGAATGGTAGTGTGCCATTTGTGTAATGTTTGAGAGATAATATGCAGGAAATAGTATGCAAAATGATAGATAAAAGGTATGGGAGGAAGGAGCAATTTGTATGGGAGGAAGGAGCAATTTTGATAAATAAAACTGTAATTGATTGATTAATAAACTGTTAAATACAATGCATATATATAGTTTATGAACAGGTACGATGAATGGGTGTGTTGGTTCATAATTGACCCATAAGACACAATCATTCATGAATAACTGTCAACCATATAACTGCCAACCGACCAAACTAACTATAACTACCCTATGACATGTCATCAATCCTTAGTCTAGTGTTTTCTACAACCTTATTGGTTGTTTACATGTCTGCAAATAATAATAGATACAATAGTAAATAATTGTTTGTTTAACAAAGCTATGAAACTAAGATCTGTTTGATCTTAAGTCTTCCAACACGGACTACAAAGTAATCGGTGATTACAAGCCCCAATGTCAGTGACCAGGGCGAGTTGAGCAGAATCGGCCAAAAGATTCAATTTGGTCAAAACTTGGTCAAATCGGTGCTAATTCGTACAAAACTCGGTTTGAAGTGTTTTAACAATTGTGTTGATGTTACCAAACATACATTTTGGTTCTTTGAACAATACTATTGTAACAATTCGCAATTTCGGGTCACTATTCATTTTTACTATTCACTGTTACTATTCACTTTTTACTATTCACTCCCGAAATTTTTATTTCACATTCTCGTAAGTTAATTTATTTTAGTAATAACTTGAGAGTTTGACAATCGTTAGATCATCTGCGCAAAAGTTATTAAGAAAACATCGTCTTAAAGTTTCGTTTTGGTCGGAGCACCATTTAAACATCCCGCGCATAACGAAAACCAACTCTGACAATTTTTACCACATCAGATTAATTTTTAGATCACTCATAATCAATTAGAGAATTTTTAAGATTTCATTTAAATGTTACCAAATAAACCCTGAGCCGTACGAGACTAAACTTACGTTTTAAACAATTCTACTTAGACCCAAACTTAACCATTCCTGCACTGTATTTCCTAAGATGTTTAGACACTTTTACATTTTTTGGAAAAGTCAAACATATTTCCCTCCTCCTTTGACCATAAAGAAATTAACCTTGTACGTTCTACATTTTTGCTTAAATCGTGTAACTTTTAGACTTCACGTATAACTGTTAAGTTATCCCACGTATGACGAAAACCACATTTTGACATCTCATATCACTTATAGACTAATTTTAGTCTACTTTAAATAAATTCACGGTCATTTCCCTGAAATCTCGTTCTTTTATGATAAATTGCGAATTACGCGTTTTTGACCCGTGTTTCCAGTTTTAAGTAGCGTTTTTGCACCCAATGAGACTTTTCACTCATTTTATATTTTTAGATGGAGTATAATGATGAGTTTCATCATTCCTATAAGTTTAGTATTTTTACGATACCTGGTTTTACGTTTTATGGCTTAACAACTTACGGTTGGCATTTAACGGAACCAAATCATGCTCTAAAATCAAGATAATATCAAGAAATTCCAATCTTATCACCACCTCCTCATATGAAACGTGTATAAACACATGTAGGGATGATATTTGATCTTTCCTTAGATCAATACAAGTATACAAATTAACCATGGTTAGTTTTTAACCCAATATATAGTTAATTCCTAAATTTTCCTTATAAATACCAAGCTAAAAACTACATATTTTCTTGCACCACACCTTCTTAACATCTAAAGTCCTAAACATAAGGCATTTCTTATAGATCTTGTAAGAACATTCATGTGTTCTTGAAGAAAAACTAGGTTTTGATCTTTGTTCTTGGAAGTTTTCAAGAAAGAGTCGTTATAATCTTCAAATAACTTAAAATCTCCAAAAAGACGTTGTTATAATCTTCTTTTCTTCTTCGGGTTCTCAAGAAGGCGTTGTTATAATCTTCTAATAGCCCCGGGTTTTCAAAAATTACAAATTCAACGTCGAAGCTCCGCTTATATTTCCTTTTTCCATAATACTCAAGCATTCTATATTAAGGTAAGTATTTATAAGACTCAAACTTATTTAAATACTTATAAACTTTGTTATTTTATTTATTGTATTTATAAACTCTTAATATATCATATAATCAAGTAATTAAAATACATGTTCTACGTATTAAGCACTACAACACTAGGGAACTTCATGTGAGGGGTTCATTTGGGTAAACGGATCGACGAATTGCTGGATTTACGAATTAAAGTGTCCTAGCTCCTCGAACGTTTACTGCATGACCTCTGAATTATGATGGCTCGAACGGTAGTACAAGATATACAAACTAAAACCATTTCTATAAACAAACATACAAATACTACATCATGATCAATACAAGGACGTATATAGGCATGTTTATACTTTAGCATCGTTATTCCAAACCTAAGAGTTGACATCATATTCTAGGTTATACGTAGAGACTTCCAGGCTTATCCATCGATTCCGTTAAACATTGTGATATCATTTATTAAGGTGAGTTCGTAGCCCCACTTTTACTCGTTTAATTACTTTATAACCTCTTTGGGGGAGATACATGCTCAACTATTTTCATTTACTTTCACAAGTACTCTAAACTTTTAAGGATTATCGTGAGTCATAGCCCCTACTCTTTTAATAGTTGTTTTACAAACTCTTTGGGGGAGATACATGCTCAACTACTTGCTTTTACTTTTACAAATACTCAAAACATTATACTTGATTGCATTATACATGCTTGCATTATACTTGATTGCATTATACTTGATTGCGTTATACTTGATTGTGTTATACTTAAGTTTGAAAGTTTCCTCATGAGCAACACTAAAGTCTCCCAACATAGACGGAGCAGTCCAATTCGAAAGTCTCCCAACATAACCGGAGCAGTTCTCGATCGAAAGTCTCCCAATATAAACGGAGCAGTCCAATTTGAAAGTCTCCCTTATTGACGGAGCAACACTAAGTGCAATAATCTGAAATATTATGACTGTATTGTGCAAACTATATTTTGGCAGTGGGTTGTGAACACACAGGTTGCAAGTTTTGTATGGGCAGAACTTGGAACTGAGTGGATTTACAATGCCTTTGCTGTGTAAACATTCTTTAAAAGCTTTATATGTTAAACAAACTCTATGAACTCACCAACCATTGTGTTGACACTTTTTAGCATGTTTATCTCAGGTCAATAAGACGATAGCTGCTGCATGGAACTTAGAGTCGCACGACATATTTTGGAGACTTACACTTTTATCATTTACCATTCGAAACATTTTGTAAACATTTATATATTATACTTTGGGACCTCATTGTTTGTAACTCTGATTCATTTATCGAATGGTAACTTTTCAAAAGGTCTCATTTAGAGGTCGTTTTCTATAACTTGTACTTTGTATTATGAAGTAGCATCCCAGTGACACAATCTTCCGTTGCGGTATTTTGGGGGTGTTACAACTATGGTCCTATAAACATATCATACATATAATTTCAAAACTTGTACATAAACATTCCAATACCCCCACTTACTCCCCGCCCAGGCCAATTACTCGTTGCCGCCTAGCGAGATTTGCAACCTTAATTTTAGCTTATTTAGAACCCAATAACCTATTAAGCTATTTGAATAAGCTTACCCAAACACCCCGTAAATTCCATATGATCACACTACTATAACACATAATAGTCCAAACAAAAGGCAAATACATCATCCCAATGTAATAAACATAAGTCCTCACCTGAGATATAAGTTGAACCAAATAAGATCATAAGCCCAAAATAAGATTGAACAACGTCCCCAAAGTTCAAAGTTTTCACCTGAGTAATCTCCAATTAATATAATTGGCAAACCCCAATTAGTCCATAGCTCTAAATCTAATCTACCATTTTGATATAATCAAATTACAAAAAAAAAGTACAAATTTAAAAATTAAATGAATTGAAGCATAAGAAAGAGATGGTACCATCGCTTTTACGAAACAAACAAAAAAACAGAGAGCGATGGTTTTGGTGAATGCTGGAGGGTGCGTTTGGTTTGTTTACGGGAATGGAATAAAATTTGTATTTAATATAGGTTTGAAAGATTTGGTATCAAAAGATAATACAAGAGAGAAATAAAAATAGACTGTATTTGACTTTTATATTAAAATTAAATAGACAAATATCATTTAAATTAAAATAAGAAACAGAATAAAGTGATGATGGTAGAATGTGTGGCTAAAAAAGATGATGATGTACTATTGTGTCAGATAGCCACGGATTTGTCATTTAATCCCACCATGTTAGGGTGGAATGATATTTTACGTTGACTTTCTATACTTATTCCTGATATGATGTACCAAACTAACATCCTGTGTGGTTTGTTGCTAAGAATGACAATGGGTATCGGATTTGGTATGAGGTAGAATAACAATGGATATGAAAAAGTGTATCATTATGATTGTTTATATTTGGATAACAAATATGATATGAAAAAGTGTATAGATATTTGAGTTTTGTAGTGGAAAAAAGAAGGGCTCACGGGAATGGATTTCATAAATACCAAATTGGTGTGTAATGAATTTATGACTATAATAAACTCATTTCATTCCCGGACCCACTAAACAAACACCTTGAATCGGAATGAAATCCACATACCCATTCCGATTGGGGGATACCAAACGCGCCATAATACTTTTCGTTATTATAGCAAGCTAACAGTGCGACACCCACAAACCAAACGGGCCCTAAGATCATCGTTTTTTTTTTCTTTTTTTTTAGTTAACTACATTTTTTGTTCTTGTGATTTGTCGGGTATACATTGCATATAAACAAATAAATTAACAAGTGAACTAGAACAATCGAAAATAAATGATAACATAAATTCTCAAGACCAATTAATAGGACTTCTTATCTTTTGTTGCTTCTGTCTCGTATTTATTTGAAAAGTAGCTCAAATGCTCTTTGAAGAAAATATGGTATCAAACATGCAAAAATATTGATCGAAAAATGTGCTAAATTAATTATGATGATAAACATAAATAGGGTAGACTTACTGTTTGATTTGTATGTGAGAATAATGTCCGCTTGCCACTTCTTGAATGATAAATGAGGACATAATGGTAATTTAACAAAAGCCTATATTGTTAATTACCTACTTCCCCTCCTAATCCTTCTAATTTTGGGCGGAATGCATATACACTAAAAAGTCCATACATTCCCTCCCTCTCACCTTCCCGTACCTTACCTTTCATTCTTAAAAAAAACTTAAGAACACCTTTTTTTTCAATTTCTCTTCTCATCCCTTACCTTTCAAAAAAAAAAAAAAAAAAAAAAAAAAAAAAAAAAAAAAAAAAACGCGAGAACAGAGGGTAATTAATCTCCACCGTCCAATCCTCCCACCTCTTCACCATTCACCAAAACCACCATTTTTTTGTTTTATTTCATTGTATCATTTCACACCAAAACTTTAAGAGTCAAAGTGTTTTTGTTTGGATGGGATTGTCAGCATAGCAACTCGAAAATGGAATACATCAACTATTAGTTTGTAAGTTCAAATGTTCAATTTTTTATTTTTTTAACTACCTTTTTGCTTCTTGTGATTTGTCGGGTATTTTACTTTTGGTTAAAAACTTTAAAAAGTTTTGAGGTGAGTCCAAAATTGAAACACCCGTTTTATTTTCAATCTAATTTCAACAATGCTGTTAATTTATTTATGTTTGACTATTAACTAAAAAGGTATTTTTGTCACTTGACAAACCTATCATCATTATTATTATTACTATTATTATTATTATTATTATTATTATATTATTATTATTATCGATACATAAATCTAAATCTTCATCAGTCACAAATCACCTAACTATCTTATCTTCTTTAACTAACTCTTCTTCATCTTCTTCATTTCATATCACTAACAACAATCCCTCTCTTACCATCACTCACTATCCATCACCAATTTTAATCAAAGTCACCAAAATATAAGACTTCTTTCTTAAAGAAAATAATAATAATAATAATAATAATACTAATAATAATACTAATAATAATAATAATAACAATTCCGTTCGGCTTGCCACCCTCCCAATCAAGATGGGTGGATTGGGCATCCATGCGGCATGCGACATCATCCAATATGCTTTCCTCGCCTCTCGTTTACAAACTAATGATATGCAGGACCGGATTCTGATAAAAACGGGCATTAATTCTCATGGTCCCTCATTTCAGCATGATCTTGATATTTTTAACAGTGCTTGTAACACGGACTTGCTCTCTGTCACCTCTGACGCTCCTGCCCCTCATATGATAAAAACCTTGGCAAAGTGCTACTTTGGTGTCATAGAGAAAGACCTTGTTTCCAAGTATGCGTTAAGTCCAAGGCAAGTGGCTATCCTCAGTTGCACCCGGACTCCACATGCACAAGATTTCCTATTCACTATTCCTATTGATGGGTTAGGCCAAAGGATGAATCATCGCCAATTCCGTTCGGTATTGTGTTATAGGCTCACCATACCCATGTTTCCTGAAGGTAGTCTTTGTCCGAGCTGCAAACATCGCATGGACCAATGGGGGGACCATCCAGTTCATTGCTCTAGTGAGGTGGGGTGAAATTTAGACATAACCTGGTGCGTGATATTCTTGTCGACATATGCTCCAAGGTTGGGATTTTGGTGAAAAAGGAAGCCCCTTTGGGATTTCTTTCAAGGGATGGGAAGGAGTTACGGCCAGCAGACTTGCTCTTATTCAACTGGTTCCAAGGTAAGGACATATGTTTGGATGTCATTGGAATCTCTCCTTTTGCGGGCATTGATGCAAATTCATGGGCTCCAGGGGTAGCCTTACATAACGCGGTGGAGAAGAAGAAAAAAAAAATATATGTCTAAATGTGAAGAAAATGGCTACACGTTTGTCCCTTTTGCTTTTTCTACTTTCGGTGAGCTTGATGCGGAAGCCCTGGATACACTTTCACGTATCAAGACTATTGCTGTCAGCCACTCGAATAATGCCAAAAGTGGGGTTTTTATTTTTCATAGGCTAAGTTTCTGTATACAGAAAAGAGTGGGAGCCCAACTTGTGTCTCAGCTTCCCACCAATTTCTTGTAAAATCTGTTAATACAAATAAGCCGTAAAAACGTTTATTTATATTTTACGATCTTCTAATGTTTTGTCGATAACAAACGTAAAATCATATTAACGAAACAAATAAAATATGTAAATGGTTTGAACTAATAGTTTCTAACATATTCACATTTTCATATAAAAGACTAAAACAAGTATAAGTGATTTTATGATTTAGTAATACATATGTACAACAACTAATGTTTACATACTTGGGTAAAATATACACATAACTAGTATGTAGTATATTGGGTAATATAAATGGGTAGAAACTTAAGTATCATAACCCATTGGGAAAATACATTGAATGTAGTTGGGTACAACCCAAAGCCCATAACCCATGGATCTTGACCCATAACCCATTGCATGACATCATGCTTATATCACACATGGATGACATCCAATACCCATGGATCAACCCATACCCAAATGACCAAGTGCATTGCACTCAAAAGATACATTGTATCTAGCTAAAAGATCCATGGTTCAACCCATGACCCATGACCCATAACCAAAATACCCATGGGCAAAGAGGAGCGTTCCACGGATCCCTAGCTTTGTGCTAGCCGGATCCCTTGTGGTAGGGATCCGTGGGATCCGGGGAACAGTAGGATTTTTCCTCTATAAATAGTGAGCCATTTCTTTATTATTTCTTACCCCCTTTCTAACACACTTTCTCCTTGAGTTAAAAACTCACTAACCTCAGATCCAAGAGATCTATGTTTGTAGTTTTGTTTTTGTGTGATCTTTTAGGTTCATCTTAAAGGCAAGATCACCACCTTTGAAGTCGAGCAAGCTCAAGTCCATGAGTTGCCATGCTTCCTCATCATCAAGGCTACTGAAGTCTTCTTGTTGATGATTCCTTTCTTTCTTCAAAGAAGTGTAGTGTTGAAGACATTAGTGAAAGATGTCTCAAGTGTCAAAACGAAGATATTAGTGAAGGGTATTGATTGGTGGCAAACTGTCAAGTTTATTACACAAATTAACCACTTGTGAATGGTCAACCGTAATAAAATTAAAACAGCCTGAAACCAAAGCAATTAAGTCCAGGAGAGTTTAGTGTTTCCCTAGGTCGTTAAGTCCCAACGAGCTGTGCGACTGAATAACCAAACGTATAGTGATCGGGTGATATTGAATTGGAAAAGGTTTGTGATTATGAATAATTATACCTAAAGAAAAAGTTTATAAATTACAGGGGCTTAAAAGCAAATTAAAGAAAATTAAAAAACTAAATTATATTAAATAAATGCTATCACTATTTTTAAATTTTGATTTTCTTGATTTTTCTTTTATAAATTTGAATTAAAAACTAATTTTAAACTTTAAAACTAAATTAAAATACTAAAAATTATGAAAATTAATGGGAAAATTATAAAACTATTTTTCAAAAATCTAAAATAACTAAAGAGAATTTTCAAAACTAATTTTGTATTTTTCTGATTATTTTTCTATTTTCTATGAATTAAAAACCGTTTAAAACTAATTAAATGCTAAAAATTACAAATTTAACTAAGAAAAATCTGGAAAAATTATTTTTTTGCTTTTTATATTTATCTTAATCTATGAAAATTGAAAACTTATTTTTTTGAAGCTTTTCTGATTTATTTGCAATAAAAGCTAATTAAAAATGCCTAAAAACTGATTTAAATGAGGAAAAATATCAAACAGTGCTGGAAAAATATGAAAAATTCAGGAAAATTCTAAAATAATATTCTAAATCTAAGAAAAATATAAAAACAATAGCTTATGTGAAGGATTATGAAGCTGTAGAGAAAAGTGCTTATAAATAAGCACTTGAATTAAGCAAATGAACACCAAAGACCACCAAAGGATAGCAGAAGCTAAAGTATGCTAAATCAACTTAAAACTAACTAGCTTCAACTAACCTAATCATCTAAAACTAAGATTACCATGATTTGACTTAATGAATAACCAAGAGCCAAACAGTTATCACCACCTTATTTGCAACTTAATAATAAGCTACCCAATGAACCAATTCAGAAACCAGAAGTTAGAACCTTGAGACCACCAGCTGAACTATCTCTAGACCAAGTTTCAGCCAAGGACAAGCTATTTTGAAGCTTGTGCAAGGCCTACAATAAGGCCTGATTCACACTCAGTTAAACTGAGTGTGAACAGGGCAAAAGGGTGCTTATTGAGGAGCTTATTCAGACCTTGTAAAAGCTTCCAAAAATTACCCAAAAATCATTTTAAGGAACTTGACCAACTGAACTTGTGATCCCCAAAATTGCACTGACTTTGACTCAAGAATGAATCAAATAAAAATCCACAAAGTTTTGTGCAAACCTATTTTTTTGGCTTTTGACTTTTTATAACAGATATGAAAGGTTGACTTTTATGAAATTTGAGCTTATGACACTTACTGAAAATGAGGTTTGATGATAAAATGGACCTAATGCAAGCTATGCTAACTGTTTCTAAACCTACATGCAAACTTATAGTTAGTGATTCCAACAGAAATGAGCATAGGAGCAGTTTGAGTATAATTTTGACTTTCTCAGTTCTAATGCCCAAGTTTATGACAGAAATTGACTAAGTGAGGCCAAATGAGGCTAAGGGAACTAATTTTAACCACTAAGCAAAACTCTAGCACAGGTTAGATCTTAATGCCAAACACTCTTGACAGAAACTGTTTTGATGCTAAACTGTTAAACACAAATCCAAGCTTACACTATCATCAATTTAGATACCAATGACTTAAGTACAACTAAAAGGAACAAGTTACAGCACTTCCAACACTGAAATCAGATCTGGTACAATAATGCAAAACCAAACAGGATTGAAGCAGAAACTATTATGTGATGAAACAAAAATAACTACTGATCCTAACAAGCTCAAGTAACAAATTACTACACTATATTAAGCATAAACAAGTAAAAGTTACTAATAATATGTTACTGATTAAGAAATCTAAACATAATTTGACTTACAAGATGTCCTGCCACTGTGGCATGCTACCAATATCAAAATATCACTATCCTAAATTGATATCAACCCCAAATGAAACTGACCATTTTCACCATCAATACCAGCAATTCAGATCAGTTACCCTTTGTAACTGCAGGTGGACTTTTGTTGACCAAGATGGAATATTGCTTGAATATGTTTCTTAAGCTTACTAAAAGCTATAAACAGCTTTAGTAAGCTCAACTGAGTTATAATTAAGCTTATTGAAACTTGGATTTTAGTACATTTGAAATTCACTTAATAAAGAAAAATGTAAAACATGAACTTTGCTCAAACTTGAAATTAATACTTGAAAGTAGTTTCAATACACTGGATTAACTAAGTTAAATACAAGGGAACTTAAAATTACAATTTAGAAATTATTTAAGACATGAAAACATTAAAACGACATACATGAAATTTAAAACTAAAAACTACTACTTGTCTCTGCCTTTCTTCCTTCTATTTATACATCAAAAGTCTTCCCACGTGTCCTCTGAGTAACTCCCACCTCTATTTAGAACCATTGGATCACTGGAGCTCATATTAGCCGTTGATGAGTTTTTGGCGGGAAAACTCTTTTTTGCCAGTTGGTACTGATAACTTGTGACAGGGGAGGAGCATTTAATGCATTTGGCATGGGGTGTTTGGAGGGTAGGAATAAGGTGGGTGTGATGATGATGGAGGAGGGAGGTGTTTGCAGGTGTAGGTGATGATGAGGGAGAGGGAACCCGTGAGCGGGAATTGACCATATTTGACCGAGTTTTATTAATAGAGAGGGGGTTCAAGGGTCAAGGCTCAAGCAAGGGGTTCAAGGGGGGGTCATGGTTCAAAAGTAGGGTTCAAGGCTCATGGGAAGGGTCAAGGACCAAAGGTGTTTTGTTTCTAAATAATACAAGGACCAAAACTGCAATTCTCCAAACTTGAGGGACCAATTCTGCCAATTTTGAAAAGTTATGCCAAGGGACCAATTACGACAAGTTTCAATAGTACAAGGACCATAATAGACATTTTTAAACTTCCAAGGACTATTTTTGCCAATTTTGAAACTTGAAGGACCAAACTTGTAAATTCTCAAAACTTATGAAATTCTTTAACAAAGGACTAATTATGACAACTTATGATTTCAAAAGGACCTTTGGTGACTTTTCTTTTAAAATAAGTGCTCAGGGACTATTTTTGACAAGATTTGAAAGTCGGGGGACTGAAACTGCCAATTATGCAAACTTAGCTCATTTTTCATCTGATTTTAAACATTTTGCATCTGAAACATATAAAATACAATTTTGAGATATTTTCAGTATTTTGATGCATTTCTGAGCGTTTTTAAGTGTTTTGCAGTTCAGATTTGACCAAAAATGATGAGTATTCACACACTCATCAATCCCCCACACTGAACTATTGCTAGTCCCTAGCAATCTTTTGAGAAAAACTTAATGGATTTGAATCTCTTTACCAAAAACCATCACTTCTGGAGTAGCCAATTGTTTCAGTTCAAGTAAGAGCCTTGGTACAACGATAACCAAATGATTTTGAGCAAATCACCAGCTTCCAACGGATTTGATTTGTCTTTACCAGAAGCCGTTTGCTTCTGGACTAGCCAACTCTTAGATAATATATACTATCTTTGGTGAGCTGATTACCAATTATGGTTTTCCAACTGCCTTTACCACAAGCCATAAACTTGCGGGCTAGCCAACTCTTTACTAATTAAAGATATGGTGAGCTGAACACCATACAATTTTGGCCAAATTGCAAGCCGTCAACGGATTTCAGATATCTTTACCAAGAGCCGTTTGCTCCTGGATTAGCCAATCCTTTTGTTTTTTTAGACATGGTGGACTGATAACCGTATGCTGAGTAAGTGCAAAACACTTACTCCAAAAAAAAAAAAATTGGCCAAAAATGGGGGAATTGGGTGGTATAATTACATGATAAAATTCGTGAGAATTCCCCCCCACACTAGAAATGAATATTTCCCTCAATATTCAAAGTACCGGCGGTTATGCCGAAACACAGAACATAAAAGGGAAATACTACGGCCATTATTTGAATTTTTTTTTTTGAAACTTTATATACAATAGCGGGGGGCAACTCCCCCACACTAGGGTGGTAGAAAATAGAAAGAAGTCAGAAATACGGGTGAAAACCCATATAGTGTGCTACTGTTTTTGATTCCCGAGTCGCTAGCTTGACTCGATCCCCGCATTCATTGGTTCTTGGGGAAAGTTTGTAGATCCGGGACAACCACAGGAGGAATGTCCTCTCCAAAATAGTGTTTCAATCGATGACCATTCACTTTAAAATTTGGACCATCGGGTTGAGATAACTCAATGGTTCCATAAGGAAATACTTTAGTGATAGTGAATGGTCCAGACCAGCGGGATTTCAGTTTTCCTGAGAAAATTTTCAATCTTGAATTGAAAAGAAGGACTCGATCACCGACGTTGAAAACGCGGTTTTTGATTTTGGAGTCATGAATCTTCTTTGTCTTCTGTTTGTAGATCAAAGAGTTCTCGTATGCTTGATCACGGAGTTCATTTAATTCATTCATTTGAACTTTCTGGTGATCACCAACTGTCTGAATATCGAAGTTTGCATGTTTCAAGGCCCAGTATGCTTTGTGCTCAAGCTCAATCGGTAGATGACACGCCTTTCCGTACACTAGCTTGTATGGAGTGCACCCGATGGGTATTTTATAAGCTGTACGGAAGGCCCAGAGTGCGTCATCTAGCTTATCCGACCAAAAGGCACGGTTTTCGCCTACTGTCCTCTCCAGAATTCTTTTAATCCCTCAGTTGGAAACTTCCACTTGCCCACTTGTTTGGGGGTGGTACGCAGTAGAGAGACGGTGAGTTACACCATACTTTTGCATGACTTTATCAAACTGGTCATTGCAGAAATGCGTACCACGATCACTGATTATAGCTCGTGGAGTTCCAAACCTAGCAAAAAGAGATTTTAAGAATTTCACAACAACTCGGGCATCGTTGGTAGGCAAAGCCTTCGCTTCAACCCATTTTGACAAATAGTCAACGGCCACGAGTATGTATTTATTTCCTCGAGATGAAGGAAATGGCCCCATAAAGTCAATGCCCCAGATGTCAAAAATCTCACACACTTGAATGGCGTTTTGCGGCATTTCATTTCTTTGTGAGATATTTCCGTGACGTTGACAAGCGTCACAGGTTTTGATAAATTCGTGGGCATCCTTGTAAATCGTGGGCCAATAAAATCCGGAATCAAACACCTTCTTGGCGGTGTAGTTGGGACTATGATGTCCCCCAGTAGGTCCAGAATAGCAAGCCTTGACAATGTCATTGGCTTCCTGACCATACACACATCGCCTGATGACTTGATCCGCGCAAATTTTGAATAAGTAGGGGTCGTCCCAGAAGTAATGTTTTACATCTTTAAAGAATTTATTTTTCTGTTGGGACGACATCCCTTTCACCACAAAGCTACCCGCATGGTAATTTGCAAAGTCAGCAAACCATGGGGTAGAAGAGTCTCCACGAAAAGAAACCACATTGAGTGTCTCGAGAGGAAATGTTTCGTTTATTTCCTTTTTCTCGAACACATTCTGGTGAGGGTTTTCTAGACGGGACAGATGATCAGCAGCCAGGTTCTCAGCTCCTTTTTTATCACGTATAATGATATCAAATTCTTGCAGGAGGAGAACCCAACGGAGCAATCTCGGCTTTGCATCTTGTTTTGCAAAGAGATATTTGAGAGCCGAGTGATCCGTATACACCACGCATTTGGTCAAGATAAGGTATGGCCGAAATTTCTCAAATGCATACACCACAGCTAATAATTCTTTTTCTGTAGTGGTGTAATGGGTTTGAGCTTCAGTCATAGTCTTACTCGCGTAGTGGATAGGCTGAAAATGCTTGGTTTTACGTTGCCCCAAGACTGCACCGATAGCAAAGTCACTTGCATCGCACATGAGTTCAAAGGGTAAATCCCAGTCGGGGGCAACTAGAATGGGTGCTTCCGTAAGCTTTTTCTTTGATGTTTCAAAAGCTTCGATGCACTCAGGTGCGAAGATAAAAGGAGCATCTTTTTCAAGAAGATGGGTCATAGGCCGAGCGATTTTAGAAAAATCTTGTATGAATCTGCGATAAAACCCGGCATGACCTAAAAAACTCCTAATACCTTTGACGGTAGTAGGATGAGGCAATTTGGCAATAACATCGACTTTTTCTCTATCAACCTCAATCCCATTTTTGGAAATCTTATGGCCAAGGACTATGCCTTCTTTGACCATAAAGTGGCTCTTCTCCCAATTTAGACAAAGATTGGTGTCTTCACACCGTTTTAGCATTTTATCTAAATGGGAGAGACATGTTTGAAATGAGTCCCCAATGACCGAGAAGTCATCCATAAACACCTCCATTGTTTCCCCGATCATGTCGTGGAAAATTGCCATCATACATCGTTGGAACGTGCCAGGAGCGTTACATAGGCCAAAAGGCATACGTCTGTAGGCAAAAGTTCCGTATGGGCAGGTGAATGTGGTCTTTTCTTGATCCTGTGGATCAATGGGGGTCTGAAAATACCCCGAGAAACCATCAAGGAAACAATAGTATTCGTTCCCTGCTAATCTCTCAAGCATTTGGTCCATGAAGGGTAGAGGAAAATGGTCTTTACGGGTGGCTTCGTTTAACTTGCGATAGTCAATACACACGCGCCATCCCGTAACCAATCGAGTTGGAATTAACTCGTTTTCTTCATTTGTGACAACAGTTATGCCACCCTTTTTTGGAACACAGTGGATGGGACTGACCCAAGGACTATCAGAGATCGGGTAAATTAAACCGGCATCAAGAAGTTTGAGAACCTCTTGTTTGATAACCTCATGAATCTTAGGATTCACCCTTCTCTGATGTTGGACTGCTGGCTTGAAGTCATCCTCCATCAAGATTTTGTGAGTACAAAACTCAGGGTTGATACCATTAATGTCGGAGAGTTTCCAAGCAATTGCTTGCTTGTGTGACTTCAAGACCTTTATGAGAGCAGTCTTCTCCTCCTCAGTTAAGTCTTTAGCAATTATGACGGGTAATTTATCATCACCCTCCAAGAATGCATACTCGAGATGAGGAGGTAAGTCCTTAAGTTCAACCTCGGGAAATTCTTCAGTAGATGTTTGTACTGATCTGATTTCTTCAATCGTGATCTCTTTCGGAGGGAGTGAAGGTAATGGATCTTCATTTAACAATTGCTCAAGATAAAGGATATCTCCCTCCGAATCATAAACACCATCAATTCCTGGCGGAATCGATTCATCATTAGCAAGAAACTCATCGATCTCTTCAAGAAAGAAGTCACCTCCCTCAAATGGAGTGAGAGAGGGGGAAGAGTCGGCAATAATTGGTTGAGAAGATGTGATGGGATCCCCACTCACAGAATTATGAAAATAACCAAGAAACTCTTGAGAGTACTCCTCTGAAGCAATATCAATTACATCGACTCGATTAACCGATTCAGCATCATAATTTGAGGAGTACCTCGAAGTTTGATCAAGGTTAAAGGTGACAGCTTCATTACCCACATGTAACGTGATTTCTTGCTTAAACACATCAATGAGAGCACAGCCCGTTCTCAGGAATCCTCGTCCAACAATGAGGGGAACCCGATGATCGGCATCGAAATCAACAACCACAAAGTCAGCTGGAAAATGGAACTTTCCTACTTTCACGAATACATCCTCGGCGATGCCAAGAGGACGCGATATAGAACGATCTGCAAGCTCAAGAGTCATGCAGGTAGGAATAAGTTCTGGAAGAGAAAGCTTCTTCCATACTGAATAAGGCATCAGATTGATGCTTGCACCAAGATCGGCGAGGGCAAAGCATTCAATCATTCCTGGAAAAACACAAGGAAGAAGAAATTTTCCAGGATCTCCAAGCTTCTCGAGAAGCTTCTTTAACAGAACTGCTGAGCAGTTCTCGTTCAAAGGAGTTTTAGCCATTTCAAACAGTTTTTCCTTGTTGCTTAACATGTGTTTGAGAGTTGATGCAAACTTGGGCATCAGCATGATAGCATCCGCAAAGCTTATGTCAAAATGTAGTTCTTGGAAAATTTGAAAATTTTTTTCCATTTGATGACTGGCTTTTTCGCGGAGCTTTTGCTCATTTAAACGTGATGGGTAAGGAATAGAAGTTTTGGATTTGGGGTTGTCAACTGGAGGTTCAAAAACAACTCCTGGTTTGGTTTTGGGTTTCGGGACAACTTGAGGATGGACATGTGCTGTACTTTGTGAGCTAGTAGGTTGCACTTGGTCCTTTGTCGCCTCAGGTTCACTTTCCACTACCTTCGGGAGAGAAGAAGAAGAGGTAGTAGGAATAGCGGGTCCATCATATGAAGCACCACTTCTGGTTGTGATCGCCTTTGCATCGCCCTTCGGATTAGCGATCGTGTTGCTAGGTAAAGTACCTGAGCCCGAGGGTCGATCATTTAAAGACTTCTTAATGTCAGAAATCTGGCTAACCAACAACCTATTCATTTCCTCTTGGGATTTCATGAATTGCTTCAACAACTCATCAGATGATGGTCCAGTTGGAACAATGGCTTGATTTTGTGTAGGAAGATGCTGGCCTCTATTGTTTGGATTAGGGCCTTGATTTTGGAAATTTCCTTGATTATTGCCATGAAAATACCCTGGGTTGAAATTTCCCTGACCTTGGTTTCTATTAAAATTACCTTGGTTTTGGAAGTTTTGACTTTGATTTTGAAAACCGTTATTTTGACTAAAATTTCCTTGGTTTTGAAAACCTTGGTTCGTTCTATTCTGATTTTGATTACGGTTTTGGTTTTGGTTGAAACCGGGTGGTCCAGGGTAGTGGTTAGGACGGTGGTTCGGGTCTATAGGAGCACGGTATTGGTTGATTCCTGAATTAGAAATCCCGCCCACAGCGTTTGCTTCAAAAGGGTTACCATCGGTGGCCATACAGTTGTAATAGGCATGGGGGCCACCGCAAGTAACACATACTTCCACTTTCTTAACTTCAGCAGGAGGTGAAGTTTGTGGAAAAGAAACTTTCTTTTGGTTGGAGAGAACCAAAGCTTGAATTGCTTCCGTGAGTTTGTCAATCTTAGCATCGGTGCTAGATTAACTCACGGGCGATGAAGTAGAAGGACCAACACTGACTTGGGAAACAACCGGTTTGCTTCGTGCAGTGCGGACTTTAGACTTGTTTTCAATTATCGCTAAAGCTTCTTTTACAGTTTTGCTCAAGAAATTTCCTCCAGCGGAGGAATTGAGAGAATCTTGATCAGATTGAATCACTCCATTATAGAAAGTATCGAGTTGCATTAACTCAGAGAAACCGAGGTGAGGACATTTGCGGAGCAATTCCTTAAAACGATCCCACGATTCACTGAAGGATTCATCAAACTTTTGTGTGAACTTGATGATTTCGTTTTTGAGACTCGTGGTTTTAGAAGGGGGATAGAACTCGTTCACAAATTTCTTTACCAGGTCTTCCCATGTTTCGATTGATTGAGGGGGTTATTTTTCAAGCCAAATCCGGGCTTGTCCCTCAAGGGAAAATGGGAACAGAAGAAGCTTGACAGCATCTGTAGGGACATTCTTGTATTTGATGGTAGATGCAATCTTGTTAAACCATCGAATATGAGCATGAGGATCATCCTTCTCAAAACCATAGAATTGACTTGAGGTTACAAGATTTAGTAACCCGGTTTTGAGTTCAAAATTTTCAGCCACAATGGCTGGGATAACAATAGCATCTCCATACCCATCGATGGGTGCCTGGAGAAGCTCACACATAGGACGTTCTTCCGCCATGATAACGGAAGTAGTGTGAGCAGTCCGGATCTCAGATCCGACTGATGGGGCAGAACGTCTACGGACACGCCTTCTTGGAATCCTGACAAGCTCACGAAATGGGCTCACAGACCTAGAAGAGCGAGTGCGCATACACTAGAGTTAACTCTAAGAAATCTCAGAGTTAAGGAAGGGAATTATGAAAAATGGGGAAAGAAGAATCTTTTTTAGGTTTTATGGTATTGAAAAGTAGATATAACAACAAATCCAATTAAAACAATATCGAGGCAAAATGACAGTGAACTTAAACCAATAATCACAAGATGAATGGCTTCTTTGAAAAAGGTACACCACTCACAAGGACACAAAGGCAAGTTTTAATCTTTGGTTCGGGAACTTATTATGGTCGTACCCCCAGTTAGGTAGTACACTGATAAGGTTTTAAAAGGTACCATTTTGAGGGGTCGTTTAAGTCCTTATTTGATCACTTTTGTATCCGTTATTGCTTAATATCGTTCCTTTTCACTTTTTAGGTCTCGTGAAGGCAAAATGCTGGAATGGCACATATTTGGACGAAAAGGCGCGAATATATGAAGAAAATGGCCAAAGTCAAAATCGAGACACTCACAGTTGCTGAAACTAGAAGGCGACGGCGTCAGGTGCTAATGGTGACGCCGTCCCAAACTTATTGTGACGGTCCAGAACCCAAAACTCGTATTTTCAAGCGACGACGTCCAGTTGTAAAAGAGTAGGCCGTCGCTACTCAGACGGCCTAGATTCAATCCAGACGACGTCAGAAGCTGAAGAGGACGGCGTCACGGACATAAGGTGACGCCGTCGCAAAGTTAACGTGGCCAAGACGAAACCCTAATGACGGCGACACGACGGCGTCACTAAACATAAGGTGACGCCGTCGCAATTGTAATCTTATATATAGAATCCGAATTTTTCAGTCTTGGGAGGAGAGTCTTTGGAGTAAAAACCTAAAACCGAACCTAAGGTGTCTTGTACAGTATTTTAGGGTTTTAAACCCTATCTTACATCAAGATAAGTCTTTACTTCATTAATTCAATTATGTCTTTGATTATTTGTGTGTATGCTTGCATGTTCTCCATGTCCGGCTAATTTATTTGTGTGTTTGCTTAGAAAGTATGAAACTTAATTATTGAATATTGATTGGTTGTTTCTTATCTTAGTTGACTAATGATCTAGTAATGCGATAGATCATTCGTTGTGTACTTAATGCTTGATTCATCTTTGTGAACCTTAGAATATAATTACCTGAGTAGTTGTAGGCTAAACCATCCAAAGAGCGCCTTAGAGTAGGAGTTTATCATCCCTAGTGGGTTTGTAGACAAGACCCTTTGGTAAGTTCAAAGAGTTAGGGAGAAACGCATACCCTACAACTTTAGACACACAACGCAACTAAGAATAAGACGTGACAACTCAACCATCAATAGGAGATAATTAAGGAGTAATACAACCTAAGTAAACACATCTTTAAACTATCATACGAACACACATTAATTAGACATAGACTCCCACAACCTTAGTTTAGATAATTAGATAATAGTAGAGTAATCGGTAGAAATACCAACCCCCCAAATCCAATACCCGAGATTCGTACCTTTCCATTTTCATAAAATATAAAAAGATAAAAAATAATCTTCCTCAACCTTAACCTTAGCGTAGTAACTCCTTACTAGCATTCCTATTCCCCTAGAGAACGATATCAATACCCGTGGCTTACCCTAATTACTACACTACAACGATTAGGTTCACTGCCTAGGGTGTTATAAAACTTGCTCGAAGAAAAGGAAGTTTCCTTGACCCCGAACGACGCGTGTAGCGTTATCAAGTTTTTGGCGCCGCTGCCGGGGAATAGAATAGCTAGTTAGTAGTCCACCTCGTTTAGGTTCTTTGCTTGATTCCTATCAAGTAAACTTTTTTCTCATTTTTTTGCTTCCTCGTAGTCTATCCCCCTTCTTCGTGACCTTTGTTCGTAACCATTTTCATTGACTATTCCGTTAGCCGTTATGGAGAACTCGAATCTGCCAAAACTTTCACCCAATCAACGAAATCTACTACATAATTTACCCCTTCCACTCCAAAATGAGATCTTGAGGTTCCAGCAACATCATGATGAATCCTTTCCTGAGGCGTGGACTCGAATTAAATATTTATTACAAAAAGTCCTTTATCATGGTATTGATTTACTGTTTCCACTACAATTCTTTTACACTCGTATCGCCCACGAAACCCAAAGGAGACTTGACTATGTAGCGGATGGGGATATTTGGGGACGTGGTGTTCGAATTGCATGGGAAACCTTTGAGATTCACGCCCAATTTAGAAGTGGAACATGGGACCCAAAAAACGAATCTTTAGACCTATTTTCAATTTGGAAACTTCAGTCGGAAAGGTTGTTTTGGAAGGAGATGATTATAGTTGAGGTACCAAGGTGCATGTCATGGTTAGGCGCTACCACAGTACAAAATGAATACATAGGTGATCTTGATAAGATGGAGGATAGAGTAGAAAATCCAATCCCATCGGATAACCCACAAGTCCTACCATCACTTGAGAAACACACACCGCCTATGACTTACCCGGAAGTAGTGGAAGAAAATATAGGAACCCCAATAAAGGTAGAACCTTTGGACCGACCACAAGTAGTGGATGTGGGTTTGAACGCTTGTAGTGATGACCTTTCTCTTAGTCCTAGGGAAGTTCCTAATTTTGATGAACCGGAGCCTCAACCAAAAACCTTACCCAATTTTCCGTCTTTAGATGTGAATCTTGGAATTGAATTAGGCCCCAATCCACCCATCAAAATAGATAGTCCGGGTAGTTGCTTGATAAAGGTGGTAGATTCTAGGCCATGTAGAGTAGAAGCTAATATAGGAGTAACCCATGACCTTACACACTTATATCACCCATTCATGGTTGATAACAAGAAACACTATGGGTTTAAACCGGGTTTATTAGGTCAAGATGGATCCTTAACTAAGAGTCTTTTGAAGTTGATAGAAGATGATCCATTTTTAGGAGAGAGATTTGATTCACCCGCTACACCGATAGACTTAGGTAAGGTTATATTGAATAGAGCACACTCCTTTGAGCATATAAATCACCCATCACCCTCTCCTCACGTAGCAAATTTCCACCCTAAGGGTGTGTATTGCTACTATCACCCGCACTTAAACTTAGGTGTAGGGAAAACCTCCCCTTTATCCGTTAAATAAGGGTAGAGTCAGGCTCGTGACTCGAACAAAAACAAGCGCTTCTTGGGAGGCAACCCATGTGTTTTTCCTTTTTCATTTTTATTTGTGTGTCATATATCTTTTATTAATTGTTTATTCTCATGTTTGAATTTGTAAAAATGCTTTATTTTGTTTTTAACCTCGTCTTAATTGCATATAAAGGTATTTTACATAAGGGATAAATGTAGGGAGGATTACACACGTTTTCAAAAGAAACGTAAACATGAGAATAACAATTAACTAAAAGATATTTATGTTTAATAAGAACTGTACTGTTGTTGGACATATATATATATATATGTTAGCGTGACATAAATGAAAATTCGGGACATAAATGAAAATGTCACGTACGACTACCAAGTATTTTAACTCACGCTTTAAGTCGTTTTATGTCACGTTTTTTTGTAAACTCGACATATATTTATGTCCAAATAAAATATAAGTTCTATGTTTGGTTCACCAAGCCTACGAAAACAAGAACCGTGTTTACCAAAACAAGAACCGTTTGTCTTCCTTACGGTTCTTCGTATGGTTTTTATGGTGGACCAGAATTAGAACACTGGTTATATAAATGTTAGCGTTTGATTCGATAACAACACCAAAAGTAGAACTGTTCTGTTGTTGGTCTGTGTTTGGTTCAGAAACACACCAAAATTACAACTGTACTGTTGTTGGACATATATATATATATGTTAGCGTGACATAAATGAAAATGCGTGACATAAATGAAAATGTCACGTACGACTACCAAGTATTTTAACTCACACTTTAAGTCGTTTTATGTCACGTTTTTTTGTAAACTCGACATAAATTTATGTCCAAATTAAAAATAAGTTCTAGTTTTGGTTCTCCAAGCCTACCAAAAAAAGAAACGTTTGTCTTCCAAGTTAAAAATAAGTTCTATTTTTGGTTCACAAAGACTACCAAAACAAGAACCGTTTCTCTTCCAAGTTTAAAGGAAGATCTATTTTTGGTTCACAAGGCCTACCAAAATAAGAACAATTTGTCTTCATTCCGGTTCTTTTTATGGTTTATATGGTGGACCAAAATTAGAACACCGGTTATGTACTGTGTTTGATTCGATAATAACACCAAAATAAGAAATGTACTGTTGTTGGACATATATATATATGTTAGCGTGACATAAATGAAAATGCGTGACATAAATGAAAATGTCACGTACGACTACTAAGTAGTTTAACTCACGCTTTAAGTCGTTTTATGTCACGTTCTTTTGTAAACTCGACATATATTTATGTCCAAATTAAATGTAAGTTCTATTTTTGGTTCACCAAGCCTACGAAGACAAGAACCGTTTGTCTTCCAAGTTAAAATGAAGTTCATTTTTTGGTTCATCATGCCTACCAAAACCAGAACCGTTTGTCTTCCAAGTTAAAATGAAGTTCATTTTTTGGTTCACCATTCCTACCAAAACCAGAACCGTTTGTCTTCCTTACGGTTCTTCTTATGGTTTGTATTGTGGACAATAATTAGAACACCGGTTATGTAGTGTGTTTGATTCGATAATAACACTAAAAGTAGAACAAGAACCGTTTCTCTTCCAAGTTAAAAGGAAGTTCTATTTAAGTCGTTTTATATCACGTTTTTTTGTAAACTCGACATACATTAATGTCCAAATTAAATTTGAGTTCTATTTTTGGTTCACCAATCCTCCGAAAACAAGAACCGTTTGTCTTCCAAGTTAAAATGAAGTTCAATGTTTGGTTCATCATGCCTACCAAAAAAAGAACCGATTGTCTTCCTTACGGTTCTTCGTATGGCTTGTATGGTGTACCAGAATTAGAACACTGGTTATGTAAATGTTAGCGTTTGATTCGATGAAAACACCAAAAGTAGAACTGTTCTGTTGTTGGTCTATTGTTGGTTCAGAAAAACACCAAAATAAGAACTGGACTGTTGTTGGACATATATATATATATATATATATGTTAGCTTGACATAAATGAAAATGCTTGACATAAATGAAAATGTCACGTACGACTACCAAGTATTTTAACTCACACTTTAAGTCGTTTTATGTCACTTTTTTTGTAAACTCGACATAAATTTATGTCCAAATTAAAAATAAGTTCTATTTTTGGTTCTCCAATCCTACCAAAATAAGAAACGTTTGTCTTCCAAGTTAAAAAGAAGTTCTATTTTTGGTTCACCAAGTCTACCCAAACTAGAACCGTTTGTCCTACAAGTTAAAAGGAAGTTCTGTGTTTGGTTCACAAATCCTACCAACAAAAGAACCGTTTGTCTTCCTTACGGTTCTTTTTATGGTTTATATGGTTGACCATAATTAGAACACCGGTTATGTATTGTGTTTGATTCGATAATAAAACCAAAATAAGAACTGTACTGTTGTTGGACATATATATATATATGTTAGCGTGACATAAATGAAAATGCGGGACATAAATGAAAATGTCACGTACGACTACCAAGTATTTTAACTCACCCTTTAAGTCGTTTTATGTCACGTTTTTTTGTAAACTCGACATATATTTATGTCCAAATAAAATATAAGTTCTATGTTTGGTTCACCAAGCCTACGAAAACAAGAACCGTTTGTCTTCCAAGTTAAAAAGAAGTTCCGTTTTTGGTTAACCATGCCTACCAAAACAAGAACCGTTTGTCTTCCTTACGGTTCTTCGTATGGTTTTTATGGTGGACCAGAATTAGAACACTGGTTATATAAATGTTAGCGTTTGATTCGATAACAACACCAAAAGTAGAACTGTTCTGTTGTTGGTCTGTGTTTGGTTCAGAAAAACACCAAAATTACAACTGTACTGTTGTTGGACATATATATATATATGTTAGCGTGACATAAATGAAAATGCGTGACATAAATGAAAATGTCACGTACGACTACCAAGTATTTTAACGAATCATTTGCAAACACCGAATCATTGAAAAAAAGGATCGAAATTATGTTACCATAATAGATCAAGAAGAAGTTTAGTAAAAAACCATAGACCACTGGTGTTCTAAAATATATTAACGGTGATCTATGGTTTGTTTGTTCATCAGATTACGTCTTTGTGCACCGCAAAATACAATTATATTTAAATAAAGAAACATGTCCACGTGTAATTACTTGGTTTTCGTATTAGTTTTCCCTCCCATTTGTCATTCAAACTATTCATTTCCAAACACCTTGATGTTCTTATTGGTTTTCCCTCACAGTTGTAGGCAAAAACTTTAACTTTTCTTATCAAATTGCTTCATATCCTCTCCCCTGTTTTTTTTTCAAACCAATCATTTGTAAACACTGAATCATTGAAAAAAAGGATCGAAATGAGTGAACTTGGAATGACCCGGGTATCACTTGCCCGGTATCATATTTCTTAGTTTTGAGTGTTGCTTGTTGACCTTTTTCCTAAAGGGTTAACTTTTGTAATTATTTTCTCACCTATTTAATATAATATATATATATATATATATATATATATATATATATATATATATATATATATAAATAATAACACTAATAAAATGTTTATTGTAGGAATTTTTGGAGATGATGATGCTCAAGCTCGTATGAATTATGATAAAAAAAAAAAAAAAAAAAAAAAGGATCAAATTTCTTGTAGGCAAAACCTTTAACTTTTCTTATCAAATTTCTTATCTTTCTTATTTTATTAGGTTTGAAAAAAAAAACAGGGGAGAGGATATGAAGCAATTTGATAAGAAAAGTTAAAGTTTTTGCCTACAACTGGGAGGGAAAACCAATAAGAAAATCAAGGTGTTTGGAAATGAATAGTTTGAATGACAAATGGGAGGGAAAACTAATACGAAAGCCAAGTAATTACACGTGGACATGTTTCTTTATTTAAATATAATTGTATTTTGCGGTGCACACAGACGTAATCTGATGAACAAACTAATAAAGTATCCTATCACATCTTTTTTTTCAAACCAATCATTTGCAAACACTGAATCATTGAAAAAAAGTATCGAAATGAGTGATCTTGGAAAGACCCGGGTATCACTTGCCCGGTATAATATATCTTGGTTTTTAAGTGTTGCTTGTTGACCTTTTTCTTAAAGGGTTAACTTTTACAATTATTTTCTCACCTATTTTCATATATATATAAGTCCAAAAATCCCTACAATAAATATTTTATTAGTGTTATTATACAATATATACTATATAATAACTCTAATAAAATGTTTATTGTAGGGATTTTCAGAGATGATGATGCTCAAGCTGGTATGATTGATGATCAAAAAAGGATCAAATTTCTTCTAGGCAAAAACTTTAACTTTTCTTATCAAATTTCTTCATATCCTCTCACCTCTCATTTTTCAAACGAATCATTTGCAAACACCGAATCATTGAAAAAAAGGATCGAAATTATGTTACCATAATAGATTAAGAAGAAGTTTAGTAAAAAACCATAGACCACTGGTGTTATAAAATATATTAACGGTGATCTATGGTTTGTTTGTTCATCAGATTACGTCTGTGTGCACCGCAAAATACAATTATATTTAAATAAAGAAACATGTCCACGTGTAATTACTTGGCTTTCGTATTAGTTTTCCCTCCCATTTGTCATTCAAACTATTCATTTCCAAACACCTTGATGTTCTTATTGGTTTTCCCTCCCAGTTGTAGGCAAAAACTTTAACTTTTCTTATCAAATTGCTTCATATCCTCTCCCCTGTTTTTTTTTTTTCAAACCAATCATTTGTAAACACTGAATCATTGAAAAAAAGGATCGAAATGAGTGAACTTGAAATGACCCGGGTATCACTTGCCCGGTATCATATATCTTAGTTTTGAGTGTTGCTTGTTGACCTTTTTCCTAAAGGGTTGACTTTTGTAATTATTTTCTCACCTATTTAATATATAAAATATATATATATATAATAACACTAATAAAATGTTTATTTTAGGAATTTTTGGAGATGATGATGCTCAAACTCGTATGAATTATGATAAAAAAAAAGGATCAAATTTCTTGTACGCAAAAACTTTAACTTTTCTTATCAAATTTCTTGTAGGCAAAAACTTTAACTTTTCTTATCAAATTTCTTCATATCCTATCACATCTTTTTTTTCAAACCAATCATTTGCAAACACTGAATCATTGAAAAAAAGTATCGAAATGAGTGATCTTGGAAAGACCCGGGTATCACTTGCCCGGTATAATATATCTTGATTTTTAAGTGTTGCTTGTTGACCTTTTTCTTAAAGGGTTATCTTTTACAATTATTTTCTCACCTATTTTGATATATATATATATAAGTCCAAAAATCCCTACAATAAATATTTTATTAGTGTTATTATAAAATATATACTATATAATAACTCTAATAAAATGTTTATTGTAGGGATTTTTAGAGATGATGATGCTCAAGCTGGTATAATTGATGATCAAAAAAGGATCAAATTTCTTCTAGGCAAAAACTTTAACTTTTATTATCAAATTTCTTCATATCCTCTCACCTGTTTTTTTTTTTCAAACCAATCATTTGTAAACACTGAATCATTGAAAAAAAGGATCGAAATGAGTGAACTTTGAATGACCCAGGTATCACTTTCCCGGTATCATATATCTTAGTAAATTAAAATAATAAGTAGTGAGAAGTGACTAAAATCACACATTTGAGATGCAACGACTTTCATTAGATGCATTTCTATTCATCTAGATGCACCATATGGAGTTTCAAAACTTAATTTAATGTGTAGTTACTTCTTATCCTTCTTATTTTAAGGAAACTTCTCATTTGATTCAAACTATATATATATATATATATATATATATATATATATATATAATAACACTAATAAAATGTTTATTGTAGGAATTTTTGGAGATGATGATGCTCAAGCTCGTATGAATGATGATAAAAAAAAAATATCAAATTTCTTGTAGGCAAAAACTTTAACTTTTCTTATCAAATTTCTTCATATCCTCTCCCCTGTTTTTTTTTTCAAACCAATCATTTGCAAACACCGAATCATTGAAAAAAAGTATCAGAATCAGTAATCTTGGAAAGACCCGGGTATCACTTGCCCGGTATAATATATCTTGGTTTTAAGTGTTGCTTGTTGACCTTTTTCTTAAAGGGTTAACTTTTACAATTATTTTCTCACCTATTTTGATATATATATATATATATATATATATATATATATATATATATGTCCAAAAATCCCTACAATAAATATTTTATTAGTGTTATTGTAGGGATTTTTAGTTTTTCCTACAATAAATATTTTATTAGGTTTGACTTTTGTAATTATTTTCTCACCTATTTAATACTACCTCCGTCCCAAATTATAAGTCCAGTTTGACTTTTTGACTCGAACTTTGACCTTAAATATTTTTGTTTGTATTACATAATACTTGATGCAAAATATATAAATGGATTATGTTTTAAATGTATTTTCATTTGGTATAATTTTCATCAAGTGTTATATAATACAAACGAAAATATTTAAGGTCAAAGTTCGAGTCAAAAAGTCAAAATGGACTTAAATTTTGGGACGGAGGGAGTATATAATATATATATATATATATATATATATATATATATATATATATATATATAAATAATAACACTAATAAAATGTTTATTGTAGGAATTTTTGGAGATGATGATGCTCAAGCTCGTATGAATTATGATAAAAAAAAAAAAAAAAAAAGGATCAAATTTCTTGTAGGCAAAAACTTTAACTTTTCTTATCAAATTTCTTCATATCCTATCACATCTTTTTTTTCAAACCAATCATTTGCAAACACTGAATCATTGAAAAAAAGTATCGAAATGAGTGATCTTGGAAAGACCCGGGTATCACTTGCCCGGTATAATATATCTTGGTTTTTAAGTGTTGCTTGTTGACCTTTTTCTTAAAGGGTTAACTTTTACAATTATTTTCTCACCTATTTTGATATATATATAAGTCCAAAAATCCCTACAATAAATATTTTATTAGTGTTATTATACAATATATACTATATAATAACTCTAATAAAATGTTTATTGTAGGGATTTTCAGAGATGATGATGCTCAAGCTGGTATGATTGATGATCAAAAAAGGATCAAATTTCTTCTAGGCAAAAACTTTAACTTTTCTTATCAAATTTCTTCATATCCTCTCACCTCTCATTTTTCAAACGAATCATTCGCAAACACCGAATCATTGAAAAAAAAGGATCGAAATTATGTTACCATAATAGATTAAGAAGAAGTTTAGTAAAAAACCATAGACCACTGGTGTTATAAAATATATTAACGGTGATCTATGGTTTGTTTGTTCATCAGATTACGTCTGTGTGCACCGCAAAATACAATTATATTTAAATAAAGAAACATGTCCACGTGTAATTACTTGGCTTTCGTATTAGTTTTCCCTCCCATTTGTCATTCAAACTATTCATTTCCAAACACCTTGATGTTCTTATTGGTTTTCCCTCCCAGTTGTAGGCAAAAACTTTAACTTTTCTTATCAAATTGCTTCATATCCTCTCCCCTGTTTTTTTTTTCAAACCAATCATTTGTAAACACTGAATCATTGAAAAAAAGGATCGAAATGAGTGAACTTGAAATGACCCGGGTATCACTTGCCCGGTATCATATATCTTAGTTTTGAGTGTTGCTTGTTGACCTTTTTCCTAAAGGGTTGACTTTTGTAATTATTTTCTCACCTATTTAATATATAAAATATATATATATATAATAACACTAATAAAATGTTTATTTTAGGAATTTTTGGAGATGATGATGCTCAAACTCGTATGAATTATGATAAAAAAAAAAGGATCAAATTTCTTGTACGCAAAAACTTTAACTTTTCTTATCAAATTTCTTGTAGGCAAAAACTTTAACTTTTCTTATCAAATTTCTTCATATCCTATCACATCTTTTTTTTCAAACCAATCATTTGCAAACACTGAATCATTGAAAAAAAGTATCGAAATGAGTGATCTTGGAAAGACCCGGGTATCACTTGCCCGGTATAATATATCTTGGTTTTTAAGTGTTGCTTGTTGACCTTTTTCTTAAAGGGTTAACTTTTACAATTATTTTCTCACCTATTTTGATATATATATATATAAGTCCAAAAATCCCTACAATAAATATTTTATTAGTGTTATTATAAAATATATACTATATAATAACTCTAATAAAATGTTTATTGTAGGGATTTTTAGAGATGATGATGCTCAAGCTGGTATAATTGATGATCAAAAAAGGATCAAATTTCTTCTAGGCAAAAACTTTAACTTTTATTATCAAATTTCTTCATATCTTCTCACCTGTTTTTTTTTTCAAACCAATCATTTGTAAACACTGAATCATTGAAAAAAAGGATCGAAATGAGTGAACTTGAAATGACCCGGGTATCACTTGCCCGGTATCATATATCTTAGTTTTGAGTGTTGCTTGTTGACCTTTTTCCTAAAGGGTTGACTTTTGTAATTATTTTATCACCTATTTAATATATAAAATATATATATATATAATAACACTAATAAAATGTTTATTTTAGGAATTTTTGGAGATGATGATGCTCAAACTCGTATGAATTATGATAAAAAAAAAGGATCAAATTTCTTGTACGCAAAAACTTTAACTTTTCTTATCAAATTTCTTGTAGGCAAAAACTTTAACTTTTCTTATCAAATTTCTTCATATCCTATCACATCTTTTTTTTCAAACCAATCATTTGCAAACACTGAATCATTGAAAAAAAGTATCGAAATGAGTGATCTTGGAAAGACCCGGGTATCACTTGCCCGGTATAATATATCTTGGTTTTTAAGTGTTGCTTGTTGACCTTTTTCTTAAAGGGTTAACTTTTACAATTATTTTCTCACCTATTTTGATATATATATATATAAGTCCAAAAATCCCTACAATAAATATTTTATTAGTGTTATTATAAAATATATACTATATAATAACTCTAATAAAATGTTTATTGTAGGGATTTTTAGAGATGATGATGCTCAAGCTGGTATAATTGATGATCAAAAAAGGATCAAATTTCTTCTAGGCAAAAACTTTAACTTTTATTATCAAATTTCTTCATATCCTCTCACCTGTTTTTTTTTTTTCAAACCAATCATTTGTAAACACTGAATCATTGAAAAAAAGGATCGAAATGAGTGAACTTTGAATGACCCAGGTATCACTTTCCCGGTATCATATATCTTAGTAAATTAAAATAAGAAGTAGTGAGAAGTGACTAAAATCACACATTTGAGATGCAACGACTTTCATTAGATGCATTTCTATTCATCTAGATGCACCATATGGAGTTTCAAAACTTAATTTAATGTGTAGTTACTTCTTATCCTTCTTATTTTAAGGAAACTTCTCATTTGATTAAAACTATATATATATATATATATATATATATATATATATATATATATATATATATATATATATATATATATATATATATATATATATATATATATATATATATAATAACACTAATAAAATGTTTATTGTAGGAATTTTTGGAGATGATGATGCTCAAGCTCGTATGAATGATGATAAAAAAAAAATATCAAATTTCTTGTAGGCAAAAACTTTAACTTTTCTTATCAAATTTCTTCATATCCTCTCCCCTGTTTTTTTTTTTTTCAAACCAATCATTTGCAAACACCGAATCATTGAAAAAAAGTATCGGAATCAGTAATCTTGGAAAGACCCGGGTATCACTTGCCCGGTATAATATATCTTGGTTTTAAGTGTTGCTTGTTGACCTTTTTCTTAAAGGGTTAACTTTTACAATTATTTTCTCACCTATTTTGATATATCTTATTTTCTCATTTGTAAACACTGAATCATTGAAAAAAAGGATCGAAATGAGTGAACTTGAAATGACCCGGGTATCACTTGCCCGGTATAATATATCTTATTTTCTCATTTGTAAACACTGAATCATTGAAAAAAAGGATCGAAATGAGTGAACTTGAAATGACCCGGGTATCACTTGCCCGGTATCATATATCTTAGTTTTGAGTGTTGCTTGTTGACCTTTTTCCTAAAGGGTTGACTTTTGTAATTATTTTCTCACCTATTTAATATATAAAATATATATATATATAATAACACTAATAAAATGTTTATTTTAGGAATTTTTGGAGATGATGATGCTCAAACTCGTATGAATTATGATAAAAAAAAAAAGGATCAAATTTCTTGTATGCAAAAACTTTAACTTTTCTTATCAAATTTCTTGTAGGCAAAAACTTTAACTTTTCTTATCAAATTTCTTCATATCCTATCACATCTTTTTTTTCAAACCAATCATTTGCAAACACTGAATTATTGAAAAAAAGTATCGAAATGAGTGATCTTGGAAAGACCCGGGTATCACTTGCCCGGTATAATATATCTTGGTTTTTAAGTGTTGCTTGTTGACCTTTTTCTTAAAGGGTTAACTTTTACAATTATTTTCTCACCTATTTTGATATATATATATATAAGTCCAAAAATCCCTACAATAAATATTTTATTAGTGTTATTATAAAATATATACTATATAATAACTCTAATAAAATGTTTATTGTAGGGATTTTTAGAGATGATGATGCTCAAGCTGGTATAATTGATGATCAAAAAAGGATCAAATTTCTTCTAGGCAAAAACTTTAACTTTTATTATCAAATTTCTTCATATCTTCTCACCTGTTTTTTTTTTTCAAACCAATCATTTGTAAACACTGAATCATTGAAAAAAAGGATCGAAATGAGTGAACTTGAAATGACCCGGGTATCACTTGCCCGGTATCATATATCTTAGTTTTGAGTGTTGCTTGTTGACCTTTTTCCTAAAGGGTTGACTTTTGTAATTATTTTATCACCTATTTAATATATAAAATATATATATATATAATAACACTAATAAAATGTTTATTTTAGGAATTTTTGGAGATGATGATGCTCAAACTCGTATGAATTATGATAAAAAAAAAAGGATCAAAT
Organism: Chrysanthemum seticuspe; assembly: GCA_019973895.1. Taxonomy (NCBI): domain Eukaryota; kingdom Viridiplantae; phylum Streptophyta; class Magnoliopsida; order Asterales; family Asteraceae; genus Chrysanthemum; species Chrysanthemum seticuspe. Next base: position 6,215,381 of record BPTQ01000009.1, read on the forward strand.
TTCTTGTACGCAAAAACTTTAACTTTTCTTATCAAATTTCTTGTAGGCAAAAACTTTAACTTTTCTTATCAAATTTCTTCATATCCTATCACATCTTTTTTTTCAAACCAATCATTTGCAAACACTGAATCATTGAAAAAAAGTATCGAAATGAGTGATCTTGGAAAGACCCGGGTATCACTTGCCCGGTATAATATATCTTGATTTTTAAGTGTTGCTTGTTGACCTTTTTCTTAAAGGGTTATCTTTTACAATTATTTTCTCACCTATTTTGATATATATATATATATATAAGTCCAAAAATCCCTACAATAAATATTTTATTAGTGTTATTATAAAATATATACTATATAATAACTCTAATAAAATGTTTATTGTAGGGATTTTTAGAGATGATGATGCTCAAGCTGGTATAATTGATGATCAAAAAAGGATCAAATTTCTTCTAGGCAAAAACTTTAACTTTTATTATCAAATTTCTTCATATCCTCTCACCTGTTTTTTTTTTTCAAACCAATCATTTGTAAACACTGAATCATTGAAAAAAAGGATCGAAATGAGTGAACTTTGAATGACCCAGGTATCACTTTCCCGGTATCATATATCTTAGTAAATTAAAATAATAAGTAGTGAGAAGTGACTAAAATCACACATTTGAGATGCAACGACTTTCATTAGATGCATTTCTATTCATCTAGATGCACCATATGGAGTTTCAAAACTTAATTTAATGTGTAGTTACTTCTTATCCTTCTTATTTTAAGGAAACTTCTCATTTGATTCAAACTATATATATATATATATATATATATATATATATATATATATATATATATATATATATATATATATATATATATATATATAATAACACTAATAAAATGTTTATTGTAGGAATTTTTGGAGATGATGATGCTCAAGCTCGTATGAATGATGATAAAAAAAAAATATCAAATTTCTTGTTGGCAAAAACTTTAACTTTTCTTATCAAATTTCTTCATATCCTCTCCCCTGTTTTTTTTTTTCAAACCAATCATTTGCAAACACCGAATCATTGAAAAAAAGTATCAGAATCAGTAATCTTGGAAAGACCCGGGTATCACTTGCCCGGTATAATATATCTTGGTTTTAAGTGTTGCTTGTTGACCTTTTTCTTAAAGGGTTAACTTTTACAATTATTTTCTCACCTATTTTGATATATATATATATATATATATATATATATATGTCCAAAAATCCCTACAATAAATATTTTATTAGTGTTATTGTAGGGATTTTTAGTTTTTCCTACAATAAATATTTTATTAGGTTTGACTTTTGTAATTATTTTCTCACCTATTTAATACTACCTCCGTCCCAAATTATAAGTCCAGTTTGACTTTTTGACTCGAACTTTGACCTTAAATATTTTTGTTTGTATTACATAATACTTGATGCAAAATATATAAATGGATTATGTTTTAAATGTATTTTCATTTGGTATAATTTTCATCAAGTGTTATATAATACAAACGAAAATATTTAAGGTCAAAGTTCGAGTCAAAAAGTCAAAATGGACTTAAATTTTGGGACGGAGGGAGTATATAATATATATATATATATATATATATATATATATATATATATATATATATATATATATATAAATAATAACACTAATAAAATGTTTATTGTAGGAATTTTTGGAGATGATGATGCTCAAGCTCGTATGAATTATGATAAAAAAAAAAAAAAAAAAAAAGGATCAAATTTCTTGTAGGCAAAAACTTTAACTTTTCTTATCAAATTTCTTCATATCCTATCACATCTTTTTTTTCAAACCAATCATTTGCAAACACTGAATCATTGAAAAAAAGTATCGAAATGAGTGATCTTGGAAAGACCCGGGTATCACTTGCCCGGTATAATATATCTTGGTTTTTAAGTGTTGCTTGTTGACCTTTTTTTTAAAGGGTTAACTTTTACAATTATTTTCTCACCTATTTTGATATATATATAAGTCCAAAAATCCCTACAATAAATATTTTATTAGTGTTATTATACAATATATACTATATAATAACTCTAATAAAATGTTTATTGTAGGGATTTTCAGAGATGATGATGCTCAAGCTGGTATGATTGATGATCAAAAAAGGATCAAATTTCTTCTAGGCAAAAACTTTAACTTTTCTTATCAAATTTCTTCATATCCTCTCACCTCTCATTTTTCAAACGAATCATTTGCAAACACCGAATCATTGAAAAAAAGGATCGAAATTATGTTACCATAATAGATTAAGAAGAAGTTTAGTAAAAAACCATAGACCACTGGTGTTATAAAATATATTAACGGTGATCTATGGTTTGTTTGTTCATCAGATTACGTCTGTGTGCACCGCAAAATACAATTATATTTAAATAAAGAAACATGTCCACGTGTAATTACTTGGCTTTCGTATTAGTTTTCCCTCCCATTTGTCATTCAAACTATTCATTTCCAAACACCTTGATGTTCTTATTGGTTTTCCCTCCCAGTTGTAGGCAAAAACTTTAACTTTTCTTATCAAATTGCTTCATATCCTCTCCCCTGTTTTTTTTTTCAAACCAATCATTTGTAAACACTGAATCATTGAAAAAAAGGATCGAAATGAGTGAACTTGAAATGACCCGGGTATCACTTGCCCGGTATCATATATCTTAGTTTTGAGTGTTGCTTGTTGACCTTTTTCCTAAAGGGTTGACTTTTGTAATTATTTTCTCACCTATTTAATATATAAAATATATATATATATAATAACACTAATAAAATGTTTATTTTAGGAATTTTTGGAGATGATGATGCTCAAACTCGTATGAATTATGATAAAAAAAAAAGGATCAAATTTCTTGTACGCAAAAACTTTAACTTTTCTTATCAAATTTCTTGTAGGCAAAAACTTTAACTTTTCTTATCAAATTTCTTCATATCCTATCACATCTTTTTTTTCAAACCAATCATTTGCAAACACTGAATCATTGAAAAAAAGTATCGAAATGAGTGATCTTGGAAAGACCCGGGTATCACTTGCCCGGTATAATATATCTTGGTTTTTAAGTGTTGCTTGTTGACCTTTTTCTTAAAGGGTTAACTTTTACAATTATTTTCTCACCTATTTTGATATATATATATATAAGTCCAAAAATCCCTACAATAAATATTTTATTAGTGTTATTATAAAATATATACTATATAATAACTCTAATAAAATGTTTATTGTAGGGATTTTTAGAGATGATGATGCTCAAGCTGGTATAATTGATGATCAAAAAAGGATCAAATTTCTTCTAGGCAAAAACTTTAACTTTTATTATCAAATTTCTTCATATCTTCTCACCTGTTTTTTTTTTTCAAACCAATCATTTGTAAACACTGAATCATTGAAAAAAAGGATCGAAATGAGTGAACTTGAAATGACCCGGGTATCACTTGCCCGGTATCATATATCTTAGTTTTGAGTGTTGCTTGTTGACCTTTTTCCTAAAGGGTTGACTTTTGTAATTATTTTCTCACCTATTTAATATATAAAATATATATATATATATAATAACACTAATAAAATGTTTATTTTAGGAATTTTTGGAGATGATGATGCTCAAACTCGTATGAATTATGATAAAAAAAAAAGGATCAAATTTCTTGTACGCAAAAACTTTAACTTTTCTTATCAAATTTCTTGTAGGCAAAAACTTTAACTTTTCTTATCAAATTTCTTCATATCCTATCACATCTTTTTTTTCAAACCAATCATTTGCAAACACTGAATCATTGAAAAAAAGTATCGAAATGAGTGATCTTGGAAAGACCCGGGTATCACTTGCCCGGTATAATATATCTTGGTTTTTAAGTGTTGCTTGTTGACCTTTTTCTTAAAGGGTTAACTTTTACAATTATTTTCTCACCTACTTTGATATATATATATATAAGTCCAAAAATCCCTACAATAAATATTTTATTAGTGTTATTATAAAATATATACTATATAATAACTCTAATAAAATGTTTATTGTAGGGATTTTTAGAGATGATGATGCTCAAGCTGGTATAATTGATGATCAAAAAAGGATCAAATTTCTTCTAGGCAAAAACTTTAACTTTTATTATCAAATTTCTTCATATCTTCTCACCTGTTTTTTTTTTTCAAACCAATCATTTGTAAACACTGAATCATTGAAAAAAAGGATCGAAATGAGTGAACTTGAAATGACCCGGGTATCACTTGCCCGGTATCATATATCTTAGTTTTGAGTGTTGCTTGTTGACCTTTTTCCTAAAGGGTTGACTTTTGTAATTATTTTCTCACCTATTTAATATATAAAATATATATATATATAATAACACTAATAAAATGTTTATTTTAGGAATTTTTGGAGATGATGATGCTCAAACTCGTATGAATTATGATAAAAAAAAAAGGATCAAATTTCTTGTACGCAAAAACTTTAACTTTTCTTATCAAATTTCTTGTAGGCAAAAACTTTAACTTTTCTTATCAAATTTCTTCATATCCTATCACATCTTTTTTTTCAAACCAATCATTTGCAAACACTGAATCATTGAAAAAAAGTATCGAAATGAGTGATCTTGGAAAGACCCGGGTATCACTTGCCCGGTATAATATATCTTGGTTTTTAAGTGTTGCTTGTTGACCTTTTTCTTAAAGGGTTAACTTTTACAATTATTTTCTCACCTATTTTGATATATATATATATAAGTCCAAAAATCCCTACAATAAATATTTTATTAGTGTTATTATAAAATATATACTATATAATAACTCTAATAAAATGTTTATTGTAGGGATTTTTAGAGATGATGATGCTCAAGCTGGTATAATTGATGATCAAAAAAGGATCAAATTTCTTCTAGGCAAAAACTTTAACTTTTATTATCAAATTTCTTCATATCCTCTCACCTGTTTTTTTTTTTCAAACCAATCATTTGTAAACACTGAATCATTGAAAAAAAGGATCGAAATGAGTGAACTTTGAATGACCCAGGTATCACTTTCCCGGTATCATATATCTTAGTAAATTAAAATAAGAAGTAGTGAGAAGTGACTAAAATCACACATTTGAGATGCAACGACTTTCATTAGATGTATTTCTATTCATCTAGATGCACCATATGGAGTTTCAAAACTTAATTTAATGTGTAGTTACTTCTTATCCTTCTTATTTTAAGGAAACTTCTCATTTGATTAAAACTATATATATATATATATATATATATATATATATATATATATAATAACACTAATAAAATGTTTATTGTAGGAATTTTTGGAGATGATGATGCTCAAGCTCGTATGAATGATGATAAAAAAAAAATATCAAATTTCTTGTAGGCAAAAACTTTAACTTTTCTTATCAAATTTCTTCATATCCTCTCCCCTGTTTTTTTTTTCAAACCAATCGTTTGCAAACACCGAATCATTGAAAAAAAGTAACGGAATCAGTAATCTTGGAAAGACCCGGGTATCACTTGCCCGGTATAATATATCTTGGTTTTAAGTGTTGCTTGTTGACCTTTTTCTTAAAGGGTTAACTTTTACAATTATTTTCTCACCTATTTTGATATATATATATATATATATATATATCTATATATATGTCCAAAAATCTCTACAATAAATATTTTATTAGTGTTATTGTAGGGATTTTTAGTTTTTCCTACAATAAATATTTTATTAGGTTTGACTTTTGTAATTATTTTCTCACCTATTTAATATATAATATATATATATATATACATATATATATATAATAACACTAATAAAATGTTTATTGTAGGAATTTTTGGAGATGATGATGCTCAAGCTCGTATGAATTATGATAAAAAAAAAAAAAAAAAAAAAAAAAAAAGGATCAAATTTCTTGTAGGCAAAAACTTTAACTTTTCTTATCAAATTTCTTCATATCCTATCACATCTTTTTTTTCAAACCAATCATTTGCAAACACTGAATCATTGAAAAAAAGTATCGAAATGAGTGATCTTGGAAAGACCCGGGTATCACTTGCCCGGTATAATATATCTTGGTTTTTAAGTGTTGCTTGTTGACCTTTTTCTTAAAGGGTTAACTTTTACAATTATTTTCTCACCTATTTTGATATATATATATGTCCAAAAATCCCTACAATAAATATTTTATTAGTGTTATTATACAATATATACTATATAATAACTCTAATAAAACGTTTATTGTAGGGATTTTTGGAGATGATGATGCTCAAGTTGGTATGATTGATGATCAAAAAAGGATCAAATTTCTTCTAGGCAAAAACTTTAACTTTTCTTATCAAATTTCTTCATATCCTCTCACCTCTCATTTTTCAAACGAATCATTTGCAAACACCGAATCATTGAAAAAAAGGATCGAAATTATGTTACCATAATAGATCAAGAAGAAGTTTAGTAAAAAACCATAGACCACTGGTGTTATAAAATATATTAACGGTGATCTATGGTTTGTTTGTTCATCAGATTACGTCTGTGTGCACCGCAAAATACAATTATATTTAAATAAAGAAACATGTCCACGTGTAATTACTTGGCTTTCGTATTAGTTTTCCCTCCCATTTGTCATTCAAACTATTCATTTCCAAACACCTTGATGTTCTTATTGGTTTTCCCTCCCAGTTGTAGGCAAAAACTTTAACTTTTCTTATCAAATTGCTTCATATCTTCTCCCCTGTTTTTTTTTCAAACCAATCATTTGTAAACACTGAATCATTGAAAAAAAGGATCGAAATGAGTGAACTTGAAATGACCCGGGTATCACTTGCCCGGTATCATATATCTTAGTTTTGAGTGTTGCTTGTTGACCTTTTTCCTAAAGGGTTGACTTTTGTAATTATTTTCTCACCTATTTAATATATAAAATATATATATATATATATAATAACACTAATAAAATGTTTATTTTAGGAATTTTTGGAGATGATGATGCTCAAACTCGTATGAATTATGATAAAAAAAAAAGGATCAAATTTCTTGTAGGCAAAAACTTTAACTTTTCTTATCAAATTTCTTGTAGGCAAAAACTTTAACTTTTCTTATCAAATTTCTTCATATCCTATCACATCTTTTTTTTCAAACCAATCATTTGCAAACACTGAATCATTGAAAAAAAGTATCGAAATGAGTGATCTTGGAAAGACCCGGGTATCACTTGCCCGGTATAATATATCTTGGTTTTTAAGTGTTGCTTGTTGACCTTTTTCTTAAAGGGTTAACTTTTACAATTATTTTCTCACCTATTTTGATATATATATATAAGTCCGAAAATCCCTACAATAAATATTTTATCAGTGTTATTATACAAAAAAAGGATCGAAATGAGTGAACTTTGAATGACCCAGGTATCACTTTCCCGGTATCATATATCTTAGTAAATTAAAATAAGAAGTAGTGAGAAGTGCCTAAAATCACACATTTGAGATGCAACGACTTTCATTAGATGCATTTCTATTCATCTAGATGCACCATATGGAGTTTCAAAACTTAATTTAATGTGTAGTTACTTCTTATCCTTCTTATTTTAAGGAAACTTCTCATTTGATCCAAACTATATATATATATATATATATATATATATATATATATATATATATATATATATATATATATATATATATATATCTATATATATATATATATATATATATATATATATATATATATATAATAACACTAATAAAATGTTTATTGTAGGAATTTTTGGAGATGATGATGCTCAAGCTCGTATGAATGATGATAAAAAAAAAATTATCAAATTTCTTGTAGGCAAAAACTTTAACTTTTCTTATCAAATTTCTTCATATCCTCTTTTTTTTTCAAACCAATCATTTGCAAACACCGAATCATTGAAAAAAAGTATCGGAATCAGTAATCTTGGAAAGACCCGGGTATCACTTGCCCGGTATAATATATCTTGGTTTTAAGTGTTGCTTGTTGACCTTTTTCTTAAAGGGTTAACTTTTACAATTATTTTCTCACCTATATATATATATATATATATATATATATATATATATATATATATATATATATATATATATATATATATATATATATATTTATATATATATATATATATATATATATATATATATATATATATATATATATATATATATATATATATGTCCAAAAATCCCTACAATAAATATTTTATTAGTGTTATTATACAATATATACTATATAATAACTCTAATAAAACGTTTATTGTAGGGATTTTTGGAGATGATGATGCTCAAGTTGGTATGATTGATGATCAAAAAAGGATCAAATTTCTTCTAGGCAAAAACTTTAACTTTTCTTATCAAATTTCTTCATATCCTCTCACCTCTCATTTTTCAAACGAATCATTTGCAAACACCGAATCATTGAAAAAAAGGATCGAAATTATGTTACCATAATAGATCAAGAAGAAGTTTAGTAAAAAACCATAGACCACTGGTGTTATAAAATATATTAACGGTGATCTATAGTTTGTTTGTTCATCAGATTACGTCTTTGTGCACCGCAAAATACAATTATATTTAAATAAAGAAACATGTCCACGTGTAATTACTTGGTTTTCGTATTAGTTTTCCCTCCCATTTGTCATTCAAACTATTCATTTCCAAACACCTTGATGTTCTTATTGGTTTTCCCTCACAGTTGTAGGCAAAAACTTTAACTTTTCTTATCAAATTGCTTCATATCCTCTCCCCTGTTTTTTTTTTCAAACCAATCATTTGTAAACACTGAATCATTGAAAAAAAGGATCGAAATGAGTGAACTTGGAATGACCCGGGTATCACTTGCCCGGTATCATATATCTTAGTTTTGAGTGTTGCTTGTTGACCTTTTTCCTAAAGGGTTGACTTTTGTAATTATTTTCTCACCTATTTTATATAATATATATATATATATATATATATATATATATATATATATATATATATATATATATATATAATAACACTAATAAAATGTTTGTTGTAGGAATTTTTGGAGATGATGATGCTCAAGCACGTATGAATTATGATAAAAAAAAAAAAAAAAAAAAAAAAAAAAAAGGATCAAATTTCTTGTAGGCAAAAACTTTAACTTTTCTTAACAAATTTCTTCATATCTTATCACATCTTTTTTTTCAAACCAATCATTTGCAAACACTGAATCATTGAAAAAAAGTATCGAAATGAGTGATCTTGGAAAGACCCGGGTATCACTTGCCCGGTATAATATATCTTGGTTTTTAAGTGTTGCTTGTTGACCTTTTTCTTAAAGGGTTAACTTTTACAATTATTTTCTCACCTATTTTGATATATATATAAGTCCAAAAATCCCTACAATAAATATTTTATTAGTGTTATTATACAATATATACTATATAATAACTCTAATAAAATGTTTATTGTAGGGATTTTTAGAGATGATGATGCTCAAGCTGGTATGATTAATGATCAAAAAAGGATCAAATTTCTTCTAGGCAAAAACTTTAACTTTTCTTATCAAATTTCTTCATATCCTCTCACCTCTCATTTTTCAAACGAATCATTTGCAAACACCGAATCATTGAAAAAAAGGATCGAAATTATGTTACCATAATAGATTAAGAAGTTTAGTAAAAAACCATAGACCACTGGTGTTATAAAATATATTAACGGTGATCTATAGTTTGTTTGTTCATCAGATTACGTCTTTGTGCACCGCAAAATACAATTATATTTAAATAAAGAAACATGTCCACGTGTAATTACTTGGTTTTCGTATTAGTTTTCCCTCCCATTTGTCATTCAAACTATTCATTTCCAAACACCTTGATGTTCTTATTGGTTTTCCCTCACAGTTGTAGGCAAAAACTTTAACTTTTCTTATCAAATTGCTTCATATCCTCTCCCCTGTTTTTTTTTTTTTTCAAACCAATCATTTGTAAACACTGAATCATTGAAAAAAAGGATCGAAATGAGTGAACTTGGAATGACCCGGGTATCACTTGCCCGGTATCATATATCTTAGTTTTGAGTGTTGCTTGTTGACCTTTTTCCTAAAGGGTTGACTTTTGTAATTATTTTCTCACCTATTTAATATAATATATATATATATATATATATATATATATATATAATAACACTAATAAAATGTTTGTTGTAGGAATTTTTGGAGATGATGATGCTCAAGCACGTATGAATTATGATAAAAAAAAAAAAAAAAAGGATCAAATTTCTTGTAGGCAAAAACTTTAACTTTTCTTATCAAATTTCTTCATATCCTCTTTTTTTTTCAAACCAATCATTTGCAAACACCGAATCATTGAAAAAAAGTATCGGAATCAGTAATCTTGGAAAGACCCGGGTATCACTTGCCCGGTATAATATATCTTGGTTTTAAGTGTTGCTTGTTGACCTTTTTCTTAAAGGGTTAACTTTTACAATTATTTTCTCACCTATATATATATATATATATATATATATATATATATATATATATATATATATATATATATATATATATATATATATATATATATATTTATATATATATATATATATATATATATATATATATATATATATATATATATGTCCAAAAATCCCTACAATAAATATTTTATTAGTGTTATTATACAATATATACTATATAATAACTCTAATAAAACGTTTATTGTAGGGATTTTTGGAGATGATGATGCTCAAGTTGGTATGATTGATGATCAAAAAAGGATCAAATTTCTTCTAGGCAAAAACTTTAACTTTTCTTATCAAATTTCTTCATATCCTCTCACCTCTCATTTTTCAAACGAATCATTTGCAAACACCGAATCATTGAAAAAAAGGATCGAAATTATGTTACCATAATAGATCAAGAAGAAGTTTAGTAAAAAACCATAGACCACTGGTGTTATAAAATATATTAACGGTGATCTATAGTTTGTTTGTTCATCAGATTACGTCTTTGTGCACCGCAAAATACAATTATATTTAAATAAAGAAACATGTCCACGTGTAATTACTTGGTTTTCGTATTAGTTTTCCCTCCCATTTGTCATTCAAACTATTCATTTCCAAACACCTTGATGTTCTTATTGGTTTTCCCTCACAGTTGTAGGCAAAAACTTTAACTTTTCTTATCAAATTGCTTCATATCCTCTCCCCTGTTTTTTTTTTTTTTCAAACCAATCATTTGTAAACACTGAATCATTGAAAAAAAGGATCGAAATGAGTGAACTTGGAATGACCCGGGTATCACTTGCCCGGTATCATATATCTTAGTTTTGAGTGTTGCTTGTTGACCTTTTTCCTAAAGGGTTGACTTTTGTAATTATTTTCTCACCTATTTATATATATATATATATATATATATATATATATATATATATATATATATATAATAACACTAATAAAATGTTTGTTGTAGGAATTTTTGGAGATGATGATGCTCAAGCACGTATGAATTATGATAAAAAAAAAAAAAAAAAAAAAAAAAAAAAAGGATCAAATTTCTTGTAGGCAAAAACTTTAACTTTTCTTATCAAATTTCTTCATATCCTATCACATCTTTTTTTTCAAACCAATCATTTGCAAACACTGAATCATTGAAAAAAAGTATCGAAATGAGTGATCTTGGAAAGACCTGGGTATCACTTGCCCGGTATAATATATCTTGGTTTTTAAGTGTTGCTTGTTGACCTTTTTCTTAAAGGGTTAACTTTTACAATTATTTTCTCACCTATTTTGATATATATATAAGTCCAAAAATCCCTACAATAAATATTTTATTAGTGTTATTATACAATATATACTATATAATAACTCTAATAAAATGTTTATTGTAGGGATTTTTAGAGATGATGATGCTCAAGCTGGTATGATTAATGATCAAAAAAGGATCAAATTTCTTCTAGGTAAAAACTTTAACTTTTCTTATCAAATTTCTTCATATCCTCTCACCTCTCATTTTTCAAACGAATCATTTGCAAACACCGAATCATTGAAAAAAAGGATCGAAATTATGTTACCATAATAGATTAAGAAGTTTAGTAAAAAACCATAGACCACTGGTGTTATAAAATATATTAACGGTGATCTATGGTTTGTTTGTTCATCAGATTACGTCTGTGTGCACCGCAAAATACAATTATATTTAAATAAAGAAACATGTCCACGTGTAATTACTTGGCTTTCGTATTAGTTTTCCCTCCCATTTGTCATTCAAACTATTCATTTCCAAACACCTTGATGTTCTTATTGGTTTTCCCTCCCAGTTGTAGGCAAAAACTTTAACTTTTCTTATCAAATTGCTTCATATCCTCTCCCCTGTTTTTTTTTCAAACCAATCATTTGTAAACACTGAATCATTGAAAAAAAGGATCGAAATGAGTGAACTTGAAATGCCCCGGGTATCACTTGCCCGGTATCATATATCTTAGTTTTGAGTGTTGCTTGTTGACCTTTTTCCTAAAGGGTTGACTTTTGTAATTATTTTCTCACCTATTTAATATATAAAATATATATATATATATAATAACACTAATAAAATGTTTATTTTAGGAATTTTTGGAGATGATGATGCTCAAACTCGTATGAATTATGATAAAAAAAAAAGGATCAAATTTCTTGTAGGCAAAAACTTTAACTTTTCTTATCAAATTTCTTGTAGGCAAAAACTTTAACTTTTCTTATCAAATTTCTTCATATCCTATCACATCTTTTTTTTCAAACCAATCATTTGCAAACACTGAATCATTGAAAAAAAGTATCGAAATGAGTGATCTTGGAAAGACCCGGGTATCACTTGCCCGGTATAATATATCTTGGTTTTTAAGTGTTGCTTGTTGACCTTTTTCTTAAAGGGTTAACTTTTACAATTATTTTCTCACCTATTTTGATATATATATATATAAGTCCGAAAATCCCTACAATAAATATTTTATCAGTGTTATTATACAAAAAAAGGATCGAAATGAGTGAACTTTGAATGACCCAGGTATCACTTTCCCGGTATCATATATCTTAGTAAATTAAAATAAGAAGTAGTGAGAAGTGACTAAAATCACACATTTGAGATGCAACGACTTTCATTAGATGCATTTCTATTCATCTAGATGCACCATATGGAGTTTCAAAACTTAATTTAATGTGTAGTTACTTCTTATCCTTCTTATTTTAAGGAAACTTCTCATTTGATCCAAACTATATATATATATATATATATATATATATATATATATATATATATCTATATATATATATATATATATATATATAATAACACTAATAAAATGTTTATTGTAGGAATTTTTGGAGATGATGATGCTCAAGCTCGTATGAATGATGATAAAAAAAAAATTATCAAATTTCTTGTAGGCAAAAACTTTAACTTTTCTTATCAAATTTCTTCATATCCTCTTTTTTTTTCAAACCAATCATTTGCAAACACCGAATCATTGAAAAAAAGTATCGGAATCAGTAATCTTGGAAAGACCCGGGTATCACTTGCCCGGTATAATATATCTTGGTTTTAAGTGTTGCTTGTTGACCTTTTTCTTAAAGGGTTAACTTTTACAATTATTTTCTCACCTATATATATATATATATATATATATATATATATATATATATATATATATATATTTATATATATATATATATATATATATATATATATGTCCAAAAATCCCTACAATAAATATTTTATTAGTGTTATTATACAATATATACTATATAATAACTCTAATAAAACGTTTATTGTAGGGATTTTTGGAGATGATGATGCTCAAGTTGGTATGATTGATGATCAAAAAAGGATCAAATTTCTTCTAGGCAAAAACTTTAACTTTTCTTATCAAATTTCTTCATATCCTCTCACCTCTCATTTTTCAAACGAATCATTTGCAAACACCGAATCATTGAAAAAAAGGATCGAAATTATGTTACCATAATAGATCAAGAAGAAGTTTAGTAAAAAACCATAGACCACTGGTGTTATAAAATATATTAACGGTGATCTATAGTTTGTTTGTTCATCAGATTACGTCTTTGTGCACCGCAAAATACAATTATATTTAAATAAAGAAACATGTCCACGTGTAATTACTTGGTTTTCGTATTAGTTTTCCCTCCCATTTGTCATTCAAACTATTCATTTCCAAACACCTTGATGTTCTTATTGGTTTTCCCTCACAGTTGTAGGCAAAAACTTTAACTTTTCTTATCAAATTGCTTCATATCCTCTCCCCTGTTTTTTTTTTTCAAACCAATCATTTGTAAACACTGAATCATTGAAAAAAAGGATCGAAATGAGTGAACTTGGAATGACCCGGGTATCACTTGCCCGGTATCATATATCTTAGTTTTGAGTGTTGCTTGTTGACCTTTTTCCTAAAGGGTTGACTTTTGTAATTATTTTCTCACCTATTTTATATAATATATATATATATATATATATATATATATATATATATATATATATATATATATAATAACACTAATAAAATGTTTGTTGTAGGAATTTTTGGAGATGATGATGCTCAAGCACGTATGAATTATGATAAAAAAAAAAAAAAAAAAAAAAAAAAAGGATCAAATTTCTTGTAGGCAAAAACTTTAACTTTTCTTATCAAATTTCTTCATATCCTATCACATCTTTTTTTTCAAACCAATCATTTGCAAACACTGAATCATTGAAAAAAAGTATCGAAATGAGTGATCTTGGAAAGACCCGGGTATCACTTGCCCGGTATAATATATCTTGGTTTTTAAGTGTTGCTTGTTGACCTTTTTCTTAAAGGGTTAACTTTTACAATTATTTTCTCACCTATTTTGATATATATATAAGTCCAAAACTCCCTACAATAAATATTTTATTAGTGTTATTATACAATATATACTATATAATAACTCTAATAAAATGTTTATTGTAGGGATTTTTAGAGATGATGATGCTCAAGCTGGTATGATTAATGATCAAAAAAGGATCAAATTTCTTCTAGGCAAAAACTTTAACTTTTCTTATCAAATTTCTTCATATCCTCTCACCTCTCATTTTTCAAACGAATCATTTGCAAACACCGAATCATTGAAAAAAAGGATCGAAATTATGTTACCATAATAGATTAAGAAGTTTAGTAAAAAACCATAGACCACTGGTGTTATAAAATATATTAACGGTGATCTATAGTTTGTTTGTTCATCAGATTACGTCTTTGTGCACCGCAAAATACAATTATATTTAAATAAAGAAACATGTCCACGTGTAATTACTTGGTTTTCGTATTAGTTTTCCCTCCCATTTGTCATTCAAACTATTCATTTCCAAACACCTTGATGTTCTTATTGGTTTTCCCTCACAGTTGTAGGCAAAAACTTTAACTTTTCTTATCAAATTGCTTCATATCCTCTCCCCTGTTTTTTTTTTTCAAACCAATCATTTGTAAACACTGAATCATTGAAAAAAAGGATCGAAATGAGTGAACTTGGAATGACCCGGGTATCACTTGCCCGGTATCATATATCTTAGTTTTGAGTGTTGCTTGTTGACCTTTTTCCTAAAGGGTTGACTTTTGTAATTATTTTCTCACCTATTTAATATAATATATATATATATATATATATATATATATATATATATATATATATATATATATATATATATATATATATATATATATAATAACACTAATAAAATGTTTGTTGTAGGAATTTTTGGAGATGATGATGCTCAAGCACGTATGAATTATGATAAAAAAAAAAAAAAAAAAAAAGGATCAAATTTCTTGTAGGCAAAAACTTTAACTTTTCTTATCAAATTTCTTCATATCCTATCACATCTTTTTTTTCAAACCAATCATTTGCAAACACTGAATCATTGAAAAAAAGTATCGAAATGAGTGATCTTGGAAAGACCCGGGTATCACTTGCCCGGTATAATATATCTTGGTTTTTAAGTGTTGCTTGTTGACCTTTTTCTTAAAGGGTTAACTTTTACAATTATTTTCTCACCTATTTTGATATATATATAAGTCCAAAAATCCCTACAATAAATATTTTATTAGTGTTATTATACAATATATACTATATAATAACTCTAATAAAATGTTTATTGTAGGGATTTTTAGAGATGATGATGCTCAAGCTGGTATGATTAATGATCAAAAAAGGATCAAATTTCTTCTAGGTAAAAACTTTAACTTTTCTTATCAAATTTCTTCATATCCTCTCACCTCTCATTTTTCAAACGAATCATTTGCAAACACCGAATCATTGAAAAAAAGGATCGAAATTATGTTACCATAATAGATTAAGAAGTTTAGTAAAAAACCATAGACCACTGGTGTTATAAAATATATTAACGGTGATCTATGGTTTGTTTGTTCATCAGATTACGTCTCTGTGCACCGCTAAATACAATTATATTTAAATAAAGAAACATGTCCACGTGTAATTACTTGGCTTTCGTATTAGTTTTCCCTCCCATTTGTCATTCAAACTATTCATTTCCAAACACCTTGATGTTCTTATTGGTTTTCCCTCCCAGTTGTAGGCAAAAACTTTAACTTTTCTTATCAAATTGCTTCATATCCTCTCCCCTGTTTTTTTTTTCAAACCAATTATTTGTAAACACTGAATCATTGAAAAAAAGGATCGAAATGAGTGAACTTGAAATGACCCGGGTATCACTTGCCCGGTATCATATATCTTAGTTTTGAGTGTTGCTTGTTGACCTTTTTCCTAAAGGGTTGACTTTTGTAATTATTTTCTCACCTATTTAATATATAAAATATATATATATATAATAACACTAATAAAATGTTTATTTTAGGAATTTTTGGAGATGATGATGCTCAAACTCGTATGAATTATGATAAAAAAAAAGGATCAAATTTCTTGTAGGCAAAAACTTTAACTTTTCTTATCAAATTTCTTGTAGGCAAAAACTTTAACTTTTCTTATCAAATTTCTTCATATCCTATCACATCTTTTTTTTCAAACCAATCATTTGCAAACACTGAATCATTGAAAAAAAGTATCGAAATGAGTGATCTTGGAAAGACCCGGGTATCACTTGCCCGGTATAATATATCTTGGTTTTTAAGTGTTGCTTGTTGACCTTTTTCTTAAAGGGTTAACTTTTACAATTATTTTCTCACCTATTTTGATATATATATATAAGTCCAAAAATCCCTACAATAAATATTTTATTAGTGTTATTATACAATATATACTATATAATAACTCTAATAAAATGTTTATTGTAGGGATTTTTAGAGATGATGATGCTCAAGCTGGTATGATTGATGATCAAAAAAGGATCAAATTTCTTCTAGGCAAAAACTTTAACTTTTCTTATCAAATTTCTTCATATCCTCTCACCTCTCATTTTTCAAACGAATCATTTGCAAACACCGAATCATTGAAAAAAAGGATCGAAATTATGTTACCATAATAGATTAAGAAGAAGTTTAGTAAAAAACCATAGACCACTGGTGTTATAAAATATATTAACTGTGATCTATGGTTTGTTTGTTCATCAGATTACGTCTCTGTGCACCGCAAAATACAATTATATTTAAATAAAGAAACATGTCCACGTGTAATTACTTAGCTTTCGTATTAGTTTTCCCTCCCATTTGTCATTCAAACTATTCATTTCCAAACACCTTGATGTTCTTATTGGTTTTCCCTCCCAGTTGTAGGCAAAAACTTTAACTTTTCTTATCAAATTGCTTCATATCCTCTCCCCTGTTTTTTTTTTCAAACCAATTATTTGTAAACACTGAATCATTGAAAAAAAGGATCGAAATGAGTGAACTTGAAATGACCCGGGTATCACTTGCCCGGTATCATATATCTTAGTTTTGAGTGTTGCTTGTTGACCTTTTTCCTAAAGGGTTGACTTTTGTAATTATTTTCTCACCTATTTAATATAATATATATATATATATATATATATATATATATATATATATATATATATATATATATATATATATATAATAACACTAATAAAATGTTTGTTGTAGGAATTTTTGGAGATGATGATGCTCAAGCACGTATGAATTATGATAAAAAAAAAAAAAAAAAAAAAAAAGGATCAAATTTCTTGTAGGCAAAAACTTTAACTTTTCTTATCAAATTTCTTCATATCCTATCGCATCTTTTTTTTCCAACCAATCATTTGCAAACACTGAATCATTGAAAAAAAGTATCGAAATGAGTGATCTTGGAAAGACCCGGGTATCACTTGCCCGGTATAATATATCTTGGTTTTTAAGTGTTGCTTGTTGACCTTTTTCTTAAAGGGTTAACTTTTACAATTATTTTCTCACCTATTTTGATATATATATAAGTCCAAAAATCCCTACAATAAATATTTTATTAGTGTTATTATACAATATATACTATATAATAACTCTAATAAAATGTTTATTGTAGGGATTTTTAGAGATGATGATGCTCAAGCTGGTATGATTAATGATCAAAAAAGGATCAAATTTCTTCTAGGCAAAAACTTTAACTTTTCTTATCAAATTTCTTCATATCCTCTCACCTCTCATTTTTCAAACGAATCATTTGCAAACACCGAATCATTGAAAAAAAGGATCGAAATTATGTTACCATAATAGATTAAGAAGTTTAGTAAAAAACCATAGACCACTGGTGTTATAAAATATATTAACGGTGATCTATGGTTTGTTTGTTCATCAGATTACGTCTCTGTGCACCGCAAAATACAATTATATTTAAATAAAGAAACATGTCCACGTGTAATTACTTGACTTTCGTATTAGTTTTCCCTCCCATTTGTCATTCAAACTATTCATTTCCAAACACCTTGATGTTCTTATTGGTTTTCCCTCCCAGTTGTAGGCAAAAACTTTAACTTTTCTTATCAAATTGCTTCATATCCTCTCCCCTGTTTTTTTTTTTCAAACCAATTATTTGTAAACACTGAATCATTGAAAAAAAGGATCGAAATGAGTGAACTTGAAATGACCCGGGTATCACTTGCCCGGTATCATATATCTTAGTTTTGAGTGTTGCTTGTTGACCTTTTTCCTAAAGGGTTGACTTTTGTAATTATTTTCTCACCTATTTAATATATAAAATATATATATATATATATATAATAACACTAATAAAATGTTTATTTTAGGAATTTTTGGAGATGATGATGCTCAAACTCGTATGAATTATGATAAAAAAAAAAAGGATCAAATTTCTTGTAGGCAAAAACTTTAACTTTTCTTATCAAATTTCTTGTAGGCAAAAACTTTAACTTTTCTTATCAAATTTCTTCATATCCTATCACATCTTTTTTTTCAAACCAATCATTTGCAAACACTGAATCATTGAAAAAAAGTATCGAAATGAGTGATCTTGGAAAGACCCGGGTATCACTTGCCCGGTATAATATATCTTGGTTTTTAAGTGTTGCTTGTTGACCTTTTTCTTAAAGGGTTAACTTTTACAATTATTTTCTCACCTATTTTGATATATATATATAAGTCCAAAAATCCCTACAATAAATATTTTATTAGTGTTATTATACAATATATACTATATAATAACTCTAATAAAATGTTTATTGTAGGGATTTTTAGAGATGATGATGCTCAAGCTGGTATGATTGATGATCAAAAAAGGATCAAATTTCTTCTAGGCAAAAACTTTAACTTTTCTTATCAAATTTCTTCATATCCTCTCACCTATCATTTTTCAAACGAATCATTTGCAAACACCGAATCATTGAAAAAAAGGATCGAAATTATGTTACCATAATAGATTAAGAAGAAGTTTAGTAAAAAACCATAGACCACTGGTGTTATAAAATATATTAACTGTGATCTATGGTTTGTTTGTTCATCAGATTACGTCTCTGTGCACCGCAAAATACAATTATATTTAAATAAAGAAACATGTCCACGTGTAATTACTTGGCTTTCGTATTAGTTTTCCCTCCCATTTGTCATTCAAACTATTCATTTCCAAACACCTTGATGTTCTTATTGGTTTTCCCTCCCAGTTGTAGGCAAAAACTTTAACTTTTCTTATCAAATTGCTTCATATCCTCTCCCCTGTTTTTTTTTTCAAACCAATTATTTGTAAACACTGAATCATTGAAAAAAAGGATCGAAATGAGTGAACTTGAAATGACCCGGGTATCACTTGCCCGGTATCATATATCTTAGTTTTGAGTGTTGCTTGTTGACCTTTTTCCTAAAGGGTTGACTTTTGTAATTATTTTCTCACCTATTTAATATAATATATATATATATATATATATATATATATATATATATATATATATATATATATATATATATATATAATAAAACTAATAAAATGTTTGTTGTAGGAATTTTTGGAGATGATGATGCTCAAGCACGTATGAATTATGATAAAAAAAAAAAAAAAAAAAAAAGGATCAAATTTCTTGTAGGCAAAAACTTTAACTTTTCTTATCAAATTTCTTCATATCCTATCGCATCTTTTTTTTCCAACCAATCATTTGCAAACACTGAATCATTGAAAAAAAGTATCGAAATGAGTGATCTTGGAAAGACCCGGGTATCACTTGCCCGGTATAATATATCTTGGTTTTTAAGTGTTGCTTGTTGACCTTTTTCTTAAAGGGTTAACTTTTACAATTATTTTCTCACCTATTTTGATATATATATAAGTCCAAAAATCCCTACAATAAATATTTTATTAGTGTTATTATACAATATATACTATATAATAACTCTAATAAAATGTTTATTGTAGGGATTTTTAGAGATGATGATGCTCAAGCTGGTATGATTAATGATCAAAAAAGGATCAAATTTCTTCTAGGCAAAAACTTTAACTTTTCTTATCAAATTTCTTCATATCCTCTCACCTCTCATTTTTCAAACGAATCATTTGCAAACACCGAATCATTGAAAAAAAGGATCGAAATTATGTTACCATAATAGATTAAGAAGTTTAGTAAAAAACCATAGACCACTGGTGTTATAAAATATATTAACGGTGATCTATGGTTTGTTTGTTCATCAGATTACGTCTCTGTGCACCGCAAAATACAATTATATTTAAATAAAGAAACATGTCCACGTGTAATTACTTGGCTTTCGTATTAGTTTTCCCTCCCATTTGTCATTCAAACTATTCATTTCCAAACACCTTGATGTTCTTATTGGTTTTCCCTCCCAGTTGTAGGCAAAAACTTTAACTTTTCTTATCAAATTGCTTCATATCCTCTCCCCTGTTTTTTTTTTTCAAACCAATTATTTGTAAACACTGAATCATTGAAAAAAAGGATCGAAATGAGTGAACTTGAAATGACCCGGGTATCACTTGCCCGGTATCATATATCTTAGTTTTGAGTGTTGCTTGTTGACCTTTTTCCTAAAGGGTTGACTTTTGTAATTATTTTCTCACCTATTTAATATATAAAATATATATATATATATATATATAATAACACTAATAAAATGTTTATTTTAGGAATTTTTGGAGATGATGATGCTCAAACTCGTATGAATTATGATAAAAAAAAAAAGGATCAAATTTCTTGTAGGCAAAAACTTTAACTTTTCTTATCAAATTTCTTGTAGGCAAAAACTTTAACTTTTCTTATCAAATTTCTTCATATCCTATCACATCTTTTTTTTCAAACCAATCATTTGCAAACACTGAATCATTGAAAAAAAGTATCGAAATGAGTGATCTTGGAAAGACCCGGGTATCACTTGCCCGGTATAATATATCTTGGTTTTTAAGTGTTGCTTGTTGACCTTTTTCTTAAAGGGTTAACTTTTACAATTATTTTCTCACCTATTTTGATATATATATATAAGTCCAAAAATCCCTACAATAAATATTTTATTAGTGTTATTATACAATATATACTATATAATAACTCTAATAAAATGTTTATTGTAGGGATTTTTAGAGATGATGATGCTCAAGCTGGTATGATTGATGATCAAAAAAGGATCAAATTTCTTCTAGGCAAAAACTTTAACTTTTCTTATCAAATTTCTTCATATCCTCTCACCTCTCATTTTTCAAACGAATCATTTGCAAACACCGAATCATTGAAAAAAAGGATCGAAATTATGTTACCATAATAGATTAAGAAGAAGTTTAGTAAAAAACCATAGACCACTGGTGTTATAAAATATATTAACGGTGATCTATGGTTTGTTTGTTCATCAGATTACGTCTGTGTGCACCGCAAAATACAATTATATTTAAATAAAGAAACATGTCCACGTGTAATTACTTGGCTTTCGTATTAGTTTTCCCTCCCATTTGTCATTCAAACTATTCATTTCCAAACACCTTGATGTTCTTATTGGTTTTCCCTCCCAGTTGTAGGCAAAAACTTTAACTTTTCTTATCAAATTGCTTCATATCCTCTCCCCTGTTTTTTTTTTTCAAACCAATCATTTGTAAACACTGAATCATTGAAAAAAAGGATCGAAATGAGTGAACTTGAAATGACCCGGGTATCACTTGCCCGGTATCATATATCTTAGTTTTGAGTGTTGCTTGTTGACCTTTTTCCTAAAGGGTTGACTTTTGTAATTATTTTCTCACCTATTTAATATATAAAATATATATATATATATAATAACACTAATAAAATGTTTATTTTAGGAATTTTTGGAGATGATGATGCTCAAACTCGTATGAATTATGATAAAAAAAAAGGATCAAATTTCTTGTAGGCAAAAACTTTAACTTTTCTTATCAAATTTCTTGTAGGCAAAAACTTTAACTTTTCTTATCAAATTTCTTCATATCCTATCACATCTTTTTTTTCAAACCAATCATTTGCAAACACTGAATCATTGAAAAAAAGTATCGAAACGAGTGATCTTGGAAAGACCCGGGTATCACTTGCCCGGTATAATATATCTTGGTTTTTAAGTGTTGCTTGTTGACCTTTTTCTTAAAGGGTTAACTTTTACAATTATTTTCTCACCTATTTTGATATATATATATAAGTCCAAAAATCCCTACAATAAATATTTTATTAGTGTTATTATACAATATATACTATATAATAACTCTAATAAAATGTTTATTGTAGGGATTTTTAGAGATGATGATGCTCAAGCTGGTATGATTGATGATCAAAAAAGGATCAAATTTCTTCTAGGCAAAAACTTTAACTTTTCTTATCAAATTTCTTCATATCCTCTCACCTCTCATTTTTCAAACGAATCATTTGCAAACACCGAATCATTGAAAAAAAGGATCGAAATTATGTTACCATAATAGATTAAGAAGAAGTTTAGTAAAAAACCATAGACCACTGGTGTTATAAAATATATTAACTGTGATCTATGGTTTGTTTGTTCATCAGATTACGTCTCTGTGCACCGCAAAATACAATTATATTTAAATAAAGAAACATGTCCACGTGTAATTACTTGGCTTTCGTATTAGTTTTCCCTCCCATTTGTCATTCAAACTATTCATTTCCAAACACCTTGATGTTCTTATTGGTTTTCCCTCCCAGTTGTAGGCAAAAACTTTAACTTTTCTTATCAAATTGCTTCATATCCTCTCCCCTGTTTTTTTTTTTCAAACCAATCATTTGTAAACACTGAATCATTGAAAAAAAGGATCGAAATGAGTGAACTTGAAATGACCCGGGTATCACTTGCCCGGTATCATATATCTTAGTTTTGAGTGTTGCTTGTTGACCTTTTTCCTAAAGGGTTGACTTTTGTAATTATTTTCTCACCTATTTAATATATAAAATATATATATATATATATAATAACACTAATAAAATGTTTATTTTAGGAATTTTTGGAGATGATGATGCTCAAACTCGTATGAATTATGATAAAAAAAAAGGATCAAATTTCTTGTAGGCAAAAACTTTAACTTTTCTTATCAAATTTCTTGTAGGCAAAAACTTTAACTTTTCTTATCAAATTTCTTCATATCCTATCACATCTTTTTTTTCAAACCAATCATTTGCAAACACTGAATCATTGAAAAAAAGTATCGAAATGAGTGATCTTGGAAAGACCCGGGTATCACTTGCCCGGTATAATATATCTTGGTTTTTAAGTGTTGCTTGTTGACCTTTTTCTTAAAGGGTTAACTTTTACAATTATTTTCTCACCTATTTTGATATATATATATAAGTCCAAAAATCCCTACAATAAATATTTTATTAGTGTTATTATACAATATATACTATATAATAACTCTAATAAAATGTTTATTGTAGGGATTTTTAGAGATGATGATGCTCAAGCTGGTATGATTGATGATCAAAAAAGGATCAAATTTCTTCTAGGCAAAAACTTTAACTTTTCTTATCAAATTTCTTCATATCCTCTCACCTCTCATTTTTCAAACGAATCATTTGCAAACACCGAATCATTGAAAAAAAGGATCGAAATTATGTTACCATAATAGATTAAGAAGAAGTTTAGTAAAAAACCATAGACCACTGGTGTTATAAAATATATTAACTGTGATCTATGGTTTGTTTGTTCATCAGATTACGTCTCTGTGCACCGCAAAATACAATTATATTTAAATAAAGAAACATGTCCACGTGTAATTACTTGGCTTTCGTATTAGTTTTCCCTCCCATTTGTCATTCAAACTATTCATTTCCAAACACCTTGATGTTCTTATTGGTTTTCCCTCCCAGTTGTAGGCAAAAACTTTAACTTTTCTTATCAAATTGCTTCATATCCTCTCCCCTGTTTTTTTTTTCAAACCAATCATTTGTAAACACTGAATCATTGAAAAAAAGGATCGAAATGAGTGAACTTGAAATGACCCGGGTATCACTTGCCCGGTATCATATATCTTAGTTTTGAGTGTTGCTTGTTGACCTTTTTCCTAAAGGGTTGACTTTTGTAATTATTTTCTCACCTATTTAATATATAAAATATATATATATATAATAACACTAATAAAATGTTTATTTTAGGAATTTTTGGAGATGATGATGCTCAAACTCGTATGAATTATGATAAAAAAAAAAGGATCAAATTTCTTGTAGGCAAAAACTTTAACTTTTCTTATCAAATTTCTTGTAGGCAAAAACTTTAACTTTTCTTATCAAATTTCTTCATATCCTATCACATCTTTTTTTTCAAACCAATCATTTGCAAACACTGAATCATTGAAAAAAAGTATCGAAATGAGTGATCTTGGAAAGACCCGGGTATCACTTGCCCGGTATAATATATCTTGGTTTTTAAGTGTTGCTTGTTGACCTTTTTCTTAAAGGGTTAACTTTTACAATTATTTTCTCACCTATTTTGATATATATATATAAGTCCAAAAATCCCTACAATAAATATTTTATTAGTGTTATTATACAATATATACTATATAATAACTCTAATAAAATGTTTATTGTAGGGATTTTTAGAGATGATGATGCTCAAGCTGGTATGATTGATGATCAAAAAAGGATCAAATTTCTTCTAGGCAAAAACTTTAACTTTTCTTATCAAATTTCTTCATATCGTCTCACCTCTCATTTTTCAAACGAATCATTTGCAAACACCGAATCATTGAAAAAAAGGATCGAAATTATGTTACCATAATAGATTAAGAAGAAGTTTAGTAAAAAACCATAGACCACTGGTGTTATAAAATATATTAACTGTGATCTATGGTTTGTTTGTTCATCAGATTACGTCTCTGTGCACCGCAAAATACAATTATATTTAAATAAAGAAACATGTCCACGTGTAATTACTTGGCTTTCGTATTAGTTTTCCCTCCCATTTGTCATTCAAACTATTCATTTCCAAACACCTTGATGTTCTTATTGGTTTTCCCTCCCAGTTGTAGGCAAAAACTTTAACTTTTCTTATCAAATTGCTTCATATCCTCTCCCCTGTTTTTTTTTTCAAACCAATCATTTGTAAACACTGAATCATTGAAAAAAAGGATCGAAATGAGTGAACTTGAAATGACCCGGGTATCACTTGCCCGGTATCATATATCTTAGTTTTGAGTGTTGCTTGTTGACCTTTTTCCTAAAGGGTTGACTTTTGTAATTATTTTCTCACCTATTTAATATATAAAATATATATATATATAATAACACTAATAAAATGTTTATTTTAGGAATTTTTGGAGATGATGATGCTCAAACTCGTATGAATTATGATAAAAAAAAAAGGATCAAATTTCTTGTAGGCAAAAACTTTAACTTTTCTTATCAAATTTCTTGTAGGCAAAAACTTTAACTTTTCTTATCAAATTTCTTCATATCCTATCACATCTTTTTTTTCAAACCAATCATTTGCAAACACTGAATCATTGAAAAAAAGTATCGAAATGAGTGATCTTGGAAAGACCCGGGTATCACTTGCCCGGTATAATATATCTTGGTTTTTAAGTGTTGCTTGTTGACCTTTTTCTTAAAGGGTTAACTTTTACAATTATTTTCTCACCTATTTTGATATATATATATATAAGTCCAAAAATCCCTACAATAAATATTTTATTAGTGTTATTATACAATATATACTATATAATAACTCTAATAAAATGTTTATTGTAGGGATTTTTAGAGATGATGATGCTCAAGCTGGTATGATTGATGATCAAAAAAGGATCAAATTTCTTCTAGGCAAAAACTTTAACTTTTCTTATCAAATTTCTTCATATCCTCTCACCTCTCATTTTTCAAACGAATCATTTGCAAACACCGAATCATTGAAAAAAAGGATCGAAATTATGTTACCATAATAGATTAAGAAGAAGTTTAGTAAAAAACCATAGACCACTGGTGTTATAAAATATATTAACTGTGATCTATGGTTTGTTTGTTCATCAGATTACGTCTCTGTGCACCGCAAAATACAATTATATTTAAATAAAGAAACATGTCCACGTGTAATTACTTGGCTTTCGTATTAGTTTTCCCTCCCATTTGTCATTCAAACTATTCATTTCCAAACACCTTGATGTTCTTATTGGTTTTCCCTCCCAGTTGTAGGCAAAAACTTTAACTTTTCTTATCAAATTGCTTCATATCCTCTCCCCTGTTTTTTTTTCAAACCAATCATTTGTAAACACTGAATCATTGAAAAAAAGGATCGAAATGAGTGAACTTGAAATGACCCGGGTATCACTTGCCCGGTATCATATATCTTAGTTTTGAGTGTTGCTTGTTGACCTTTTTCCTAAAGGGTTGACTTTTGTAATTATTTTCTCACCTATTTAATATATAAAATATATATATATATATATATATATATATAATAACACTAATAAAATGTTTATTTTAGGAATTTTTGGAGATGATGATGCTCAAACTCGTATGAATTATGATAAAAAAAAAGGATCAAATTTCTTGTAGGCAAAAACTTTAACTTTTCTTATCAAATTTCTTGTAGGCAAAAACTTTAACTTTTCTTATCAAATTTCTTCATATCCTATCACATCTTTTTTTTCAAACCAATCATTTGCAAACACTGAATCATTGAAAAAAAGTATCGAAATGAGTGATCTTGGAAAGACCT
The DNA here is from genome assembly GCA_019973895.1 of Chrysanthemum seticuspe. Lineage (NCBI taxonomy): Eukaryota > Viridiplantae > Streptophyta > Magnoliopsida > Asterales > Asteraceae > Chrysanthemum > Chrysanthemum seticuspe. The sequence goes on from BPTQ01000009.1 coordinate 6,242,906, forward strand.
GGGTATCACTTGCCCGGTATAATATATCTTGGTTTTTAAGTGTTGCTTGTTGACCTTTTTCTTAAAGGGTTAACTTTTACAATTATTTTCTCACCTATTTTGATATATATATATAAGTCCAAAAATCCCTACAATAAATATTTTATTAGTGTTATTATACAATATATACTATATAATAACTCTAATAAAATGTTTATTGTAGGGATTTTTAGAGATGATGATGCTCAAGCTGGTATGATTGATGATCAAAAAAGGATCAAATTTCTTCTAGGCAAAAAGTTTAACTTTTATTATCAAATTTCTTCATATCCTCTCACATGTTTTTTTTTTTTTTTCAAACCAATCATTTGTAAACACTGAATCATTGAAAAAAAGGATCGAAATGAGTGAACTTTGAATGACCCAGGTATCACTTTCCCGGTATCATATATCTTAGTAAATTAAAATAAGAAGTAGTGAGAAGTGACTAAAATCACACATTTGAGATGCAACGACTTTCATTAGATGCATTTCTATTCATCTAGATGCACCATATGGAGTTTCAAAACTTAATTTAATGTGTAGTTACTTCTTATCCTTCTTATTTTAAGGAAACTTCTCATTTGATCCAAACTATATATATATATCTATATCTATATATATATATATATATATATATATATATATATATATATATATATATATATATAATAACACTAATAAAATGTTTATTGTAGGAATTTTTGGAGATGATGATGCTCAAGCTAGTATGAATGATGATAAAAAAAAAATTATCAAATTTCTTCTAGGCAAAAACTTTAACTTTTCTTATCAAATTTCTTCATATCCTCTCACCTCTCATTTTTCAAACAAATCATTTGCAAACACCGAATCATTGAAAAAAAGGATCGAAATTATGTTACCATAATAGATCAAGAAGAAGTTTTATAAAATATATTAACGGTGATCTATGGTTTGTTTGTTCATCATATTACGTCTGTGTGCACCGCAAAATACAATTATATTTAAATAAAGAAACATGTCCACGTGTAATTACTTGGCTTTCGTATTAGTTTTCCCTCCCATTTGTCATTCAAACTATTCATTTCCAAACACCTTGATGTTCTTATTGGTTTTCCCTCCCAGTTATAGGCAAAAACTTTAACTTTTCTTATCAAATTGCTTCATATCCTCTCCCCTGTTTTTTTTTTTTCAAACCAATCATTTGTAAACACTGAATCATTGAAAAAAAGGATCGAAATGAGTGAACTTGGAATGACCCGGGTATCACTTGCCCGGTATCATATATCTTAGTTTTGAGTGTTGCTTGTTGACCTTTTTCCTAAAGGGTTGACTTTTGTAATTATTTTCTCACCTATTTAATATATAATATATAATAACACTAATAAAATGTTTATTGTAGGAATTTTTGGAGATGATGATGCTCAAGCTCGTATGAATTATGATAAAAAAAAAGGATCAAATTTCTTGTAGGAAAAAACTTTAACTTTTCTTATCAAATTTCTTCATATCCTATCACATCTTTTTTTTCAAACCAATCATTTGCAAACACTGAATCATTGAAAAAAAGTATCACTTGCCCGGTATAATATATCTTGGTTTTTAAGTGTTGCTTGTTGACCTTTTTCTTAAAGGGTTAACTTTTACAATTATTTTCTCACCTATTTTGATATATATATAAGTCAAAAAATCCCTACAATAAATATTTTTTTAGTGTTATTATACAATATATACTATATAATAACTCTAATAAAATGTTTATTGTAGGGATTTTTAGAGATGATGATGCTCAAGCTCGTATGATTGACGATCAAAAAAGGATCAAATTTCTTCTAGGCAAAAACTTTAACTTTTCTTATCAAATTTCTTCATATCCTCTCACCTCTCATTTTTCAAACAAATCATTTGCAAACACCGAATCATTGAAAAAAAGGATCGAAATTATGTTACCATAATAGATCAAGAAGAAGTTTAGTAAAAAACCATAGACCACTGGTGTTATAAAATATATTAACGGTAATCTATGGTTTGTTTGTTCATCAGATTACGTCTTTGTGCACCGCAAAATACAATTATATTTAAATAAAGAAACATGTGGTTCACCAAGCACGAAAACAAGAACCGTTTGTCTTCCAAGTTAAAATGAAGTTCAGTTTTTGGTTAACCATGTCTACCAAAACAAGAACCGTTTGTCTTCCTGACGGTTCTTCTTATGGTTTGTAACGTGGACCATAATGAGAACACCGGTTATGTACTGTGTTTGATTCGATAATAACACAAAAAGTAGAACAGTACTGTAGTTGGTCTATTTTTGGTTCAGAAAAACACCAAAATAAGAACTGTGTTGTTGTTGGACATATTTATATATATGTTAGCGTGACATAAATGAAAATGTCACGTACGACTACCAAGTATTTTAACTCACGCTTTAAGTCGTTTTATATCACGTTTTTTTGTAAACTCGACATACATTAATGTCCAAATTAAATTTGAGTTCTATTTTTGGTTCACCAATCCTCCGAAAACAAGAACCGTTTGTCTTCCAAGTTAAAATGAAGTTCAATGTGTGGTTCATCATGCCTACCAAAAAAAGAACCGTTTGTCTTCCTTCCGGTTCTTCGTATGGCTTGTATGGTGTACCAGGATTAGAACACTGGTTATGTAAATGTTAGCGTTTGATTCGATGACAACACCAAAAGTAGAACTGTTCTGTTGTTGGTCTATTGTTGGTTCAGAAAAACACCAAAATAAGAACTGGACTGTTGTTGGACATATATATATATATATATATATATATATATATATATATATATATATATATATATATATATATATATATATATATATGTTAGCTTGACATAAATGAAAATGCTTGACATAAATGAAAATGTCACGTACGACTACCAAGTATTTTAACTCACACTTTAAGTCGTTTTATGTCACTTTTTTTGTAAACTCGACATAAATTTATGTCCAAATTAAGAATAAGTTCAATTTTTGGTTCTCCAAGCCTACCAAAACAAGAAACGTTTGTCTTCCAAGTTAAAAATAAGTTATATTTTTGGTTCACCAAGTCTACCCAAACTAGAACCGTTTGTCCTACAAGTTAAAAGGAAGTTCTATGTTTGGTTCACAAATCCTACCAAAATAAGAACCGTTTGTCTTCCTTACGGTTCATTTTATGGTTTATATGGTGGACCATAATTAGAATACCGGTAATGTATTGTGTTTGATTCGATAATAAAACCAAAATAAGAACTATACTGTTGTTGGACATATATATATATGTTAGCGTGACATAAATGAAAATGCGGGACATAAATGAAAATGTCACGTACGACTACCAAGTATTTTAACTCACGCTTTAAGTCGTTTTATGTCACTTTTTTTGTAAACTCGACATATATTTATGTCCAAATAAAATATAAGTTCAATTTTTGGTTCACCAAGCCTACGAAAACAAGAACCGTTTGTCTTCCAAGTTAAAATGATGTTCAGTTTTTGGTTAACCATGTCTACCAAAACAAGAACCGTTTGTCTTCCTGACGGTTCTTCTTATGGTTTGTATAATGGACCATAATGAGAACACCGGTTATGTACAGTGTTTGATTCGATAATAACACAAAAAGTAGAACAGTACTGTCTTTTTTCTCCAAGCCTACCAAAACAAGAAACGTTTGTCTTCCAAGTTAAAAATAAGTTCTATTTTTGGTTCACAAAGTCTACCAAAACAAGAACCGTTTCTCTTCCAAGTTTAAAGGAAGATCTATTTTTGGTTCACAAGGCCTACCAAAATAAGAACAATTTGTCTTCATTCCGGTTCTTTTTATGGTTTATATGGTGGACCAAAATTAGAACACCGGTTATGTACTGTGTTTGATTCGATAATAACACCAAAATAAGAACTGTATTGTTGTTGGACATATATATATATGTTAGCGTGACATAAATGAAAATGCGTGACATAAATGAAAATGTCACGTACGACTACCACGTAGTTTAACTCACGCTTTAAGTCGTTTTATGTCACGTTCTTTTGTAAACTCGACATATATTTATGTCCAAATTAAATGTAAGTTCTATTTTTGGTTCACCAAGCCTACGAAAACAAGAACCGTTTGTCTTCCAAGTTAAAATGATGTTCAGTTTTTTTTTAACCATGTCTACCAAAACAAGAACCGTTTGTCTTCCTGACGGTTCTTCTTATGGTTTGTATAGTGGACCATAATGAGAACACCGGTTATGTACTGTGTTTGATTCGATAATAACACAAAAAGTAGAACAGTACTGTCGTTTTTCTCCAAGCCTACCAAAACAAGAAACGTTTGTCTTCCAAGTTAAAAATAAGTTCTATTTTTGGTTCACAAAGTCTACCAAAACAAGAACCGTTTCTCTTCCAAGTTTAAAGGAAGATCTATTTTTGGTTCACAAGGCCTACCAAAATAAGAACAATTTGTCTTAATTCCGGTTCTTTTTATGGTTTATATGGTGGACCAAAATTAGAACACCGGTTATGTACTGTGTTTGATTCGATAATAACACCAAAATAAGAACTGTACTGTTGTTGGACATATATATATATGTTAGCGTGACATAAATGAAAATGCGTGACATAAATGAAAATGTCACGTACGACTACCAAGTAGTTTAACTCACGCTTTAAGTCGTTTTATGTCCAAATTAAAAATAAGTTCTATTTTTGGTTCTCCATGCCTACCAAAACAAGAAACGTTTGTCTTCCAAATTAAAAAGAAGTTCTATGTTTGGTTCACAAATATTACCAAAATAAGAACTGTTTGTCTTCCTTACGGTTCATTTTATTGTTTATATGGTGGACCATAATTAGAACACCGGTTATGTATTGTGTTTGATTCGATAATAAAACCAAAATAAGAACTGTACTGTTGTTGGACATATATATATATATGTTAGCGTGACATAAATGAAAATGTCACGTACGACTACCAAGTATTTAAACTCACGCTTTAAGTCGTTTTATGTCACGTTTTTTTTAAACTCGACATATATTTATGTCCAAATAAATATAAGTTCTATTTTTGGTTCACCAAGCCTACGAAAACAAGAACCGTTTGTCTTCCAAGTTAAAACGAAGTTCAGTTTTTGGTTAACCATGTCTACCAAAACAAGCACGGTTTGTCTTCCTGAAGGTTCTACGTATGGTTTGTATAGTGGACCATAATAAGAACACCGGTTATGTACTGTGTTTGATTCGATAATAACACAAAAAGTAGAACAGTACTGTCGTTGGTCTATTGTTGGTTCAGAAAAACACCAAAATAAGAACTGGACTGTTGTTGGATATATATATATATATATGTTAGCTTGACATAAATGAAAATGCTTGACATAAATGAAAATGTCACGTACGACTACCAAGTATTTTAACTCACGCTTTAAGTCGTTTTATGTCACTTTTTTTGTAAACTCGACATAAATTTATGTCCAAATAAAAAATTAGTTCTATTTTTGGTTCTCCATGCCTACCAAAACAAGAAACGTTTGTCTTCCAAGTTAAAAAGAAGTTCTATTTTTGGTTCACAAATCCTACCAAAACAAGAACCGTTTGTCTTCCTTACGGTTCTTTTTATGGTTTATATGGTGGACCATAAATAGAACACCGGTTATGTATTGTGTTTGATTCGATAATAAAACCAAAATAAGAACTGTACTGTTGTTGGACATATATATATATGTTAGCGTGACATAAATGAAAATGCGGGACATAAATGAAAATGTCACGTACGACTACCAAGTATTTTAACTCACGCTTTAAGTCGTTTTATGTCACGTTTTTTTGTAAACTCGACATATATTTATGTCCAAATAAAATATAAGTTCAATTTTTGGTTCACCAAGCCTACGAAAACAAGAACCGTTTGTCTTCCAAGTTAAAATGATGTTCAGTTTTTGGTTAACCATGTCTACCAAAACAAGAACCGTTTGTCTTCCTGACGGTTCTTCTTATGGTTTGTATAATGGACCATAATGAGAACACCGGTTATGTACAGTGTTTGATTCGATAATAACACAAAAAGTAGAACAGTACTGTCTTTTTTCTCCAAGCCTACCAAAACAAGAAACGTTTGTCTTCCAAGTTAAAAATAAGTTCTATTTTTGGTTCACAAAGTCTACCAAAACAAGAACCGTTTCTCTTCCAAGTTTAAAGGAAGATCTATTTTTGGTTCACAAGGCCTACCAAAATAAGAACAATTTGTCTTCATTCCGGTTCTTTTTATGGTTTATATGGTGGACCAAAATTAGAACACCGGTTATGTACTGTGTTTGATTCGATAATAACACCAAAATAAGAACTGTATTGTTGTTGGACATATATATATATGTTAGCGTGACATAAATGAAAATGCGTGACATAAATGAAAATGTCACGTACGACTACCACGTAGTTTAACTCACGCTTTAAGTCGTTTTATGTCACGTTCTTTTGTAAACTCGACATATATTTATGTCCAAATTAAATGTAAGTTCTATTTTTGGTTCACCAAGCCTACGAAAACAAGAACCGTTTGTCTTCCAAGTTAAAATGATGTTCAGTTTTTTTTTAACCATGTCTACCAAAACAAGAACCGTTTGTCTTCCTGACGGTTCTTCTTATGGTTTGTATAGTGGACCATAATGAGAACACCGGTTATGTACTGTGTTTGATTCGATAATAACACAAAAAGTAGAACAGTACTGTCGTTTTTCTCCAAGCCTACCAAAACAAGAAACGTTTGTCTTCCAAGTTAAAAATAAGTTCTATTTTTGGTTCACAAAGTCTACCAAAACAAGAACCGTTTCTCTTCCAAGTTTAAAGGAAGATCTATTTTTGGTTCACAAGGCCTACCAAAATAAGAACAATTTGTCTTAATTCCGGTTCTTTTTATGGTTTATATGGTGGACCAAAATTAGAACACCGGTTATGTACTGTGTTTGATTCGATAATAACACCAAAATAAGAACTGTACTGTTGTTGGACATATATATATATGTTAGCGTGACATAAATGAAAATGCGTGACATAAATGAAAATGTCACGTACGACTACCAAGTAGTTTAACTCACGCTTTAAGTCGTTTTATGTCCAAATTAAAAATAAGTTCTATTTTTGGTTCTCCATGCCTACCAAAACAAGAAACGTTTGTCTTCCAAATTAAAAAGAAGTTCTATGTTTGGTTCACAAATATTACCAAAATAAGAACTGTTTGTCTTCCTTACGGTTCATTTTATTGTTTATATGGTGGACCATAATTAGAACACCGGTTATGTATTGTGTTTGATTCGATAATAAAACCAAAATAAGAACTGTACTGTTGTTGGACATATATATATATGTTAGCGTGACATAAATGAAAATGTCACGTACGACTACCAAGTATTTAAACTCACGCTTTAAGTCGTTTTATGTCACGTTTTTTTTAAACTCGACATATATTTATGTCCAAATAAATATAAGTTCTATTTTTGGTTCACCAAGCCTACGAAAACAAGAACCGTTTGTCTTCCAAGTTAAAACGAAGTTCAGTTTTTGGTTAACCATGTCTACCAAAACAAGCACGGTTTGTCTTCCTGAAGGTTCTACGTATGGTTTGTATAGTGGACCATAATAAGAACACCGGTTATGTACTGTGTTTGATTCGATAATAACACAAAAAGTAGAACAGTACTGTCGTTGGTCTATTGTTGGTTCAGAAAAACACCAAAATAAGAACTGGACTGTTGTTGGATATATATATATATATATATATGTTAGCTTGACATAAATGAAAATGCTTGACATAAATGAAAATGTCACGTACAACTACCAAGTATTTTAACTCACGCTTTAAGTCGTTTTATGTCACTTTTTTTGTAAACTCGACATAAATTTATGTCCAAATAAAAAATTAGTTCTATTTTTGGTTCTCCATGCCTACCAAAACAAGAAACGTTTGTCTTCCAAGTTAAAAAGAAGTTCTATTTTTGGTTCACAAATCCTACCAAAACAAGAACCGTTTGTCTTCCTTACGGTTCTTTTTATGGTTTATATGGTGGACCATAAATAGAACACCGGTTATGTATTGTGTTTGATTCGATAATAAAACCAAAATAAGAACTGTACTGTTGTTGGACATATATATATATGTTAGCGTGACATAAATGAAAATGCGGGACATAAATGAAAATGTCACGTACGACTACCAAGTATTTTAACTCACGCTTTAAGTCGTTTTATGTCACGTTTTTTTGTAAACTCGACATATATTTATGTCCAAATAAAATATAAGTTCTATTTTTGGTTCACCAAGCCTACGAAAACAGGAACCGTTTGTCTTCCAAGTTAAAATGAAGTTCAGTTTTTGGTTAACCATGTCTACCAAAACAAGAACCGTTTGTCTTCCTGAAGGTTCTTCTTATGGTTTGTATAGTGGACCATAATGAGAACACCGGTTATGTACTGTGTTTGATTCGATATTAACACAAAAAATAGAACAGTACTGTCGTTGGTCTATTTTTGGTTCAGAAAAACACCAAAATAAGAACTGTATTGTTGTTGGACATATTTATATATATGTTAGCGTGACATGAATGAAAATGCATGACATAAATGAAAATGTCACGTACGACTACCAAGTATTTTAACTCACGCTTTAAGTCGTTTTATATCACGTTTTTTTGTAAACTCGACATACATTAATGTCCAAATTAAATTTGAGTTCTATTTTTGGTTCACCAATCCTTCGAAAACAAGAACCGTTTGTCTTCCAAGTTAAAATGAAGTTCAATGTTTGGTTCACCATGCCTACCAAAACAAGAACTGTTTGTCTTCCTTACGGTTCTTCGTATGGCTTTTATGGTGTACCAGATTTAGAACACTAGTTATGTAAATGTTAGTGTTTGATTCGATGACAACACCAAAAGTAGAACTGTTCTGTTGTTGGTCTATTGTTGGTTCAGAAAAACACCAAAATAAGAACTGCACTGTTGTTGGACATATATATATATATATATATATATATATATATATGTTAGCTTGACATAAATGAAAATGCTTGACATAAATGAAAATGTCACGTACGACTACCAAGTATTTTAACTCACACTTTAAGTCGTTTTATGTCACTTTTTTTGTAAACTCGACATAAATTTATGTCCAAATTAAAAATAAGTTCTATTTTTGGTTCTCCAAGCCTACCAAAACAAGAAACGTTTGTCTTCCAAGTTAAAAAGAAGTTCTATTTTTGGTTCACCAAGTCTACCCAAACTAGAACAGTTTGTCCTACAAGTTAAAAAAAGTTCTACTAAGTGGGAACCGTGGGATCCGTGAGACAGAAAGATATTTTCTACTAACTTGGACCACATTTGCAGAAAATTGTGAATTATACTTGTTTTCTAACCTTTGTTTTGTAGCTATTCAATTTACACATGAAGACTTTGACATCCTAAAGCTAGGGGGAGCTTTATGTCAAAGCAATACATTGCAAATTACTTGCAATATTAGGTTTACATTTCATGACATCCCCTTGCATAACTGCAATCATCAAGGGGGAGCACATTCATCACTTAGACGAAATCTTTTGCAAAACTACTTGCAAACAAACTAGAATAGTATCACTTTCTTGACGCCCTTACATAGGGATGGACTCGTCAAGGGGGAGTAAAGACGAGATCATTTCCCGTTACTTGCTCTCTATTTCTTTTTACTTTTATTTCTTTCACATGTTTTTCATAAAAACGATGTGTTGCTTTCCTTCAAACACTTTTTGTTTTGACAAAAAGGGGGAGAAGAAAGTAAAAACTACAAATTCAAACTTTTACGAATTTTAGCTTTTCCTTAAAATAATTTTATGTTTTGTCATCAACAAAAAGGGGGAGATTGTTAATACAAATAAGCTGTAAAAAAGTTTATTTATATTTTACGATCTTCTAATGTTTTGTCGATAACAAACGTAAAATCATATTAACGAAACAAATAAAATACGTAAATGGTTTGAACTAATAGTTTCTAACATATTCACATTTTCACATAAAACACTAAAACAAGTATAAGTGATTTTATGATTTAGTAATACATATGTACAACAACTAGTGTTTACATACTTGGGTAAAATATACACATAACTAGTATGTAGTATATTGGGTAATATAAATGGGTAAAAACTTAAGTATCACAACCCATTGGGCAAATACATTGAATGTAGTTGGGTACAACCCAAAGCCCATAACCCATGGATCTTGACCCATAACCTATTGCATGACATCATGCTTATATCACACATGGATGATATCCATAACCCATGGATCAACCCATACCCAAATGACCAAGTGCATTGCACTCAAAAGATACACTGTATCTAGCTAAAAGATCCATGGTTCAACCCATGACCCATGACCCATAACCAAAATACCCATGGGCAAAGAGGAGCATTCCACGGATCCCTAGCTTTGTGCTAGCCGGATCCCTTGTGGTAGGGATCCGTGGGATCCGGGGAATAGTAGGATTTTTCCTCTATAAATAGTGAGCCATTTCTTCATTATTTCTTACCCCCTTTCTAACACACTTTCTCCCTGAGTTTGATCCAAGCGATCTATGTTTGTAGTTTTGTTTTTGTGTGATCTTTTAGGTTCCTCTTAAAGGCAAGATCACCACCTTTGAAGTCGAGCAAGCTCAAGTCCATGAGTTTCCATGCTTCCTCATCATCAAGGCTACTGAAGTCTTCTTGTTGATGATTCCTTTCTTTCTTCAAAGAAGTGTAGTGTTGAAGACATTAGTGAAAGAGGTCTCAAGTGTCAAGACGAAGATATTAGTGAAGGGTATCTATCGTCTATAGCATAAGCACTTGTGGTAGGTGCTTAGAAGTCAAGACAAGAAGCATTAGTGAAAGGTGCTTAGAAGTGAAGACACAAGACATTAGTGAAAGGTGTCTTGTAGATCTAGTCAAAGGCATTAGTGAGGTGCCTTAGATGTACATTCGATATGGTGTGTTTCGATGTACAAGATAGACTAGTATTAGATCCAAGGATATTGATATCCTTGATGATGTTGTAAAGGAGTAGATCTCCTTTGGGATTAGTCGTTGGTGTAGTGTGGTAGTAGTTCCTCCATTGCAATGGAACTAGGTGCTTAGCCTAGTACCTAATAAAGGGTAGGCGACGTTGTGAAGGTGTAGTTCACCTTGGAGTGAAAGAACTAAGTACTTAGCCTAGTACCTTATAAAGGGTAGGCGACGTTGTGTAGGTGTGGTTCACCTTGGAGTGAAAGAACCCGGTGGTTAGCCTAGCACCGGAAAAAGGGTAGGCGACGTTGTGAAGGCTTCTCCGCCATAAGGAGATTGGTGTAGTGATTACGAACTCTCGATTAGGTGACTCGGGGAGTGGAGTAGGGCAAGGAAGGTGTCCTTGTAGCCGAACCACTATAAATACTCGCGTTGTGGTTTTGTGCTTCTTACTCTTATCTTTTGATTACTTACCTTTATATGCTTGTTTATCAACATCCAACACACACATCCAAATAGATTGACATAAGTCGATCTAAATAGATTAAAAGGAAGTTTTAATTGGCAAAACTATTCAACCCCCTTCTAGTTTTCCACAAAATCCTTTTGGTTTCTAATGGAGTGATTTTTTTTTTAAATAAAGAAAATATAATAATAATAATAATAATAATAGTAATAATAATAATAATAATAATAATAATAATAATAATAATAAAATAATAATAATAATAATAATAACTCATCGTACTAAATCTCTTCAAAAATAACTTCAATCTCATATCAATGTATAAAGCACATTGACATGAGCTTAGCCAAACACATTCCGTAAGCTATGTACCTTTCTCTATACCTAATAGCTTCTTAACCTCTTAAAATAAGCCTACCCAATGTTGTAAACTCGGGCTACAAAATAAGCCACAAGGTTAGCAACCAAAAACCTATCTCACCAAATCTGTCATTTATTCAAACTTTTACTGCTACATCCAACCAAAAACCTATCTTCTTCCCACCACAATCACCACAAATCTAGCCATTCACACCCCTCAAACAGTTTTGAACTTAAATTAGAGGGTTACGGTTTTTAATGTTTATAAAATTTGGGGATTTTATTTAAATTGAGGAAATTTATTAAAGAGTTACTATTTGGTAGGTGTTTGGTGGTGGTAGCGGATGGGTGGTTGTTGCTGGAGATGTGTCTCATAAAGTGAATAAGTGATAATAAGGAAAGAGGTTGAAGGGTTGGGTGTATTAGTTATTTTATTTTGTTAGTTTGAAAGTATCCTCTTAATCAACGGCCAAACTAACGGTGCCTGTTAAAATTGGACCAAACCTAGAATAAATGCTTCACTTTTTGACTAAATCCGAAAAGTTTCTCCGTTGCTCCATATCGTTGCCAAAATTACTCGTCGCCGGTCCAATTTCCTAACGACGTTAGTATCAGATCGTTATCTTCAGTCACATGACTCACATGCTTGACACACGAGGGTAGCACTACTACAAAATAGTAACATACTCGCACTTATTACGTATGTTTACACACTTTAAAGTGTGAAAAATAAAAAAGTTCACACTAGTATACAGGCGAACCAGCTAGGTGTACCAAATATTCTCACACTTTTATGTGGGGAGATTTATGAATATTTTTCACACTTTTAAGAGTGAGGGTTTTAAAATAATTCTTCACACTTTTAAGTGTAATGATTTTGACTTTGAAATAATTCTTCTCACTTTTAAATATGAGGAATTTGATTTTAAAATAATTCTTCACACTTTTAAGTGTGGGATTGAAATTATTTACAATTTTGAAGTGTGAGGATTTTGAAACAATGATATTTGTTGTATTGTAGATTTTTCTTTTCACTTTTTTTGTCTTTTCATTGTTTAATATTTTTTTTGTCTTTTCATGTATTTTTTTCTTTATTTTTTTGTCTTTTATTGTTTATTTATTATGTCATTTTAATTATTGTGTCATTGATCCCTACAAACTGCCAAGACTAATAACCCCGTTTCAAGAATGTCAGCTCATTGATCATTTTTATTCCAGCCCAGTGGATGAGATTTTGAAGCCTATTTGACTTTCTAAATTTACGATGGTAGCGGCAGCATTTGATGGTAGAGAGGCATGGTTTTTAAGCTTCCCTGTTGTAGTGTGGAAGGTTTGGTGATAGAAGAGAGATGAGGGTGAGTGAATGTATTTATCGTTTGATTGTTATATTGGGAAGGTTAAAAGGAAAAAAAAGGAGAAAAAAAAATTAAAAAGATAGTTTATGTCAAATCTCTATATTTGATGGGGAGCTCAAATGTCTATTTTGGTAAACCAATAAAATTGACCCATTCTAGCGTATTCATTTTTATAACAATCCGAGATTTTTTAGATTATTATTTTAATAATATTTTTTCCAGAAAATGCAATCTAGTTATTTTCTGAATGCTACTGGCGTTTAAAACTCAAAACGAGAGGTTATCTCGTTTATCTTGAAAATGACACTTGATGCGTGGTTCGGGGTCGAAAGACTTCCTTTGCCGCGGGCAAGCTTTACAATCCACTAGGCAGTGTACCTAATCGTTGCAGTGTAGTATGGGTAAGCCCATGAGGTTGATCGTTCTATAAGGGAATAGAGGCTAGTAGAGATGTATAACGAAAAGGTAAGGTGAGGATAATTATTTTTAGACTTTTATGAAAGCAAGTAAACTACTTAACAAATTAAATAAAAACCAATTAAACTATTTAATTATTAATGAAATTTTAATTAAAAAAAATAGTTACGGTCGTCATTGCGGTCATTGTTAGCAAGTTGTAGTTGGGGTGTAGTCTTGGAAAGAGAAAGCTGATGTGACGCTGATGTGGCAGAGGTGACCATAATATTTGTGGTTGCCATTAGCATTGGTCTAACTTAAATCTTAGGCAAAGGCCGGGTGTAATGATTACCTTCTTACCACCTTCACCTTAGCCTCACATCAGTTTTTCAGCACATCATTTAACCCATCATCTAACAGCCGTAGTGATGACCACTTAACAAAACATATAAAAATATCTCACTTTATATAACATCTCTCACAACATACCCCACACACTCATAAAAAAAGGGTAGCGCACCACGTTAGGTGGCATGCACCATCGAACCAACCCCAAAAAGGCACCTTTGTGCGCAGTGGATGGCAAGTTTAGTGACGGATGGCGCATGATAGAGGCTCACCACGGGTGGTGGAAGCCTCCATTATGCCCGGTCTTAAAATTTTCAAAATTTCACTTGAAGGCTTCAACCCAATAAAAAATGTGACATGTTTAGTTTAAATAATTGGGGTATTTATTTTGGTTTTTCATCAATTGAATATATATATATATATATTTATTTATTTTATAGTGAAAAAACAAATTTAGGATTTTTGTAGTCCATGAATTGTTGAAATGTCTTGTATGTACGCGGTGTTTACTTAAGCTTATTTTTGTGATACTGAACTCAATTGATTTCGGTTTACGTTTAATAGTTTACTTTTTATGGCTTATTCTTATTTTGGTATGAGCAAACCATAATGAACGAATATGAGCAATCTTGCCATCTTAGTGTAAAAACATTTAATTACATTACTCATTTATAGATGTTAAAAAAATACATTACTCATTTACGGTAATATATAAGCCAAACTTCAGTATGTATGGGATTAGTGCTCTTCAAGTATAATGTGTCATCTTCTCTTGTGTATTTGCATTATGCTGGTGCAAATCGGATCATGTGTTGGCTTTGGCAGTGTTGTTATTATGTGATCTGTGTGATAATCCCACATGTGATATAATACAGATGTAGTATAGTAAACTGTTTGTATCGCAGTTGGTGTTTAGAGTATAGTACTACAAGTGTCATTTGATCAACAAATGAAAGGCGACTACCGTAACCAAGTAAGTATGTAACATAGGAAAAACCTTAGATATTTCTTATCAGTAGGGGTGTTCATGGGTTGGGTAATATCCGAATAAACCGAAAACCGAAATCGAACCGAACCGAAAATAATCGAACCGAACTCGTAACCGAACCGAATTTGCCAAAACCAAACCGAACCGAATTAAATATTCCGTTTTCGGTTCGGTTATGGTTTTAGCAATCCAAACCGAAAACCGAATTCAAATAAATTTATATATTTTTTATATATTTATATATAAAAAAATATTAAAACTCTTTTATATTATAAATATAACATTTTTTGAGTTTAAATTTTGTTTTTTCTTAAAAATATATATAAAAAAATGAATAAATAATTTAATTTAATTCGGGTTATTCGGTTCGGTTTTCGGTTATGGGTGTTCGGTTTTCGGTTATTCGGTTTGGTTTTCGGTTCGGCTTAATCAATATAAGTTCGGTTTTCAGTTATACCCAGAAAAAAAAAGTAACCGAACAAACTGAACAACCCGATAACGGAACCGATGAACACCCCTACTTATCAGATTATATAATGGGCCAAACAATTAGTTGACCCAATCCATCATTATTCCCAACAAAAATTTTGTTTCAGCCCAAAAGTGAACTTGATTGATTTTTTTAGTAAAATATTAGCTAAATGATATAAAAGTAAAGTAACTCCCAATACAATTTTTCACGGGTTATGGATCCCAATACGGTTTTCCACAATGCATGGGGGAGGTTGAGATGTTATGGGTCCCAATACGGTCTTCCACGGTGTATGGGGAGGTTGAAATGTAGATAGCCCTACCCCTACTAAAGGTAGATAGACTGCTTCTGGTTCTACCAAAGGTAGAAAAGAACCTACGGTCTTGCAAAGAGTAATGATCGAACCTTTGACCTTTGTTTTCAGAGACAAAGATGTTAACAACTTAATCATTATATCATTGGGTAAATGATATGATGATTAAATTTAAGTATAAGTTATACTTTGTAAAAATATGCTCTTACTCTTTGCATTTACATATTGAAAAAGTAAAGTATTATTTATCTCTTACTCTTTTAGAATATACATAATAAAATTAAGCAAACTAAGCAACTGTCATTTATACTTTCTTAAAAAATATGAAACTTCCCATATTCTTCATTTAAATATAGGGTCAAAGCTAAAGATACGCAACATATTTTCTCAAATAAACAGGTCTACATAATGTACTTTGTAAATTGTCAAAGATACGCAATATATTTTCAAATAATCTTCGATCTAGCTAATATGACCGGTTAGCAGCAGGTTACCAGGTCACCCTTGATTAAAAGTTACACCGTTGGTCTCCCAAACTGGACTAAATTCGCGCAGTTAGTCCTATTTTGTACACTTTTTAAATTTATAAAAATCAGATTAAAAAAAAAGTTTATAAAAAAATTTACCCACTTTTTTAAAAATTATTAATTAAAAAAAAATATTTTAAGTAGATTTTAAGGAAAAATAAATATATATATATTTTTTTAATGAGCGTTATCAAAATAGGACTAATTGCGCGAATTTGGTCCAGTTGGAGGACCAACGGTGTAACTTTTAATCAAGGGTGACCTGATAACCTGCTGTAACCGGTCATATTAGCTAGCTCGAATATTATTTAAAAATATATTGCGTATTTTTGACAATTTACAAATTACATTACGTAGACCTGTTTATTTGACAATGTTATACGATCTGTTTCACTTAAAAGTACGCAACAAAGTGTGGCCTACCAACAATACTCGTTAGTTACTAGTCTACGATATATGCAATATAAGTGTAGTCTTCCATATCCCAAGTCAGGCGGGCCGGTCATGAGGTTTTTGATGTCCATGACTAGATGATCGAAACATGCCCCTAATATATGTTATAAACAGGCTGTGGAAAACTAGAAGGGGGGGTTGAATAGTTTTGCCGATTTTAAGTTGATTTCAAAACTTTAGATTCGATATTATGTGAAATCGTATGGATGTTGAGAACGTATAGATCTAATGATAATGCAAGAAAATAAATAAAGTTAAGGGATAGAAATGACACAACCGATTTATAGTGGTTCGGCTACAAGGACACCTTCCTTGCCCTACTCCACTCCCCGAGTCACCTACTCGAGAGTTCAAGCACTATGTCAACAAACTCCTTCACTTGGCGGAGAAGCCTTCACAACGTTGCTTACACTTTTTCCGGTACAAAGCTAGATACCGAGTCTGTAGCACGGTGGACCAAACCAACACAACTATTACACAACAAATATGTGAAATATCAAATACAAGATCTTCGCTACAGAAATCTTGCGGAGTGACAAATCAATCAAGGACCCCTTGCTTGGATGACTTGTAGAATGCTCGTGATCTCGCCTTAGAGAAGGACCTATATGAGGATCACAAATAGAAAGAAAGAAGAACAACTCTCTAGATCAAGTGATCTATATGTTAGAAGAGAATGAGAGTGTATGAGAGATTTAGTAAGAAGAGGGGTGAGTTACAATGAAGAAATGGTTCTCTATTTATAGGCAAAATTCTTCACTGTTCCCCGGATCCCACTGATCCCTTCCACAAGGGATCCGGCTAGCACAAAGCTAGGGATCCGTGGAACGCTCCTCTTTGCCCATGGGTTTTTTGGTTATGGGTCATGGGTTATGGGTTGGTCCATGGGTTTTCTTTAGATTCAATGTATCTAAGTATACATTGTATCAAGTCTTCTTGGGTATGGGTTAAGATCCATGGGTTATAGTCCATGGGTTATGGTTTTTACCCATCCTAATAAACTATTACAACAAATGCTTAATTACTACATTTTTGTATTTAAATGGCTATATGTAAATGCTTTACAAAAATAACATGTATCCTTATAATTATACTTAAGATAACATTATATTTGTTATCAACAAAACACAAAGAGATCGCAAAATATTAATAAACGTTTTTACGGTTTATTTGTATTAACAATCTCCCCCTTTTTGTTGATGACAAAACATAATGTTATGATGAGTAAAACTTAAGAATAGATGTATGTTTTGAAAGCCCCTAAGTTTTACTTCTTCTCCCCCTTTTTGTCGAAACAAAAAGTTAACCCGTGGAAGAAATAAACATAATTGTGTGGAAAAAAAATTAGTCCACATAGTGCTAACTCCCCCTTGACGGTAGCTCCCCCTTGCTTGGGGCGTCAAGTGAAAAAAAATAAAAATATCCTACAAAAATAAAGTTTAGTAACATGCTTATATAATCTTGTGATTGACGAGAATCAAGATTGGGAGCCAAGGTATGTAAACGAGGCCTTGTAATAAAACAACAAAGTGTAGTGGTATTTATGCCACCTATAAGCATGTATAAATGAGAACAAGACTTGTTCTTAAAAATGACTCAAATGAAAAAGTACTAAAAATAGAAAAATAGTAGTAATGATTCCGTCCATGCTTGCATAAGGGTTATGGATGGAGGTTTTGATGAGTGATGGTATTGATGCGATCAAGTATGAGGTTGAGTATGAATCGCATTTCGTCCCTAACTTCTATTGCAATTTCCCTAGTGGATTGGCAATGTTCACAATGTAGGTGATGAAGGTAATGAGTGCGGAAGTTTTCCGGGTTGTTTTGATTTGAGTTATGCGGAAGATGTGGTGGAAAAATAGAAAAATATGAATCAACATCTGGAATGTTTGTAAGTGGTGGTGGAAACGAACCTAGATGTTCTTGTAATGTTATGGGAGCTAATGGTGGTGATGTTTCAAGATTATGAAAAATAGTATTTGGAGATGTGGGGGGTGGTGAAAAGACTATTTCTTTTTGTTTAGGTTGTTTAGATCTTGTTGGAGTCTTAAGGAGTTTCAAAAGAGTGACTTTAGGTGGTGATGAAGTTGGTGTACTTGTTGGTGATGAAGGAGGTGCTATAATGGAAGCATCTTGTGGTGTGTTGTTTTTTGAGGATGAACCATTTGAGGTTGGTTTTGCTAAACAACAATATCGGATACTAATCCGTGCGGATATCCTAGAGTTTGAGTGTGGTATTTTGGATGGTGGTAGTACAAAGGTTTGGGTATCATGAAGATGATTGTTTGTTCTAGGTGATTCATCTAAAGGGTTTTTGGATGACATGGTGTATTGTGTTTGTGAAGATGAGATGGATTATGCAAGCATTTTGGGAGTTCTATATATAGAAAAACAAAGCATTGTAATGAATGCTTGACCCAAAATGTGGATTAAAATCTAATGATTAGATATGAATTCAAGGCATGTGATCATGAGAACACAAGCATTAAAGAGCATACTCCCAAAAATAAAACAAATGTGGATTTTTCATCCAAAGTGAGAAAAATAGAAGGTAAAAACAGCTTCTGTCTCACGGATCACACGGATGCTTCCCTTGAGGGATCCGTCCAGCATGAAGGCTGGGATCCGTGGGTCTGGTGATTCAGGCAACACAAAATTTTCCTTTTGGAAACATTTTTGCCTAGTGTGTGCCTATATGCAAACTATTTGGAGTTGCGGTTATCTCGACCCCTAAAAAGAAAAAGAAAATAAACTAGAAGTAGAAAAAGCATCCTATTGAGATAACCCGAAAACACATATTTAGTACATAAGTAAGTAATTTTGTATTATCAATGCTCCTAATTCATTGTTGCTTAAATGAATGTACCCGAAAACACATATTAGTTATGTGTCCCCTTTAGCATTCAAAATACATGAGATGCAATGAAAACGGGTTTTTACTTTGTATTAATAATGAAAAAGCGATTTGTCCTAGATGTGAGAAATTGCTTTTGTGAAATTGATACGGGAAGGTATCATCCTTTTTGGAAAACATTTTGAAGAGAGGTTTTCTTTGAAAATGTATATGTATAAAAGAAAATAAGAAAGCTATAAGTGGAAAACTTATCTTGGGTTTTGAAAATTCCCGTATTGTTTGTGAGTTGTGCGTGAAATAGAGATCCTAGACTCAGAAAGAAGAAGGCTAGTGTTTACATACCTTGTAGAGTCAAATAAGTTACGACGTTTGTTCCATTAGACCAAGACCAAGACGAAGTAGATTGAATTGTTCCCGCTTCAACGGTTTGGTGAGGACGTCGGCTATGTTGTCTTCGGATGCTACCTTCTCAATAGAGATGTTCCCCTTTTGAACATTGTCTCTCAAGAAGTGGTGACGAATCTCTATATGCTTTGTGCGAGAATGCAATACCAGATTCTTGTTTAAATCGATGGCACCTTTGTTGTCACATAGGATGGCTATGTCGCTTAGATGAATGTCGTAGTCTACTAACGCTTGTTTCATCCATAGTGCTTGTTGGCATTCTTTGCCGGTGGAGACGTACTCAGCTTCGGTTGTTGATATTGCTAGTGCCGTTTGTTTCTTAGAAAACCAAGACGTTAAACAACATCCCATGAAAGTACACACCCCACTTGTACTTTTTCTATCAACGTAATCACCTGCATGGTCAGAATCTGCATATACAATTGTTTCTACTCCCGTGCCCTTAGGATACGATAATCCTAATTGTGTTGTACCCTTATTGTATCTAAATATTCTTTTTACAGCTTCTAGGTGTGATGTTTTGGGGTCTTCTTGAAACCTAGCACATAATCAAACACTAAACATGATATCCGGCCTACTTGCCGTGAGGTAGAGAAGACTACCTATCATGCCACGATATTTAGTATTATCTACGGATTAGCCGTCTTCATCTTTTGTGAGTTTTGGTGTCGGATGACATTGGTGTCCTAATTGGTTTTGACTCTTCTAGACCAAATTTCTATAACATCTCCTTTATGTATTTAGATTGATTAAAGAAGATACCATCTTCTACTTGTTTAATTTGTAGACAAAGAAAGAAACTAATTTCTCCCATCATACTCATTTCGAACTCGTCATGCATGATTTTAGAGAAATCATCACACATGTCTTGACAAGTGAATCCGAATATAATATCATCTACATATATTTGCACTATGATTATGTGTGACTCTCTTTTCTTAGTAAAAAGTGTGTTGTCAACTAACCCCATGGTATAGTTGTGTTTAATTAAAAAGGACTTGAGTCTATCATACCAAGCTTTTGGAGCTTGTTTAAGACCATAAAGGGCTTTCTTTAATTTATAAACATGTTTGGGTTTTTCAAAATCGATGAAGCCCGGAGGTTGAGCTACATATACTTCTTCATTAATGAAACCATTTAGAAAAGCGCTTTTGACATCCATTTGATAAAGCTTTAGATCATTAGCAAAAGCATACACAAGAAGTATTCTTATAGACTCTAATCTAGCCACGGGGGCATAGGTCTCTTCAAAGTCTATTCCTTCTTGTTGGTTATACCCTTGGGCAACGAGTCTAGCCTTGTTCCTAGACACTACTCCGTTTGCATCTAATTTGTTCTTATAAACCCATTTTGTTCCTATTATGGGTTGATTACTAGGTGGAGGGACAAGTGTCCAAACATCATTAGAAACGAATTGATTTAGTTCTTCTTGCATAGCCATTACCCAACTTTCATCTTTTATGGCTTCTTGTGTGTTCTTAGGTTCTATGGTTGAAACGAAACAAAACAAGCTACTTTGGTTTTGAACTTGAGACCTTAATGTTCGTTCGTTTAGTTTTCCTATGACTTTATCTACGGGGTGATCTTTGGACTCTTTAATGTTTATGATTTCATCATTTAAAGGTTCTTCTTCTTCATTTATCTTTTTCTTTATTACAATAGCTTCACTTTCTATGATCTCGTCATCGACAAGAGGTGGAGAGGGTTTGGGTGGACTTTCATCAAATTTAATGTTTAATGACTCTTCTACCTTCATTGTTTCTTTGTTTAATATGACGTAAGCTTTGCTATTTGGCGAGTAACCTAGAAAGATACCTTCGGTTGATTTAGGATCAAATTTTGTAAGGTAATCTTTAGTGTTAAGAGTAAAACATTTGCTTCCAAAGACTCTAAAGTGATTTAACGTAGGCTTTTTGCCTCGGAGTAACTCATATGGAGTTTTACCTAAGATTGGTCTAATTAAGACTCGATTGAGTATGTACGTTGAAGTATCAACGGCATTACACCAAAACTTTTGAGGTATGGATTGTTCATTAAGCATGGTTCGACTAATTTCTTGTAAGGTTCTATTCTTTCTTTCAACTACCCCATTATATTGTGGAGTGCGTGGAGCCGAGAAGTTGTGAGTAATACCATTAGCGTCACAAAAAGCTCCGAATTGCACTTCATTATCGAATTCCCTACCATGATCCGTCCTAATAGACACTATGGGACTCCCTAGTTGTCTTTGGATCTTTTTGCTTAATATTTCAAAATAGTTAAAGGTTTCTATTTTGTTCTTTAAAAATTTTGTCCATGTATACCTAGAGTAGTCATCCACTATGACCAAAGTGTAGTAGTTGCCTCCATAACTTTGGATAGCGGATGGACCAAATAAATCCATATGTAGTAATTCTAGACACCTAGTTGTAGACACCATGTTTTTAGCTTTATGACTAGAATGAGCTTGTTTTCCTATATTACAAGCATCGTAAAAATGATGTTCATATTTTAACTTAGGTAGATCTCTTACTAGATCTTTGGATGATAGCGATTGGAGAAGTCGCATATTGGCGTGACCTAATCTTCGATGCCATAAGGTCGAAGTATCATCCATAGAGGTAAGACATAGTTTGTCTTTAGGTTCATTACCAATTTTAATGACATAGACTCCATGTTTCCTAATTCCTCTTCCTATGGTTATCCCATTTTTAAGTATCTTACTACCGGTTTCGGTAAAAAGTACATTGCACTTTTTATCACATATTTGTCCTATACTTAAGAGGTTAAAGTTTAGGTTTTCTACGTGACACACATCGTTAATGGTTAGAGATTTGTTAGAAATCGTACCTTTACCGATGATTCTACTTTTGCTATTTCCAAACACCACATTACCTCCATTTACGGATTCATATGTGGAGAATAGATCCCTATTGCCGGTCATGTGCCTCGTGCACCCGCTATCCTTGACCCATTCATCGGGGTCTAGGTCGACCTTTAAGCACACCAAAAAAAATAATAAACTCAAAAGTTTGGTCCCCATTTGTTCATGGGTCCATTAGTGTTAAACATTCCATTTATGTTAGACATGTATGGATAAGATGAGTATGTATTTCATGGAGCAAAGTTTTGAAAAGGAAAACCGTTTTGCATATTAGAGTTCCATCCCATTTGATGGTTACTTCTTGGATAAACTTAATTAGGTCTCCTAGATGTACTATGTTTTTGAAAAGATGGTGCTTTGTTTCTTGCAAAAGTAGGATTATATTTTGGAGGTGGATGTCTAGTGGTGACATGAGTTGGTTTCTTCCTATTACCGATAACAAACTCAGTTCTAGATGAAGAACCTACGTTATTACCACTAGTTGTCACAGCAGATCCACGGATCCCTGTCTGTACACTAGCCGGTTGATAACGCTACACGCGTCGTTCGGGGTCAAAGGAACTTCCTTTTCTTCGAGCAAGTTTTTCAACACCCTAGGCAGTGAACCTAATCGTTGTAGTGTAGTATTAGGGGTAAGCCACGGGTATTGATATCGTTCTCTAGGGGAATAGTGTCGTTAGGCTGAAGTATATGTCGATTTAAGTCTAAAGATGAGGGATGATTATTTTTGTATTTTTTTATATTTTATGAATCTCGGTTTTGGAGGGGAGGGTGGAATTAGTTGCTAGTCAACTATCCCAAAAGGTACTAACTAAATTAGGGGTCTACCAGTAACGTGAAGCGTATCTACTTATGATGTATTACTCCTTGCTAGCTATCCAATTCTACCTACTGAATTGTCACATCCTATTGATGGTTGAATTGTCACGTCCTTATTCTTAACGCGTTGTGTTTTCTAAGGTCGTAAGGTGTGCATTCCCTAACTCTTTAAAGTCACCTTTAAGTGTAGTAAACAAAATCCACTAAGTCATTCATAAACTAACAAAGATTTATCAAGTATTAAACACAACGATAGCCTAGTCGCACTCCTAAGCTAATTACAATTAAGATAAGAGACAACCAATCAAACAAGAGACAGTAGGGTGTAAGAATTATAAACTAAACCAATTAGACTCATTGAAATTGTCACACCCCTAATGATGAAGATAGACACAAGCATCACTAAGAAATCAATAAGATCTAATTAATTATATACATGTTTCATACAATCATAAGCAAACACAAGGTGAATTAGCCAAGCATAATTAATGAAGAGCAAGCAACAATTGTGATAATTGAAGACATACCATAGGATTGGATTAACAAACAAATCATTACACGATGTTTATGGAGTGTTTGAAACCCTTTAAGTTGCTGGAAAAACACCTACCTAAACCCTGGAATCGGACTTAGGGTTTAGGGCTTACAAAAAGTGAAGTTATAATGTTATATTTATAGGCAGATTTTCTGTCGGCAAAGAGTGACGGCGTCACACTTATAGAGTGACGGCGTCACGACCATTTTTTCAGCAAATTGTAGATTTTCTCGTTCCGGTCGCGTGGGCTTTTGAACCACCTAAATCCGAGTTCGTATGCAAAAGTTATGGCCAAAACAATATCAACTACTTCGCGCGCATGCTGTGATAGTCTTGATCGGCTTGTGACGGCGTCACCTTGTGGTTGTGACGCCGTCGGCTTTCTGACGCCGTCAAGTGTAAAAAAGCAATTTGGCTACTGAGCCGTCACAAAAGTGCTCCGACGGCGTCGCAAATAACACCTGACGCCGTCCCCTTG
The DNA here is from genome assembly GCA_019973895.1 of Chrysanthemum seticuspe. Classification (NCBI taxonomy): domain Eukaryota; kingdom Viridiplantae; phylum Streptophyta; class Magnoliopsida; order Asterales; family Asteraceae; genus Chrysanthemum; species Chrysanthemum seticuspe. The sequence goes on from BPTQ01000009.1 coordinate 6,267,534, forward strand.
TATTTCAGCAGCTTGAGTGTCTCGATTCTTGACTTTGACCATTTTCTTCGTATATTCGCGCCTTTTCGTCCAAATAAGCGCCATTCCAGCATTTTGCCTTCAAGAGACCTAAAAAGTGAAAAGGAACGATATTAAGCAATAACGGATACAAAAGTGATCAAATAAGGGCTTAAACGACCCCTCAAAAAGGTACCTTTTAAAACCTTATCAAATATCCCTACACTTGGTATTTGCTTGTCCTCAAGCAAATGTGCTTTTAGCCAATTAATTTATAAGTTAGGGGTCATGAAGCATTGGTTCAAAACGGTCCACAACACATATAAGCCCCGCAAAAGTCATAACAAGCACGGAAATTACATACTAGCACCTCACATGGGGTGTTTGGATTCTCACATCTCTCTCGGGTGTATATGAAATATAACAAATTGGAAATGGAAGATAAACACTCATTAACCGGTCCTAGTACATAGATTACCATAGGCTTGAGAATAGATCAAACCTCCATCGCTTTGGCGTAAGCACCTAGGAAAGACTATCAAAGAGGTCTTTAAAGGGTTGTAACGTTAGGCTTACGGTAGGGAAACAAAGGGTTTGGTGGAATAGGCTATTTAGTGGTGGCAAGTCAAAAATCTCTATGTTAAATGCATACGAAGAATGGCGTTGCTAAGCCAAGACTCGACACTCTAAAACTCTAGGTAACGGAAATAAACAAACATAAATTTAAAGGATAGATGTAAGATGGTAGCCCGTTTTTTTTTTTTTTTTTTTTTTTTACACTCTATTATTTTTTTTTTCTTTTTCTCTTTTTCTAATTTTTTTTTCGATTTTTTTTTTTTTTTTTTTCATACACTTTTACTCTACCATCCTCTACGGTAACATCAAAATGATAGGGATTTATAGGCACATCCCTACACTTGAGTTTTTATTACTCTAACACTAATTTGACCTGAATTGAAAAGATCAAAACACTTGGGGTACATTATTACGCAAACAAAGGGAATTTGAATTTAACGTTCCCTTCCCGTCATTTCATAAACTTTAACTTTTCCCATGAATCCCAATCGTCCCAAAACTGTATACAAAGGATATGACTCGACTTAGCAACTCATGCAAGCAACCAGATAATTGAACTAAGGGTTTAAGGTGATAACAATAATGCACTAAAAGTGAGTGCATAAGGGGTAGGCTAAGGCGATTTGGGTGTATATTTGGGGTGGGGTGTAAACAATGCTCTTCATTGATATTCCGGAAAAACCGAAACATCACGAGAACCGCGAAAAGGATAGGCTCTGAGGGGTTAACTAGGGGTATCGTGTACTAAAGATGAGTACAACGCAAAGGTGTGGGGGAATTACTCAACCGATGTGGAAGAAGTAATTATATTACGGGTATCAAACAAGGGTTATCCTAATGCCTCTTATCATTTAGTTATTCCTAACTACACAAGTGTAGCCTCACTTGCGATCTCGGAATGCATCACAAAACAAGTTCTAGAATCTAATATACTACCGGTTCACACTCTAAGCATTAAAGATGAATGCTTTAATTCCTACTAATCTAAGGGCGATCCTCACATTTTGGGTGGAATTTAGGTGGTAAAGGGTTTTTGTGCTAGTCATGCAACTTCCTATCCGTGAGACGCTTTTGTTAAGACTAATGGCCCACTCTTATATGTCATGAAAATTTTTAAATTTGGTGCCAAAATTACCCTAACCGACATTTTCTCATGGTTTATTACACAAACACATTTGGACAAAGCAAATATTCAAGGATAAGCATAGTTTCAAAGTTCCCGTTTTATTTTCCCTCCCTACACTTAAACTGAACATTGTCCCCAATGTTCCCCGAAAGTATCAAAGTTATGATAATGGAAGGTAATTAAAAACGAAAGAAACTAGTACTCCCCTGATTAGCTCGGTAGGATCCGTGTGAAGTGGTGGTTAAATCCTTTCCAAGAAGAATTTATGCGTGAAAAGCTCCTTCCAATCTTATGTATCTTCTTCTTGGTAAATTAAACCTGCACACTTTAAGAAAACAGACAACCCAACGCATCAAACCGAACAAACAAAAATCACAGCAAGATGTAATTCCAGACTTAAATAAGATATAATGCTTGTGGAATGGATGTTTACAGAATTTCTGGAAAATTAAGACCTAGAAAATTCCAAAAAATTATAAGTAGCTCAGAAAACGAGAAAAAGTAATCAGTTGTTTTTGCTCCTTCCTGACGCCGTCAGGTTATCATGTCAGAAACTGGTCTGCGATTTTCTGGAAAAAATTCTGGAAAATTTTTATCTTTAAAATCTGGAAAAATTTCCTGCAAAACATCCATTATGACTCGATACAAGCATTTGACTCGAACAAACACACATATATATCTTTTAATTAATTGAAATTCTCATGTTTACGTTTCTTTTGAAAACGTGTGTAATCCTCCCTACACTTATCCCTTATGTAAAATACCTTTATATGTAATTAAGACGAGGTTAAAGACAAAATAAAGCTTTTTTACAAATTTAAACATGAGAATAAACAATCAATAAAAGATATACGACACACAAATGAAAATGAAAAACAAATACACATGGGTTGCCTCCCAAGAAGCGCTTGTTTTTGTTCGAGTCACGAGCTTGACTCTACCCTTATTTAACAGATAAAGGGGAAGTTTTCCCTACACTTAAGTTTAAGTGCGGGTGATAGTAGCGATACACACCCTTAGGGTGGAAATATGCTACGTGAGGTGAAGGGGGTGTGTGAATGGCTTCCTTCATCCTAAAACTACCCAGACTAAATTGGTTGATGGGTGGGTCGGTTCCTCGTTTATTTAAGGATGGAAGTAAAGATTGAGGTTCCGGTTCATCAACACTATGAAATTCCCTAGAACTAAGAGTAAGACTGAGACTACAAGTATTCAAACCTATATTCCCCGGTTGCGTTTGGTTCAAATGTTCTACCTCCATTGGGATTCCTAAAGTCTCTTCTACTACTTCCGGGTAAGTCACGTGCGGTGTGTATGCCTTAAATGATGGTGGGACTTGTGGGATACCTTGTGGGTCTAGAATTTTCACCTTATCCTCAATCACATCTACATCATCTATATGCTCATCATGTGCTATTTCCTTAGGTCGTGATGAAACCAAACTTAGTAATTGATCCAACTTATGGTTTAATGCTTGGTTGCTTTTCATAATATTTTCACAAATTTGGTCAGTTCTCCTAAGGGCCTTACTAACAATAGTTTCTAAACATGGAGGTTGTTCACGAAAGTCTATCCTAGGTAAAGGCTCATACGAAGCATAGGTTTCACTAGATGAGGTGTTTTGTGGGCTTGATGGAATGGTGAAACCCTCAAAAGGTTTATGGACTTGGTTACTTTCTTCCCACCATCTTGAATAATCCGCTTTAGTAATATCATAATTTCTTATGAAAAAACCTAATCGCGAATATAGTGGATTCGCGTTCTCCATAATGGTGAACGGAAGAGTCAATGGACAAGTTTTACGAACAAAGGCACAAAGAAGGGGGATAGACTACAAGGAAGCTAATAAAAAGAAAAAAAAAAAAAAAAAAAAAAAAAAAAAAAAGAATCTCACTTGATAGGAATCTTGTGAGTAGACCTAAACGAGATAGAAATCAAGCCTAAACAATAACTATTCCCCGGCAGCGGCGCCAAAAACTTGATAACGCTACACGCGTCGTTCGGGGTCAAAGGAACTTCCTTTTCTTCGAGCAAGTTTTTCAACACCCTAGGCAGTGAACCTAATCGTTGTAGTGTAGTATTAGGGGTAAGCCACGGGTATTGATATCGTTCTCTAGGGGAATAGTGTCGTTAGGCTGAAGTATATGTCGATTTAAGTCTAAAGATGAGGGATGATTATTTTTGTATTTTTTTATATTTTATGAATCTCGGTTTTGGAGGGGAGGGTGGAATTAGTTGCTAGTCAACTATCCCAAAAGGTACTAACTAAATTAGGGGTCTACCAGTAACGTGAAGCGTATCTACTTATGATGTATTACTCCTTGCTAGCTATCCAATTCTACCTACTGAATTGTCACATCCTATTGATGGTTGAATTGTCACGTCCTTATTCTTAACGCGTTGTGTTTTCTAAGGTCGTAAGGTGTGCATTCCCTAACTCTTTAAAGTCACCTTTAAGTGTAGTAAACAAAATCCACTAAGTCATTCATAAACTAACAAAGATTTATCAAGTATTAAACACAACGATAGCCTAGTCGCACTCCTAAGCTAATTACAATTAAGATAAGAGACAACCAATCAAACAAGAGACAGTAGGGTGTAAGAATTATAAACTAAACCAATTAGACTCATTGAAATTTTCACACCCCTAATGATGAAGATAGACACAAGCATCACTAAGAAATCAATAAGATCTAATTAATTATATACATGTTTCATACAATCATAAGCAAACACAAGGTGAATTAGCCAAGCATAATTAATGAAGAGCAAGCAACAATTGTGATAATTGAAGACATACCATAGGATTGGATTAACAAACAAATCATTACACGATGTTTATGGAGTGTTTGAAACCCTTTAAGTTGCTGGAAAAACACCTACCTAAACCCTGGAATCGGACTTAGGGTTTAGGGCTTACAAAAAGTGAAGTTATAATGTTATATTTATAGGCAGATTTTCTGTCGGCAAAGAGTGACGGCGTCACACTTATAGAGTGACGGCGTCACGACCATTTTTTCAGCAAATTGTAGATTTTCTCGTTCCGGTCGCGTGGGCTTTTGAACCACCTAAATCCGAGTTCGTATGCAAAAGTTATGGCCAAAACAATATCAACTACTTCGCGCGCATGCTGTGATAGTCTTGATCGGCTTGTGACGGCGTCACCTTGTGGTTGTGACGCCGTCGGCTTTCTGACGCCGTCAAGTGTAAAAAAGCAATTTGGCTACTGAGCCGTCACAAAAGTGCTCCGACGGCGTCGCAAATAACACCTGACGCCGTCCCCTTGTATTTCAGCAGCTTGAGTGTCTCGATTCTTGACTTTGACCATTTTCTTCGTATATTCGCGCCTTTTCGTCCAAATAAGCGCCATTCCAGCATTTTGCCTTCAAGAGACCTAAAAAGTGAAAAGGAACGATATTAAGCAATAACGGATACAAAAGTGATCAAATAAGGGCTTAAACGACCCCTCAAAAAGGTACCTTTTAAAAACTTATCACCGGTTCCCTTTTTATGGGATCCGTGGGATCCGCCACAACAGTGGCTGGTTTTTCTAGTTCTTTAACAAATTTTGTTTCTTTACTAGTTGATGGATCAATTTGTTGAATACCTAGACCCTTTTGGTTGTTACCGGTTTTAACACCATCAAGTATTGTATCTAAGGTGTTCGTACTCATTCTAGCGATTTTAGAATCTAAATGATCAACTAGTGTTTGAAGTTGAACAAAAAGTTCACATTCACCACTTGCTATTTTACCCTTTTCTAAACGTTTTAGTTTTGCTTTTAATTCTATGACTTCTTTATCTAAACGTTGATTTTGACTCTTTAAAAGCTTGTTTTTGTTAATTAGTTTTAAGCTAATATTGCATAGTTTGTCATATTCATTATGCAATGAGTCGTCATCAAGTGATGAACTACTATAGTATTCGTGACATACCTCGTTATTTGCCATGAGACAAATTTCTTCGTCCTCCTCGTCGCTCATTCCCCAGGTGCCGCTCACGAATGCCTTTTGATCATCCCGTTTGGGACACTTACTAATAAAGTGGTTTGGGTCCCAACATTTAAAGCAAGTACGATCATCCTTTGGCTTTTCGTCCTCTTTGCTTTTTCGAAAGCCTTTCTTATCGTCATACGGTTGTTTGACGTATCTAGCCTTTATTCTAAAGAACTTCTTAAAGTCCCTTACCGCCATGGCATACTCCTCATCATCACTATCCGAAGAGGAGTTCTCTTCATCGCTTGAGACTTTCTTTGCTTTAAGCGCAAGAGATTTGTGTTTCTCTTTCACCTTTGAAGCTTCAGAATCTTTACCGAGAACGAACTCATAGACCTTTAAGTTTCCTATGAGTTCATCAAGAGTGAGGATCGTCAAATCTTTTGATTCTTCGATTGCTGTCACCTTAGATCTCCATTTTGATGGAAGCGCCCTTAGATATCTCCTAACATGGTTACGGTTAGAAAAAGATTCATCAAGTGCTTGTAAAGATGTAATAATAGTATTGAAATTTGCAAATGAATAATCTATAGTTTCCTCGTCCGATATTGAAAATTGTTCATATTGTTGAACAAACAAATCAATTTTATTATTTTTAACTTGTTGATTTCCTTGATGAGTTAGAATTCCAAATTTCTTTAGAGGTTTTAAGCAAAGAGATTCTTTCAAATTCCTTTTTCGGTAAAGCATTATATAAAACCATTTTTGCTTCACTATTTTTAGAAAGCTTTTTCTTCATTTCATCATTTAGTTTATCATGAGGTATGTTAACTAAATTTCCCTTACCATCATTTGAGGTAGCCTCAAAATCACCTTCAACAATAATGTACCAAAGATCAATATCTTTAGACTTCACATACGTTTCGAATCTATTTTTCCAATATATAAAACCATTAGTGTCAAGTAGTGGTGGTCGTTGCATAGATTGCCCTTCCTTATAATTTTCAGAACCCATAGTGATCGAAAAGTTTTTAAAATACAAATTTACTTTAAAACTTTTATAAACCTGGCTTTGATACCAATTGTGGAAAACTAGAAGGGGGGGTTGAATAGTTTTGCCGATTTTAAGTTGATTTCAAAACTTTAGATTCTATATTATGTGAAATCGTATGGATGTTGAGAACGTATAGATCTAATGATAATGCAAGCAAATAAATAAAGTTAAGGGATAGAAATGACACAACCGATTTATAGTGGTTCGGCTACAAGGACACCTTCCTTGCCCTACTCCACTCCCCGAGTCACCTACTCGAGAGTTCAAGCACTATGTCAACAAACTCCTTCACTTGGCGGAGAAGCCTTCACAACGTTGCTTACACTTTTTCCGGTACAAAGCTAGATACCGAGTCTGTAGCACGGTGGACCAAACCAACACAACTATTACACAACAAATATGTGAAATATCAAATACAAGATCTTCGCTACAGAAATCTTGCGGAGTGACAAATCAATCAAGGACCCCTTGCTTGGATGACTTGTAGAATGCTCGTGATCTCGCCTTAGAGAAGGACCTATATGAGGATCACAAATAGAAAGAAAGAAGAACAACTCTCTAGATCAAGTGATCTATATGTTAGAAGAGAATGAGAGTGTATGAGAGATTTAGTAAGAAGAGGGGTGAGTTACAATGAAGAAATGGCTCTCTATTTATAGGCAAAATTCTTCACTGTTCCCCGGATCCCACTGATCCCTTCCACAAGGGATCCGGCTAGCACAAAGCTAGGGATCCGTGGAACGCTCCTCTTTGCCCATGGGTTTTTTGGTTATGGGTCATAGGTTATGGGTTGGTCCATGGGTTTTCTTTAGATTCAATGTATCTAAGTATACATTGTATCAAGTCTTCTTGGGTATGGGTTAAGATCCATGGGTTATGGTCCATGGGTTATGGTTTTTACCCATCCTAATAAACTATTACAACAAATGCTTAATTACTACATTTTTGTATTTAAATGGCTATATGTAAATGCTTTACAAAAATAACATGTATCCTTATAATTATACTTAAGATAACATTATATTTGTTATCAACAAAACACAAAGAGATCGCAAAATATTAATAAACGTTTTTACGGTTTATTTGTATTAACACAGGCAACATACCCTTTTTTGGAGTTTTCACGAAAAACAAAAATGCATATACGAGTTTTCACGAAAAACAAAAATGCATATACCAACTAAATACAAGTGTATTATAACTTAAAAAGACGGTATAAAACAAATATGTATTAAGCCTTACCTTTGTAAGGAATAAGAAAAAAAGGCTATCGAAGTAAATAACAAAACAACCACACAAATTTAGCAAAGTACCCAACCACGTACAAATTATATATGATATATCCCATGACAGCAAATGTACTCACAAAGCAATGATAAAAAAAAAAAAAAAAAAAAAAAAAAACGATTCGACGCACCTTATTTGTTTTTTGTGATTAATAAATGAAAGCAATATCTTTACATATGCTTACGAAATGAGAAGCGGGTAAAGATAAAGAAAACTTAATTGTGATAGCAACTCAGAGGTGATCTAGTGACAAAATGATTTATGATTATCACTTTAAGATGTGTGAGGCCTCAAGTCTAATTTTTGATAGGTTCGAACAACCCTGAAGTGGTCACACCAACCTCCTAAGAAGGGAGGGTTTTACCCAGTTTTAGTCTGTGTAACGGTGGGTTCAAATCTTGTGAATTGGTCAGGTAAAAAGTCGAAAACCATGATTACTAAAAAAAAACTTAATTGCCACGAATCTTGTAATAATACCGGACCGGCCAAGACCGGACCAGACCGAGACCGATTTCGACAAAAATCTTAGACCTAGACCGGACCGAATGTGGTCGGTCCGGTCCAACAAGGCCAAATTAGCCTAAATTAGTCGGTTTGTGGTCCGGTCCTTCGGTCGGTCCAGTCCAACAAGGCCAAATTAGTCTAAATTAGTCGGTTTGTGGTCCAGTCGACCGAGGACCGAATTAGCCCAAAAGCCGAGACCGAAGACCGAACCGAATGCGGTCAGTCCGGTCCGATCCAATCCAGTCTCGATCAGTCCAGTCCGTTCAGATCATTTGCTCAGTCCTAGGCTAAAGTTAAAATGTAAAACCAGAAAAACTTAGTAACAATTCTTTTTAAAATATACGAGTAAAATAAATTGACAATCAAACAAAAAACAAATACTTAGGTCAAACAAATTCTACGTGATGTTGTTTATACTCCCGAAACAAAAATCACAAAACTCAACCCAACACAAACTTTACACTATTCATCTTATTCCTCTAGTTTTCATTTCTATTCCTCCAACTTGCATTCTAATTTGTTCTTCAAGATCGAACACCAACATACTTCAACTCATTTTTTTTTCATGTTATGCCCTTCTTCCTGAGATGTGTAGCGCAAAAATAAATAAATAAATAAATAAATAAAATAAAATTCTTCACTTTTTTACACATCGAACATCAAACACGATGATACCCTGGGCCATCGCCTGCCTCGCCATATGCCAGAGCCGGCCCTGTCCCAAGACTTCTTAAAAGTCTTCCCTATCTCAAGTCTTCTTAAAAGTCTTCGGTGATTATACATAATTTTGTTGATGGCCGGCATCCTCTTCACAATTTGCATGTAAATATTAAAGTTAAGGAATTTGTTGATGGCCGGCATCCTCTTCACAAAAGTTAAACATTAGAGTTAAGGAACTTTAGTTATTATAATGCCTTCAGTTTTATTCGTTAATATTGGTTCGTCTTATATATAAATGATTGTAGACGTATTTTTTCACCAATTCATTTCACCAGTAGCATGTTATTAAAAAATTTAACATTCAAAAATAAGGATAAAAAGCCATCACTGTAAATTTCCAAAAATGAAGTCACCACAATCTTTAAGTTACTTATTATCTTCCTCTCATATTTCAGTTCTCTTTTATGGTCTCGCGATTATATGTCTTATTTCCGCCACTGTCTCTGCTTCCTACGGTGGTAATGAGACTGATTATCATGCTTTGCTGTCATTTAAGTCAATGATCACCCATGATCCGTACAAAGTTCTAACCTCGTGGAACCATTCCTTTCATTTCTGTGAATGGAGTGGTATTTCATGTGGAAAGCGACACAAACGAGTGACTGTTGTATGGCTGGATTCGAACGACATAGAAGGCTCGTTATCTCCTCATGTAGGAAACCTCAGCTTCCTCCGTGTGCTTTCGCTCGCGAACAACAGCTTTCAAGGAACCATTCCTCATGAACTTGGTCGTCTATCTAGGCTACGTCGTCTTTATCTTGATGATAACAAATTCAATGGAGTCATTCCAACAAACTTGTCTGGTTGTTCTAACCTCGAAAAGCTTTGGCTCGCTCAGAATAAGCTAACTGGAAGCATACCCAAGGAGATGAGTTTACTCTCGAAACTTGATACTCTTGCAATTAACGACAATAAGTTAACAGGTGGAATCCCACCTTTCTTGGGGAATATTACATCAATGGAAGTGTTCTCTACTACCAGGAACCCGTTGGGTGGGAGCATTCCAGATACATTGGGTCATTGGCAAAGCTTGACGGGATTTCACTCTGGTGGCTGCAACTTATATGGAAGCATCCCTCATTCCATTTTCAACCTCTCACTCTTAGTTAATTTTTCCTTAGCTGTTAATCACCTCACTGGTAGTCTTCCTTCAGAAATGGGTAATCAGCTCCCAAATCTTGAGCTCCTTCAGTTATGGGGTAACGAACTGACCGGAGTTCTTCCACCTTCTATTTCTAATTGTTCTAAATTAGGACATCTTGAAATGAGTTTCAACAATTTTAGTGGGAAGTTGACAATTGATTTTTCAAAACTAAGAGATATTAATAAAATTAGATTACAGTATAACAACTTCCATGGACGCGGAGAAGCTGATGACTTGAGGTTTATCGATTCCCTGAGAAACTGCACCAGATTATTACAGTTGGTACTTTTCGATTGCAACCTTATAGGAGTGCTTCCGATATCAATAGGTAATCTTTCTGATCAACTAAACACTCTAGTTTTAGCAGACAATCAATTATTGGGAAGCCTCCCATCAAGTATAGGTAGTCTAGTTGGTTTGACCACTTTATTTTTACAAAATAATAGATTCAAAGGAAACATCCCCAGTACCATTGGAAAACTACAAAAGCTACAAGTTCTTAGTCTATCTAGAAATCAATTTTCAGGGCCTATCCCTGATACCATTGGGAACTTATCATTGTTGACTAAACTTTATTTAGATGTCAACAAATTAGAAGGTCATGTTCCATCAAGCCTTGGGAATTGTAAAGAACTTAATGGGTTAAGCCTTCGAAACAATAGACTCACTGGAAACATACCCAAGCAACTTCTTCAACTTCCATCACTAAATTATTTTTTAGATCTTTCAAACAACAGCCTGTATGGTTCAATTCCATCAGAGATTAAAGATCTCAAGATGTTGAGCGGGCTTGATTTATCTTACAATAAATTATCAGGTACCATTACTAGTAGCCTTGGTGAGTGCGGTAGCCTTACAAAGTTATACCTTAGTGGCAACCAATTTCAAGGCATAATACCATCTTCATTAGGTTCCTTAAGAGGATTGGAGGTACTCGACATTTCTCAAAATAATTTATCTGGTAAAATTCCTCAATTCTTAGGCAAATGGAATTTATTAGAATATTTGAACCTATCCTTTAATGATTTTGAGGGTGAAGTACTGACTCTAGGAGTGTTTGCCAATGCAAGCGCATTTTCGGTTTTTGGGAACTATAAGCTTTGTGGTGGTTTGGTTACACTTGAGTTACCCAAATGCAAGGAGACGGGTAGTAAGAAAAAAAGGTTTCCTTTCTTCATATTAGTCATCATGATTGCAGTCACGTTGCTCGTCGTATTATGTTGTGTGTATCTTTTGTGCAAGAAGAAACGCAACAATCAACCATCTCAATCATCAGGGAGTGAACGATTCATGAAAGTTTCATACCATCAACTTCTCAAGGGTACCGATGGATTCTCTACAACAAATTTGATTGGAGAGGGTGGCTTCGGTTCTGTTTATAAAGGGATCCTCGATCCCGATGATGACAAATTTGTTGCAATCAAAGTTCTGCATCTTCAAAATAAAGGAGCTCACAAAAGTTTTATAGCAGAATGTGAAGCATGGCGGAATATTCGGCACCGTAATCTATTGAAGATAATAACTTCATGTTCGAGTACCGATTTACAAGGCAATGATTTTAAAGCGCTGGTTTACGAGTTTATGCCCAATGGAAGTGTACACGATTGGCTTCATTCAAGTGCATATACATCAAAACCGAACCTTCTTCAAAGAATAAATATTCTTAGAGATGTTGCCACTGCACTTGATTATCTTCACAATCACTGCCAAACAAGGATTGTTCACGGTGACTTGAAGCCAAGTAACATTCTACTTGATGATGATATGGTGGCTCATGTTGGAGACTTTGGTTTAGCTCGACTACTTGGTACAGAATTAAACCAAAACAGCTCATCCGGGATTAAAGGAACAATTGGTTATGCACCTCCAGGTAATTCCTTTTTTATTCCATGATGCTTATATTTATTTACAGGTTAAAGTTTGTAAATTAATTAATTGTTATTCATTTGTAGAGTATGGTATCGGGAGCGAGATGACAAGTTGTGGGGACGTCTACAGTTTTGGAATATTATTACTAGAGGTGATGACTGGGAAAAAGCCGATAGACGACATGTTTATTGAAGGTCTTAGCCTTCATAAATTTGCTTGCATGGCATTACCAGATCAAGTAATCGATGTTATTGATAATGATGCAATTGTGTTGCAAAGTACCGAAGCAAATGCAAAGAGAGTGGAAGAATGTTTGGTTGCAACTATCAAGATTGGAGTATCATGCTCTGTGGATTCACCGCCACAACGAATGAAAATAGAAATTGTTGTCAATGAGTTGCAGCGTATTGTCGATGTGCTTCAAAATATATAAGGTACTCTGTTCTCCCATTTTATAAAATCTGATTTTACATGAGTTTGTTAAAAATCATCACTAAAATGGTTTTATTTTTCAACTCTTTCAGGTCAATCATTAAGCTTTTATGGTGAAGTTGTAGGAAACTGCAACAAGGAGCGGTGCATGTCGTAGTTAAAGATGTTCGTAATTGTGGTTTAATTTTCTTGCTACATAAGTGTACGAGACATAAGAGTACGTTTACATTCCTGGTGACGTATCATATGTATCAAGCATGTTTGTAAGTGTGGTTTCATTTCCTTGAATCCAATTTGTGGTACTGAATTCTACTTAAGTTCTACTTGGTGTTCGAATCCTTAATGAACAGCCTAATATTATTCGTGTTCTTTGACTTTCAATTTCATAAATTTGACTTTTTCTTGAATATCTGAATGAGAAAGCTCGAGGCTTCCCCCTCTTCTGGTTTCGAGCAGTGTATGGTTCAATTTTAAAGAAAGTTAACCTCATGTTTGGTATACTGTATTATTAAAAATGTGTCAATAATGACCAAAGTGGAATTCTGATACATAAATCAGTTCGAATATTTTGATATGCAGTTGGTCCAACACACGTACATTCACATTTGAGACTTGAAACTTGAGAGTTTAGAGTGTTGCCAAAGTTACTACTTAACAAAAAATATAGATAAAACTGAACTGGGTCAAACAATTAAATTACAGTAGACTCAAAAAACAGCGAAAACTAAAATGGGTCAAATGGGTAGACTCAAAAAATATCTTTAACTGAACGTGTCATTATTTTGTTCCATTCCATCAGAGATTGAAGACCTCAAGATGTTGAACCATCTCGATTACCATTACTAGTAGCCTTGTTCAGTGCATTAGCCTTACAATGTTAAACCTACAAAGCAACCACTACAGTTTCTGAGATAATTTCAGCCATGAATGAATTTGTTGCTCTTCTTTTCCGAAATGAACATAGTGTTGATTCAAATAAGGAAGATCCATTGATATTACAAATGAGTTGATACATTGAGCTTGCCTACTGTATGACTACTCGAGGAAACAACACGTCTAAAAAGATACACGCCAACCTTATTAACTGCTAGAGCAGAAATGAAACTAAAACATACACCATAGACGTCACTGTAAGTATTGTTATCGTCACTGCCTTTGAATAACTCGAGAAAAACAGATGGGGTTTGATGAAGTTGATGTCGTCTCCAATCTGCCTTTAGAATTGAGAATCAGGCCATATGACAAACATATAAATGGCAGTAAATGTTAAGCCTTGGCATTGGTGATATCACTGAGCCCATTCCAGTAATTTGTTGCTCTTTCAAAGGGAAGAAAATATTTACGTTGGTAAGAAACTAACTGTCAAATACAGAGGTCGCAATTTCAAGCATTTTACTTATAAATGGATCAATTTACGTTATGTTATATTTAATGGGTTCAACGGGCTGAAAACATTCATTAATCATTATTTTTAAACAATTTTAAGAAAAAGGACCAACCACTTTTGCAGGTCAACCTGATCCAATCCAGCCAAAAATTTCCAGTTACCTGACTAGCTGCCCGTTATGGAACACATCTAGTTTAGATCATGTGTTACCTGTAAGGCTCCCAAGCCTGCATTTCCAAGGGTCCACATCTACGGTGTGACTGATAAAGCATTAGCCAATGCTTTTCTGCAATACAAAGAAATGGGAATACCAACAGGTTAGGACTGAAGTAATAACTTATGGAATGGGCTCAAAATGTTAACGAGTCTATGTCAAAAAACAACCATTTATAGTAGCAAAATTGGGGAAAATGCAACAAAAGTCAAACATATCAATAATGTTTTAAACACATAATTTTCTTGTGGACCTGAAGTAATAAATTATGGAATTGGCTCAGTGCTATCACCAATGCCAAGGCTTATCATTTACGCAAGAAAGAAATACAAGATAAGAAATAATCCTACGTTAGCCATGGCTGAAGTAATAACTTCTGGAATGGGCTCAGTTATATTACCAATGCCAAGGCTTATCATTTGTTCATCAGGGTATTTTAGCTTATGTGCAGCCATTCTTCTACGAATCTGTAATTCCACCAACACATATCATGTATCGAAGTTTCTATATCCATGTCTTTATTTAGAAGAAACATGTGATAGTGATACCGATGTAAACCTGAATCTATAGTTACAAAAAAACATGTATAAGCTGAACCAATTAAGATCATAAGCCCAAAATAAGCTTAAAACACGATCCCGTAAGTTGAACGTTTCACCTAAGTAACCTCCAATTACACTAAAAGTTAAACTAAATCATGTCAACCTCTAAAACCTCTATCTAATCTACCATTTTCATATAATCATATCACACAAAAAGAGGAAGTTTGACGGCAGGGCTCTATTTTGTGGCCGAATTAGACCCCGGTTTTCTCAATTCATGACCGGGCTTTATCCCTTTGTTTTTGACGGACACCTTTATAGAGACCTTTTTTCCTATTAACAGGGCTTTATTAGGGGGGCTTTTGTAGTAGTGTGAGAAAAGAGAGTTTATGAGTCAAATAATTTCAGTACCAAGGCACATAGCCATCTGACCAATCTTCAAACCCAAACACTCCTTTAAAGATAACTGCTATTCAAACTTAATTTGGCACAAAGAATTTCAGAGAAACTAATCCTTACATCTTTTAAAACCAAACTTAACAAAGATAACGCCTTTATATATGTGGTTCTTATCTCTAGGCAGAACAAGGCTACATACATTATATTGGCTACAATCAGGATAACCTTATGCTTGACTTATGCATTTATTCATTATCGAAAAACCCCTGTTCCCCCAAACAACTAATAAGCACTTTGGCATAAGCTTACCCAGCCTGTAAGTTATTTATACAAGCTTAACCAAACACCCTCCCATATTCCCATGACAGTTATCTCTCTTTCACAAACTCACGCTGCTCTACACACGATAATTAGGAAAAATACAAATACATCCCAATGTATAACGCACTTTGACATGACCTTACCCATACACATTCAGTAAGCTCTGTACCTTTTTTTATACCCAATAGCTTATTAACCTCTTAAAATAAGCCTACCCAGTGTTGTAATGCTCGAACTACAAAGTAATCTGCGATTACAAGCCACAAGGTCACTGACCAGGGTGAGTTGAGCAGAATCGGCCAAGAGATTCAATTTGGTCAAAACTTGGTCAGCTCGGTGCTAATTCGTACAAAACTCGGTTTGAAGTGTTTAAACAATTGTGTTAATGTTTCCAAACATACATATTGGTTCTATGAACAATACTATGGTCCTATAAACATGTCATACATATAATTTCAAAACTTGTACATAAAAATTCCAATGCCCCCATGTACTCCCCGCCTAGGCCAATTACTCGCTGCTGCATAGGGAGATTTGCAACTTAATTTCATCTTTTTCAGAACCCAATAACCTATTAAGCTACTTTAAATAAGCTTACCCAAACACCCCCTAAATCCCATATGATCATACTACTATAACACATAATAGTCCAAAAAAAAAAGGCAAATACATCATCCCAATGTAATAAACATAAGTCCTCACCTAATAACGATTTCCACCAATCTCTGTAAAACAAACATTTCGTTAAGACTAATTAATAAACGCCTAATTTCTTAAAGCCAAAAAATGATAGCTACTGCGATATGTGTAACTTACTGTGTTATATGATCAGCTGGTCTTAGCTGTGTACAGTTGCGTATATTGCATGTTTTCCGAAAAGAAAATTTGACATTCCCACAGCTAGGACAGGTCTAGTCGTCTTCTCCACGACCACCTAAATCATAATCACCACAAATTAATACCACATAATACAATTCCATACTTTGTTGTGACATGCAAGAATATATACGTCTAAGGAGTAAGTGCCATCTCATAAAAATTATATTTATGGGTCCCTATCTAAAGTCACAAGAAAACAAATTTTATGCACAACTATTTAAAGGCTTTAGAAAAAATGTAAAGCTTTTGGGTGTATTTTGGAGCTCAAACAAATAGAAACTAAACTCGGGCTAAATAAGGGGATGTATGTTTAAGCTTATTTTTTGGCTTATGAGCTTATTTGACTCTGCTTATATCTCATACGCCCATATTTTCCGGCTTATTTACAGACTTGTTAGCTTATTATGACTTAAAGATGGAAGATAAGCTCATAAGATAGAAAAAAGCCGGATAAAGATGAGCTAATGAGATATAAGACGGACCAAATAAGATCATAAGCCCAAAATAAGATTAAAACACGACCCCTAAGTTCAAAGTTCATCTAAGTAACCTCCAATTAATATAATTGGCAAAACCCAATTACTCCATAGTTCTAATCACCGTCTCGATGTATGTAACACTAATATGAGCTTACCCAAACACATTCCATAACCATAAGCTATGTACCTTTCTCTATACCTAATAGCTTCTTAACCTTTTAAAATAAGCCTACCCAATGTTGTAAAGCTTCCAATAGGTGTTTGGTGGTGGCTGCTGGAGATGGGGGTGGTTGTCTCATAAAGTGAATAACTGATAATAAGGAAAGAGGTTGAAGGGTGTTAAAATTGTTAATTAACAGTCAAACTAACGGTGCCTTGGACCAAACCTGGAATAAATGCTTCACTTTTGACTGAATCCGAAAAGTTTCACCGTTGCTCCATATCCTTGCCAAAATTGCTCGCCGTTGGTCCAATTTCCTAACGACGTTAGTATCAGATCATTATCTTTAGTCACGTGCTTGACACACGAGGGTAGCACTACTACA
This sequence comes from Chrysanthemum seticuspe, assembly GCA_019973895.1. Classification (NCBI taxonomy): domain Eukaryota; kingdom Viridiplantae; phylum Streptophyta; class Magnoliopsida; order Asterales; family Asteraceae; genus Chrysanthemum; species Chrysanthemum seticuspe. The sequence continues at coordinate 6,284,944 of BPTQ01000009.1, forward strand.
AAATAGTTACATACTCGCACTTATTACGTATGTTTACACACTTTAAAGTGAGAAGAATAAAAAAGTTCACACTAGTATGCGGGTGAACCAACTATGTGTACCAAATATTTTCACACTTTTATGTGGCATGTTTGGTATGATGGAAAGGAAACATGAGAAAGAGAATGAGAATAAATTCCCTTGTTTGTTGCGGCTGAAGAAAGGAAACATTGGGTACCCATTCCATTCTCAACCAACGATTTTGATTCTTTAAAAAAATAGTAGAAAGACTTGGAATGAAAATTTACAAAGGAGTCATTCTCCATCTTTATTCTAGCATGAATCAATAGTCGTCCTCAAAATAAAGGTATATATATCTGTTACACGTGAGATGCACATTCAACACTAAAAAAATCCCAATATATTGGCATCGCCCTCATCGAGGTACTCTTCATAATTGTTGCAATTAATCCCCTACAAAAGTTATCCATCTTTTCGATTTTGTTTATCCCTTTGCACTTGTTTATAAACCACTGAACCACTTTAATTATAATCTAAAGCTAGGTTTTCTTAACAAAGTTAAATATTCATTCAAATATGGAGGGTTTACTAGGCAAAATCACGTAATAATGCAATTCTTTCAGATCTGCTATAAAGTTCATTTTTGATAATGAAGGTCTCCATTTAATTAACACATTTTAGTTGATCCAATTGCGATATTGTTACACAACGTAAAAAAGCAAGACAAAATAAAACAACAAAAATTGACTGGATAACCAATTATATTATTAATCAATTACGGAGTATTATAAAAGATAACATGTTATTAACAACATTTTCATTCTAGAGTAATTTTATTCAATATTCACACCTTGTTGCCCGCTTACCTACCACCTTGATGTAAAATCCCAATTATATAAAGTTTTGTATAGTTTAATAACTCCCAAAAAAAAAAAAAAAAAAAAAAAAAAAAAAAAAAAAAAAAATTCACACCAAACATTAGGATCACTTCTTTATACCATTTCAGTGCTTAATTCTATACTTTCACCTAACAAGAGAATACATTTAGTATTTCTGAGTTCTTTCCTTTTCTCTCTTATTCCATTCTCTACTGTGTTTCCATTCTTCGCGATTCAGGTGTACCAAACACCCTTTTTCACACTTTTAAGTGTAATGATTTTGAATTTGGAATAATTATTCTTCTCACTTTAAAATATGAAGATTTTGATTAAATAATTCTTCACACTTTTAATGTGGGATTGAAATTATTCACAATTTTAAGAGGGCTAGGTATTGTGTGATGCCATAGGTGGTGCCGTGAGAAAAAGTAGTGCCACCTCAGTACTTTTTTCTCATGACACCAGTTTTGCCTATGGCACCAAAACACCCCTCCCTAGTATAACATCAGTTTTCTGGTGCCGTCATGCACTTTTGAACCCCATTTATATAAAAAAAATCTTTTCTTTTTTTTTAAATAAATGAATTATTGGTACACAATTATTTAAGTAAAATGTTGAACCAAAGAAAAATGTTAACCAAAAATATATATGTGACCCATATTCCAAATTTCTAAATGCAAACCCAACACTCATTGTCCGGCCCAATATCACATTTAATTAACATGGCCAAATTTAAAAATATTAAACCTAGCTTTCTTTTCCTTCATCCACAACATCCTTCATCTTCTTCCTGCTGACCTGCAAACATAAAACAAAGAAAGAAAAAAACCAACACATCACATAAACACAACACAAACACAATACACAAACACAAAAAGAAACAAACCCACCCAAAAAAAAAAAACAAAAAAAAAAAACAAAAAAAAAAAGAAAAAAAAAGAGAGAAATTACATGGCATGAGCTGGTAGCCACGGAGCCAGAAGCTACCAGCCCAACACCGGTGTGGTATGTCCCGCCATAGACTCACGCCAAGCACAATGGCTTGAGCCACCAGCTACCGTACCTAGCTCTCTAAGTGTGAGGATTTTGAAACAATGATATCTGTAGATTTGTCTTTTCATGTATTTGTTTAATATTTTTTTGTCTTTTCATGTATTTTTTTGTCTTTTATTGTTTATTTATTTTGTCCTTTCAATTATTATGTCATTGATCCCCACAAACTGCCAAGACTAATAACCCCGCCAAGAGCCAGTTTCAAGAATGTCAGCTCTTTGATCATTTTTATTCCAACCCAATGGATGAGATTTTGAAGCCTATATGACTTCCTAAATTTACGATGGTAGCGGCAGCATTTGATGGTAGAGAGGCATCGTTTTTAAGCTTCCGTGTTGTAGTGTGGAAGGTTTGGTGATAGAAGAGAGATGAGGGTGAGTGAATGTATTTATCGTTTGATTGTTATATTGGGAAGGTTAAAAGGAAAAAAAGGAGGAAAAAAACATTAAAAAGATAGTTTATCCCAAATCTTTATATTTGATGTGTAGCTCAAATGTCTATTTTGGTAAACCAATAAAATTGACCCATTCTAGCATATTTATTTTTATGACAACCCGAGATTTTTTAGATTATTATTTTAATAATATTTTTACCAGAAATCTGATAGTTTAAAACTCAAAACGAGAGGTTATCTCGTTTATCATGAAAACGAAACCTGATGCGTGGTTCGGGGTCGAAAGACTTCCTTTTTCGCGAGCAAGCTTTACACCCCACTAGGCAGTGAACCTAATCGTTACAGTGTAGTATGGGTAAGCCTAGAGGGTTGACCGTTCTCTAGGAAAATAGAGATGCTAATAGAGATGTATGACGAAAAGGTAAGGTGAGGATAATTCTTTTTAGTCTTTTATGAAAGCAAGTAAAATCTCGGGGTTTGAAGAGTGTGATTTGGTAATTTTAAACAATTAAACTATTTAATTATTAATGAGATTTTAATTAAAAAAAATAGTTATGGTCGTCATTGCGGTCATTGTTAGCAAGTTGTAGTTGAGGTGTAGTCTTGGAAAGAGAAAGCTGATGTCGCGCTGATGTGGCAGAGGTGACCACAATATTTGTGGTTGCCATTAGCATTGGCCTAACTTAAATCTTAGGCATAGGCCGAGTGTAATCATCACCTTCTTACCACCTTCACCTTAGCGTCACATCAGTTTTTCAGCACATCATTTAACCCATCATCTAACAGCTGTAGTGATGACCACTTAACAAAACACATAAAAATATCTCACTTTATATAACATCTCTCACAACATACCTCACACACTCATAAAAAAAAGGGTAGTGCACCACATTAGGTGGCATGCACCATCGAATGCAACCCCAAAAAAGGCACCTTGGTGCGCAGTAGATGGCAGGCTTAGTGACGGATGACGCATGATAGAGGCTCACAGCGGGTGGTGGAAGCCTCCATTATGCCCGGTCTTAAAATTTTCAAAATTTCACTTGAAGGCTTCAATCCAATAAAAAATGTGACATGTCTAGTTTAAATAATTGGGGTATTTATTTAGGTTCTTCGTCAGTTAAAATGGCTTTTTTTTTAATGAAAAACACAAATTTAGGATTTTTGTAGTCCATGAGTTGTTGAAATTTCTTGCATGTACGCGGTGTTTACTTTAGCTTATTTTTGTGATACTGAGCTTAATTGATTTTGGTTTACGTTAAATAGTTTACTTTTTACGGCTTATTCTTATTTTGGTATGAGCAAACCATAATGAACGAATATGAGCAATCTTGCCATCTTAGTGTAAAAACATTTAATTACATTACTCATTTATGGATGTTAAAAAAATACATTACTCATTTATGGTAATATACAAGCCAAACTTCAGTATGTATGGGATTAGTGCTCTTCAAGTATAATGTGTCATGTTCTCTTGAGTATTTGCATTATGCTGGTGCAAATCAGATCATGTGTTGGCTTTGGCAGCGTTTTTATTATATGATATGTGTGATAATCCCACATGTGCTATATATAATACACATGTAGTATAGTAAATTGTTTGTGTCGCGGTTGGTGTTTAAAGTATAGTACTACAAGTGTCATTTGATCAACAAATGAAAGCCGACTACCGTAACCAAGTAAGTATGTAACATAGGAAAAACCTTAGATATTTCTTATCAGATTGTATAATGGGCCAGAACAATTAGTTGACCCAATCCATCATCATTCCACAGTGTATGGGGGAGGTTGAGATGTTATGGGTCCCAATACGGTCTTCCACGGTGTATGGGGAGGTTGAGATGTAGATAGCCCTACCCCTACCAAAGGTAGATAGACTACTTTTGGTTCTACCAAAGGTAGAACATAACCTACGGCCTTGCAAAGAGTAATGATCAAACCCTTTACCTTTGTTTCCAAAGACAATGGTGTTAACCACTTAATCATTATATCATTGGGTAAATGATATGATGATTAAATTTAAGTATAAGTTATATTTTGTAAAAAATTGCTCTTACGCTTTGCATTTACATATTGAAAAAGTAAAGTATTGTTTATCTCTTACTCTTTTAGAATATACATAATAAAATTAAGCAAACTAAGCAACTGTCATTTATACTTTCTGAAAAAATATGAAATTTTCCATATTCTTCATTTAAATATATTATTTCTTCTTCATAAAATGTTTAGAGTTTTGAGTGTTATTTGATGATGTTATACGATATGAGGTTTTTGATATATGCAATATAAATATAGTCTTCCATATCCCAAGTCAGGCGGGACGAGATGATCGAAAGATGCCCCTAATAAACAGGCAACATACCGTTTTTTGGAGTTTTCACGTAAAACAAAAATGCATATATCAACTGATGACGTATAGTCTAGATTCGGGTCACGAACCCGACCAAAGTCCAATACTAACAAGCCCAGCACGGACTGGGCCACACCGATCAGTGTTTGGGCTCACGAAGGCCCAAACCCAAAGCTATTTACGGAATAGATATTGGATATCTCCTATGTTTGGAGATAATCATTCCCCAACCGGCTTAGGCGGGATACGCCGAAGGTTGAGGAACACGGAACCAACAAGGATTCCGTGCGTATATAAAGGGAATTACATCCCTCGTTTAAGGTATGATCTACAAACCCTACTCTCCTTAAACCCTAAACCGATTACTTACTCTCACGCCGGAGGATAATCGTGGGAGACAATCCCACGGTAAGCCTAACGGTGTTTTCTGTCTCTTAGTGCGCAGGTCTCAAGCAACGATTCTCAATTGGTACGAGAGCCGGAGCTCCAAACAAGGAACGCCCAACTTTTGTATCAACAAGTGGCGCCATCCGTGGGACCCTTCACTAAGAACCAAGAACTAGAATGAAGAAGCATGGAAATCAGCGATCGCAACCAGACCACACGGGGAAAAAGACGCACAGCGGATCAACTCCTAAGCAGACTTCTGGGACAACCAGCGCTACTAAAAATCAGGGATCAGGCCAGGATATGGTTTTCCCTCCAGTGGAACCGCTCTCGGGGACAACCCAGGCCACTACAACCACCACCAGTGCCAGAGATCCACTGCGCACTCCTTTTACTCCACTCCAATTGGTGCTAGAAGCTAACTTCACGAAAGCACCCGATGCGCCCGATAAGAACAAGGGCATATTGGTGGAAACTGATACCCCTATTCTAGAGGGAGTCGTGCCGGAACTAGAGCCAAGTAGTTTTGTCTCTCAAAACTACGAAGCCTTAGCTACTCTCATGGAAGAGGAAGCAAAGAAAAGGTCAGGGCGGAGTCTGCATGCTCGGCTCAACTTTGGCCCAGAGTTCGAGCTGTCTCCACCGCGCCGACAGAAGGAAAAGCGCGGGAGGGATAGTCGCCGACCCCCAGTATTCAACAGAATTGGGAGGAGAAGTGAGGGTGATGAGACACCTAACTCACAGCATTCGGAAGAAAGTGAGGAAGATGAACAACGCAACAATGTCCACGCCAGACTTGGTAGTCGCAGAATCCAGGATAGACTTGGGCGACGATACTCCCCAAGTAAGAGTCCCTCAAGTACAAATTCTGAGGACAGCCGGCGCAAGCGCCAAAGGAGGGAAGATTCGTCCTCTGATAATTCCTCGGACAATGAGGATAGCGAAACTGGACACTGGAAGTCCAAAAGAAAATACCGTGACCAAGAGGAGGAAGACATGTCTCTCCCATGGCGCCGTCAGAAGGTGGATGCGTTCACTAGACGCATCAGTGATTTTTCAGAAAACAAGAAGAGGCGCATGCCTGCTAACGTCAAAACCTATGACGGAACAGGTGATCCTGACGATCACCTAAAAATCTTTGAATCAGCCGCAACTATTGAAAACTGGCCACAAGCAGTATGGTGCCACATGTTTAATTCCACACTAGTGGGAAGCGCGCGGAACTGGTTCAACAAGCTTCCACGCAGAAGCATCAATGGTTTTGAAGAATTGAGAAAGGCATTCCGCCTAAATTTTACTCAACGAAAAAAGTGTGCAAAAAACCCCATTGAACTCGCCCGGGTCAAGCAACGCCAAGGAGAATCCACAAGCGCTTTCATGGAACGCTTCAAGGACGAATGCATGCAAGTTAAAGCATGTCCCGAGATACTAAAAATTTCAGGGTTCATGAATGGGATCAGCAACCCAGAACTTATCAAAAGATTGAATGACAAGATTCCCCAATCCTTTGATGAAGTCATGAAACGCACAAGGTCCTTCGTCCAAGGAGAGGCTGCGGCGGCGGATAGCAAGAAAAGCTATTCAAACTACCGATCACAGGAACAACCTGGGAGACAATCCAACGATCGGAACAGTAACCGTAACAGGAATTATCGCAGTCAGGGGAGTGGGCGCGACAACGACAAGTACACCCCGCTGACAAAAACGCCGAAGGAAATACTCGCGACAGAGGGTGCAAACTTTCCAAGACCGCCACAAATGCGCACCCCGGAGGATCGGCGAGAGGGGAGTGGATACTGTGATTACCACGCACAGAAGGGCCACACCACTAACGAATGTGTCCAATTGCGCCAGCTCATTGACAAAATGGTTAAAGAAGGCAGATTGGACCATTTGGTAAAAAATATCAAAGAGGGAAAAGATAGAGTGAAGAGTGGAAACAAGAAGGAGACACCTAAGGAAAAGGCCGACACCATCTACATGATACAATCATGGCAGAGGGTCACTAGACAGAAGGTCAGCCAGGAGTTTTCCCAAGGAAGCGAGATCTCTTTCCCCGCCTTAACTGCGGACAACGCAGTGGTTGAGCCACTCAACATTGCGATTAGTGCGGGGGGTCACGACATCCATCGCATGTATGTTGATGGTGGAGCATCGGCGGACATCATGTATGAGCACTGCTTCAAGCGACTGCGGCCCGAAATACGCAGTCAGTTAAGCCCGGTCAGAACGGCGTTGACCGGTTTTACGGGTGAAAAGATATGGCCTATGGGGCAAATACGATTACCAGTCAGCATCGGAAACGAATCACACTCCGCGACGGCCTGGATGGAATTTATGGTGATCAAATCTCCCTCGCCATACAATGGCATTATCGGGAGACCTGGGATATCAGCTATGCGCGCAGTTCCATCAACAGCGCACGGGATGCTTAAATTCCCAGTGGAAGGGGGCATTGTTACTCTTTACAATGCCACTGTACCGCATAGAGAATGTAACACGATTACATGCAAAACGGCACCGATCCCAGAACAGCGCGCAACCAAAGTTCCAAATCTGAAGGTGGCGATTCACCCAGAATACCCAGAACAGGAAGTATCCATCGGAGGGTCACTGTCGGACAATGGCAAAGCGGCTGTGTGCGCGCTCTTGCAAAAGAACTTGGATATTTTTGCATGGGAGCCAAAACACATGACTGGGGTACCACGCTCAATCTAAGAGCATAAACTGAGAATCCGACAAGGGTACTCACCAATACGCCAGAAGAAGCACGGCCAAGCCCCAGAGCGCGCGCAAGCGATTCTGGCAGAAGTACACAAACTGGTGGATGCGGGAATTATGCGTGAAGTCTACTACCATGACTGGCTTTCTAACCCAGTAATGGTCAAAAAGAGTGACGGTAGCTGGCGAATGTGCGTGGACTTCACTGATCTTAACAAAGCATGTCCACAAGACTGCTACCCATTACCAGAGATAGACTGGAAAATAGAGTCTCTGTGCGGATATCCATTGAAATGTTTCCTCGATGCGTACAAAGGATATCATCAAATCCAGATGGCTAAGGAGGATGAGGAAAAAACGGCCTTTCACACAAGCCAAGGCGTTTGCTGTTACACTAAAATGCCCTTTGGCTTGAAGAATGCAGGCGCCACTTACCAGCGGTTAGTAGATAATGCTTTCGAAAAACAGGTGGGCCGCAACCTGGAGGTCTATGTTGATGACTTGGTCATAAAGAGCCATACTGAAGATGAGTTAATGCGCGATATTGAGGAAACGTTCAGAACTCTACGAGAAATCAATATGAAGCTAAATCCCAAAAAATGTACCTTCGGCGCCACCGAAGGCATGTTCCTCGGATACCTAATAGAACCTGACGGTATAAAACCATGCCCGGAAAATACAAAAGCTGTCATCGAACTTCCTTCACCGCGCACGTTGAAGGAGGTCCAATCTCTCAATGGAAAGCTGGCCGGTCTTAACAGGTTCCTGTCTAAGTCAGCCGATAAGTCTCTACCTCTCTTCAAAACACTCAAGAAGTGTATCAAAAAGGGAGATTTTCGGTGGACTACGGAGGCAGAAGCAGCCTTCACACAACTTAAACAACACCTGGCAACGCTCCCCACACTTGTCGCACCCCGACCAGGGGAAGAGTTAATTATGTATCTATCCGCAACTGATGGAGAAGTCAGCGCAGTGCTGCTAACAGATAGGGATTCAGTACAAACTCCTGTCTACTTTGTAAGCAAGGCGCTCAAGAAGACGGAGATGAACTATAGTGCCATGGAAAAATTAGTTTTGGCATTGGTGTTTGCTGCTAAACGGCTACGCAGGTACTTCCAAGCGCATCCAATAGCAGTAATCACAGACCAACCAATCAAGCAGATCATCTCCAAACCTGACGCATCAGGCCGACTGCAGAAGTGGAGTATATTGCTAGGTGAGCACAACATATCTTACAGACCACGTACCGCAATCAAAAGACAGATTCTGGCAGACTTCCTCGTCGAAAAGCCAGACACCGATGAGGTACCCGCACCAAGTAGGACGGAACTGCATGATCCATGGATCTTGTTTACAGATGGATCCTCATGCGTGGATGGCTCAGGATCAGGCCTCATTCTCACAAACCCAGAGGGAATGGAATTCACTTACGCACTGCTTTTTGAATTTACAGCGACAAACAATGAGGCAGAATATGAAGCTCTAATCGCTGGGCTACGCATTGCAGCTCGGATGGGTGTACGTAACCTAGAGGCAAATGTGGACTCCCGACTAGTGGCCAACCACGTGTTGGGCGAATACGTGGCTAAAGAAGAAAATATGATTCAGTATCTCGACAAGACTAAGACACTGATCAAAGGCTTTGACAGATTCACCATCAAGCAAGTTCCTCGAGGAGAAAATCGCAAGGCAGATGCGCTAAGCAAGATCGCCTCGACAAGCTTCGCACACCTATCAAAGCAAGTGCTGGTGGAAACACTGAAAAGCAAATCCATATCGGAGATGGAAGTCTCCACAGTAATAGAGGAGGAAGGTCCTACATGGATGACACCGATAATGGAATTCCTAAGCAAAGGAACATTACCCCAAGAGCAGAAGGAAGCCCGTAGGGTACGGCGCACGGCACAGAGATTCGAACTTCGAGACAACATACTGTACCGACGTTCCTTCCTCCAACCATGGCTCCGCTGTGTCGGCCCCCTACAAGCAAATTACGTGCTGCGAGAAATCCATGAAGGTTCATGCAGCATGCACTCAGGACCACGGTCCGTTGTGGCACGCGCCATGAGATCAGGATACTACTGGCCAACCATGCACCGCGACGCGCGGGATTTAATAAGGAAGTGCAACGATTGCCAAGTTCATAGACCCGTCCCGCGCCAACCACAGCACGAGCTAACGCCAATTACATCACCATGGCCATTCTACAAGTGGGGTATCGATATTGCAGGACCTTTTCCAGTCGCAGCAGGTGGCTTAAAATTTCTCATAGTCGCTATAGACTACTTCACTAAGTGGATCGAAGCAAAGGCAGTAGTGACAATCACGGGAAACCAGGTAAAGCGCTTTGTATGGGAAAGTATTGTATGCCGTTTCGGACTGCCTGGAGAAATCATCTCGGACAACGGGAAACAATTCTGCGACAACCCTTTCAGAGACTGGTGCGAGAAGTTGAACATCACACAGCACTTCGCGTCAGTTAAACACCCACAAACCAACGGCTTAGTGGAACGTGCGAATTGAAGCTTAGGTGAAGGAATTAAGGCACGCCTAGATAAGCACAAGGGAAGGTGGGTGGAAGAGTTATCACATGTCTTATGGGCGCATCGCACCTCAATAAAAACCAGCACAGGAGACACTCCTTTCTCTCTAGTCTACGGGACAGAAGCTGTCATACCAGCCGAGATCGGCATGCCAACTATCCACACTGCTGAAATCAATGTGGCAACCAATGATGACGAGAGACGTGTCGACTTAGACCTGCTAGAAGAAAGGCGCGAACGCGCAGCTATAAGGGAGGAAAAATCAAAGTCGAAGATGAAAGGATACTATGACGCTAAAGTGCGCAGTGTTTCATTCAGACCAGGTGACTTCGTCTACCGCGCTAATGATGCGAGCCACGCAGAAGACACGGGCAAGCTTGGACCAAAGTGGGAAGGACCCTACGAGGTTACAGAAGCATTAGGAACAGGCGCGTACAAGTTACGAGGCTTGGATGGTCGAGAGCTGCCACGCACATGGAACATCTGCAACCTCAAGAGGTGCTACCTATAAGAGTAGCTAAGGCCCAGCGCACAGACGCTCCTGCACTTCGCCAAAGTGCCCAATACACATCTATGTATTTATTTTTTATTTTCCTTAGAATAATGTTTTACTTATTTTTCATACACACTTGCAAGTATAAATAAAACGCCGCGGTTTCTAGCTAACTCTGCCACATATTTTGATTTGTTATTTCCATATACTGTATGTCTTAACGAATTTTTATTTTTAGCCTACATGGCGTGCATGCACTAAATACACCCACGATGGTAAAAGGATAAGTTAACCTACTAAACAACTTGTTGAGTAAGAGGGTTGCAAACCCATCAACATTGGATCACGTATCCATGTTAAACACCTTGTTCTCAAGACGTTGGGACAAGTTTGTGCGCTTCCCACGACGGATGCGCAATTATGCATATGGTGCGCGTTTAACAACATAAGGATTCAACACGCTTGGTTCTTTCAGATGATATTTACAAGTACGCTGTATATCACATCATACACGACTATGAAACTATTACTTAGAAACTATGTTTAAGTATACTATGATTTTCATACATGACTATGAATTTCTCATATTATTTGCGCTCATGTACAACTGGACAAATATATCTTTTACGTAAAGATAGACCGATAAATACGCATGTCACAAGAGGCAATAAATATTAACATACATTTAGCAAAAGATGATCTTTATTCAAGCCTATGTTCTTACAGAAGATATAAAATACTATATACTATTAGATCGCTCCATGTAATGAAGTCCCTACGCGGATTGTAGTATCTACGCTCTCGCTCAGCCTCTTCAACAAGTCCGCGTCTTGGAGAGACACGGTAGCGACACTCACCGGTACCCCATCAGACCTTGGAAGATGAGCGGCACCAACCCCACACAAAGTTGCTTTACCCTTAATACCTTCCTTTTTAGCAAGTCTGGTCGCATGCGCTTCCAACACTTCCTTCAAGGACATTTCTTTATCTAAAGCAAAGGGATTTAGAATATCCCTAGGGCGAGCAAAAACAGGTACCTGCAACTGAGAAACATCGGGCTTCAAAAAATAGTCCGGTTGTGCTTCTGCATCATCAGTACAATGGCGCGCTAAGGTCAATCCTTCCATAATAACAGTTATAGGATAATCCTGATCACGCTCCATCTCAGCAATCATGGGAAGCTCTAAAGTCTTCATCCTATTCATCGCAGCCAGGTTATCATAAGACTGCGCATCATACCCGGGAACATTTTCAGCAGGTACCTTCAGCAAATTAGCTTCCTGTAGCGCTTCTATAGCCTCTGATTTTCCTCGCGCCAAAGCACACTGGACTACCCCACCAAATTTGTCTACTACCTCCTTGGACTCAAGAGTACTCAAAGCAGCAAGACGCAGACCATGGCTGATAAGCCACCTGCGCTCAGAGATGGCAGACATCAGATGAGGATATAACTCCTCATCATACTCCAAACTAAGCTTACGCAGCTTCGTCTCTGAGCACTCTTCACAGTGGCACCAAATTCTTCCAACTGCCTGGTCAAGGCGTCCTTACTCTTCTCTAGATATTTTAGGGCCCAGAGGCACGAAGCCTTGTACCCTGATGACTCTGTGCGCTCTTGGCTTATTTGGCCCATCAGCGCCAGTTTCTCCTCAGCCTGCCTCTGTGCGTACATGCTCAGACTTTCTACTTCAGCCCTGGCACTAGCCAACTGCGCTTCCAACAAAGAAATTTTCTCATCTTTTTGAGCACTTTGACTGCCTTCACCAGCTATGCGCACCCTTAGCTTCTCCACTATTGTAGCTTGGTGCGCAGACACCTGTGCCAACTCCTCAACCATTTGACCCACTGATGCCTCCCCAGCAGTTAAGTCTTCATCTTTTTGGTTGTCTGGCTCAGACTGTACCGGACTATCCCTGGGGGAGACTCCGCAATCTGTTCAAACCTGCATACACAGACAGAGCATTCTCAGTTTCCCATACAAATAGCTGGGGCACCAAAAAAAAAAAAAAAAAAAAAAAAAAAAAAAAAAAAAAAAAAAAAGAAGAAGAAACCATTTCACGATCTCACTTACTGTGGGCTAGCGACATCAGCAGAGGGGTGCGAGGATGCCACATCACTGGTAGATGATTCCACAGTGACAATTACAGGGCGTTTTTTCCTGGAGGAACTCGCACCATCCTCTCCGCGGGGCCTCTTGCGCTGTAACCCAGATTCTGGCTCTTCCTCTTCCTCTCCCATAGGTTGCGCCACGGCTACAGGTGGTGGCTGCGCAACGGAAGCAGGCACACGGGGGCTCGGCACGCTCTGCAGCGGTGTCGCCTCCACTGCAATAGAGGAGCTAGTACCTGTTCCTCCTATGTTCATCTCCATGGTATGACCTGCAGTGGCCGCTAGTATGGCCTCCTCTCCTTCCCCCAGGGGCCGCGTTCCTACCTTCACCTCAGTTGGCTTCGTTATGTGCACGACGGTGAAAAGATCCATCTCTGCGCGATAAAAGACAACAACTAACACAGGTTATATAATGTGCGAAAAGAACAGAAAACTCTTACATTAATCATAAAAGGAGGTGCGAGGAACGAGTACCCACCCTAGCCATTGGCGCCCAAAAAGATTGGCATCTCATCCGGCATACCAAAATAATTACAGCTGATGCCCATATGCACCAAAAATTCCTCAGGATAGGAACTAATGGGGATGCGGTTTGCGTTTATCAGTTCCGCATCCTCAGCTACATATGATCCAGGCACGGGGCACTCATCCCTCGGCAATGTTCCCCGGGTAAAAAAACCATAGTGCCACGGAAAGCATGTGTTGTCTAACCAGAAAAACGACTCTCTCCAGTTTCTAAGCGCATCTACTTTCTCAGTATAACACTGAAATCTGCCGGCGCGCTTAGCAAAGGATACCCACCCATGTGACCAGGTCGTGTGATAAAAGGCACGGAATAGGTGGATGGTTGGGTTAACCGCCAGTAAACGGCAGTTCACCTCAAAGTTAGTAATTTTAGTCGCACCAATGCAGTGTAGCTGGGATATGTGCAGCACGTAATAATTTAAAACATCACACAGAAATCGGGATAGGGGCACACGTTGATTTGCAAATTCAAAGAATCGTGTGTATACCCCTATTTTCCCTTCGGGGAAATCCGCGATAGATGCTTGTGCACCCGGAACAACCGGATGCACGTCAAGCGGTATAAAGTAATCCGAAGTAAACTCTAGAACATCACTTTCGGTGAGGTTGGAGGTGAAATCAGACAACTGCTTGACCATGGTATTGTTTTTTAGAAAGCGCACGCGCGGTTACCTTTTCAATACACTGTTTTTCTGGGTTGAAGTTTGCTGTCTTGTTAGCAATGGCGGATGAATGTTTTTTACTGTGAGAAACGAAGTGGAAATGAACCGAGGGGTTATATAATTCTTCTCACCCTCACGATGAGTGACACGTGGACCCCACTAACACTAATTGTGTGGTTGAGATTGCTTGATGGGACGTCACAGCAGTAACTTTCCCCCGATTTACGAGGATACAATTTTTTAAAACCCACGTCTAGATACAATGTATGGGAAGATATTTTTTTTATGGCTTCTCGGCTACGCTTCGAAGTTTTTTCCCTGACTACGGATTATTAGTCTAGCATCCGCAGTTCGTCACTGTGCATACTAGACTGGGGGGACATGATGACGTATAGTCTAGATTCGGGTCACGAACCCGACCAAAGTCCAATACTAACAAGCCCAGCACGGACTGGGCCACGCCGATCAGTGTTTGGGCTCACGAAGGCCCAAACCCAAAGCTATTTACGGAATAGATATTGGATATCTCCTATGTTTAGAGATAATCATTCCCCAACCAGCTTAGGCGGGATACGCCGAAGGTTGAGGAACACGGAACCAACAAGGATTCCGTACGTATATAAAGGGAATTACATCCCTCGTTTAAGGTATGATCTACAAACCCTACTCTCCTTAAACCCTAAACCGATTACTTACTCTCACGCCGGAGGATAATCGTGGGAGACAATCCCACGGTAAGCCTAACGGTGTTTTCTGTCTCTTAGTGCGCAGGTCTCAAGCAACGATTCTCAATTGGTACGAGAGCCGGAGCTCCAAACAAGGAACGCCCAACTTTTGTATCAACATCAACTAAATACAAGTGTATTATAACTTTAAAAGACGGTATAAAACAAATATGAATTAATCCTTACCTTTGTAAGGATCAAGAAAAAAAAGAGAAAAAAAAAAAGCTATCCATGTAAATAACAAAACAACCACACAAATTGTATATGCTATATCCCTCGACAGCAAATGTACTCACAAAGCAATGATAAAAAAGAAGAACATACGATTCCACGCACCTAATGTGTTTTTGGTGATTAATAAATGAAAGCAATATCTTTATATATGCTTACGAAATGAGAAGCAGGTAAAAGAAAACTTAATTGCGATAGCAACTCAGATGTGATCTAGTGACAAAAAGACTTGTGACTATCACTCTAAGATGTGTGGGGCCTCATGTCTAATTTTTAATAAGTGTAAACAATCCTGAAGTGGCCACACCAACCTACTAAGAAGGGAGGGTTTTACCCGGTTTCAGTCTGTGTGATAGTGGGTCTGTGTGATAGTGGGTTCAAATCTTGTATTAATACTGGGCTAAAGTAAAAATGTAAAACCTGAAAAACTTAGTAACAATTTTTTAAAAAATAATATAAAAGTAAAACAAATTGACAATCAAACAAAAAACAAATACTTAGGTCAAACAAATTCCACGTGATGTTGTTATACTCCCGAAAAAAATTCACAAAACTCAACCCAACACAAACTTTACACTATTCATCTTATTCCTCTAGTTTTCATTTCTATTCCTCCAACTTGCATTCTAATTTGTTCTTCAAGATCGAACACCAACATACTTCAACTCATTTTTTTTTCATGTTATGCCCTTCTTCCTGAGATGTGTAGCGCAATAAATAAATAAATAAATAAAATAAAATAAAATAAAATTCTTCACTTTTTTACACATCGAACATCAAACACGATGATACCCTGGGCCATCGCCTGCCTCGCCATATGCCAGAGCCGGCCCTGTCCCAATACTTCTTAAAAGTCTTCCCTATCTACAGTCTTCTTAAAAGTCTTCGGTGATTATACAAAATTTTGTTGATGACCGGCATCCTCTTCACAATTTGCATGTCATGAAACTTAAATATTAAAGTTAAGGAATTTGTTGATGGCCGGCATCCTCTTCACAAAAGTTAAACACTAGAGTTAAGGAACTTTTATTATTATAATGCCTTCAGTTTTATTTGATAAAATTGGTTCGTCTTATATATAAATGATTGTAGACGTATATTTTTTGCCAATTCATTTCACCAGTCGCATGTTCTTTTTTGCCAAGACTGTAAATTTCCAAAAATGAAGTCACCACAATCATTAAGTTACTTATCATCTTCCTCTCATATTTCAATTCTTTTCTATGGTCTCGCGATTATATGTCTTACTTCCGCCACTGTCTCGGCTTCCAATGGCGGCAATGAGATTGATTATCTTGCGCTGTTGTCATTTAAGTCAATGATAACCCAAGATCCATACAAAGTTCTAAGCTCGTGGAACCATTCCTTTCATTTCTGTGACTGGAGTGGTATTTCATGTGGAAAGCGACACAAACGAGTGACTGTTTTATGGCTGGATTCTCAAGGCTTAGAAGGCTCGTTGTCTCCTCATGTAGGAAACCTCAGCTTCCTCCGTGAGCTTCATCTCAGTAACAACAGCTTTCAAGGAACCATTCCTCATGAACTTGGTCGTCTATCTAGGCTACGTCGTCTTTATCTTAACAGAAACAAATTCAGTGGAGTCATTCCAACAATCTTGTCTGGTTGTTCTAACCTCGAAGATCTTTACCTCAATCTAAATGAGCTAACTGGAAGCATACCCAAGGAGATGAGTTTACTCTCGAGACTTGCTGATTTTGTAATTCACAACAATAAGTTAACAGGTGGAATCCCACCTTTCTTGGGGAATATTACATCAATGGAATGGTTCTCAGCTACAGGGAACCCGTTGGGTGGGAGAATTCCAGATACCTTGGGTCATTGGAAAAGCTTGAAGGAGTTTTACTCTGGTCATTGCAACTTATATGGGAGCATCCCTCATTCCATTTTTAACCTCTCACTCCTAGCTGATTTTTCCTTAGCTGAAAATCACCTCACTGGTAGTCTTCCTTCAGAAATTGGTAATCAGCTCCCAAATCTTGAGTTCCTTCAGTTAAGGACTAACGAACTGACCGGAGTTCTTCCACGTTCTATTTCTAATTGTTCTAAATTAAGACATCTTGAAATGAGTAACAACAGTTTTAGTGGGAAGTTGACAATTGATTTTTCAAAACTAAGAGATATCAATTTTATTCAATTAAGTAATAGCAACTTCCATGGACGCGGAGAAGCTGATGAAATGAGGTTTATCAATTCTTTGAAAAACTGTACCAGATTAGTAGTTTTGCAGCTTTATAATTGCAACCTTAGAGGGGTGCTTCCGAGATCAATAGGTAATCTTTCTGATCAACTCACCTTTCTAAGTTTAGGAGACAATCACTTATTTGGAAGCCTCCCTTCAAGTATTGGTAGTCTAGTTGGTTTGACCACTTTAGTTTTAGATAATAATGGATTCACAGGAAACATCCCAACTAGCGTTGGTAAACTACAAAAGCTACAAGTTCTTGGTCTATATAGGAATCAATTTTCAGGGCCTATCCCTGATACCATCGGGAACCTATCATTGTTGACTAAACTTAGTTTATTTTCCAACAAATTAGAAGGCCATATTCCATCAAGCCTTGAGAATTGTGAAAAACTTAATGCGTTGGACCTTTCAAACAATAGACTCAGTGGTAACATACCCAGTCAACTTCTTCAACTTCCATCACTAAATCATTTTTTAGATCTTTCATACAACAACCTGTCTGGTTCAATTCCATCAGAGATTAAAGATCTCAAGAAGTTGAGCTATCTCGATTTATCTTACAATAATTTATCAGGCAACATTACTAGAAGCCTTGGTGAGTGCATTAGCCTTACAACGTTAAAACTAAGAGACAACAGATTTCAAGGCGTAATACCATCTTCATTCAGTTCCTTGGGAGGATTGGGGGTACTCGACATTTCTGAAAATAATTTATCAGGCAGAGTTCCACAATTTTTAGGCAAATGGAAATCCTTAGAGTATTTGAACCTATCCTTTAATGATTTTAACGGTGAAGTACCGGTTGTAGGAGTGTTTGCCAATGGAAGTGCATTTTCAGTTTTGGGGAACCATAAGCTTTGTCGTGGTTTGGTTACACTTGAGTTACCCAAATGCAAGGAGACGGGTAGTAAGAAAAAAAGGTTTCCTTTCTTCATATTAGTCATCGTGATTGCAGTCACGTTTCTCATCGTATTATGTTGTGTATATCTTTTGTGTAAGAAGAAAAGCAATAGTCAACCATCTGAGTCATCGGGAACTGAACGGTTCATGAAAGTTTCTTACAGTCAACTTCTCAAGGCTACTGATGGCTTCTCTGCAGCAAATTTGATTGGAGAAGGTGCATTCAGCTGTGTTTATAAAGGGATCCTCGATTCTGATGATGGCAAATTTGTTGCGATCAAAGTTCTACGTCTTGAATTTCCAGGAGCTCACAAAAGTTTTCTAGCAGAATGTGAAGCTTGGCGGAATATTCGGCACCGTAATTTGTTGAAGATAATAACTTCATGTTCAAGTGCTGATTTCCAAGGAAATGATTTTAAAGCTCTGGTTTATGAGTTTATGCCGAATGGAAGTGTACACGATTGGCTTCATTCAAGTGAAAATACATCGAAGTTGAACCTTCTTCAAAGAATAAATATTCTTAGAGATGTTGCCACTGCACTTGATTATCTTCACAATCGCTGCCAAACAACGATTGTTCACGGTGACTTGAAGCCAAGTAACATTCTACTTGATGATGATATGGTGGCTCATGTTGGAGACTTTGGTTTAGCTCGACTACTTGGTACAGACTTAAACCAAAACAGCTCAACCGGGGTTAAAGGAACAATTGGTTATGCACCTCCAGGTAATTCCACTTTTATTCCATGATGCTTATATTTATTTACAGGTTAAAGTTTGTAAATTAATTACTTGTATTTCATTTATAGAGTATGGTATCGGGAGCGAGATGACAAGTTGTGGGGACGTCTACAGTTTTGGAATATTATTACTAGAGGTGATGACTGGTAAAAAGCCCACAGAGGGCATGTTTATTGAAGGTCTTAGCCTTCATAAATTTTCTTACATGGCATTACCAGATCATGTAATTGATGTTATTGATAATGATGCAATTGTGCTGCAAAGTACGGAAGCGAATGCAAAAAAAGTGGAAGAATGTTTGGCTGCAACTATCAAGATTGGAATATCATGCTCTGTGGATTCCCCACCCCAACCACTAAAAATTGGAATTGTTGTCAATGAGTTGCAGCATATTCTCGATGTGCTTAAAAATATAAGGTACTCCGTTCTCTCTTTTTGGAGAGTGTGATTTTACATGAGTTGGTCAATAAATCATCACTAAAATGGTATTTGTTTTCTTGTCTTTTGAACTCTTTCAGGTATGATGAAGTTGAGAGTAACTGCAACAAGGAGAGTGCATGTCGTAGTTAAATAAATGTAAAGTTGTTTGTAATTGTGGTTTAATTTTCTTGTTGCATAAGTGTACAAGACAACTTAATAAACGTTACGTAACATTACGTTTCTTTCCTGGTGACGTATCATATGTATCAAGCATGTTTGTAAGTGTGGTTTCATTTCCATGAATCCAATTTGTGGTACTGAATTCTACTTAAGTGCTACTTGGTGTTTGATTCCTTAATGAACAGCCTAATGTTGTTCGTGTTCTTTGACTTTTTCTTAAATATCTAAACGAGAAAGCTCAAGCCTTCCCCCTCTTCTCGTTTCGAGCAGTGTATGGTTCAATTTTATAGAAAGTTAACCTCATGTTTGGTATACTGTATTATTACTGCAAGTATACTGTATTAAAAATGTGTCAATAATGACCAAAGTGGAATTCTGATACATAAATCAGCTCGAATATTTTGATATATAGTTGGTCCAAAGTTACATTCACATTTGAGACTTGAAACTTGAGAGTTGAGAGTGTTGCCAAAGTTACTACTTAATGGAAGTTTAATTAACAAAAAAGGTGTAGTTATGGATTGTCCTAAAAATATAGATAAAACTGAACTGGGTCAAACAATTAAATTACAGTAATATGAAATGGGTTAAACATGAAACTGTACACCCACTCTTGTGAAACAAGCCAAAGAACAGCAAAAACTAAAATGGGTCAAACGGGTAGAATCAAAAAATATCTTTAACTGAACGTGTCATTATTTTGTTCCATTCCATCTCGATTTATCTTATAATAATTTATCAGATACCATTACTAGTAGCCTTGTTGAGTGCATTAGCCTTACAATGTTAAAACTACAAGGCAACCACTACAGTTTCTGAGATAATTTCAGCCATGAATGAATTTGTTGCTCTTCTTTTCCGAAATGAACATAGTATTGATTCAAATAAGGAAGATCCATTGACATTACAAATGAGTTGATACATTGAGCTTGCCTACTGAATGACTACTCTTGCAAACAACACATCTAAAAAGATACACGCCAACCTTATTAACTGCTAGAGCAGAAATGAAACTAAAACATACACCATAGACGTCACTGCCTTCGAATAACTCGAGAAAAACAGATGGGGTTTGATAAAGTTGATGTCGTCTCCAATCTGCCTTTAGAATTGAGAACCAGGCCATATGACGAATACAGAATAAATCTTGACTTTACCCATCCAAGTACAAGCTCCAAATAACAATAATAATTAGCAATACACCACATTGACGACCTGCAAAAACAAAAACAAACACACTTTATCATTCATTCGAGCTTCAAACATATGAATGGCAGTAATGTTAAGCCTTGGCATTGGTGATATCACTGAGCCCATTCCAGTAATTTGTTTCTCTTTCAAAGGGAAGAAAATATTTACGTTGTTAAGAAACTAACTGTCGAATACAGAGGCGCAATTCCAAGCAAGCATTTTACGTATAAATGGGTCAATTCCCTATATTTAATGGTTTCAACATGCTGAAAACACTCGATCATTATTTTTAAACAAGTTTAAGAAAAGGACAGACCATGTTTGCAGGTCAACCTGATCCAACCTGACTAGCTGCCCGTTATGGAACACCTCTAGTTTAGATCATGTGTTACCTGTAAGGCTCCCAAGCCTGCATTTCCAAGGGTCCACATCTACGGTGTGACTGATAAAGCATTAGCCAATGCTTTTCTGCAATACAAAGATAACGGGTTAGGACTGACATGTCATATATATGGTTCACAATGTTAACGAGCCTATGTTAAAAACAACCATTTACAGTAGCAAAATTAGGGATCTTGCAACAAAAGTCAAACATATCAATAATGTTTTAAACACGTAATTTCCTTGTGGAGTTGAAGTAATAACTTATGGAATGGGCTCAGTGCTATCACGAATGTCAAGGCTTATCATTTACACAAGAAATAAATACAAGATAAGAAATAATCCTACCTTAATTAGCGATGGCTGAAGTAATACTAACTTCTGGAATGGGCTCAGTTATATCACCAATGCCAAGGCTTATCATTTGTTCATCAGGGTATTATTAGCTTATGTGCAGCCATTCTTCTACGAATCTAAGTTTCTATATCCATGTCTTTATTCAGAAGAAACATGTGATAGTGATACCGATGTAAACCTGAATCTATAGTTACAAAAAAAAACATGTATAAGCTGAACCAAATAAGATCATAAGCCCAAAATAAGTTTTAAACACGACCCGGTAAGTTGAACGTTTCACCTAAGTAACCTCCAATTACACTAAAAGTTAAACTAAATCATGTCCACCTCTAAAACCTCTATCTAATCTACCATTTTCATATAATCAAATCACACAAAAAGAGGAAGTTCGATGGCAGGGCTCTATTTTGTGGCCGAATTAGACCCCGGTTTTCTCATTTCGTAACCGGGCTTTATGCCTTCGTTTTTGACGGACACCTTTATAGAGACCTTTTCTCCTATTAACAGGGCTCTATTAGGGGGGCTTTTGTAGTAGTGTAAGAAAAGAGAGTTTATGAGTCTAATAATTTCAGTACCAAGGTACATAGCCATCTGACAAATCTTCAAACCCAAACACTCCTTTAAAGATAACTGCTATTCAATAACCAGATATTTCCAAATCTAACCAGTTAATCGATGAAGGCAGATTATTATAGCAGACAATGACATTTTACAGCCTGCAAGCCTTTTATCCATAACCATCCAAATGAGTGATCATTTAATTTACTACCACCAAACAGGAAACTATCCATATGATTTTTACTAGCCAAAGACATCAGAAGACAATACAGTTGCCTATCCCAAACACACTATATCAGCAGACAGAAAAGCTTGTGAAGCAAAGGTTTTCAAAACCAAGATACATAGCCATCTGTTTAAACCTTTATTCCAAACACCAGTTAGTTAGGAAAAAGTAGCCCCCATCCTAAAGAAACCACCCCTCACTCTTCACATAATCCCATTCATGTCAATATCCTATATCTTATAGGTTTGAATAAGTGCTACTGATTTCTTAACATTAAGGCTCATATGCTGCAACATCCGAGTACAAACTCAATATTAGGTATGGGCGCAAACCTGATATAACATTCATACGCAAAATACAACTTTTATTGCCAGTTGCAGATAAAAAAGTTTGATCATGTTAACAAGATCAGAAACATTACCTCAAACAGCCAAGTTATCTCTGAATGTGAGGTAGAAGCATATCTAGCAGATCGTTCTTCTTCAGTGATACTTTCTGCAACATTAAAAAAACATCTCACAATTAGATCAAACTTAAGATAGGATATAAGTAGACTGTACACCAGAAAAACTAATGAACCTTGCAACTTTTATAACCAAACTTCAGAAGATAAAGTCTTTAGATATGGTTCTTATCTTGATGCAGAACAAGGCAACGTACATTATATTAGCTTCAATCATGCCTAAAAGATACTAAGACGTACTGTATATGGATAACCATATGCTTAACTTATCTAGTTATTCATTATCGAAAAACCCCTTATTCCCCCAAATAACTAATAAGCACTTTGGCATAAGCTTGTAAGTTCTTTATACAAGCTTACCCAAACACCCACTAAATCCCATATTCTCATGACAGGTATCCCTCGCACAAACGCACGCTGCTTTACACATGATAACTAGGGAAAAAAGAAATACATTCCAATGTATAACGCACTTTGACATAAGCTTACCCAAACACCTTGAATAAGCTTTTTAACTTTTTTTATACCCAATAACTTATTAACCTCTTAAAATATGCCTACACAGAGTAGTAAAACTCGGATCACAAAGTGCTCAACCATTACTAGCTACAAGGCCAGTGACCAGGGCGAGTTAAGCAGAATCGGCCAAAAGATTCAATTTGGTCACAAGTTGGTCAGCTCGGTGCTAACTCGTAAAAAAACTCGGCTTGATGTATTTTAACAAGTGTGTTAAAGTTTCTAAACATATACTTCTAGTGTCCATGAACATTTATATAGTCCTTTAAACATGTCATACTAGTACACATCACTTCGAAACTTATATATAAAAATTCCTATCTAAGACTATGAGTACTCCCCGCCTAGGCCGATAACTCACTACAAGCAAAACAACATACAGTATTTGCCTTCAATCATGCCCAAAATATACTAGGGGGACGTTTAGGTAAGGTAAGAGTTAATAAAACTTATGCATTTTCGAAATACCCCAAACTAATGGAATCAACTTATTAGCTTAATCATCCCCTCAAAAACACATAAGCCCTTTAAAATAAGAAAAAATTCAATAAGCTTTTTTGCTTTATTAAAACACAATAAACTATTAAGCTCTTTAACTAAGCTCACCGAAACAACCCCTAAATCCCAATGATTCCCATGGCAGCTATCTCTCACACAAAATCAAATTTCTCTAAATAATTATGATTCGATAACAAGGCTACATACATTATATTGGCTTCAATCATGCCCAAATGATACTAAGATGATGTAATGTATCAGGATATCCTTATGCTTAACTTATGCATTTATTCATTATCGAAAAAACCCCTGTTCCCCCAAATAACTAATAAGCACTTTGGCATAAGCTTGCCCAACCTATATAAGTTCATTATATAAGCTTGACCAAACACCCCCAAATCACATATTCCTATGACAGTTATCTCTCTCACACCAAATCAAATAAGCACAAATTAATTAAAAAATTATGCTACAAATATCAAAATTAATAAAATAAACCAAAGATGTTGTAACAAATATCTCACATTACCTGAATCAAACATTTTGACTACCAAAAACCCATGTCAACAAATCTCTCATTTCTTCAAACTTTGACTACCAAACAGTTTTGAAGTTAAATTAGAGGGTTATGGGTTTTAATTTTTATAAAATTTGGGGATTTTCTTTAAATTGAGTTAATTTAATAAAGGGTAACTGTTTTGCTGATGTTAGAGCAGCAGGATTGGTGGTGGCTGTTGGAGATGGTGGTGGCTGTTAGAAATTGTTTCAGAAAAGTGACAATGAGGAAAAAGGTTGAAATACCCGATAAAACCTTTTTTTTTAATTATTATTATTATTATTATTATTATTATTATTTTTTTTTTTATAAAAACATCACTTCATTGGAAAATCATAAGAAATTAGTGGGGAGCCGAGAGACTAACTGGGCCCCCACTCCTCTAGCAATAGCATTATTATTATTATTATTATTATTATTATTATTATTATTATTATTATTATCATTATTATTATTATTATTTAATTTAAATATATGTATTAGCTACTCTCTTAATTTTTGTTAGTATGAAAGTACCCTTTCAGTTACTCTCTTAATTTTTGTTAGTATGAAATTGTTTCAGAAAGTGATAATGAGGAAACAAGTTGAAATACATTGAAAGGCTTTTTTTTTTTTTTTTTTTTTTTTTTTTTTTTTTTTTTTGGTTAAATAAGTGTATTAGTTACTCTCTTAATTTTTGTTAGTATGAAAGAACCCTTTTAATTAAAGGTCAACATTAAAACGATGACTTGAAATAACCAAATCTTACCTAAATCAAACGTTTTGACTACCAAAAACCCATCTCACCAAATCTCTCATTTCTTGACTACCAAACAGTTTTGAAGTTAAATTAGAGGGTTATGGTTTTCAATTTTAATTATTTTTGTTTAAATTAAAGGAATTTATTAAAGGGTTACTATTTGGTTGGTGTTTGCTGGTGGCTGCCGGAGATAGTGGTGGTTGTTAGAAATTGTTTCAGAAAGTGATAATGAGGAAACACGTTGAAATAAAATCCACAAATTAAAGCCTAAGGATGACAAGCTAGCATAGCAACCCCACGTCACAAAACCAAGCTTGACCCATAAATTAAATCCATGTTGCCATATGTATACCAGGTATAAAAATATAGCAGTGCAGACCCAACTAATAACATTACAGCAAAACGAAAGATTTGAATTGCCAAACTACAAAAGGAGACCAAAACTTGCAGACCTGCTAGACCACTGCTAAACCACAGAAGTAGAACTGCATAATATTTGCTGCTGAACCCACTGTCTCGCCAGATGATCATTTCATTTACTGCCAAATAGGAAACTGTCCTTATGAAGATAGATAACTTATCCCAAACACACTGTATCAGAAGATAGAAAAGCTTGTGAAGCAAAGGTTTTCAAAACCAAGATACATAGCCATCTGTTTAAACCTTTATTCCAAACACCAGTTAGGCATATAACAACTTTTCTCCCACATCCTAAAGAAACCACACCTCACTCTTCACATAATCCCATTCATGTCTTATAAGTTTGATTTCTTCACATTAAGGGTCATAAGTTTCCATTTAATCTCTTCTTTCAATACCTTTAGAAGAGTTTCATCATTTCTCTTCAAGTCCTGACATATGTTGTACACACAAGCACCGGTTCCAATTCTACCGAAATACTGTAGCCACCAGTTGTAAACTTTAAACTTTCAGAGTCAATTAAACTTGAGTTATACCAGGTTTCATGACGAGGTGACGGTTCTGAACGGTCTCGATAATCCCTATCATCACTATATCTCCTTGAGACCACCCTACCTTCACGCCTATCATATTCTGGTGAATCACGCCTAGAACACCGATGATCACCACTTTTGAAACTTCTAGATGGAGGAGTAACACACTGCAACATCTGAGTACAAACTCAGTATTAGGTATGGACGCAAACCTGATATACCATTCATACTCAAAATACAACTTTGATTGCTAGTTGCAGAGTTTGATCATGTTGGAATCACTCCTAAACAGTATTTCAAGTATTTATATTTCATATGTAATAGGTAGCTTTATTCTGGCCTTTATGTTTGTTTAAGGTCCAGCTTATGTAGAAGGCCCATAAGCTGAGGCCCAAGCCCAATAAGGAATAGGGAAGGAGAGGGAGTGTTGCCCTAGCTCCTTGCCTATATAAACTATTGTAAACCCTCATTTGAGGGTTGGTTGTTCAAGTTATTCTCTTTCACTCACTCCTTTGCATAACCGGTCATACTATTACGTGTGTGTGTGTGTTTAGCTTGTTCATCCGCCTTCATCTCTTTCTCTACAAGCTTGTGTTGTAAAACTAGTGACCTAACAGTGGTATCAATCGCCAAATAGTTGGGTGTACTCGTTTGTTTTTGAAGTTTTGGTTTGGGTCTTACGCGTAAAGATAACATCATCTTTGGTTCGCTTAAAAACTGATTTTTTACACTTTTTAATCCAAGATTCTTGTACTTTCAACGTTATTAGGTGTTAAACTATTGGTTTTTGGCAAAAAGTTTGGAACTTTACGTGTTTTTCCTTGTTTTTAAGCTCGTTTTTGTACGCAAGTGTTATCCTACGCGTAACTGTTTTAAGTGCTTTAGATCATCAAGTTTCACACTTTTGTGTTATTTTGGTGTTATTGAAGCTATTTCAACACACTAAAACTGGTTTAGAAACACATTTGGATAGAATCAAAGTTACGAGTAGAACTACGCGTATCAAAACCCTAATTCTACGCATAACTTTATCCTTGGTTTGATCTTCAATTTTCTGGTTTATTCCGTGTTTTCTTACTTGGATAAGTCTGAAAATACGTCGACTTTGGATATCTTTTGCACTGTGAAGTGTAAAAGATCACTTGGGATAAAACCCTAATCTTATGCTTAAGCATAAGCTTACGCGTAGAAAATCTTACGCTTAAGATTCATCTTACGCGTAGACCAAGTACTACGCATAAGGTAATCCTACGCCTAACTTTCTACGCCTAACTTACTGTTTACGCATAACATTAGTCTTTTTTTTCCTGCTTACGCGTAAGCTAAATCCTACGCGTAACTATTCTTGTTACGTGTAACTTTTGGTGTTTTTACGCATAAGTCCTACTTGGTTCTTGTCTTTCCTACGCCTAAGGACACTTCATCAACAAAGGTTCATTCGACTACAAAGATCCATTCTTACTACACAAGTTTATCATCATGTCTCAACCACCATACTCTAACTACTTCCCTCACACTTATAATAATCAACAACAACAACAATTAACTCCACAACATCAACAATGGAATCAACAACAAGCCATTTATCAACAACAATTTAATCAGCAACATACTCCACAACTTGGTGCAATTCCACAACAACAAATGATTCAACCACAATCAAGCCTTCAAGTTCAACCCTACACAACCGATTTCAATCAACATCCATCACGGACCACTATGAAGGAACCCACTTGGTTTGCAAAGATGTGTGAAGCTTTAAGCAGCCAACAATCAATTCATGAAGCTGGATCTCTTGATAGACCTCCAATGCTCACTCCAGGAAACTACGATCAATGGGTGATAAGGTTCTTTAGGTTCTGTGATCTGAAGAAGCCACATGGAAAGTTCTTAAAAAAGGTCATCTTGGAAGGTCCTTTTGAAATGCCTACTGTCATTGTACCCGGAGATCCAACTGCTGTTCCACCAAGAGATGAACAAATCAACATTTCTACTGTTGCAGATCTTAATGCTACAGAACTTCTACACTATGAAGCTGATGAACTTGCAATGGAATACATCCTCTTAGGATTACCAAACCCAATTCTTCGTAGTGTTGATGCTCAAAAGACTGCACAAAAAATGTGGGATCATATTCGTCTTCTCATGGAAGGATCTGTACTCAATCAGGAGGATTTGGAATCCAAAATCTACTTGGCTTATGAATACTTCATGATTGAACCTGGAGAGACACTAGAGTCCTATCATCATCGGTTTTCAGATATCATCAATGATTTGGATAAACACAACATCATCATGCCAAGAATTGCAGTGAATACTAAGTTCCTGAGTAGTCTTGGTC
Source organism: Chrysanthemum seticuspe (assembly GCA_019973895.1). Lineage (NCBI taxonomy): Eukaryota > Viridiplantae > Streptophyta > Magnoliopsida > Asterales > Asteraceae > Chrysanthemum > Chrysanthemum seticuspe. The sequence continues at coordinate 6,313,241 of BPTQ01000009.1, forward strand.
CAGAATGGGAGAAGTATGTCATTTTCCTCCGTCAAGCGAAGAATATGCATCATTCTACTTATGGATTGTTGTACGATTACTTGAAGCCTCATGAAAAGGAAGTTGATCGGGAAAGGATTTTCCGTGCTCAAATTGCTAAACAGTCACAACCGGACAATCAACAACTTGCCTTATATGCTCAACAGAATTATCCCTCTCAACCAGCAACTCAACCAACTGCTTCAAACGCACCTTCACAGCAACAACCTCAACCTCAACAAAATCAATTGGTTCCATACAGCAACAATGCTCAAGCATATGTCAGTGAAGCTACTGAGGAAATCGATCCGTTCGAAGCATTGCAACAAGGATTTGTGATGATTGCTAATGCTTTTAGCCGTTACACCAACAAATCCAACAATCGTATTCGTTCCTCATCTAACACACGAACTCAAGCTGTTGTGAACAATGGACGTGTTGAAGTTCAGAATCGTGATTATGGTCGTCAGATGGGCGGTGGTCAAGGGTTTAATGCTGTGGGTAGGAATAACAACAGAGCTCAAGTGGTGGAACAAGGAAATGCTCAGAATCGGTTAAATGGTCTTAGATGCTACAACTGCAATGAGAAGGGACACCTGGCTAATGCATGCCCAAAGCCGAGGACTAGGGGCAGTGCTTACTTCAAATAGGCTTTACTTTTGGCTCTTAAGGATGAAGCTGGTGGTTCTCTTACAAACAAAGAACAGAGCTTTATGGCAGATGCAGACTCAGATGATGATATGGAGGACTTGCAGGCGAATGCAGCTGTTATGTTGATGGCTAATATGCATGAGCTCCACTTGAGTGATACAGGCCCAGTGTATGACACTGATGGCTTGTCTCAGGTACCCGAACAAACCATCATCATATCTGAACTAATATCTCCGCCAATATCTGAATCCGGCACGGATCAGACTGTTCAAAATGAGTCTTCTACATCTTCTTCTGATGATTTTCAAGTTAACCCTGTCGTTACATTTGACGATCAAGATGACCTTATGGTCCCCTTTGATAATCAAATTGACTCCGTGGTCGTACTTGAAGATCTAACGAATGATCATGTTGAGACTCACGTTGAACAAGATGATCTGTTGCCTCATCCGGATTTTGCTCGGTTAATTCAAGACCATAAAATCAAAATGGAGGAATGTTATGCATTAAATCAGTCCTTAAAAAGTAAAAATGCACTGTTAACCAAGGATTTTGAATGTTTACAAATGCAACTCAGCTTTTTCAAAACTCAAGAAAACCGTGAAAAAGGTTTTGAAGCCGCTTTTGCAAAATCTCATCAAAACGAAAAATATTTAGAGAGACAGATGCGTGATCTAGCCGCCTCGAAGAATGCTTTGGTGTCCGAATTAGAACAACTGAAACATGAACATAAAAAGCAAATTAACGCTCTCACCTTGGAAAACCAAAATGCTAAGGCTGAGTTGTTAAATTGTCAAAAACAGTTCTCCGCATACAAAAAGCATTCAACGAATCGGGTAGATGACCTTCTTGCAGAAATTCTCGGTTTGCAAAACAAACTTAAAGAGTTTAAAACTGTTGTTTACAAACATGGTGAATCAGTAACAGCTATTGAAAAGTTTACCTTAAAACCTAATCCAAATGGATATGGAAAAAATCTAGCTGATTACAAACCAAAGCTTTCACTAAAAACATTCAAACCAACTCCTGAAGTTTCCAGTGCAGAATACAAAATTGATAATACTGTCATGAGTGTTGTTGAATATCATCGTCAAGAGGAATTAGATGCAGAAGACGAGAGTCGATCAAAATTAAAAAATGTTGTTTACAACAAACCTTTTAATTATAAAAACGCGGTCACTTTCGTCACACCAACGGATTCTTCTAACACACCAAGGGTTATCATCAAAACACCTGAGTCTTCTATTGTTAATCCCAAAACAGTCTTTGCACAAACTTATGGTCCTTTACCTTCCATTAGCGAAGTAAACTCACAACCTGAAAATCGAAAAATTCTTCGATATTTTGACATTTTCATGGCTGACCTCAAAATTTTACAACATGAGATAGAATATCGATCTGAAATAAAAGTTGAACATTTTCAATCGCCTCTGGCGCGAGAACAAAGAGACATTTTTCAGAAAAATCTTTTACCTAATGTTAAAAACTTGAAAAGTTGTGCAATTGCCTGGGAAAAGGATTTTCATAAGGAACTTGGGGTAATGAAAAACGTTTTCGAGAAAACAGAAACATCTATTACTAACACAAAACGGAAAAAGAAACTGTTGAGAAAAGATGTTGATCGACTCTTGGAAGATGTTATCTGTGCTGATATCCTTAATGTTGTGCTATTCTATTCGTTGCCATATGCATCTGATCATATCTCTGCTGATATTGTTGACACTGTTGTAACTGTTGAGAACACCGATACTGTGCTTCGGATCGAGTCTTTAAAAGCAGAAAATAAACGATTACACACGGAAATTCACAATGCAAAACGTCGTCTTCAATGGTGTGAAAAAGATATTCACAACCATCAACTTAGTTTTCAAAAGAAAATCGCTCAATTGAGTGCAAAATCTTCTGATCCTAAAATTGATCAACTGGATGATCAAAACGTGTCTTTGAAAAGTCAAATCTCAAAATATGAACAAGAACTTTTAAAAGTTAAACAGGAATATGGTGTCATATTTGATTTACTCAAAAAGACTCGAGATGAAGCATCTAATGAACTTGATCACTATCTTGCTCACACTAGAGATGTCATGAATTTTGCTGGTAATATTCGTTCTGAAAATCAAGATCTGATTCACACCATCTCTAAGTTACGGGAAATGTTAGGAAAGTATGAACAACTTCCGCCTACTGTGATTAAGAGATTAGCACCAGTCACACTCAGTAATCGTGAACCTAGAATTCCCACTGCCAAATCACAAGTTGCTAATGTGTTTCCCTATACTGAAACAGGAATAGTTGCATCTTTTCCAAACGTCCGCACTTCACAGCCTAGGAGCACTCAAACGAAGAATAGGAAGTTGCGACCTAAGAAAAGATCAATAAGGAATGCTAAAGTAGAAGAACACCCTAGGACTCTGAATAAAACTCATGTTACTTCCACTATAGATGTTGCGTCTGGCAAATGTAATAGAAATAGTGATGTAACGAATGCTAAACCGTTAAGTACCTTTGATATTCAGTCTGATGCACCTTGTGATATTTGTCAAAAGAGTATGAATTCTGATTGTCATGACAAATGTGTTGCTAAAGCTATAATCTCTAGATTACGGAATCCTAAGAATCGGAATACCTCTAGGCCCACTAATCATTCTAAGTCTGTGCTTGGTAAACCACCATCTTTAGATTCTAAGGCAACCATTGCTATCACAGTAGCTCCCGCTTCACCTCCTAAGAATGTTGTACCACCTAGTGCTTTCACTAAGACTAAAGCAAAGAGTAGTTATAGATGGCAAAAATGGATATATAACACACTAGGATTTAAATGGATTCCTAAACTTATGAATGTGTGTATATCTGATATACCTGCTTTGGAACCCTCTAACATTTCGGGTTCCACATCTACTTCTATTCCATCTGTGTCGTCTGTGTGTAATGCAGGTGATACAGATCATTCTCTGGATTGTTGATAGCGGATGTTCCCGACACATGACAGGCAACCTTAAACTGTTATCAAACTTTATTGCAAAGTTCATTGGCACTGTCAGATTCGGGAACGATCACTTCGCAGCCATAATGGGCTACGGAGATTATGTTAATGGGAACATCGAAATCAGCAGGGTTTACTATGTGGAAGGCCTCGGTCACAATCTGTTTTCAGTAGGTCAATTTTGTGATGGAGATTTGGAGGTTGCTTTCAGGGAGAAAACTTGTTTCATTCGTGATCTACAAGGAAACGACCTTATGTCTGGCTCGCGTAATTCTAGTCTCTACACTATCTCTATGCAAGACATGGTTGCTTCATCTCCCATCTGCTTACTTTCTAAGGCAACATCAACAAAATCTTGGCTATGGCACCGTCGTCTCTCACATCTAAACTTTCAAACCATCACCAATCTTGCTCGACACAAACTAGTTGAAGGACTCCCACGATTCCGGTATTCAAAAGATCACCTTTGCTCAGCATGTGAACAAGGGAAAAGCACTCGTGCTCATTTTCCTTCAAAGGTGGAACACAGCTCTCAGCATGTGCTTCATCTTCTTCACATGGATTTGTGTGGCCCGATGCGTGTGCAAACGATCAACGGCAAACGCTACATCTTAGTAATTGTTGATGACTACTCACGATGGACTTGGGTCTATTTTCTTCGCAGCAAAGACCAAGCTCCACAAATGATCATCACCTTTCTCACAAAAATACAGGTTCAGCTCCGCAACACCGTCAGGATTATTCGGACAGACAAAGGAACTGAATTTGTTAACAAAACACTTCGTGAATTTTATGAGAAAGTGGGAATTCAGCATCAAACATCTATTGCACGGACACCTGAACAAAACGGAGTTGTTGAAAGACGAAACCGAACGTTAGTGGAAGCTGCAAGAACAATGTTAATCAATGCTAAACTTCCAGATTACTTATGGGCAGAAGCTGTATCTACTGCATGCTATACTCAAAACCGTTCTATAATCACAAAACGCCACAACAAAACACCTTTTGAGCTTGTCCACAACTACAAACCGAACCTCAAACACTTTCATGTATTTGGATCCCTTTGCTATCCGAATAATGATCGTGATGATTTTGGAAAGCTCAAAGCAAAAGCTGATATTGGAGTCTTTATTGGATACTGTGACAACTCTAAAGGTTTCCGCATCTGGAATCGTCGTACTAAGGAGGTAATGGAAACGATTCATGCTCATTTCGATGAACTCACGGAAATGGCTTCTGAGTATAACAGCTTAGAACCCGGTCACAACCGTTTAAACTTCCCTCAACCCCCATCATCAGCTGAAGAAAGCCCTCAGCTAACTCGTCAACAAATGGAAAGGTTATTTGCTCCTCTGTTCTGTGACGATATTGATGAACGTGCTCCTGGTGTATCCGCTGTTTCCGCTGCACAACCTGATAATATTCCTATACCTGATACACCTGCTACAACAACTACTGTTGAAGATGCACCTACACCAATTGACTCCAACACAACAGTTGAACACACCGCTTCCAACAATGATGAACCAGCTGATGATATTCTGAATGAAGTACCCCCACCTGCAGATTTTGATCCAAATGCGTTCTTCAACCCGTTTGCTAATGAGACTGCTGCACCCGATGTTGCGGAATCTTCCACAAACCATTTGAATCCTCAGAATCTGCACAATGTATATCAACATCAACCCTCTACACATAGATGGACAAAAGACCATCCTCTGGCTAACATTATTGGCAACCCGAATCAACTCAGACGGTGAACATTGCATTTATGCACTCACTGTCTGCCAATCTCAGCCTAAAAACATTAAAGACGCAATGACAAAAGACAACTGGATTGAATCCATGCAAGAAGAACTTAACCAATTCAAACGTCTTGAAGTATGGGAACTGGTTGAAAGACCAACAGGGGTCTACGTCATTGGTCTAAAATGGATTTGGAAAAACAAATTGGATGCTGAAGGGAATGTCATCCGAAACAAGTCACGTCTAGTTGCTAAGGGTTATCGTCAGGAAGAAGGGATAGACTTTGAAGAATCTTTTGCTCCGGTTGCTCGTCTTGAGGCTGTTCGGATATTTCTTGCATTCGCGGCTCACATGAACATGACGGTCTATCAGATGGATGTCAAAACGGCGTTTCTCAATGGGCAACTTAAAGAAACGGTCTATGTCAGCCAACCAGATGGATTCGTTGATCCTGAGTTCCCGAACCATGTTTACAAACTGAACAAAGCTCTTTATGGTCTCAAACAAGCCCCTCGGGCATGGTACGATAAGCTATCATCTTTTCTCATTGCCAATAATTTCACCAAAGGCTCGGTTGACCCAACTCTTTTCATACAATATCACGGGCCACACATCTTAATTGTTCAAATTTACGTGGATGACATCATTTTTGGGTCAACACATAAAAAGTTTTCAATCGCTTTTGCAAAACTAATGAAGAAAAATTTTGAAATGTCCATGATGGGTGAACTTACATTCTTTCTTGGACTGCAAGTTCATCAATCACCCCGTGGTATTTTTCTGAGTCAGTCCAAATATGCCCTTGAATTGTTAAACAAATTTGGAATGAAAACCTGTGATACTTATGCCACACCAATGACTCATACCAAGAAGCTAGATGCTGATTTACATGGGAAATTAGTTGACCCCACCAAATACCGAAGTATTATTGGGTCCCTCATGTATCTAACAGCTAGCAGACCTGATATTGTCTTTGCCGTTTATCTATGCTCCCGTTATCAGTCGCGACCAACTGAAACCCACCTCTCTGAGGCTAAAAGAATCCTCCGATACATAAAGGGAACCATTAATTTGGGGATCTGGTATCCGAAGGATTCTGGTTTTGAACTAATCGCTTTTTCAGACGCTGATCACGCAGGATGCTTAGACTCAAGGAAAAGTACTTCAGGAGCTCTACAATTTCTCGGTGATAAACTGGTGTCTTGGCAATCAAAGAAGCAGGATTGTACATCGCTGTCATCAACTGAAGCAGAATATGTAGCCATGTCCGCGTGTTGTGCTCAAGTCATTTGGATGAGAACACAACTCAAAGACTATGGTTACGTATTTGACAGAATCCCGATGTACTGCGACAATCGGAGTGCCATTGCAATCTCGTGCAACTCAGTTCAGCACTCGAAATCAAAGCACATCGATCTACGCTATCATTTCATCAAGGACCATGTGGAACAGGGTACCGTTGAATTATACTTTGTGGGTACTGAATACCAATTGGCAGATCTGCTCACCAAAGCCTTGCCTCCCGCTAGGTTTAATGAGTTGGTCCACCGAATTGGTATGAGGTGTTTGACTCAAGAGGAATTGGATGACCTCTTAAAACAGTCTTAAAAACCTGTCAAACACCAAAACATCTTTTGTAAATAAATAAAATCTTTCAAAAACAAAATACAAAAATATAAAATCTGATAAAACAACAAAAATATTCTTCTCATCTACTTTCTTTAACATGGCAAGTACCGTTCTTCCGTCAACACTTGCATCTATCAAATTTCGTATTTTTCTGATCAAGTGTTGAGGGGGAGAAATTTATCACTTAACCGTTTCAAAACATAAGTGTACTTGCATGTTATCACATCTCGGTTGTTTCGTTATACAAATGATGGTGGACTTTCTGGTTCAATGACACTCCTCGGACTAAAATTATTAAACCTTTTAAATTTATCAAAGCCGAGGGGGAGTGTCGTCATGATTCTTTCTCAAAAATCTTTGTTTGGTAACCTAAATGGAAGTTAAAAGGCTTTGGTTGAAAAAAGGAAAAGGTGGAGGGACTGAAACTGTCATAATCCGAAAGTATTTTTCAATAAAATACCCCACCTACCACTCTAACCACATTTATTGCTAAAAACCTTCAAATCCTACGCCTAAAATCATTCAAGAATTGCGTGTCTCAGATCTTCATTTTGTAAGTGTTTGTGTGTTCATAACAAGATTACATACAATGGTTTTAAACCATTTTGAAAATTAACGGCTTGATTTTAACCTATGGGTGATTTTGTGTTCTACGCGTATGCGTATGAACACATAATCTTGTTTATGTGTTTGAAGTTAAAAAGGATTGTGTCAAAATGATTTAATATCATCTATAATACTTTTCTAAACATCAAAACGCACCTATACACACGAATTGAGTGTATTTGAGATTTAGGGTTTATGCGTAGAATTGGGTCTTTTCAAATGTGAAGGTTTTTGGTATAAAAGATAGTCATATAAGGTTGTTTTCAAGTTCAATTGAACACATGTTAACCCAGAAATCACCCAGAAACAACTATGATACTTAATTCGATAATTAGGGTTCAAGTTCATATAAATTGGGTATTTTTGATTCGAGGCTTATTTGATGTTAAAACTTGGATAAAACTACTTTATGGACTTCTTAGAACTACCAGAATCAATATGATGTTCATCCCATGGCTAAATCTCATACGCGTAAGTTTAGGGTTTAGACTACGCGTATGTGATTCTACGCGTAACAGTTAACATGGACTAGGATGTTGTTATCTGTGATAAATTGTTGTTTTGTGTGAACATTGATGAGTTGATAACTTTATTTCAGGCTTTGCTACGCTTAAACACTCAGAATCAAGGTCATAAGACTCTCTACGCATAAGGATTACCCTACGCGTAGTGATGTTATGCGTAAAATAAAACCTACGCATAACTATTACGCGTAAGGTTCTACAGTGGGACTACGCGTATCCTGTGAAGGATATGCGTAAACAGTGACCTCTACGCATAAGGTCTACTCTTACGAGTAAGCCTTACGCGTAAGGTTCTTATACGCCTACGCGTAAGCTCTACGCGTAAGGTCCCCTCTTTCCTACGCGTAACATTTCTTACGCGTAAGATAGGATCCTACGCATAAGCTTTCGCCTACGCGTATGTCACGACTGTTTACGCGTAACTTTGTCAATCCTACGCTTAAGCCATTTTTGACCTTCATTATGAATTGTTACGTGTACAAAACTTGTTAATAAACTTATCATAACGTCACGAATCCAAAAATGTCACTAATAAACCAAAACGTTTGATATGTTGTGAACAATAAGTGATAACATAAACTTTAAAACTTAAAGTTAACTAACTCACGAAACATTTCACGACGTCATTAGACTATTGGACATACAAGTGACTTAGGACTCGTAACAATCATTGACGTTGTACATTAAATAACTAGACAATAAGACCTTCTGTTGACTAACATTATGTCTTTCGATATGTTGGTTCTTTTGGCTAATATTATTTCAGATCACGACATGGCTGCTCAACCAAACATGGATGCACCAAATGTTCTCTCCATTGCTGACATCTACCCTAATGGTTACCCAATGAAGATTGGAAAGAATAATCTCCGAGTTGACTTCAGCACTCTCACTTGCTCTGAATCTTCATGTCTCATTGCTATCGATATTCTGAGGACTCACCCATATCAGAACATGCTTACTCACTCTGCAACCATTCCTGAGATCTACATCCAACAGTTCTGGAATACTATGGAAAGGGTCAAAGGAAGGACTGCTGTGACAGTGACTCTAAACCACAAACAAGTCACTATTACACCTGCAGATTTAAGGGCTGCTCTCCTTATTCCTGAAGTCAATCCAACCAAACTTTATGCCACACCTGCTGAAGAGCTAACTCTCCAATTCTTAATCGATATCGGTTATGACGAGGCTACAGGAGTAATCACTAAGCACTCTCACGTAGAGCTTAAGAGTATTCCTCAACCATGGAGAACACTCTACATAATCATCACCAAGTCCGTTTCTGGTCGTGATAGCGGCTATGAGCATCCTAAGCTCATAGAACTGCAAATATTTTGGGCATTCGTCAACATGAAACACATCGCTATTGAAGCTCTGATTTGGGATGACATGATGTCATTTCTCAACAAACTTGGCTCAAAGATTCCCTACATCAGATATACCAAACTGTTGATACAAAGAGCTCTTGGACTTAATCCTGATATTCCCAAAAGGCTCAATGACCCCGACAATCACGACATGTTGACGGAACCTATTCTCTCTGTCAGAATCAAGGAAACGTCCACAAAGAAACAAGGTGCTGTGCTGCCAGATTTCCTTCTAACTGAAGATGTCAGAAAGCTCGAAACGTACAAGAGATATCTGGAAGCAGTCAGACAAAGCAAAGTTGGTCATCTTGACGAAAAATCTTCTGGAACACCTGTCAGGAGAACCAGAAGAGGAAGTGCAGGAAGTGTCACAAGTACAGATAGTCAAAGGAATGTTCCTAAGAAGAAACCCATTCCAAAGAGGAAACCCACTCCTAAGAAGAAAGTTCCTTCTCTAGAAGCCACTCCGATCCTTTCACTTGAACCGCAAAGACAACTCAGGGACGAGGATTCTGAGGCTACTGACACAGATGAAGAGATCACGTTCTCTGAAACTGCAAAGGATGAAGATCCCCCAGTACCAAAACCTCCAAGTCCTCAAACTATTAAAGGAAAAGAGAAGACTACTGCACTTGTATCTCAGGATGAAAGCTCTGAAGATGAAGAAGAGCAATTGGATCATGCATACAGGAAGAAGTTTCACAAAGTCAGACACCTTCACAAGGCCGAAGAATTTGCTAAAGATCAAATGGGTGGCCCTGGAGGATCAAGTGGAGCTGCCCACTCTAAACCATCTCCTGATGCGGTTTATCAACCCGATAAGGGAGCTGGTGCCACCACTCTTCTGCAACAACAACCGCCTGTTGAAGACACCATTGAGTATGATTTTGAGAAGCAGGAAACTGAGAAAGAAAAGTCTAAGGATGAAGAGGATGATTATACAAAGTTTCTTCTGGACAGTCCAACTCACTCAAAGGAGAAAACCTCAGAAACTCCTAAGGACATGAAGTCTCCTCATGTCTCCTCATCATCGGACTCGTCATCTCATTCATCACCACCACCATCAACGAAGTCAACCAGATCATCATCCAAATCCGTGAAGAAACCACCCAAATCTTGGATTTCTCAAACACATGCAAGAATTGTGAAAGCCGTCAAACAAGTTAGAAAGAAGGACATGCTTCAAAGAAAACTTAATTGGTATGCTGAACAAATGCAGTACTTACATGATGAGAATGACGACATGCGGAAAGATAGGAAAGCTATTCAGGAATTCATGAGAAGTCATCGTCAGGGGGAACTGAATGAAATGATTGAAGGTTACACTCAAAAGTACCTTCAGGATGTCGTTCCTAAAGTCCAAAAGGAACTGGAGAAGTCAGCAAGAGAACAAACCCACAAGTTTCTTCTCGACACTGTCCCCGGTGTGACTAGAGAAATATTTTCCAGACAACTCACCCCTAACATCGTCGAATTGGTTAAACATACTATGGCCAAAGAAGCTGATCTCTCTGAATCTGAGTTAATCGCTAAACTAGTGATGCAAATGTCAAAGCGATCTGGAACGTTTACTTCAGATGAAGCTAAATTTTTCGAAGGTCTACTTGCTTTTCAACTCAGTTCATCATGCAAGGAGTCAGCCGATCAACCCAAACGGCCAAGAGATGACGATGATAAGGATAAGGACTCTGCACCTAAATGTCAGAAGCAGTCTGGTCAATCTACATCTATGCCACCTCCTCCACAACGGACTTCTTCTCAACATAAGTCTCCATCACCTCGGTCTTCTACTGATAAACCTCGGGACGATTCCGAGTTACCACCCCTGACTCATAAAACAGGTGACTACTTTGAGTATACGGGTGGTGACGATGAAGAGGTCCTTGAGCCCCGACAACAACCCACCTCACCCAAACAAGTGCAGAAACCAGTATCATCATCTCGGCCTTCCAAAAAGAAGACGAAGACGACTCAACCTGGAGTCGTAACATGGCTAGATGACGATAAAACCGAAGAGTATGAATGGTTCTCCACACTTGTCAATCAAACTCCCTACCCTGATGAAGGCCAAGAATTGGTAGATGGTTCAACATTGGAGCATGCAAAACTGTTGCAAGAAAAGTTCCATGTGAAGAAAATGACGAAATCTGAATTGAAGCGAATCAAGAATGAAGCCTTTCAACTATGGAAAGACAGCTCTGAAAGTGCCCTCGAGGTCGAATATCATCTTGAGAACATCGCTCGAGCTATGTCTAACAACATGGATTGGCTCAATCCGGAAGCAAACATTGACTTCACACAAAGGGACAACCCTCCATACTACACCGATTGGACCAAACCTCTACCAACCATTGGCCAAGCAGACGAACCAAGGATTCCCTTCCGATATTTCTTCAACAAAGACCTGGAATTTCTTCTCCATGGTGGCGATGGTTCGAGAAAATACACTACATCATTGACTCTTCCATTCCCAGCGGCCATCTACTCAAACTGCATAGCTATCGAGGAACGTGCAACTCACTTGTTTTCTGACAATGTGCAAGCATACGACCAAGATGCATTGTATGGGATTCATCATTGGCCTGAACGCCGAAGAATCTACTACAGAAGCTGCCTGGTTCAGAAGTCTCAACATGCAGTGTACAGCTCTAAGGACATCGTGGCCATCAAACACATTGATCTCAAGTCTAAGTGGGACTACACATTCTTAAAGAACATCATAGTCAAACGACAAGATGAACAGGACTATGGATTCTCCGAAGCTGACTTTGAGAACTTGTCCCTCAACGACATCGAAGACATGTATCTTGCCAAAGTACAGGGTCGTATGAGACAATTCTCGACTGACGTTCAACGTGAATTTATCAAGTCAGTTCTCATCTTCATTAGACGCATCGTGATCAAAGAACGTGTCGAAGATATCCAGATGGCTGTTGAATCATATCAGAAACGTGTAAACTTCACTCCACCACAGCTTGATCTTCCCGACATCAACCAGCTTAAACAACTCACGATCATCAGCAAACCTTTCGGCGTTGTTTACCGCAGTGAACTTCGAAGAAACTGCTTAATGGCGTGTAGTGAGCTCCACAAATTTGGGGATCATACATTGAAGTTGGTTAGGGATGGATTGGCGTACAGATTGAAGGATATACGCATGAATGTTGGGAATCCTAAGCGCTGGAACTCTCAGGATAGAAGGGATGTGAGAAGGATCATCACCATGATTGATGAACGGTTGTTCAGAAGGGATCAGTTCAGATGCTTAGAGAGCTATGTTGGTGGTCGACCCAGGAGAAACATCACCGGCTTTCAACGCCCTGTGCGCACTCCTGGAAACATCACTGCACTTCCTGGTACCCCTTGAATTGTTTCCTTCATATGATTTTGGATGTATGAGTATATATGTGTAATGGCTTGTGCACACATAACAGTGTACAACCCGCAATTGTCAAGAAAGGACCCTGTGGTACGCCTCAGTGCCACAATCCTTATAAAAGGAGCGAAAGCTTCTTATTTTTGAGTAAAACCTATCAAACCTTTCATTTTTCAAGGTTTTGCTCAAAAAGACAAGTACTTCCCCATATGATTTCAAAACCTCAACCGTTTATATCACTAGTTGAGGGGGAGTATTTGATGAAAACTTTGTTCACAAATTGTTCACAGTGGTCACTCTTCCCGCAACACTCAAAATGGTCATATTTATTCTCAAAATGTTTCAAAAATAACATCTTATATGCCATTTTTTAGGGGGAGAAAATTGTGTGATAAGAAATATGTTTTGTAAAGCAACATGTGCAAGCCCCTTGGCTTTCTCGTGTGCAAAGACTTAACCAATGAATTGACGATCCTTAACTGTCTGCAACTCGAAAAGACTTGTCCTGGACGGGTAATAATTTCAAGCTAGTTCGCTAGTGATGTAAACGTGTCTCGCAAAGGACTTGTCTGAGTAGAAAGTACCATTCGAGAAACTTTTGGTAGACATGAACTCTGACGGGTTTGACAACCTCCCAAGGTTTGTCTACACCTTCAAGGTAGTTATTAGAGCTAGTTGTCACCTAAAAGCTGACAATGTAACTCTTTGACTATTCAACGTAACCGTGTCTCGCGGGAGATTGTCTATCTTTAGTGGATCAATTCAAAAAGTGCGCGCTCTTTCCTCACTGTGCAGTTAACCATTAAAACTATTAAGCACATGTGGAGGGGGAGTATTTATGCAAAAACTTATCTCTCACAGTGGTTCAAACATGTTTTTCATCTACAAACCCTTTGAGAGATATTTTTCACTTACAGTGGTTTAAATGGCAAACATAGGTTAGTCATGGAGTTATAAGGTGACTAAGGTTAGGAATAAACGTCCTATGATCCGCCAGAGCCGGAGGGATCTACCCAAGGACACTACCATTAGTTAGTGTTAGAAGTCCTTAGGAATGATTGTAAAAAGGAGAAAATGAGAATCGGAGAAAGAAGGAGTTGAAGAATCAAAAAGAAATGCAAAGTAAAGGGTGAAAAGAAATAGCCCTCCAGATTATTCAACTTAGGGCAGACACCGGGTTCAATTCATATGCTACTGGTTGTCACTCAGTGACACCGGTATTGAAGATTAAAAGTCGTCATGGACCCAGTGACGCATGCACTAAACCTTCTTAGCCACTCAAGTTTCTCTCCACAGAAGCTTGTTTCATTCTCACAGGGAACCCTACATAAACTATTGGCTTTCTCTTAGAGATCGCTGGTATTGAAGAAGGAGACCCTCTCCCTAGTCTCCGCTCAGGAAAACCAAAACGCACTATTGAGTCTAGAGCCACGAGATTCATCAAAAGATCTCTTAGGAACACTTGACATTTAATCACTTGTTGATCAACAAATAAGATCTTCAGTGATTCAGTGGTTCATATCGAGTCCTTCACAGATCTTAGCAATCTGTCGAGAACATTTATGAGAGGTTCACATCTGTGATCCTCAGTGATTGAATGGAAACTCCTGCCAGGGTCAACATCAAACAGCCCTGACAGCAGGTCGCTTCGGTAACTCCCCGTGGATTACGCGGAGTGTGTCTCATACGGTCTACAGTCGTGAGGTGATGCTTCGGTGTACCTCAGCGACTCATCTGAACTGTAGATGTACTTCGGTACATCGTGTTATCTCACTTGTGGGACTCCAGTTCAGGAACGGCCTTTGTGAGAATTAGAGTTGTGTTTTCACACTATGCTGTTAACACTCTCGAAGTTCTAACTTATAAGTGCCGGAAACCGCTTATTACTAACCGTTTGAAATGTTTTCTTCTTATGGAAGCTCCGGAGCAGGATGATCGTGCTGATTCTTCTCATGCTCACGCCAACATCATCACTAATGGAAGTTCTATTCGAATGCAACACAACAGTCAGAATGATTCTTCATCAACCAAAGAATCTACAAAGTTAAAGACTTAAAGAACTTCATCAGTATTGATTTCCACCGTCAAAGAGCGTGTGAGCATGTTGAAGAATGACGTGGAGACACTGGAGCAGCGAAGCAGACCTGAGGCAGACTGATGCAAACAACAACATACTATCACTTTCACCACAAAGAACAATGATCAAAGAACAAAGTCAAAGATGACGTCAAAGCATAACTGTTCAAAGATAACGATCTCTCTACACTGGAGAGATTGTTCGAATCAAGACAATTCCTCTCACAAGAAAGAAGAATGTCAGAAGACGTCACCGCTACTATTACATCAACGCCTTCACCGTTTACATTCATATATACTTGAGGGGGAGATTGTTGGAATCACTCCTAAACAGTATTTCAAGTATTTATATTTCATATGTAATAGGTAGCTTTATTCTGGCCTTTATGTTTGTTTAAGGTCCAGCTTATGTAGAAGGCCCATAAGCTGAGGCCCAAGCCCAATAAGGAATAGGGAAGGAGAGGGAGTGTTGCCCTAGCTCCTTGCCTATATAAACTATTGTAAACCCTCATTTGAGGGTTGGTTGTTCAAGTTATTCTCTTTCACTCACTCCTTTGCATAACCGGTCATACTATTACGTGTGTGTGTGTGTTTAGCTTGTTCATCCGCCTTCATCTCTTTATCTACAAGCTTGTGTTGTAAAACTAGTGACCTAACAGATCATGTTAACAAGATTAGAAATATTGTCTCAAACACCCAAGTTACCTTAATGTGAGGTAGAAGCATATCTAGCAGATCATTATTCTTCAGTGATACTTTCTGCAACATTAAAATACATCTCACAATTAGATTAAACTGTACACGTTACATTACATTAAAAGGATGACTTGAAGTAACCAACCCTTACCTGAATCAAACGTTTTGCTTCCACTTGAATCACGGTACTTTCTGTTTCAATTTTGCCCATTGTTGGACCACTTACAACATCATCTTGATCAGCAAGTGAGGATTTGTCCACATCTTCGTCTACAGATTCCATCATAGAGGAAACTTTAGGTCTCGGAACTTTAAATGATCCTTCAACTCATTTTGCACTTGCAAGAACATCTAATTAATCCTAAAACATAGTAAACTTTGTGTTATTAAAGAAACAGAAAATGAATGAGACTATTCAAAATCTTAACTCTCAAACAAGATATAAGTAGAGTGTAAACCAGAGAAACTAATCCTTATAGCTTTTATAACCAAACTTAACAAAGATTACGCCTTTAGATATGTGGTTATCATCTCGATGCAGAACAAGGCTACATACATTATATTGGCTTCAATCACGCCCAAAGGATACTAAGATGATGTAATGTATCAGTATAACCTTATAATTAACTTATGCATTTATTCATTATCGAAAAACCCCTATTCCCCCAAATAACTAATAAGCACTTTGGCATAAGCTTACCCAGCCTGTAAGTTCTTTATATAAGCTTAACCAAACACCCCCTAAATCCCATACATCCTAATGTATAAAGCACTTTGACATGAGCTTACACACATTCAATAAGCTCTGTAACTTTTTTTTTTATGCCCAATAGCTTATTAACCTCTTAAAATAAGCCTACCGAGTGTGGTAAATCTCGGACTACAAAGTAATCGGTGACTACAAGCCCCAATGTTAGCGACCAGGGCGAGTTGAGCAGAATCGTCCAAAAGATTCGATTTGGTTAAAACTTGGTCAACTTGGTGCTAATTCGTACAAAACTCTGTTTGAAATTTTCTAAATAATTGTGTTAATGTTGCCAAACATACATTTTTCGTTCTATGAACAATACTATGGTCCTATAAACATGTCATACATATAATTTCAAAACTTGTACATAAAAATTCCAATAACCCCACGTACTCCCCACTTAGGCCAATTACTCGCTACCGCCTAGGGAGATTTGCAACCTTAATTTCAGCTTTTTGAGAACCCAATAACCTATTAAGATACTTTAAATCATGTACGATCATATTACTATAACACATAATAGTCCAAAAGAAGGCAAATACATCATCCCAATGTAATAAACATAAGTCCTCACCTAATAACGATTTCCTCTCAGACGGAATGTCCGAAGACGACTCGATCTTTCCCCGGCAACTGCAATCCACCAACACGAGTCTCCTCTGGCTCGAACGTGTCCGTCATCTTATTAACACCTAACAACAAACAAAAACCTTTACACTTAGGCTATGTTTGACGAAACTAGCAGCAAGTAGTTGTTCGTTTTATAAAAGTGTAAAATAACGTAAAACCTCAATGCCAGATAAAGATGGGCTTATGAGATATAAGCCGAAGCAAATAAGACCATAAGCCCAAAATAAGCTTAAACAACGACCTCCAATTAATATAATTGGCAAACCCCAATTATTCCATATTTCTAATCAAACATCACGATGTATGTATTAATAAATTATCACAACCAATTTATATAATAATCAAATTACACAATTTTGATTATTGACACATATAGCCAAACACAATTTTTTGCAAGAAATAGAACGTACCATCGGTTTTGCTATGAAATGGTAGAATGAAATGAAAATAATAATAATAATGGATTTGAAATGTGGGGTGGGATTGGAAGTTCGAGATTAATTAGACAAAAACAAAAAAATAACATACATTATATTATTAGAAGTGAGCAAAAGAATATATACATTATATTATTAGAAGTGAGCAAAAGAATAAAATGGGGTTGACAATCCGGTCGTTTGGTGATGTGCAAATATGATGCCCAATCTTGCCACATGTCACATTTTTATTGGTAGCTTCAAATTTGTTATCCAACCCCTTTTTATTTTTATTTTTTTATTATTTTTTTTGCATGTATTTACTATTTTGTATTATGTTTAAAACTTATAAAAAATATATCAAAGTTTATAGTTTTTTAATTCTTTATCCAAAATGCCACATGTCTAATATAAGTGGGCACATATATTTTATTTCATTTTCTTATTGGTTATCCATATTCTTGATAAACTAATGAATAATTTACATTAACTTTAGTTTTTTTTTTTAAATAATAGTTACATCAATAATTTTAGTTTTCAATTCTCTATAATATATAGTCCAATATCAACATATTTTCATACACCTTCTCAATTCTCATTTCTGGTTTTTTGACTTTTTTATATCTAGTTTATCTCCTATGGATCCTAATTATCTAAATTATTTCCCAAACACCCAGTATTATGGAGAATATCAAAGTCTTCTAAACTCTCAGTCTCTAAATCTAAATCAAATGCCTAGTATACCCAATCATGAAACTTCACAAAGTATTTTTAGAAATTTGTTGCAAAATGGGTAACCAAAGAAGATATAGCTCTCAATGCAGCATGGTGTCATGTTAGAGTCAAAGTTTTTTTGTTTGGATGGGATTGCCAACGTGGCAACTAAAAGGAAATACACCAATTACTAGTTCAATGTTCTTCTCATTTCTATCTGTGACACATCATTTTGTTGTAAAAATGAATATAGGAGGTTTTTACTTTTCTTTTATTCTCTCTTAATTGAGATAAATTTGAGCCCCAAACACATAGTCTTTTTTAATTGGGAGACTTATAAATATTTATCTTTTTTAATTAAGAGGCTAACTAAACACTTCAAGCTAAACTACTTAATTTAGTAAACAACCCTTTACACTACTACTAAAGGCCTATTTGGTTTGTAGACGGGTTTAGGATTATAATTTCAAATTGGATTAAAAAAGTCATTTGTTTTATATGTTGGGATACATATTGTTTGTTTTATATGTTGCGATACATATTAGGACAAAGGTTTATTATTATTTTAATATTAAAACATACAGCCTTGAAATATATGTTTAATTATTAATAAACATGTGCAGTAAAATAAATGATTCTAATAAAACATGATATATCATTTGGGAAATGGATAAATATCTTTTGACAAAATAGAACATGAATGAAGTCTAAGTTTGACTTGTAGATTCATCATGTACATCATGTTGTGCATTAAAATTGTTGTATCATTCTTGAATAAGAAGTGATTTGACAACATTGATATCTAACTAAAAGTTATTAGATAATTTGTGTAATGAATATTCTAATAGAATTACATCCTCAGCCTGGAATTGCTCCTAGATTCTATGGATGAACAATATGTCAATTGTTGTGCAAATTGTTATCAACTTCAAACTTGAAAGTTTGGAAAGCATCAAACATTACACAATAAGATATTAAAGTTTACAGAGTTTTAATGAGCATATTGTTGTTTGTATACAATGATGCTGATTTAATTGAGATGACACTCAATACTAGTTATGGCAGGATTTCATCCTGGTTAATGGCCATGTGAACTAGTTGTGCTACTAAAAGCACAATTGCATTATACATTAATAGAATAAGAATACTTAAACTTTAAAATTTTTGAAAGTTTAAATTGTCATAAATTGGTGATAGAGGATGTCACACACTTTATGAATTATTATGTTTATTGGTGAATGCACACATACAGGGACTTCACTAATTGACTTCTTGAAATGAGTATTCTTAAAATTACGATAGATCAAGTTGGTTGATTTATGCCTTGTCAACAAGTATGATTATCATTACTTGAGGCATAATTCATCAACTGTAAATTTTCATGCATTAATCTATTTAGTATTTGGATATGGGATGTTAAACAATTGTTATAATAATCAAATACTTGGTATGTTTGATTTCATAATATATTGTATCCTATATTTGCATGTTTAATCCGTGAATAAATTTATTTATTCTAAATCGTCCATTGTCAATTAATGATATGGAAGTATCATTAAACTAAGACAAATCTGAGAGATATGGTAAAATGTATTTGAAAGTATATTGATGAGAATGCATACCAATTTCAGATGATATTCAATGAATTGAATATAGGACTTATCCCAACTACATAATTTACTTTATGGATATTGTTGTTAAGTAAATTATGAATAGTTATCCTCAGACTTGAGATACCAGATAAGTGTCATGAATGTAGTGCACTTCTGTGGAACAACTTAACGCTATACGTAACTGGTAGTCATAAGGGTTGTTTCCAGAAGTGTTGCAAAGTTTGTGGGTTAGTCTCGTAGTCAAGATAGAATTTGTTCCTTCAAATTTTTTTGGAGTTTAATATTGCTGGCCCCCTCGTATGGTTGGCAAGATGTTTGCATGGCCATGCCCAAGATCTCTCCTGAATATGTTTAGAAGATTTGGTAATCTTGCTCAATCACTTATAACAAGAAACAAAATGGTCGAATAAAGAATGACTTAATTCCATGTCTTTATTTAATATGGTATTAGAAACAAAGGGATAATAATAATGAGAAATCATTAAAAGGTTTTTCCATGAGCCTTACTCGAGTTGTACTAGAGGCATCGAAGTGTTGCTAGACATTAACCGATGTGATCATACTATTAAGATATGTCCAAGTGGGAGTTGTTGGTTAAATGGACAAAATATTAATAGATGTGTGTTAGGATCGAACTCGAGACCACGGGATTGCACACTTTACGTATGAGAATTAAAGTTAATAATTAAATATAAATGTTATACTTATTTATTAATTACACGAAATAATATATAACGGACGTTAAGTTAATTAAGTGTAATGAGTAACGATCATTAAATGTTAATTGGAAGGACTTGATTGAAAAATAGAGATAGAGAAGGTTCTAGAATCCCATGGGGAGTTCAAACCGACCGGTTATGGGTTTTCCAAACCCAATCCATATCTAACTTGGTCACCAAGTTATATTGGGTATAAATACAAGGCGTAGGGTCTTAGTTTTTCATCTCTTGTACTCATAATCTAAAACCTAAAAACTTGTTTGTGTGTTTTTTGATTATAACCGATCGTACAACCCTCCTTGGGTGTCGATCATCTTGTTTTTCCAAAACCAATTGTTTCGTGTTTTTAAAACTAGCATTACTTTAATTTGATTTAGTACGTGTGTACAAGAACGTGGTACAATAACACTATTGATTGTATCTTGGATTGAATTACAAAACGGTAAGAAGTAATTCACATAATCCTTATAAACTCTAATTAGGGTTCATTTCAATTGCTAGTTTTGTGGAATTGATTCTTGTTCGGCTAGAATAAAAAAAGTACGCATACTTTATGTTTATGTTAGTTAATTATTCATTAATCATTCCTATTCGCTTCCGCATGTTTCTTTGATGTTTTATGTGTTTTATATATGATTGCCATGTTATGTAATTCCAACACAACGTACATATATATATCGAGTAAATTGTACAAAAGTTGGTACTTATTATATCGTCCTATATCATGCTACATCCATATTTCACAAACAACATGGCCTATCCCTCTATTTTTACGTATTGAAAATGAATCAGTGATTGCTAAACATCGTCATCTTCTTTCTTCTTCAATCAAAACAAACCTCTAAATCATATTTCTCTAAAAAGTGGTTGTAGCACTTTAAAAAGTCAAAAATTTTACAAGACAGCGAAGTGGGTGCTAAAAGACAACGAAGTTAGAGAGAAGACCCTTCCTTGCCACCCTTTTTCGCCCCCTCATTCTCAGCGATTTCAAAATACAAGAATATGATGTGGTGCTAAAAGACAACGAAGATAGCGAGCTAACCCTTGCTCGCCCCTCTTGCTTGCCGATTTCAAAGTGCTAGAAGACAACGAACATAGCGAGCAAACGCTTGCTCACCCCCTTAGTTTGCTCGCTATGTCGATTTATGTAACACTACTCTCGATGGCTCATTTTGGTAGTCCATATTCAATAGTGGTCATTTAAAAAATTCCCTCACAAGAAAACCTATGGGCAAAAACTTAATTTGACCTCCATTATGTAGTTTTGCACTTGTACCTACTATATATCTTATTCATATTCAAATATATTTTTGATACTACGAATTCTATACGGTTGTGGTTCACTTTTGATTAACTGTAAAAAAGAATTTGCTATTGGTTATTAATTAGGGTGAATTCACTTTTGATTAAGCGTAAAAAAGAATTTATTATTGGTTATAAGAAGGGTAAAATAATTTATAAATATCAAATTGATAATTATTAAGCTGCTTTCGAAAGTAGAAGGAAAAAAAGGATAGCTGAAACTCCAAAATTTTTAAAATGAATAAATTTGTAAAATGGATAGATTTGACAAATTTTGTGTTTAAATTTAGTATATATGGTATTATGGGTTTCGGTCAGATAAATATGACATTTAAGTATTTAAATTGATGATATATGAAAGGTGGTGTTTGGTATGGTACTTTGGTTTGGGTTTTGTCTTGAAAAAACAATTATCAATTGTTTGGTTGTATCTTTTGAATATGGAAATGATTGATGAAATCATATTTTGATAACATACTATTTAAGTGGGTACGAGTGGTTTTGCTTATTTTGGTGGCCATATTTCTTTTTCATCTCTATTATATGAGGGCCCTTTTCATATCATTCCATATTATTTATTATTTTATTTTTTAAACAAATTTTTTTTAATTAAAACTTATTATAAAATATATTTAAATAAATATAATTTATTTTTTCTAAACCCATATAAAATCCAAATCCTATACCAAATCTAAATCCTAATTTAAACCTACTTATAAACAAAATGGACCCTTAATAAAATAGTAAAAATTACTTTGATTTCAGTCATTGTTTGTTAAATTTCGTGTATAGAAAAACATCCACAACAAGAGCATAAGTGTCAAAAATCTAAAAAACAAAATTACCAAAAAGCGCGACCATTGTTTTATAAACTTTAAGGGTCAAAAAGCAATCCCCTTTTTATCGACACAACAACCATATTACAACCAAACAACCATATTGCAATAAATCAAATTAGGTGTAATAGTTTTCAATAGTTTCGATTGTTTAAAGATATCAAATTAGATGAATGAAGAATAATATGAACTTGTTGGTTGTTGTTTTACATTTCAGTAGATTTGGCAAAACAATCTTATTGAAAAAATATTAAACCAATTATGTTATTCGATTTTGACACGTTACAAAATCAAGCAGTGTAATTGATTAATAAAAAGTGAAAATTGATTTATCTTTGGTCATTGTTTTTTAAATTTCGGCTGTGTTTGGCTACGGGATTATGGGGCTTAAATTTCAAAAGCCCCCCTATAAGCCTCGTTTGGCATAGAGGCTTACAGGGAGGCTTTTGAAATTATAAGCCCAATTCCCAGCCATAAGCCCCAACCCCAAAAATGAGGCTAAAGTTTTTATAAGCCCCGTTGGTACCAAATTAGTTAATTACCCACAAAACTATCTAATATATACATATGTTAATTTAATTATATGTCATTTTTAGTAATTTTACAATAATAAGCCCCAACTTAAGCTAATTTGCCAAACAAGTTTATTAAAATGAAAATTTTAGTTTCGGCTTATAGCCCTAGCCCCAGCTCCAAACATACCCTTCATGTATAGAAAAAAATTCACAACAAAAGCATTTGCCTGAGTTTAGCAATAGCTTTTGAGAACTTATAGGGGTTTTAGCTTTTAAAATAAGGCAACTTATAAAATAAGTCTTGTTTGTCACACGGGCTTATAGAAGCTTTTATTAGCCATAAGCCTTCATAAGCCTAAACCCGTAGAAAAGGGCTTATTGGGGCTTATAATTAATTAAATTACTTAAATACCCTTCAACTTTTACATTAATAAGCTTTAGCTCTAACTAATTCACCAAATGATTTTATAAAAATACTCCGCCTCCGGCCCTAGCCCCAACTCATTCCAACACACCCTACGTGTCTCAAAAACAAAATTAAAAAAAACAAAAAAAAGTGACCCCTTTTTATGACTTCAAAGGTGAAAAAGTAAACTTCAAAGGTCCCTTTTTTATCCGCACAACAAACATACTGCAAAAAATAAATTAGGTGTGATTGTTTTCAAAAGTTTCAATTGTTTAAAGATATCATAATTAGATGAAGAAGAATGATATGAAGTTGTTGGCCGTTGTTTTACATTTCAGTAGAATAAAATACCTTCATTTTAATAAGGTATATAAAATCGATGTGGGTTTGTTTTAAATTGTGATTGTTTATTCAAGTGTCTTTAAATAATCAGGATTTTATTCGTTATGAAAACAAAAACATGTTTATAATCTATTATTGAGCTAAACATACAAGGAATATGGGTGTTTGATTGAGGTGGTCGGAATATTGTTGACTGAAAATAATGGTGGTGGGAGGTGGGTGTTTATGGGTGATGATGAAAAAGAAAGAAGGGTAGTGGTGGGACCTACATTGGTGGGAGAAGATGATAAGAAAGAAAGAGGGACTAAAATGATATTATTACCCTCATGTGCAAGTCGCATGTGGGGTGTTGAACAGTCAAATTTAACGCCGTTTGGTCAAGGGACTATGAGTGTGAAGGGTTTCAGAGTTGGTGACTTTACGTGAAAAAAAAGTCAATGGACCAAGAGTGAAAGTCAACGCAAACCAAAGGGACCATCTTTGTAATTTACTCTATATAAAATTAGGGGAAGTGATAGGCACACTTTAACTTTTTATTGGGACACTTATGATACAAACAGTTAAAATGATATATACTAAAAGTATAACTGTTTAATTCATAATGAGGAGTGTCGCAATAAAAATTAGAAGTGTGTCAATCAGTTATCATAAAATTAACCTTTAATAAAAAGTAAAAATTACTTTGAATCATTGTTTTTTAAATTTCGTATAGAAAATCATCCACAAAAAGAGCATATGTGTCAAAAATCTAAAAGCGCCTGTTGTTTTATAAACTTCAAAGGTCAAAAAGAATCCGACCCCTTTTTATCCGCACCACAACCATATTAGAACCAAAAACCCTTTGATTTTAATAAGGTATATAAAATTTTATAAATAATTACATAATTAGGTTTTTACAATTTATATAATCGATATGGGTTTGTTTGTAACACAGGCTTATTCAAGCGTTTATAAGCCATAAGCTTTCATAAGCCCAAGCCCATAGAAAAAAGAGTTTATAAGAGACTCTGATTAATTTGATATATTTTTATGCAATTTACATCAATAATCTTCAACTCTAATAAATTCACCAAATAAATTTATAAAAATATAAACTTCAGCTTTCGTCTTATAAGTTGCAGCCCCGGGCCCCTCCCGCGCCAACACACCCTATATCAAAAGTATGAAAAAAATAAAATTACCAAAAAGCGACCAGTCTTTTATAAACTTAAGATAAAGCAATCCCCTTTTTATCCACACAACAATCATATTGCAAAAATATCAAATTAGGTGTAATTGTTTTCAATAGTTTAAAGATATCAATATATAGATGAAGAAGAATGATATCAAGTTGTTTTACATTTCAGTAGAATCAAATACCCTTCATTCTAATAAGGTACAGTAAACAAAATTTTATAAATGATTAGTGTTTTACAATTTATATAATCCATTTGGGTTTTTTTTTTTTTAAATTGTGATTGTTCATATGGGTGTTTGATTTTTGTTAGTTTAGTTGATGAATTAAGGTGTTCATTAGTGGTTTATATATGTATGCACATTAACTGTTTGTTTTTATGCCTCAATGAAAAAGATTGTTTGGGCTTAGCGGCCAAACTTTTTTTTTGTCTGCAATTCTGTTATGCGCGTAAGGACAATTCATTACTTCTATAGAAGTATGTTGCAAGTGTTTGGTATTGTATTTGATTTTATAGATTAAATAGGCTATAAGGATAGTCGGTAAGCTAACAGCAATTGCCCTCATTGGTTTCCGCTGGCCTTATGGACCTGTAGAATCCCTTCGATTATATAAATCGCCATTGCCACTTATCATTATTTTACGTTACAAGCTTAAGCTTTGAGGTTCCTAATTACTTTTTGAATGTATACAAGCATGTTAAGACGGGGTCTTTATTTCCGAATGATACCCGTAATTTATGAAATCATCCAGTGTCCTGTAATATTGCATATATTTATTTATGTATTTACCCCTTTCAATAGCATGTCCTTAAGGTTGATAGGAAGGTATGTTTTAGACATATAATATGATATACTTTAGAGTGTGCATTGTTGGCCACTGTTTCTTCATACTTATTAAACCTACTATAAACTTTGAACGATACATTTGAGCACTTTTGTTGGTATGTATTGCTAACATGATCTGCTTGCCTTATCTTCTCTTTGGGTCAAATGTATCAAAATTTGACAAAAGTTTTAGAAGCTTACAGAATTGGCGCAAAAGTCTATCTCTATTAATACGTAAACATTTGTTTTACTTTACGCAAAGAAAAAGTAGATCTCTTGATGGCATGTTCATGTGGAAAGAAAAGCTAAGCGTGATTAATTTATGTTGTAAGCATTTGTGTTGTGCTAAAGTATTTGTTTGTTGTACAGTCAGATTCGCATTTAGGTTTTTCAATTGTTATCCGTTTTCACTTTTCAAATTTTCACTTGATGCAGGTTTAATGTCACTTGAGATAGAGTTTTTGTGGTACAATAAAGAATTCACTCAAGTTTTAAATACTTCAAAAGTGTGAAAATGCCACGGAAAGGTTTAATGAAACAAGATTTGAGTAAGTTGGCTGGGAACGAAACGACATCCTCGAAAATCTACAATAAATACAAGTAATAAAGGCAAGTTATTCTGAATTTCATAAAATTGAATATATTTAGACAATGTTGCATTTGTACTAACAGTTTTGTTGTCCGTCTTAACAGATAGTCCTCTTTATGTTGTGCCTGAGTTTGAAAAAAGTAAGATGACACTCATAAGACGTGTGCCATTTGCTGACTGAAAGTAAGTAACGAGATCTTCCAAACTTTTTTTTGTCTGCAATTCTGTTACGCGCGTAAGGACAATTCATTACTTCTATAGAAGTATGCTGCAAATGTTAGGTATTGTATTTGATTTTATAGATTAAATAGGCTATAAGGATAGTCGGTAAGTTAACTGCAATTGCTCTCATTGGTTTCTGCTGGCCTTATGGACCTGTAAGAATCCCTTCGATTATATAAATCGCCGTTGAATATTTAAAATCGTTATGCAACGCAGTCTGTTTTATGTTTTATGTTTGCCACTTATCATTAGTTTACGTTACAAGCTTAAGCTTTGAGGTTCCTAATTACTTTTGATTTTATATAAGCATGTTAAGACATGGTCCTTGTTTCTGAATGATATCCGCAAGTTACAAAATCATTCAGTGTCCTGTAATATTGCATATATTTATTTATGTATTTCAGGTGGCAGTGACCACCCCTTTCAATAGCAAGGTGCGTTTTAGACATATAATATGATATATTCTGAATGCGCATTATTGACCACTATTTCTTCATATTTATTAAACCTACTATAAATTTTGAATGATACATTTTAGCACTTTTGTAGGTAGTATTGTTAACCTAATCTGCCTGCCATCTTCTCTTTGGGTCAAATGTATCAAAATTTGACAAAAGTTTTAGAAGCTTACAGAAGTGGCGCAAAAATCTATCTCTATTAATACGTAAACATTTGTTTTACGTTACCCAAAGAAAAAGTATATCTATATTACTATATAAACATAACCCCAAATTGACCCATTCATGATTAAATGGGTCAAAGTTTGAAATTCATCCAAAGAATGTTTCTGAAGATGGGTCATGGGAATTGAAATATTAAGTGCACCCCATATACACGAGGATACTTTCTTTGTATACTGAAAAGAACGAATGATAATTTTTGTCTTCAAAGGACTTATTGAAGTACGAAGTATGAACGACCAACGACCCTCATCTGCAACATAAGAATGCAGCTTATCTCCAGACTATACTCCAAGCAACAGAAGGTTTGCCTTGAAATATGTTCAAGGTATGGCTTTTGTCTTTATGTTCTTTAGTTATTCACCAATTTTAGTTAGGATTCTAATGGGCAGCAAAGGTTGGGGTAGAATTTCACCCAAAAATTTCGAAGGGATTTTGCGGCGATATGTTGGCAAGTTACTTCTCAGAACCTAATGAAAACCACATTTGAGTGAACTTTAGTGGCTTCACTTATGTGTGGGCTTAATTTGACACATATGGTTTACTGGCTTGGTTAATTATTTGTGGTTTTGGAAAGGGTTAGTTCAGTTTGGACTTTTTTAGGTTGAATGAACGACGTTTGCATTAGCACACCCTTGTGAATATACGCACTTCCAAATATTTAGTGGATGTCTTCAAAAAAGAAGAACAAATTCTTTGATTGAACAAGTCCCCGCCAAAAAGTGTGATTAATTAACTTTAGGGGCGTTGATCGGTTCGGTCATCGGGTTGTTCGGTTAGTTTGGTTCGGTTAATTCGGTTAAATTTTTTTTAGGTCAATCCGAGAACCGAACCGAACCAAATTCAAAGACGGTTTTCGGTTTGGTTCGGTTGAATTTTAATTCGGTTCAGTTCTTGGGTTGACCCGAATAACCCGAATTTCACTATTTAAAAAAATTAATAATTACATAGATACTTAGCAAAAAAATATATTTCAAGCATAAAAAGTGTTTTATTATATTATGATAACCTTTTAATAGTATTTATTTATATATAAATATACATTAAAATATATAAATATATATATATATATATATATATATATATATATATATATATATATGTATGTATAAAATATATATATTTATATGAATTCAGTTTTCGGTTCAAACTGCCAAAACCATATCCAAACCGAAAATCGAATTAGTAGTTCAGTTCGGTTCGGTTTTAGCAAATTCGGTTTGGTTATTAGTTCGGTTCGGTTATTTTCGATTCGGTTTGGTTTTGGTTTTCGGTTTATTTTACGGTTTTTTGGCTCACCCCTAATTAACTTAGTCACCATTTTAGTGTTTTTCTAAGTTAATTTAGTTCACTTTTGTCCCCGCCAATAAAAATGCCACGATGGACAATCTTTGACCAGACCAAATGCCGTGGGTCCCACTAGTCCCCGCCAAAAGGCTAACATTGTCCCCGCCAAAAGTATCAGCAACTAGGTGTTAGCGGGGACGCTTTGGCGAGGATATGTCCCAGCTGAAAGTTATTGGAGGGGATATGTCCCTGCCGAAAGCGAAAAAATGTCCCCTCCAATTGCGGTCAATGTTGTAGTGATGTTTAGATGGGTAGGTTTGGTTTTGTTATTGGGTCAAAAGGAGTTCGGGTCATTCTTATATATTTTGACACATGATACAAAATGATTCTCAAGCTATATAGATCATTGGAATATCTTTTATGAAATAGTTGTGTTTCAGTGATTTTATTTATTTATTAATTTTTATTTTTATTTTTTTTGCATACTTGGTATTCTTTTCAGGCAACATCACTCATAATATCCATTTATATCATTGCAAACTAGTTTTCTCTTTGCTATATTCAACTTTGGAATGAGGATCCTGGAATTTAAGCTCGTGTTAGCTTAGAGGTTTTTGAAAGATCTATTCACAATTTTATAAATTACTATGTACTTAGGAGGTTAGTAAAGCCTGAAAATGAAGTGGTAGCAATTGCATAATGACTCCTAATATATCTAGAACAAACCTAACTAATAAAATATTTTATGTCATATTCTGCCTTATGGATCATGGCACTGTGGCCATGGAAAGCCGACATCGTCTTATGCCAAATATATGTCTGCTGCACTTGTTTGTACGTGCTTCTCTTGTTATTGGTTTATGTAGTGTTACGGAAAGTTTACATATAAAACTGAATATATGTCCATTTTTATGTAGTGTTGATATATAAAATTGAACAACCCTTCTTTTTCTTATAATCTCACAACAAATAAGCAGAACAGATCTTTTAATGAGGTTCCACGTACTTTGCAAGGGTAATTAACATGGTAAGTGCGATGAGATTTTAATATTTTACTTTCAGGGCAGTTGTGAAAGTATTAGTGTAGTTTAAAATGGTATGTTTTGCGTTTTCGTTATAACTGTTAACTATATTTTGAAACAGAAAATGAAATAGGGGAGGAAGTGTCGGCGATTGGAGGGTTCAAGATAGCCCAATAATTCAAATAAAAAAAAAAGCAATGATCAATGATAAGGCTGATGAAATTTTGGTATTTTCTACTACTGTATCTTTTGGCACATAATTCTTTATATTAATTTCTCAATGCCTAGATGGTTAAAATGATATGCTCTTTTGTCGAAATGGTACTGTTAATACTAGTAATGATAGCGTCTTTTAGATATGTAGAGGTTATTAGTTTCTGACTGAAGATGTCCATAGAGGAATAAAAGGTATGGTCAGTAGTTGGTACTTAATCGAATGGAATTTGTATAGACCGCTAAGTTAACTACAAGTTCAGTTAATGTTTCCCTTTTAAAACGTTCCACAAGGACCATAGTTTTCTTTTATTTCAAAGATGTCCATAGAGCAATTAAAGGTCCTGTCGGTAGTCTGGTTTCCCTTTTAAAACATTCCACAAGCCTAGGACCATAGTTTTCTTTTATTTCTTAGATGTCTCATGAGGATCACAAGTCAAAATAATGACCTTTTGTGAGTGAATCTGTCACGAAATCCTGATAACAGCTGCAAGCCTTTATGCCCATGACAATTTATGCCTTGTTGCCATTATATTATCATGTTAACCTTATACTATTGGGGATAGTTTGTTGGACTTATAAAGTCAAGTATATTGATTCTGCTGCTATATATGTGTGTTTGGTTTTATGGCTTCTGATTGATGGCTGCTTCTATATTGGCTGTTATGTCACATGAATTTGACGTAGGCAGTAACAAATTTATCTTGAATTTGTCGTTTTGTATGTCCCTGAACTTTGGCCAAATTGCATGTTTCGTCCCAACCATTACGAAACTGCATAAATCGTCCCTATGAGAAACTTTTGAGCAAATTTTCGTCCATGTTTGGGACGAAAATTGCATGTTTCGAAAGTGCTAAATTGCATGTTTCATCCCAATCAGGGACGAAAATTTACTCAAGGTTTCCCACAGGGACGATTTCTGCACTTTCGAAATGGTTGGGACACAACATGCAATTTGGCCAAAGTTTAGGGACGATTTATGCAATTAACTCTTGTTTTTAATAAGTGGGTTTGTGTGAGTTTGGGTGTATTTTGGTATATAGTTTATCTGTTTTGAATTTACTATTTTTATGTAGGGGACTGGGAGGATGAAGATTATGTTGAGGCTTGAGATGATGTGTAACTAAAGTTTGGATGCTTGATATATTGGTAAAATCGCCACATAGGGATTCTACAATTGTTGTCAAGCAACTTTTTCTTTCTTTTCTTTTGAACCATTATTGTTGAAAACATATGCAATGAAGATTTTCCTGTCGCCACTAAAGTCCTTTTTCTTGTAGTGGATCATGTAAATCCCAAACTTACACGCACAACACATGCATGTATATATCACACATCTACTTATTATATATGTTGTTGCCATCACATTCGTCCACGTTTCTGCTAATTGTTTGTTGTTCCTTGTTACTACTTTATAAAACTATATATCCATGTTTTGAACATCTGATAATTGCACTTAGGAAACTTAATAAGAAACAGTGTTTGGCGACTGTTTTTGAAAAATAGTGTTTAGCCACGAGGGTCTAGCTTTTGAATTTTGTTTAAACACTCCTACTGGAAACACGCTAAGTAGATGTGTTTAGCTTTTATGTCAATCTACATTTTATAATACTCTTGCAACTACGATATACAATATATGTGTAGTCTTCCATATCCCAAGTCTTTTTAGAGGTATCCAGTGATCCATTATACATGGAAAATAGTTATTATCAATCAAATTGTCTTGGCCAAGCTTGGAAGGAATATCTGGATAATAGACCATAGGTTGCATAATTAACGTTAAAACCCTATCCCAAGTCTTCTTAAAAGTCTTCGATGATTATAGACCATAGGTGATGCTAGTCGTACCGTGCAAATTGGGTTGCATGATTAATGTCACAATGAAATTTAAATGTCATCTTCCCAATCTCAAGTCTTCTTTGAGTATACATACAAGCTAGTTATTATCAATCAAATATTGTTTTGCTCAAGCTGACAACGAATTTGTGGATGACATTCTCTTCACAATTTACGTGTCGTGAACGTTAAACATTAAATTTAGAAAATATCAGAGTCTCTTCAAGTTTGAAGCTTGTACTAGATAATTGTCTCTGTTACAACTCGTAAATTCCTCGATGCGTCGTAATTGGAGAAACGTCGGTTAGAGCGACCGTTTGATTGAATTTGAGTTACGAGTCGTATTTTATATCGTTTTTATTGGAGATAATATTCTAAAAATGTTGGCGTAACTCACGTGTCGTGAATCATTCGTTTACTAAGCTAAACGAGTCCCGAATCTAATATATCGAAAGATTTACAAAGTTACATCTAGGGTCCTTTTTGATAGTTTCCTTTTAACCCTTGTGTTTACTTAAAATTATAACAAAGGTCCCTCCAGGGGTATAAATACCCCCACACTCCCATTTCACTCATTTCTCCCTCTCTCTTAAAAACACACACAACTCAGCACTCCCTCTCTCTAGAAATAATATCCTTAGGGTTCCGGCGCCTCTACCGGAGTCCGGTCAACTTCCGGCGACGTCTACAACCTACACCGCCTATACTAGTTGATAGATCAAGACCTCGTGGTTCCATTTTCACATCACGTGCGCGCTGAATCTCGTTCACGCGCCTCAAATCTCACTTTTATGTTTCGGATTTAGGGTTTCAAAAAGATAACGTTTTGGTGACAGTTTTGGTACGGGTGACCCACTGAGTTGGGTTGACTCAGTGAGTCGAGTCAACTCGTTGAACCGGGTCAATTATGATGTGAGGAATCGGGTCGGGTCAGGAGGAAACCGGATCTAGTATAATGTTTGATATGTTTTGTTGAGTTGGTGTTTGTCTTGGTTCAATCTAGCTACTAACCCCACGAGGAGTGTAGTGTATGTATCGGTTTTAATTTGACTATTGGTGGTTGCGCTATTCTGGTTACGGGTTCATTTCGACTAGGACTTGATAAATGTCATAAGTCGTGCACTATGTTAGCATAAAATGTCAGAAACAAATGAAGCGGTAATATGAGGATTATAACTGAATTATTAAAATTAGTCGTGAGAGGTAAACGGTAACTAACAAGAAACATCGAAACTAATAAATGGTAACCGGTATAATACAATGGGCTAATTTGAAATATGCAATGAATTAATATCAAATACTAACGAAACGGTAAACTTGACAACTTTATTTTGTAACGAATTTACTACACAATGATACCGAAGTGGAATTATCGGATAAACGATATTAAATTTGAGTAACAATGAACAAGTTACTTATAGAATGAGGTGATAAACGTTAAGGAATGAACAGGTGGATAATAATCGATATCAATACTACGTATACATTTTTAGTGTAAGTACGATTTATAAACTTGGAATAATCATTAATAATAAGTTATAATGATTAATAAAGTAGACTTATTAAGCGATTTTGGCTTAAGCGAGTGTAGCACGTTAAGACTCGGAAATGAGTTTGATATGTCTATTTCGCAATATACCTA
Organism: Chrysanthemum seticuspe; assembly: GCA_019973895.1. Classification (NCBI taxonomy): domain Eukaryota; kingdom Viridiplantae; phylum Streptophyta; class Magnoliopsida; order Asterales; family Asteraceae; genus Chrysanthemum; species Chrysanthemum seticuspe. The sequence continues at coordinate 6,346,649 of BPTQ01000009.1, forward strand.
AGTATTATATTTTCACATTTTGACTAATAACGAGATAACCAGATATATATTGTCGATAAGCATGGTTTTAAACCCTTTATGAACTACGATAATAAATCGTGTCTTGTAGATATAAAATACATTTTATAAAACTTGATGATAACATTTATATTAATTAGTGTCTTATACTCTATTAAACGTTTTGGTTTAAATGAGTTTAGTATAACTGTTTTTGCGATAAAGCCAAATATTCCGTTTTCTAATCTAAGCTGCCATTGAATTATATAACTAAAATGGTTTTATTTTTCAACTCTTTCAGGTCTATCATCAAGCTTTTATGGTGAAGTTGTAGGAAACTGCAACAAGGAGCGGTGCATGTCGTAGTTAAAGATGTTCGTAATTGTGGTTTAATTTTCTTGCTACATAAGTGTACGAGACATAAGAGTACGTTTACATGACGTATCATATGTATCAAGCATGTTTGTAAGTGTGGTTTCATTTCCTTGAATCCAATTTGTGGTATTGAATTCTACTTAGGTTCTACTTGGTGTTCGAATCCTTAATGAACAGCCTAATGTTATTCGTGTTCTTTGACTTTCAGTTTCATAAATTTGACTTTTTTTTGAATATCTGAATGAGAAAGCTCGAGGCTTCCCCCTCTTCTGGTTTCGAGCAGTGTATGGTTCAATTTTATAGAAAGTTAACCTCATGTTTGGTATACTGTATTATTATTGCAAGTATACTGTATTAAAAATGTGTCAATAATGACCAAAGTGGAATTCTGATACAAAAATCAGCTCGAATATTTTGATATACAGTTGGTCCAACACACGTACATTCACATTAGAGACTTGAAACTTGAGAGTTGAGTGTGTTGCCACTTGCCACAGTTACTACTTAATGGAAGTTTAATTAACAAAAAAGGTGTAGTTATGGATTGTCCTAAAAATATAGATAAAACTGAACTGGGTCAAACAATTAAATTACAATAAACGTGTCTTGTATCTACTTACAGTAATATGAAATGGGTTAAACATGAAACTGTACACCCACTCTTGTGAAACAAACCAAAGAACAGCGAAACCTAAAATGGGTCAAATGGGTAGACTCAAAAAACATCTTTAATAATTTATCTTAAAATTAAAAGAACAAGTATAGGCTTTTATAATAATTTATCAGATACCATTACTAGTTGCCTTGTTGAACCATCTCGATTTATCTTATAATAATTTATCAGATACCATTACTAGTTGCCTTGTTCAGTGCATTAGCCTTACAATGTTAAACCTACAAGGCAACCATTACAGTTTCTGAGATAATTTCAGCCATGAATGAATTTGTTGCTCTTCTTTTCCGAAATGAACATAGTATTGATTCAAATAAGGAAGATCCATTGACATTACAAATGATTTGATACACTGAGCTTGCCTACTGTATGACTACTCTTGCAAACAACACATCTAAAAAGATACACCATAGACGTCACTGTACGTATCGTTATCATCACTGCCTTTGAATAACTCGAGAAAAACAGGTGGGGTTTGATGAAGTTGATGTCGTCTCCAATCTGCCTTAAGAATTGAGAATCAGACCATATGACAAATACATAATAAATCTTGACTTTACCCACCAAGTAAATGTTAATACACCACATTGACCACCTGCACAAGCTAAAACAAACACACTTTATCATTCTTTCGAGCTTGAAACATATGAATGGCAGTAAATGTTAAGCCTTGGTATTGGTGATTCACTGAGCCCATTCAAGTAATTCGTTGCTCTTTCAAAGGGAAGAAAATATTTACATTGTTAAGAAACTAAGTGTCGAATACAGAGGTCACAATTTCAAGCATTTTACTTATAAATGGATCAATTTACGTTATGTTATATTTAATGGGTTCAACGGGTTGAAAACATTCATTAATCATTATTTTTAAACAATTTCAAGAAAAAGGACCAACCACTTTTGTAGGTCAACCTGCCAAAAATTTCCAGTTACATGACTAGCTGCCCGTTATGGAACACATCTAGTTTAGATCATGTGTTACCTGTAAGGCTCCCAAGCCTGCATTTCCAAGGGTCCACATCTACGGTGTGACTGATAAAGCATTAGCCAATGCTTTTCTGCAATACAAAGAAACGGGAATACCAACAGGTTAGGACTGAAGTGTCATATATATGGTTCAAAATGTTAATGAGTCTATGTCAAAAACCAACCATTTACAGTAGCAAAATTGGGGATCTTGCAACAAAAGTCAAACATATCAGTAATGTTTAAAACACATAATTTTCTTTGTGGAGCTGAAGTAATAACTTATGGAATGGGCTCAGTGCTATCACCAATGCCAAGGCTTATCATTTACACAAGAAAGAAATACAAGATAAGAAATAATCCTACCTTAGCCATGGCTGAAGTAATAACTTCTGGAATGGGCTGAGTTGTATCACCAAATGCCAAAGCTTATCATTTGTTCATCAGGGTATTTTAGCTTATGTGCAGCCATTCTTCTACTAATATGTAATTCCACCAACACATATCATGTATCTAAGTTTCTATATCCATGTCTTTATTCAGAAGAAACATGTGATAGTGATATTGATGTAAACCTGAATCTATAGTTACAAAAAAACATGTATAAGCTGAACCAAATAAGATCATAAGCCCAAAATAAGCTTAAAACACGACCCTGTAAGTTGAACGTTTCACGTAAGTAACCTCCAATTACACTAAAAGTTAAACTAAATCGGGTCAACCTCTAAAACCTCTATCTAATCTACCATTTTCATATAATCAAATCATACAAAAAGAGGAAGTTTGACGGCAGGGTTCTATTTTGTGGCCAAATTAGACCCCGGTTTTCTCATTTCATAACCGGGCTTTATGCCTTTTTTTTACGGACACCTTTGTAGAGCCCTTCTTTTCCTATTAAAAGGGCTCTATTAGGGGGACTTTATTTCAGATTTTGTAGTAGTGTGAGAAAAGAGAGTTTATGAGTTAAATAATTTCAGTATCAAGGTAAATAGCCATCTGACCAATCTTCAAACCCAAACACTCCTTTAAAGATAACTGCTATTCAATAACCAGAGATTTCCAAATCTAACCAGATCATTTAATTTATTACCAAATAGGAAACTATCCTTATGATTTCTACTAGCCAAAGACATCAAAAGACAATACAGCTGCCTATCCCAAACACACCGTATCAGAAGATAGAAAAGCTTGTGAAGCAAAGGTTTTCAAAACCAAGATACATACCCTTTAGTTAAGGCAAAGTACATCTTTCACAGCTCACTAGTTTCATCTGATCGACAAGGGAGGCATGGTTAACCGGACCGTTAGTTCAACGGTACTTTCTGCTTTTATTTTGTCCATTGCTGGATACATCACTTCCAAGATCATCTTGATCAGCGAGTGAGGATTTTTCCACATCTTCGTCTATAGATTCCATCATAGAGAGGAAACTTTTGGTCTGAGAAATTTAGATTATCCTTCAACTCGTTTTGCAAGAACATCTAATTAATCCTAAAACGTAGTAAACTTTGGCTATGTTTGGCTTATAAGATTATGGAGAGATTACTTAAAAAATAATCTTTGTTTGGCAGACATAACTTATAAGAGATTATAGAAAAAATAATCTTCCATAATCTCTAAAAATAAAAGGTTATTTCATATAGCTTATAAAAATAATCTTTTTTTATAATCTTTTTCAGCAACAGCACCAACAACAGCATCAGCAACAACACCAGCACCAGCACAATCTATTTTTGCCAAACATACCCTTTGTGTTATTAAAGAAACTGAAAATGAATGACTATTCAAAATGTTAACACTCAAACAAGATATAAGTAGAGTGTAAACCACAGAAACTAATCCCTATAATTTTTATAACCAAACTTAACAAAGATAACGCCTTTAGATATGTGGTTCTTATCTCAAGGCAGAACAAGGCCACATACATTCTATTGGCTACAATCAGGATAACCTTATGCTTAACTTATGCATTTATTCATTATCGAAAAAACCCCTGTTCCCCCAAATAACTAATAAGCACTTTGGCATAAGCTTAACCATCATATAAGTTCTTTATACAAGCTTACTCAAACACCCCCTAAATCCCATATTCCCATGACATGTATCCCTCTCACAAACGCACGCTGCTTTACAAATGATAATTAGGGAAAAAAGAAATACATTCCAATGTATAACGCAATTTGACATAAGCTTTACCCAAACACCTTCAATAAGCTTTTTAACTTTTTTTATACCCAATAAGTTATTAACCTCTTAAAATAAGCCTACACAGAGTAGTAAAACTCGGATCACAAAGTGATCAACCATTACTAGCTACAAGGCCAGTGACTAGGGCGAGTTGAGCAGACTCGGCCAAAAGATTCAATTTGGTCAGCTCGGTGCCAACTCGTAAAAAGACTCGGCTTGATGTATTTTAACAAGTGTGTTGAAGTTTCTAAATATATACTTCTAGTGTCCATGAACATTTATATAGTCCTTTAAACATGTCATACTCTTACACATAGCTTCAAAACGTATATATAAAAATTCCTATGTAAGACTATGAGTACTCCCGCCTAGGCCGATAACTCACTACAAGCAAAACAACAGACAATATTTCCCTTCAATCATGCCCAAAATATACTAGGGGGACGTTTAGGTAAGGTAAGAGTTAATAAAACTTATGCATTCTCGAAATACCGCAAATTAATGGAATCATCCCCTCAAAAACACACAAGCCCCTTTAAAATAAGCAAAAATTCAATAAGCTTTTTTTCTTTATTAAAACACAATAAACTATTAAGCTCTTTAAGTTAGCTCACCAAAACATTTTCTAAATCTTAATGATTCCCATGGCAGATGTCTCTCACAAAAAATCAAATTTCACTAAATAATTATGATTCGATAACAAGGCTACAAACATTATATTGGCTTCAATCATGCCCAAAGGATACTAAGATGATGTAATGTATCAAGGTCACCTTATGCTTAACTTATGCGTTTATTCATTATCGAAAAAACCCATGTTCCCCAAAATAACTAATAAGCACTTTGGCATAAGCTTGCCCAGCCTATAAGTTATTTATATAAGCTTAACCAAACACCCCTAAATCCCATATTCCAAGACAATTATCTCTCTCACAAACTCACGCTGCTCTACGCATGATAATTAGAAAAACCACAAATACATCCCAATGTATAACGCACTTTGACATGAGCTTACCCAAACACATTCGATAAGCTCTATACATCTTGTTTTTTATACCAATTAGCTTATTAACCTCTTAAAATAAGCCTACACAGAGTAGTAAACCTCAGCTCACAAAGTGATCCACGATTACTAGCTACAAGGCCAATGACCAGGGTGAGTTGAGCATAATCGGCCAAAAGATTCAACATGGTCACAAGTTGGTCAGCTCTGTGCTAATTTGTACAAAACTCGGTTTGAAGTGTTTTAACAATTGTGTTAAAAGTTACCAAACATACTTTTTGGTTCTATGAACAATACTATGGTTCTATAAACATATCATATATATAATTTCAAAACTTGTACACAAACATTCCAATACCCCCACGTACTCCCCGCCTAGGCCAATTACTCGCTGCCGCCTAGCGAGACTTGCAACCTTAATTTCAGCTTTTTCAGAAACCAATAACCTATTAAGCTACTTTAAATAAGCTTACCCAAACACCCCCTAATTAACCTAAATGTCAACCCCGTGTAGTCCAATAACCTGTTTGAACAAAAAACTAGTTGGGTAACTTAGGCGAACAAAGTGAGAAAGTTGGGTAACCTGTCTGATATAAAACCCTTTAATAGAAATTGGTCCATTCTAAATCTCAACCACTCAAAGACAATATTCCCCTAATATATTCTCTAGTTTTTACTGAAAAATGTACAATCTTTTTGAGATATCCGAAAATGGAAATATGGACAATTATATTGAGACAGAGGGAGTAGTAGTTATGATTTTATTAGAATAGTACTCCCTTCATCCCATATTTATAGCTACATTTCCTTTTTGGGTTGTACCAAATTAATTATCCACTTTTCTTTTTAAGTAAAAACTAGAGAATTTAGTGATGAAATATTTTATTTAAGTGGTTGAAAATTAATATGGCACCACTTTTATTAAATTTTGTGTTTTCTCTCTCATTACAATAATTTCGGGACGGGGGGAGTAGCTTATTTCTCTAGCTTATTGCTTAAGCTTTTGGCTTATTTTTAAGATCTTATTGTATCAAACCTTTTTAGCTTATTAATGATAATGAAATTTATGGAGTTTACTTAAGTGTTTACTCCTTTTTCATCTCTTTCTTTCTTTTCTTTTTTTCTTTTCTTATCTAAATAAGCCATAATAGCTTATTAGCTTTTTGTGGTTTATTAGATTAGCTTATTTTGGTTAAGCTTTCTTATAGCTTTTTCATTTTAAGCTTTTTACATATCTTTTTATCTTTAATAAGCTCTTCCTTATAGCTTATTTTTTAGATATAAAAGACTAGCTTTTTGGGTAAGCTTTTCACATAGCTTATTCAATAAGCACTTTTTATTTTTAGTTTCTTTTCAAAAACTCTTTTATTTACTTAGATATATTTTCTTTTACAACTTCTTTTATAAAAAAATAAAAAAGTTTTAATCTTTTATAATTCTTAGTACTTATTTATTAAAAAGGTTTTAATCTTTTTACCTTATCTTTAGCTTTTTTTCTTCTTTAGCTTATTTATTTAGATCTAGTACTTAAATATACCCAACTCGCGTTTAATCTTCGGATTGGAACAACTTAGTTTTGGGTGCATATTGGATCTAATCTTTAAGCTTTTTCTTTGCTTATTTTCTTTAAAATTTAGTACTTTTTAGATCAATAAGATTTTTCATAGCTTATTTGATCCATTGGTTGATGTCTACAAAATTAGCAAACTATATAGAGTGCCACATACACATTGGTTGATGTCTACAAAAAAATTATGTTTATGAATGGAAGGAATGTGTTGTAGACAACAACATAATTTATGAAAGGAATGTGTTTCAGTTGTATTCTTAAAAAAATTATGATGCAGGTAAAGAAGTTTCGGGGGTGGAGTGACACCTTTTGAATTATACAGTCATATAGCAGCTCCTGAATATCTCGTCTGATGTACTTTTTGTCTCTTTGGTGTGTCAAACATCTTTTTGATCAATACTACTTAAGCAATGTGTGGTTTAATTTCCCTCAAAGAAACTCAAAGTCTTAGAATGTGATATAGTTGTGCGTATCGTAAATAAACGCTAGGTGTTCGAATAGGTTTTAGTCCTAAACAACTGGCAACATAAACCAAAGAGTCTTCCCACCAATTTTATGCAACCCAAACACCGACTTAAACCAGAAATTTAATATTCTTCGTGTTTTAAGTGTGTTTAAGTGATTTTTCAGATGCTAATATCTCTCGTACAATGCTAAATATGATGTTGAACCACATAAGCCTAAAGTAGCAAAAATGGCAAAAAAAATGATTTGGAAATTCCGGGAGGAAAATGCCGATCTAGTACATTGACCCAAGATATCAATCCCCCGCCAAGTTCTGCTACCGTGAAAGAGTATATAGATCAGCTTCAAAAAGTACTTGTTCTTAATGTGGCATCATGCAATTTATAGGTATTTCACTTTCAAGCTGAATTACATAACACAAGATGTGATAGTATGAAAGGAGAGTTATTATGTATGTTTTTGTTTAAGGTTGAAACCAAACAGTGATTAGTATAATCCTGTCTGTATCTTACAAGACTGAAACACATAGTTACAATCAGTGCATAAGTATCATATAAACACATGGTACATAGCGTTGGGTATTCTGAAAGATTTTTTCATCAAGTTTTACAAATGATTAATGTGCCATATTTACTTTTTTAATGAAATGACCCAAACTGACCCGTTTTAAGCTATTTTTTTAATTTTTTAGATCTTTTTTACATAACCCAAACCGACATGTAGGACCTGAATTTTAAGCTATGACAGACCAGAACCGACATGTTGGACCTGTTTGTTAAGATATGTTTATATCTCTTTAGCATAACCTGAACTGAACCATTTTATACGGGTCGATGTAGCCAGAAAAACAACTCCAAGGGGCTTGTCGCAGCTCTGTAAAATAAAGAAAAAAAATATAAATGTTTTTAGTACTCTCAGTTAATAAGTATTCAGTATGTTGATAATGAGTACAAAAGTTCAATCTATCTGATATCTTTAAAATTATTTGATTTGGGAGGTTCTATGTACTGGGCACCATTTTTTTTCTACAAGTTACTTTTTTATTTACCACTCATAAGTAAAATCGGTCGAAATAGCCATCCAGATAAAAGAACCACAAGTGAAAAAATGACTGGTACGTGTAATATGCACAAAACATTATGGCTCTATCATAGTTATATGGTTTTCTGATTTGTGGATCATTATCAATTCATCATCACAGGTCGAAAGAAAGGCAAGTGTTTAGCGATTTTGGGTGGTTTGCTAAATAAAGTTTCATTTTGATATAAACTTTTGAAAATGGGTATATCACATGGTTCAAATTGGTAATTTTCCCTTTTTTGGTATTTATGATTTAAGAAACAGCTGCTGAATTTTAGCTATTTTAATTTAGATACAAAGCCTCCATTTCTAGCGGGAGGATTGTGTTTACAAAACAATCATAATCCATAATGCTTATAAAGGATGACTTGACCGATATGGCTAAGATTTCAAGAAAGGTTCCAACCTTGTTCGTGAAGTTCATGAAAAAAGAAGTATGAGTAAATCACGTCAGTGTTTTTGGGAACTTTCTTGTTCAAAGCTTGGTAATGACGTAATGTCCTTGGTGTGGAGAAGTCTGTAGAGCAGATTGGTGCTGATATGGCAGTAGTTGGTGAAGATGGCGAAGTTGATTTCAAAGAAGATGCAAAATTTGGCCAACACATGAAAACGGGTGAATACCTCCCACTATTTTCCGTGAGAAATGATTTGCAGCTATTTAATTATGTGTAACCCCAAAAACCTGAATATTCTTCTGTCAAGAGTTAATATGTGGAATGTTTCAGCAAAATATGGGATTGTATAAAAAGGAATATCAATATAGTATACACTATACATTCCGACCACGACTACTATATGTTGGTTAACAGTTGCGTCTTAATTTGATCTGTAAAATTTGTAATATATTATTGTTGCAGTATTTGCACAAAGATGGGTATACGAAAAATGGGATGGTTGGTTGTACTCAACTAAGACGTGTGGCAGCAGTGACTGTTGCCAAAAGAGTCGCTGAAGAGATGGAAACGGAGCTTGGAGATTTGGGCGGCTATGCTATTCGTTTTGAAGACGTCACTGGACATTATACTAAGTAAGACTTAAAAACGCTAACTTTATAATTGCAGAATACTATTAACTGTAAAAGGTATAAAAGTGTTTACGTTGAGTATATGACAGATGGTGTCCTTCTGTGTGAAACGTTGAAAGATGCAAATCTTGACAACTATAAGTAAGCTTTTCTTTAAGGCTGCTAATATAAGTAAGCTTTTATTTAAAGCTGCTAACCAATGGGCAGGTCGAGCAGGTAGGTCTGGGCCCGGTACTTGTTATCGTCTTTTTACAGAAGATGCGTACAAAGAAGAAATGGTTCAACACCCCGTCCCAGAAATCCAGAGGGCTAATCTCCGGAACGTACTTTTGCTTCTAAAGTTGTCAAAAATCGACTCCATGTCGTATCAACTATGGATATAGGGAGCATTGAACAACACAAGGAATCTGACTGATATTGGGCTAAAAATGAGCCAGTTCCCGTTGGACCCACATCTGGCTAAAATGCTGTTAATGGGTGAAGAATTTAACTGTGTAAACGAAGTTTTGGAGATTGTATCTATACATTCAGTCCTGTCTGTATTCTTTAGTCAAAAAGACCGGGCAGAAGAAAGCGATGCTGCACATGCAAGGTTTTTCGTGCCTGAATCCGATCATTTGACCTTACTCAACATATACAAACAATGGAAAGCTAACAAATACCCTGGAGACTAGTGTAACACTCATTACTTAAAAGTGAAAGCTCTAAGAAAGGCTCGGGAATTGAGATCTCAGTTGCTCGACATATTGAAAAAGCTCAAGATCCGGCTCACATTATCATGTGGGTCTAATTGGGACGCCATCAGAAAGAAATTTGTTCAGCTTATTTCCATAATGCTGCAAAACCTAAAGGACTTAGGGAATACATATACGCTAATGTTATATTCTTTGACCTTTAGTTTCATAAATTTGACTTTTCTTAAATCTTTTATTGAGAAAGCTTTAGGCTTTCTCCTCTTTTGATAGGAAGCAAAAAGCGTATCGAGCAGTGTATGATTCATTTTCATAAAAAGTTGTTTCAGTTTCATAAAAAGTTAAAGTTTTCATGTTAACAATGAAAGAGCTCGCTGGTAATTCATACAATGGAATATATTGCATGAATGTTGTCCTAAATTATGACTATTAAATGTATAAGAAGATTTACATGTTGTTTTTTAAATTCAACAAAACACAATCTATAAATTTGTAATTTTTTAGTTTGTGGTTCGAGAAAAGTAAGATCAGATCGGATTAAATCTTAAGATCCTATTGTTAAGATCTGGATCCTATAAGATATTAAGCTTTCAAAGATCAATGTAAGATTCGGATCGTTTTTACTTTGCAGTATCGTAAAATCGTAAGATCCTAAGATAAGGATCGGGATCCTAACAACCATGGTGCAAAACTACCCATACTGAAACACGGTAAAAAATGAGAGCAAGAGAAGATTTCTAATAACATCAGTAATTAAAGGGTAAGTTTCTTTCATTGTTTAATAAGCGAGAGTTGATTCATACAACTTCTGCCTAGTAGAGTTGGTTAGGAGGCAGTGGCGGAGCTAGAAAAATTTTTGTGGGAGGGTCGAAGCAAAAATGTTTTTGAAAAAACATTGGATAGGATGGCCGAGATGATTTTTTTAACACATGAAATCGCGAAAAAAATACATTAACGGGCTTAGGCCTAGGGGCCGGGACCCTTCCCGGTCCTCATATAGCTCTGCCATTGTCAGGAGGTGTTACTACATGCGAGAGATCTCAGGTTCGAGTCTCTCCGTGGAGGGATTCAAATAATTAGGTGGTGGGACAATGTGAAAAGAGGCCATGCGCCAAGATAGCCCAATGGGTTTCCTCCTGGGTGGGATCTATGGTGATTATGCCCTGTTGATGCCTCGATTAGTACTGTGTAATCGAATCTCTAACTATAGTATCATACTAACTCACCGTAAAAAAAATATAAATAACTAAATAAATAAATAAAAATCCAGGAAGCTATATTTGTTTATAAGATGGAATATATGAATGTGCTTGTAATTATAAAAGGCAACATTTTTAAGTTTAAATATAACAATTGTCCCAAAATATATGAATGTGCTTGTAATAAAATGCAACATTTTTAGGTTAAATTTAATAATTGCTATAAGATGGAATACATGAATGTGTTCATAATTATGAGATGCAACATTTTTAAGGTTAAATATAATAATTGTTTATAAGATGGAATATATGAATGTGCACATAATTATAAAATGTAACATTTTTAAGGTTAAATACAATAATTGCTATAAGATGGAATGTATGAATGTGCTCGTAATTATAAAATACAACATTTTTTAGTTAAATATAATAATTGTCTATAAGATGGAATATATGAATGTGCTTGTAATAAAATGCAACATCTTTTGGGTTAAATAAAATAATTGCTATAAGATGGAACATATGAATGTTCTTGTAATTATAAAATGCAACATTTTTAAGTTTAAATGTAATAATTGTCGATAAGATGGAATATATGAATGTGCTTGTAATAAAATGCAACATTTTTAGGTTAAATATAATAATTGCTATAAGATGGAATATATGAATGTGTTCGTAATTATAAAATGCAGCATCTTTAAGGTTAAATATAATAATTGGTTATCAGATGGAATATATGAATGTGCTCATAATTATAAAATGCAACATTTTTAAGATTAGATGATATAATAATTGGTTATAAGATGGAATATATGAATGTGCTCGTAATTGTAAAATGAAACAATTTTAAGGTTAAATACAATAATTGCTATAAGATGGAATATATGAATGTGCTCCTAATTATAAAATGCAGCAATTTTAAGGTTAAATACAATAATTGTCTATAAGATGGAATATATGAATGTGCTTGTAATAAATGCAACATTTTTTAGGTTAAATATAATAATTGCTATAAGATGGAATATATGAATGTGTTCGTAGTTATGAGATGCACCATTTTTAAGGTTAAATCTAATAATTGTTTATAAGATGGAATATATGAATGTGCACATAATTATAAAATGTAACATTTTTAAGGTTAAATACAATAATTGCTATAAGATGGAATATATGAATGTGCACATAATTATAAAATGTAACATTTTTAAGGTTAAACACAATAATTGCTATAAGATGGAATATATGAATGTGCTCGTAATTATATAATGCAACATTTTTAAGGTTAAAATGATAGTAGTACAAATTGAGCTATTTTGTAAAGTATTTCATTGAGACATTTTATCAAACGGTTTATGTGCATATTACAACTGACTTGTTTGAACAAGAGAAAATCAGACTGACTCGCAATCTCGCATAGATTTGACCTAAAGCGCAACCAGATAACATAACCCACCTTCTAGTTTAACAAAAAACCAACCTAAATGTGTTAAATTTAGTAAAACATGACCCGTATGGTTTTAATCAAACACAAAACAAAACAACTTAATTACAAGACCTGATCGGTTGGAAGGTGCTCGTAAGCTTCTTTGTTGTTTCTTCTGTTGTTTAATAGGGGCTGCTACTATGAATGTGCTCCTAATTATAAAATGCAGCATTTTTATCGTTAAATAATTGCTACCAGAAATTCTGTCCCTTAAATTATAATTGATGCTATAATTTACAAATTACAAGTTGCATCCATGCATCTTGTACTAAAACTTTCGTTATTATTTAATATATTGGTTTGTCCTATAAAAGCCTATACTTGTTCTTCTAATTTTAAGTAAAATTTTAAAAATGAAGTCACCACAAGCAATAAATTACTTATCATCTTCCTCTCTTATTTCTTTTCTTTTTTACAGTCTCGCGATAACATGTCTCACTTCCGCCACCGTCTCTGCTACCCATGGCGGTAATGAGACTGATTATCTCGCGTTGTTGTCATTTAAATCAAAGATCACCCATGATCCATACAGTGTTCTAACCTCGTGGAACCATTCCTTTCATTTTTGTGACTGGAGCGGTGTCTCATGTGGAAAGCGACACAAACGAGTGACTGTTTTATGGCTTGATTCGCAGGGCTTAGAAGGATCGTTGTCTCCTCATGTCGGAAATCTTAGCTTCCTACGTGTGCTTTCTCTAAGAAACGACAGCTTTCAAGGAACCATTCCTCATGAACTTGGTCGTTTATCCAGGTTACGTCGTCTTTATCTTGATGAAAACAACTTCAGTGGAGACATTCCAACAAACTTGTCTCGTTGTTCTAACCTCGAAGTCCTTTCGCTCGGTCAAAATGAGCTAACTGGAAGCATACCTAAGGAGATGAGTTTACTCTCGAAACTTGATACTCTTGCAATTCACGACAATAAGTTAACAGGTGGAATCCCACCTTTCTTGGGGAATATTACATCAATGGAAAGGTTCTCTGCTACCAGGAACCCGTTGGGTGGGAGCATTCCAGATACCTTGGGTCAATGGAAAAGCTTGAAGAACTTTTATTCTGGTGACTGCAACTTATATGGAAGCATCCCTCATTCCATTTTCAACCTCTCACTCCTAGTTAATTTTTCTTTATCGAATAATCACCTCACAGGTAGTCTTCCTTCAGAAATCGGTAATCAGCTCCCAAATCTTGAGATCCTTCAGTTATGGGGTAACGAACTCACCGGAGTTCTTCCACCTTCTATTTCTAATTGTTCTAAATTAGGATCTCTTGAAATGAGTGACAACAATTTTAGTGGGAAGTTGACAATCGATTTTTCACAATTAAGAGATATTAATAAAATTAGATTATATGATAACAACTTCCATGGACGCGGAGAAGCTGATGACATGAGGTTCATTGATTCTTTGAAAAACTGCACCAGATTAGTAGGGTTGGACCTTTCTAATTGCAACCTTATAGGAGTGCTTCCGATATCAATAGGTAATCTCTCTCATCAACTCACCTATCTTAATTTGGGAGTCAATCACTTATTTGGAAGCCTACCATCAAGTATAGGTAGTCTAGTTGGTTTGACCACTTTATTTTTAGGAAAAAACAGATTCAAAGGACACATCCCCACTAGCGTTGGTAAACTTCAAAAGCTACAATATCTTAGTCTATCTAGAAATCAATTTGCAGGGCCTATCCCTGATACCATAGGGAACCTATCATTGTTGATTAAACTTTATTTACAGTCTAACAAATTAGAAGGTCATATTCCACCAAGCCTTGGGAATTGTAAAGAACTTAATGGGTTAAACTTTGATTACAACATACTCAATGGTAAAATACCCAAGCAACTTCTTCTACTTCCATCACTGACTCATTTTTTAAGTCTTGAACGAAACAGCCTGTCTGGCTCAATTCCATCAGAAATTAAAAACCTCAAGATGTTGGGCTATCTCAGTTTAGCATATAATAATTTATCAGGTACCATTCCTAGTAGCCTTGGTGAGTGTGTTAGCCTTACAGAGTTATACCTTAGTGGCAATAGATTTGAAGGCACAATACCATCTTCATTAAGTTCCTTGGGAGGATTGGGGGTACTCGACATTTCTGAAAATAATTTATCAGGTAGAATTCCACAATTTTTAGGGAAATGGAAATCCTTAGAGTATTTGAACCTATCCTTTAATGATTTTGAGGGTGAAGTACCGGTTGTAGGAGTGTTTGCCAATACAACTGCATTTTCAGTTTTGGGGAACGATAGGCTTTGTGGTGGTTTGGTTACACTTAAGTTACCCAAATGCAAGGAGACGAGTAGTAAGAAAAAAAGGTTTCCCTTCTTCATATTAGTCATCGTGCTTGCACCGACGTTGCTCATAATATTATGTTGTGTATATCTTTTGTGTAAGAAGAAACGCAATAGTCAACCATCTGAGTCATCAGGTAGTGAGCTGTTCATTAAGGTTTCTTACAGTCAACTTCTCAAGGCTACTGATGGCTTCTCTGCAGCAAATTTGATTGGAGAAGGTGCATTCAGCTGTGTTTATAAAGGGGTCCTCGATTCCGACGATGGCAAATTTGTTGCAGTCAAAGTTCTACGTCTTGAAAATCCAGGAGCTCACAAAAGTTTTCTAGCAGAATGTGAAGCTTGGCGGAATATTCGGCACCGTAATTTGTTGAAGATAATAACTTCATGTTCAAGTGTTGATTTCCAAGGAAATGATTTTAAAGCACTCGTTTATGAGTTTATGCCGAATGGATGTGTACATGATTGGCTTCATTCAAGTGAAAATACATCGAAACTGAACCTTCTTCAAAGAATAAATATTCTTAGAGATGTTGCCATTGCACTTGATTATCTTCACAATCGTTGCCAAACAACGATTTTTCACGGTGACTTGAAGCCAAATAACATTCTACTTGATGATGATATGGTGGCTCATGTTGGAGACTTTGGTTTAGCTCGACTACTTGGTACAGACTTAAAACAAAACAGCTCATCCGGGGTTAAAGGAACAATTGGTTATGCACCTCCAGGTAATTCCACTTTTATTCCATGATGCTTATATTTATTTACAGGTTAAAGTTTGTAAATTAGTTAATTGTTATTCATTTGTAGAGTATGGTATCGGGAGCGAGATGACAAGTTGTGGGGACGTCTACAGTTTTGGAATATTATTACTAGAGGTGATGACTGGGAAAAAGCCGACAGACGGCATGTTTATTGATGGTCTTAGCCTTCATAAATTTGCTTACATGGCATTACCAGATCAAGTAATCAATGTTATTGATGATGATGCAATTGTGTTGCAAAGTACGGAAGCGAATGCAAAGAAAGTAGAAGAATGTTTGGCTGCAACTATCAAGATTGGTGTATCTTGCTCTGTGGATTCCCCACCCCAACGACTAAAAATTGAATTTGTTGTCACTGAGTTGCAGCATATTCTTGATGTGCTTCAAAATATATAATGTACTCTGTTCTCCCATTTTGTAAAATCTGATTTAACATGAGTTTGTTAAAAATCATCACTAAAATGGTTTTATTTTTCAACTCTTTCAGGTCTATCATCAATCTTTTATGGTGAAGTTGTAGGAAACTGCAACAAGGAGCGGTGCATGTCGTAGTTAAATAAATGTTAAGTTGTTAAAGATGTTGGTAATTGTGGTTTAATTTTCTTGTTGCATAAGTGTACGAGACATAAGAGTACGTTTACATTCCTGGTGACGTATCAATCATCTTTGCAAGTGTGGTTTCATTTCCATGAATCCAATTTGTGGCATTGAATTCTACTTGGTGTTCGATTCCTTAATGAACAGCCTAATGTTATTCGTGTTCTTTGACTTTTAATTTCATAAATTTGACTTTTTCTTGAATATCTGAATGAGAAAGCTTGAGGCTTCCCCCTCTTCTGGTTTCGTGCAGTGTATGGTTCAATTTTATAGAAAGTTAACCTCATGTTTTGGTATACTGTATTATTATTGCAAGTAAATTGTATTAAAAAATGTGTCAATAATGGCCAAAGTGGATTTCTGATACATAAATCAGCTCGAATATTTTGATATACAGTTGGTCCAACACACGTTCATTCACATTAGAGACTTGAAACTTGAGAGTTGAGAGTGTTGCCAAAGTTACTACTTAATGGAAGTTTAATTAACAAAAAAGGTGTAGTTATGGATTGTCCTAAAAATATAGATAAAAGTGAACTAGATCAATTAAGTTACAAAAAACGAGTCTTGTATCTACTTACTAATGTAATTAAATTACAATTAAGTTACTAATGCAAAAAAAGGTGCTGTTATGGATTGACCTATAAATATAGATAAAACTGAACTGGTTCAAACAATTAAATTACAGTAATAGGAAATGGGTTAAACATGAAACTGTACACCCACTCTTGTGAAACAAACCAAAAAACAGCGAAAACTAAAATGGTTCAAATGGGCGGACTCAAAAAATATCTTTAACTGAACGTGTCATTATTTTGTTCCATTCCATCAGAGATTGAAGACCTCAAGATGTTGAACCATCTCGAGTTATCTTACAATAATTTATCTGATACCATTACTGGTAGCCTTGTTCAATGCATTAGCCTTACAATGTTAAACCAACAAGGCAACCACTACAGTTTCTGAGATAATTTCAGCCATGAATGAATTTCTTGCTCTTCTTTTCTGAAATGAACATAGTACCGATTCAAATAAGGAAGATTCATTGACATTACAAATGAGTTGATACATTGAGCTTGCCTACTGTATGACTACTCTTGCAAACAACACATCTAAAAAGATACACGCCAACCTTATTAACTGCTAGAGCAGAAATGAAACTAAAACATACACCATACACGTCACTGTAACTCTGTAAGTATCGTTATCGTCACTGCCTTTGAATAACTCAAGAAAAACAGATGGGGTGCCTTTAGAATTGAGACAGACCATATGACGAATACATAATAAATCTTGGCTTTACCCATCCAAGTACAAGCTCCAAATAACTAGCAATACACCACATTGACGACCTGCAAAAACTAAAACAAACACACTTTATCATTCTTTCGAGCTTCAAACATATGAAGGGCAGTAAATGTTAAGCCTTGGCATTGGTGATATCACTGAGCCCATTCCAGTAATTTGTTGCTCTTTCAAAGGGAAGAAAATATTTACGTTGTTAAGAAACTAACTGTCGAATACAGAGGTCGCAATTTCAAGCATTTATAAATGGATCAATTTACGTTATGTTATATTTAATGGGTTCAACAGGTTGAAAACATTCATTAATAATTATTTTTAAACAAGTTTAAGAAAAGGACAGACCACGTTTGTAGATCAAGCTGATCCAGTCCAGACTAAAATTACCAGTTTGACTTGTTTCCCAACCTGACTAGCTGCCCGTTATGGAACACCTCTAGTTTAGATCATGTGTTACCAAGCCTGCATTTCCTAGGGTCCACATCTACGGTGTGACTGATAAAGCATTAGCCAATGCTTTTCTGCAATACAAAGAAATGGGAATACCAACGGGTTAGGACTGACATGTCATATATATGGTTTACAATGTTAACGAGTCTGTCAAAAACAACCATTTACAGTAGCAAATAAATACAAGATAAGAAATAATCCTACCTTAATTAGCGATGGCTGAAGTAATACTAACTTCTGGAATGGGCTCAGTTATATCACCAATGCCAAGGCTTATCATTTGTTCACCAGGGTATTTTAGCTTATGTGCAGCCATTCTTCTACGAATCTGTAATTCCACCAACACATATCATGTATCTAAGTTTCTATATCCATGTCTTTATTTAGAAGAAACATGTGATAGTGATACCGATGTAAACCTGAATCTATAGTTACAAAAGACCATGTATAAGCTGAAACAAATAAGATCATAAGCCCAAAATAAGCTTAAAACACGACCCCCTAAGTTGAACGTTTCACCTAAGTAACCTCCAATTACACTAAAAGTTAAACTAAATCATGTCAACCTCTAAAACCTCTATCTAATCTACCATTTTCATATAATCAAATCACACAAAAAGAGGAAGTTTGATGGCAGGGCCCTATTTTGTGGCCGAATTAGACCCTGGTTTTCTCATTTCATAACCGGGCTTTATGCCTTTATTTTTTACGGACACCTTTATAGAGACCTTTTTTCCTATTAACAGGGCTCTATTAGGGGGTCTTTATTTCAGATTTTGTAGTAGTGTGAGAAAAGAGAGAGTTTGAGTCAAATAACTACAGTACCAAGGCACATAGCCATCTGACCAATCATCAAACCCAAACACTCATTTAAAGATAACTGCTATTCAAACTTAATTTGCACAAAGAATTTCAGAGAAACTAATCCTAATAGCTTTTAAAACCAAACTTAACAAAGATAACGCCTTTAGATATGTGGTTCTTATCTCAAGGCAGAACAAGGCTACATACATTATATTGGCTTCAATCATGCCCAAAGGATACTAAGATGATGTAATGTATCAGGATAACCTTATGCTTAACTTATGCATTTATTCATTATCAAAAAAAAAAAACCTATTCCCCAAATAACTAATAAGCACTTTGGCATAAGCTTACCCAGCCTGTAAGTTCTTTATACAAGCTTACCCAAACACCCACTAAATCCCATATTCCCATGACAGTTATCTCTCTCACAAACCCACGCTGCTCTACACATGATACACTACATCATCTTACCCGTGTTTCCATTTGACCCGTTTCGACCCATGACCCATTTTGTTGAGAATCAATCCCTTCCCACCCCGAACTCACACCCACAAAACACCAATCAAAACAGGAAATGGGTTTTCACTCGTATTATATTAATAAGGAAGGAAACTGATACATTGATTACAAAATGCTTGACTCCTATTTATAAAGAACCTAAACTAAATAAACGTGGCTGTGGATAGCCATGACTCCTAAGACCATAAACTTCCATAAACTTCGGTCAACCAAAGACCATATCAACACTTCTTTATACAGCCAAAACTAATACTACAAGTCACTGGCCCATTCATCTTTATCCGTGACCTACATACTGACCCACATACTTGGCCCATCAAGATTACCCAAAACATTTGACCTATAACTAAACCATCACAGTAACAACTAGGTCAACGTTTTGCCTATTAAACTAAACATGTTAAAAGAGGTCACAAATTCTGAAGCAGATGTAGTTCATCTAGTCTGCATATAATTTTAACCTACTTTTAGTTTTATTTAAGTGAACAGCTATTACTGCTGATTCAGCGTTCTATTTATTTAGATTAATTACTATGTGTAATGTGGAGCACAAAAAATACATATGAATAAACATAACTAGATCACATCCTGATGTAGTTCAACACTCGGCATATTTAAACTAACAACCTGACAGGCGACAACACATATGGTTTAATACAAGCAGTGCCTGCTTCACATTACCATATCTATAAGATTCAACTTATTCAGCAATAGCACATTTCATATCTAAGTTAGGACAATAGTTTCAGTCTGTTTTGTCTACCAAAAATACAACTAGATAATCGAATGGTGTGTTGATTGCAATTAACAGTTTAGCAGCAATAGCATATTTCTTTGCCAGTTCCTTATGCCTATTATAGCCAGAAGCTCTACCAGCCAACTCATTTACATGACTCATCCTCTGAGTAACTTCTGCCTATAAAAAGAAATAGCATATAATGTGATTAACAAGTAGGAATAGAAAACCAGATTGTCATGTACCTGAGCGTTCAGGTCCTATATTAGTTGGTTCACAGCAAAAGTTATGACAAAGTAACTCGGGCTTCATAAACAATTAAATAGTATTTACTTGTTGGTACACATTGCCATTTGCCATGATGCAAAAAAATTACAAGCCTTACTTCGGATACAAATAAGACAGTCGCTCTGCACAAATAGACCAAGCAAGAAGTAGAGTTGACTACTTGACTTTGTCCATTTCATCCTTATAAGGGGATAGGTAAGCATAACTAACTGTAAATCTGTTTTAATTGTAGGACATTGATGCAAGTTTTCAGTCAATAAATCCAGTTTTAAGATACAAACAACAAGCAAGGAAATAACACTATTCACATATTACATGTCTGCACCACATCATTAAGTAAAGAGAAAAAGTTTCAAGCATATGCTACCAATGTCAGTCCAAGTATCAGTATCCTTCACTTTCAATACCCACTCCAAACTCATAAAAAATATATGACAAGTAAAACTAAACATGGAAAATTTCTAGGAGAAACTGTGTTTCATGAACTAATCTCTCACTCAAATGGCTCTTTAGCGCCTATTGTAGTACAGGCAATCCATATTGGTAAGCTGGATCGGTTTCACACATAATATCTACTCTAGTATCTTACTTGATAATTGATATATATACACTTAATGTTATCTAACAGAGTACTACATAAAGTTCTGATGCTTGTTTTGTTTATATAATAAAGCATATAAGCCCCTTTCATTCTGTCTATTTATTCTTTTTTCCATTTTTCAATCTGGGTTGATGCAAGAATAAACAGATGATTAGCTCACAAATTGGAAAAATCCGAGGTAAATAAACAGTTATCCAGATGAACTATATATCCTTTCTACAAGCTAAAATGAATGAAAATAGTAAAAAGTATGTAATGATTTGGTATTTATTGTGGTACTTCGCCTAATTTCATTATCCAATATCACATGAAAACTATGACATTCTTATCTCCATTAAGCTAGACTTACCTATATGCAAACTTAATAGTAATTCATTTGTGCTGTAAGATTCTTTTATATTGTCAATATCGAACAATATTTCTAATAATATATATATATATATATATATATATATATATATATATATATATATATATATATATATATATATATATATATATATATATATATATTAGGTCTTTGGTTTTACACATATTAAAGTACTCATATGTTTATAGAAAAGTTTTCAAATAACATAAATGTGCCTACACACACAAGATAATTTCATGTTATCAGAAGTTACCCAACCCAACCATTTTGCTAACTTTAAGCATCTATTAGCCCACATTGTGTTATGCGCCTGCCATGGTAAAGTTTTTGTGACTGCAAATCACATGAAAACTAATGTAACACTGTTGCTAAATTTGCAGTTGCATTGGCAGATATGTATAGACATGTTGACAGTTACTCAAAGAACAACACACAAAATTCCCTTTTGCTCTAGAATACATAAGGGCAATTTAAATAACAATATCTGTCAATTCAAACAGTAAGTGATAAACTAGCCAGTAGATGCGAAAACATAACAGCAAAACTTCCCATTTCTGCTATTGACAGGCAAAACTAAACCTAAAACTGTTTTATCCAATGACTAAAAATGTTTTCGGAGTTGATTATCATACTAACGACTAAAACTTATTATTTCATTCTAAATGACATGCCAAACAACTTTCGCATGTCAAAATCTAACGATAAATATTAGGCAAGTATCATTCTCTAATGGACATTTCATCAAACACGTTTCGTGCACAACCTAAACTCGAGCTTCAAACCATAGCCGCACGTACATAACACACCTAATTCACCTCTCTATAACTAAAACTATAATATCACAAATCTCCATAGCTAACAGCTAATTGAAACAAACACAAAAATCAATGAATTCAATCAGTTGAAAAGTATACCCAATGGCTTATTAACCTCTTAAAATAAGGCTACCCAGTGTTGTAAATCTCGGGCTACAAAGTAATCGGACCAGGGCGAGTTGAGCAGAATCGGCCAAAGGATTCAATTTGGTCAAAACGAGATAAAATTTGGGGCTTTTATAAAATTTGGGGATTTTGTTTAAATTGAGGGAATTTCTTAAAGGATTATTGTTTGGTCAAAACCAGATAAAATCATAAGCCCAAAATAAGCTTAAACAAGTACCTCTAAGTTCAAAGTTGATAAATAATAGTTTATGTGAAATGAGAGTGAAACAAACAAAAATTAGAGAGTGTGTTTGGATGGGAGTTTTTGGTTGCTATGTTGTTAGTTGTAGGGTTAATAAGATTGGGTTAATGATTTGGAACTTGGGTTGTTGATTGGGTAGTTTTAGGCTATGTTTATTGGATGGGTTGTCAACCAAACTCAAACAATATACATACAAAATAATAATTTTTTAATTATTTCATCCAATCTTTCCTATCAATTTAGGTCGTATGACAACCTAAGAACCCAACTTACAATCTGCCATTTGTCAAGGTGTTAATGGCTATTGTTTTTTTTTTTGTTTTTTTTTTAATACTTATTATTTTATAAAAGAATAGATTGGTTGTATGTATTGGTTAGGTTGGGTTGTTGATAAATGGTAAAAAAAAATATAGATTTGTTGGTATGTATTAATTGTGTAGATGGATGAAAAGAAAATAATATTTTAATAAAAGATTGGGTTGTGATAGGTTGTTGATAAACATAGTCTTAGGAAAACCACTTCCATTTTGTCAGAGTAATGCTTCGTCGTCACCATGGCGAGCAGCTCTACGGCGAGGGACGGCGAACCACCCTGGTGTGGCGGCGGGGCACGGCGAACCGCCACATAAGCCCACGGCGAGCCACGAAATCCCCACACTCACCGCTCTAAAGGTTCATTGCTTTTCTTTTTTTGTATCTTTGACACATTAGGCTAAAGAGAGCGATGTCTCATGTTTCTCTCTCCTCTCATTTTCCCTCACTCCTTTTCATCATACATCTGTTTTGGTCATTTTTCGCTCACTTTTCACTAAAATATCTATGTACAAAAATATACCCCACTGAATATCCCACACACACTCACAAAATAAAATAAAAAATTAGGCCCAATTTGTCAGCCAAAAACAATAGCGAGCAACTCACCATACTTTGCAATTTTGGATGTGTTGCGCGTGAGTTGGCCACCAAAAAGGGAAGTCACGACCACTCCATCCAGTCTTAATTTTTGCAAAAATGTACATAGATGCTCAAAAAGTTGATCAACTAGACTTAAGAAGTGTTTATTTTTCTCTTAACTTAACTACGTATAATTTAAAAACTAACTTTTATTAAAAGTAAAAAAGTAATGATTCTCAAGGGGTGGGAGGATTAGATGGCCGAGATTAATCAAAGTCAAGTGTATTTGGATGGGATTTTCAGCGTGGCAAATATAAAATGAAATACATCAATTATTTGTTTGTAAGTTCAATGTTTTTCTTATGAAAAATGATTCTTATGGCTAAGTAGTAAGCTTACTAATCTTTACTACATAAAATAAGAAAATGGTCAACAAGTGAATATTGGAAAAGTGGAAAAGTGAAATAGTGGAAAGTGAAATTCATGTTTCTTTGGCAACTATTCTTGCATGTTAATTTTGTATGGAAGTATTTATTTTGATTTCAATGTATTTGTTGCATGGTATCTTTGCATGGTAACTATTCAATTTTGACTTAATGTATTTCCATTTTCCACACTGCGCCAGCCATTTCATTGTTTCATAGGCGGGAAAATTGTTTTTTCAACATTTTGTATTTCGCCTTTATAAACAACCCAAAACAAGTTTGTATTTCACAACAGGAAGGAAGCATAAATAATGGATATGCAAAATCAAAAGAATATTGATGATGATCTTGAGGTTAGTAATCGATTTCTTTTTGATGATCTCGAGGTTACGAAACACTTACCACAATATTGCATATCGTTAATTGTCTGTCTCTGGAAACCGATGCCGCTAGGCACGGGTACTCGTCTAGTATGCTTAATGATTTGATTGGTGAATTTGAAAAAATAATCGGTGAAAATTTAAAAAGAGAAGATTTACAATACATGTTAAGTGGATTAGGCACGTAATTAGGGTTGCATTTTAGGCCTAAATAATTTGTTGCAAAAATGAACATAGTTGCTCAAAAAGAAGCCATGAGTTGTAGGGTATTCCTGCGCGGGTCTCTTCAAGTGGTTCGGGTCCCGGGGCCTGTCCGTCGGGAGTTGAATTTTGTGGTGTTGTTCTAAAAAAAATAATAATAAATAAATAAATAAACAAAAATTAAAAAAAAAATGATCAACTACATTTAGAAGGTGTTTACTTTTCTCTTATTCTCTCTTAATTGAGATAAATGTGAGCCCAAAAACACACACACACAGATATATCCTCTCAGACGGACCCTCCGAAGACGACTCGATCTTTCCCCGGCAACAGCAATCCACCAACACCAAAGTTATACATCAATCAAACACGTTAACACCTAACAACAAAGAAAAACCTTGACGAGCAGCAAGTAATTGTTTGTTTTATAAAAGTGTAAAACAACGTAATAAAACCTCAATGTGTCTTTGATTAGCATTTTAACTAAAAGCGTTTAAACAAAATCTAAAAATTGAACGCGTCTAGTTGCCAAACAATAAGCCGGACCAAATAAAATCATAAGCTTAAACAACGACCCCTAAGTGCAAAGTTTCACCTGAGTAATCTCTAATTAATATAATTGGCAAACCCCAATTAGTCCATAGTTCTAATTACCATCCCGATGTATGTAACACTAATATGTATAAAGATTAATACATATTAATAAACGATAGTTGCAGTGAAATGAGAGTGAAACAAACGAAAAATAGAGTGATGGTTTTGGACTTTTGGTGAATGGTGGAGATTAGAGTAAAGTGTGTTTGGATGGGATTGCCAGCGTGGCAACTACTATATTTTTATTTTAAAAGTTCATTGTTTTTCTTTTTCTCTATCTTTGACACATTAGTTTTTTGTATAAATCTATATAGCTGCTCAAAAAGTTGATCAACTAGACTTAAGAAGTGTTTATTTTTCTCTTAGCTTAACTAAATATAATGTAAAAACTAACTTTTATTGAAAGTGAAAATGTAATGATTCTCAAGGGGTGCGAGGACTGGATGGCGAATATTAATCATTTTTAAGTGTGTTTACATGGGATTGCCAGCGTAGCAAATATAAAAGGAAATAAATCAATTAGTTGTTTGTAAGTTCAATGTTTTTCTTATGAAAAATGATTCTTATGGCTAAGTAGTAAGCTTACTAATATTCTTAATGATGTGATTTGTGAATTTGAAAAATAATTGGTGGAAATTTAAAGAGGGAAGATTCACAATACATGTGTCTTATAACAACTCGTAAATTTCCATGCCGATTTTCGTGGCTATTTTTTTTTCTTTCGTTTCAGACTTTAATCACGACAAGATACAGATTATTTTTGAACTTATCTCGACCTCAATAATATTTTCCTTTATATTTTTATTCATTTCCTTCCTACTTGTTCCGCATATGTAACACTTTGTTCATTTTTTTTTCTGAAAAACGCAAACCCAAAGGATATCATGACCAAGTTATAATTTCTTTCTTTCTTTCTTTTTGCTGCTACTTCACACGACAACAACACAAGTGACACAATTATATTTTTTATTTCTCTTTTACCCTTGCATGAAATCCAAACAAACTAAAACATTAGCCTAATCTACACAATAAACTAATAGCTAATCTATGGTTGACTCCTTTGACTTGGTTACCCTTTGTGTAACATGCCTCCCCCAACAAAACATGAAGTGACCTTTGCCTTCCTCATCTTCTTGTTGTCGAACACCAACTCAAACAAAGAAACCATGGTTCTTCTTGCTACCCCACGACAGAAAAACAAAAGCAACATTTCTTTTTTTTTCCCTTCCTTCTTCTTGCGTGTAGAATCAATCAAAAGGAGACCAAAGACTCCTCTTTTAGCCACCCTATGTATTAAACAAATCCCCTAGGCTTGCCTTGACTACCTTGACTTTGTTAACTAGTATATAATGTGTTTCCTCTGCCCACAACACATGACATGACAACTCCATAATGACCTTGAATCACGCCGATTAACACCATGCTCACTCTTTTTTTTTTCACTTGCTTGAATTCCATGCTAACTAGTATTTGTTAATGCTAGAAACCATGCAATGTTTGACTATAAAAGAAAGACATCATAGCCTTACTCTATCACACTTTCTAAACTCTCAAGCTCTCTACTCTCACATCCATAGTTCACTCAAAGACTCACCCTCTCAATTGTAAATCGTCCACTGTGGAAGATAGGAAAAGTGAAAACACAAGGAGTCTTGATCGTTTTGTACGGGTATAAGGATCGAGAGAATATTTTGATCACGTCCAAACTTCTTCGAATCATCACCACCCTTGGGGTGTCGTAAGTTCCATCTTGCTCGCTTTCATTTCACTCTTTCTCGCTTATAATATATATCACACGTTCAAATACCATTACACTTAAAGAATCGCTCATATCAATGTTTAAAAGTTAACATAAGTCTTTAAAACGAAATAAACCTAGAGCAAAACGTTTTTATACATCCAACCTAATCCTAAAACACGTCTTATACGAGTTCTAACGTCTCATTATTATTTTTTTAACCTAAAAACTAGGTCGCGTATAATTTTTAATACATCGCTCTACACCCGTTAAGCTTAAAAATAAAGTTTATAAGCTAATCATAAGCTTTTGTAAAAGTTGAATAAACTAACCAAGTCAAAATATATTTTGGACTAAACTTGCAAAATATTTGGTTTTCGGGTAGAAAGTGAACATTATGGAAAATTAAGGGTTGGTTTGTACATTGTACGTATGCATGTAAAAGCCTAGGGTAGAGATGGTAATTATGGAAAACTTATTTTAAAAGGGTAATTAAAAGTTTTGGTAAAAATTGTAAACTTTGAAACTTGGGGACTAAAAGTGAAAATATAACTTTTTGGATAAACTTTGTAAAAACAGATTTTCAAAGGACCAAAACTGTAAATTCTGACTGAAATATATATTTGGGTACAAATTGTCATTTTTCCAAAATATAAGGGCCAAACTCGTACATTTTATAACTTGAGGGTAAAAAGTGTAAATTTGGAAAAATGTTTAGAAAACTTATAAACTTATAACGACTTTATAAAAACGAGTATTTTGACAACCTAGTGTTCATATATGAAATTACTAAGTCGACAACTAATTAAACTTATATATATTTATAAGTATATAAATATATGAAAACACTACTCGATACCGACACAACTTAAAGTAAATAAACAAAACTCTCGGTAACATCATCATCTTTATAAACCTACGCTAATAACGCTCTATTGAATTTTATATTCAATGCTCTATCTTTTCGGTCGTAAACCAAACGTATGTCATTATTCTGAGACTTGCCATCTCGTTCTTAGGTTCCGGGTAGGAGCCACTGCTTCATCACACTCGATCTCTTTGTACTTATTCACCGAACTGCTAAGGTGAGTTTATAGCCCCACTTTTACTTTTATTACTTGCTTTATAAAACTATGGGGTGAGAAACATGCAAAACTCTTTTCGGACCTGAAACTGAAAACACTATTACGTGAAACAACCTTGAATCCCAACTATGCTACCGTTAGTTCCCTTTGGGGAGGCGCGAATGTTATGAATAGATCTATTGGGGATGACACCCCCGTTCGAGTTTGACCGGATAGGCAAACGTCGGGCGTATATCATATCGTATTGATTGAGTGTACTGGAAATACACTTGCTGGGCTTTTATTTATCATGCTTCTAGATGCATGCACACTGTCGTAGTTTTGGTCGCATGAACTTGGTACTAGCGTAATAGCCTCTTTTTGCATATAGTGTCATTCACGGAGATGCTATATGTGCAACTGTGGTCCAACTTGATTTCTTAAACTTAAACCTATGAACTCACCAACCTTTGTGTTGACATTTTAGCATGTTTTTCTCAGGTTTATTACTTGGCGTGGGCAATGGCAAAGACATTCATTGAAGACTGGCATCCGAAGTGTTTCCAAACATATTTAACACAATTTTAATGGGACAACATATATTTTTATGGGCTTTACTTCCGCACTTTGAAACAATGATGTAAAACTATTTCTTAAATAAATCTATATTTTGAAAATGGAATACAATTTCCATTCTTTATTACCTTGTGTTGTGTATATTGATTTAGTAGCACCCCATGACCCGAACGCTTCCGCTGTGAAATTTTGGGGGTGTTACAGATTGGTATTCAGAGCCTAGGTTATAGAGAATTAGGTATTTTTCAAAACCTAAACTATAACCAAATTTTCCTAAAAACACTTCAACGCTGCCACAGCTGCCGATGTCTGCTATGCCTTGCCTACTGCTACACGATGTAGTCATGCTATGTGTTACTGTTGTATCTTAGGTTCATATAAACTCTTATTTGAATTAAATTAATTATTTCTCAAAATCATTAAGTTTCTTAATTAACTCACATTTGAACTTTAAGACTGTTTTTGTTTGATTGGGTTGCGAAGTTTAAATGTGTATAAGCTCATTCTCATTTAAACTTTAAGGCTGTTCTTGTTTGATTGGGTCGCGAAGTTTAAATGAGAATAATATTGATGTAACAAGCTTAATGAAATTAAGGATTAATTAATCTAAGGATAGTGTAGAGTAGACTACGAATGCTTATACTTGTTACCCCTCTATGTTAAACTGTGTAACATGACCACTATTACAATATCGCACTGTATTATGCTTCCATAACTGTCTCTACGATATTTCTGTATGTAACGTACAACTCTTCACTGTATCGACCTTTACGTTATTTCTGTATGTAACGTACAACTCGTCACTGCATCAACCTCGACGTTATTTCTTTATGTAAACTCATCACTGCTTCCATGTTATTACAACTACTTGATTCTCGCACACGTATTTAAAACACCTTTGTCACTGGTCACAATCTCTTATGGCACTCTTAAGCTCTATCCTTCGTAACCTCATACGACTCTGTTATTTCTGTTTTGAACTCAACTATCGTACTCTTTTATGAAACCACGTTGTATTCCGTTTAATGAGTCATTTATCTGTTGTTCACTTATCGCCCCACGTCACCAAATCTTTCTTGAACGACTAGCCTCTTCCCACGACATATTTTAAAAGTATATACTCGCGTCTCGTCACCGTATCGACCTTGAAGAATCCCGCATCTTAAACCACGAGGACGTGGTTTCTTCTAAGGGGTAGGTACTATAACAACTCGTAAATTTCCATGCCGATTTTCGTGGCTATTTTTTTTTTCTTTCGTTTCAGACTTTAATCACGACAAGATACAGATTATTTTTGAACTTATCTCGACCTCAATAATATTTTCCTTTATATTTTTATTCATTTCCTTCCTACTTGTTCCGCATATGTAACACTTTGTTCATTTTTTTTTCTGAAAAACGCAAACCTAAAGGATATCATGACCAAGTTATAATTTCTTTCTTTCTTTCTTTTTGCTGCTACTTCACACGACAACAACACAAGTGACACAATTATATTTTTTATTTCTCTTTTACCCTTGCATGAAAACCAAACAAACTAAAACATTAGCCTAATCTACACAATAAACTAATAGCTAATCTATGGTTGACTCCTTTGACTTGGTTACCCTTTGTGTAACATGCCTCCCCCAACAAAACATGAAGTGACCTTTGCCTTCCTCATCTTCTTGTTGTCGAACACCAACTCAAACAAAGAAACCATGGTTCTTCTTGCTACCCCACGACAGAAAAACAAAAGCAACATTTCTTTTTTTTTCCTTCCTTCTTCTTGCGTGTAGAATCAATCAAAAGGAGACCAAAGACTCCTCTTTTAGCCACCCTATGTATTAAACAAATCCCCTAGGCTTGCCTTGACTACCTTGACTTTGTTAACTAGTATATAATGTGTTTCCTCTGCCCACAACACATGACATGACAACTCCATAATGACCTTGAATCACGCCGATTAACACCATGCTCACTCTTTTTTTTTCACTTGCTTGAATTCCATGCTAACTAGTATTTGTTAATGCTAGAAACCATGCAATGTTTGACTATAAAAGAAAGACATCATAGCCTTACTCTATCACACTTTCTAAACTCTCAAGCTCACTACTCTCACATCCATAGTTCACTCAAAGACTCACCCTCTCAATTGTAAATCGTCCACTGTGGAAGATACGAAAAGTGAAAACACAAGGAGTCTTGATCGTTTTGTACGGGTATAAGGATCGAGAGAATATTTTGATCACGTCCAAACTTCTTCGAATCATCACCACCCTTGGGGTGTCGTAAGTTCCATCTTGCTCGCTTTCATTTGTCTCTTTCTCGCTTATAATATATATCACACGTTCAAATACCATTACACTTAAAGAATCGCTCATATCAATGTTTAGAAGTTAACATAAGTCTTTAAAACGAAATAAACCTAGAGCAAAACGTTTTTATACATCCAACCTAATCCTAAAACACGTCTTATACGAGTTCTAACGTCTCATTATTATTTTTTTATCCTAAAAACTAGGTCGCGTATAATTTTTTATACATCGCTCTACACCCGTTAAGCTTAAAAATAAAGTTTATAAGCTAATCATAAGCTTTTGTAAAAGTTGAATAAACTAACCAAGTCAAAATATATTTTGGACTAAACTTGCAAAATATTTGGTTTTCGGGTAGAAAGTGAACATTATGGAAAATTAAGGGTTGGTTTGTACATTGTACGTATGCATGTAAAAGCCTAGGGTAGAGATGGTAATTATGGAAAACTTATTTTAAAAGGGTAATTAAAAGTTTTGGTAAAAATTGTAAACTTTGAAACTTGGGGACTAAAAGTGAAAATATAACTTTTTGGATAAACTTTGTAAAAACAGATTTTCAAAGGACCAAAACTGTAAATTCTGAATGAAATATATATTTGGGTACAAATTGTCATTTTTCCAAAATATAAGGGCCAAACTCGTACATTTTATAACTTGAGGGTAAAAAGTGTAAATTTGGAAAAATGTTTAGAAAACTTATAAACTTATAACGACTTTATAAAAACGAGTATTTTGACAACCTAGTGTTCATATATGAAATTACTAAGTCGACAACTAATTAAACTTATATATATTTATAAGTATATAAATATATGAAAACACTACTCGATACCGACACAACTTAAAGTAAATAAACAAAACTCTCGGTAACATCATCATCTTTATAAACCTACGCTAATAACGCTCTATTGAATTTTATATTCAATGCTCTATCTTTTCGGTCGTAAACCAAACGTATGTCATTATTCTGAGACTTGCCATCTCGTTCTTAGGTTCCGGGTAGGAGCCACTGCTTCATCACACTCGATCTCTTTGTACTTATTCACCGAACTGCTAAGGTGAGTTTATAGCCCCACTTTTACTTTTATTACTTGCTTTATAAAACTATGGGGTGAGAAACATGCAAAACTCTTTTCGGACCTGAAACTGAAAACACTATTACGTGAAACAACCTTGAATCCCAACTATGCTACCGTTAGTTCCCTTTGGGGAGGCGCGAATGTTATGAATAGATCTATTGGGGATGACACCCCCGTTCGAGTTTGACCGGATAGGCAAACGTCGGGCGTATATCATATCGTATTGATTGAGTGTACTGGAAATACACTTGCTGGGCTTTTATTTATCATGCTTCTAGATGCATGCACACTGTCGTAGTTTCGGTCGCATGAACTTGGTACTAGCGTAATAGCCTCTTTTTGCATATAGTGTCATTCACGGAGATGCTATATGTGCAACTGTGGTCCAACTTGATTTCTTAAACTTAAACCTACGAACTCACCAACCTTTGTGTTGACATTTTAGCATGTTTTTCTCAGGTTTATTACTTGGCGTGGGCAATGGCAAAGACATTCATTGAAGACTGGCATCCGAAGTGTTTCCAAACATATTTAACACAATTTTAATGGGACAACATATATTTTTATGGGCTTTACTTCCGCACTTTGAAACAATGATGTAAAACTATTTCTTAAATAAATCTATATTTTGAAAATGGAATACAATTTCCATTCTTTATTACCTTGTGTTGTGTATATTGATTTAGTAGCACCCCATGACCCGAACGCTTCTGCTGTGAAATTTTGGGGGTGTTACATGTCTAATGTTAAGTGGATTAGGCATGTAAGGTCTCCCTTCACGGGCTTCTCCTAGTGGTTCGGGTCCCGAGGCCTGCCCAATTGGATGGTTTAACTCGGGGGTCGGATTTCAAGTGTGGTGTCATTCTAAAAAGATAAATAGAAAATAAATAAATAAATAAATAAAATTAAAAAAAAAGGAAAAAAAATTTGATCAACTACATTTAGAAGGGTTTTACTTTTCTCTTATTCTTTCTTAACTGAAGTAAATGTGAGCCCAAAACACATATATATATATTTTTTTCTTAATTAAGAGACACACAAATGTCTCTCTCTTCCAATTAAGAGGCTAATTAAGACACTTAAGGCTAAACCACTTAATTTAATAAAAAAAACTCCTTATTTCACTACTAAATATTGGGAATAAGGGCATCCACTATAAGAGGTTCATGAAAAGATTTATAAAATTTAAAGAGGATTATAAATTAAGTCACTGTAGTGAGATGAGGTTTATGATGACATGAAATAAAATATGTATAAGTTTATAGACCTTTTCATTGCAACTAAAATACATGTAACTAATTTAAACCGTATCAATTTATAAAGTTTAACAAGTTTAAGCATAGTGATAATAGGTTTATAAACTGAGAAATATAAGAGTATTAGACTACAGACCCGCGGGTTTCGCGGGTGGCAATAAAAAATGCATTGCAAGTAAACAAAATCATTTAAAAATCATACCTATATATCAAATTTTGAATGAACGGGTATCTTGAAAGGAACTATTGAGTGTGAATAAATTAACAAACAACAAAGAACATAAATAAGTTTCATTATTTTTTGAAAAGAATAATAAGTGATACGTCAATTATACGATAAACAATTTGATTTGTAACTATTAAGAAAATAAATATGCATGTATTGTCTTCTCTAACTCGTAGATAGAAACACCACCACAAACAATCATGATTACATACTTTGATACATCACGGAATAAAGTTCAACGATCGATTAAGATGTGGTATATCTATAATGTTTCATTCCAAGATTTGGTGCATCTATAATGTTTCATTCCTACTAAATAACCAACGTATCATACAAAAGACAAAAGACACAATTTAATTGATATCAACCTCATGGGATTCATACCAATTATAGACCCGCGGGTTTCGCGGGTGGCAAAAAAAAGTTGTATTGTAAGTAAAAAAAGGCATAAAAAATCATACTCATTTTTATATGAACTTTTTTTTTACTTACAATGCAATTCTTTTTTGCCCGCGAAGTCTATAGTCTAGATCTAAATATTCAAACAAATGATCAACAAATGGTTATAAACACCAGTTATATGTTGGTCGAGTTTATCATTTGTACCATACTGTCCAACATCAGTGAACTGCTCAATTGAATCAATACCAAAATGTAAGAAAACATGACTATATCAGAGGGCCTGCAAGTCCATCTCAATTATGGCTTGACTTCAATGACGTAATCCTATTAAGCGTATGTTTGATCATCACTTACATGACAAAGCATAATGTTCAATACCAAAAGGCACATGCTCTTTAGACCAACTCATATTAACATAAGCACTCACAACACTAAAGATAAGTCTCATACATAAGAAAAAATACTTGGTATTGACACAATTAGTTCAAATCTGCAACAAATCCATTCCAACATCCACAAATAAAATGTGTTGCTGCCTGAACAACATGCTAAATCAGTTTTTTGTTTCTGAATTCCTTAAATAATTTTGAACAAACAACAAATAATTTCTATAATTGCACAGATTATACAATGATCTCAGTCGTCACATAAAGGAGTTATGGTATAAAATAGATGGCAACTCCGTACCTTTAATACCGAAATTTGACGTACGTGGCAGACGGTGTCTAAAATCTGAACTTTGAAGTAGTATCCTGTAAGGCAACATCGATCAACTGGCCAATATATGAACTTCATGTTGGCCATTATCTGATGTTCGCATTAATCTACAAAATAGATGGAATAAAATACAAGGTAGCCAGAAAAATAAAATATCCATGGTAAAATGAATATAAGGAAAATGATAAACATACCTGTTCTTATAAATTAACGACTATTGTTCATCAGAACATTTTTTTCATAATCCCATGGAAATCCCAAAATGTCAATCGAGAGGGTGGCAATATGAATCCTAATGATGGACTTATCGAACTGCTCACAGTGGCCTATGGAATTGTTAGCATGCTAGAATATTAACGTGCAACTATACCAAACCAAATAACGATAATAATACGATAATACCTCAAGAGTTGGAACCTTTAGTTCCAACTCCTCGATAACATCATCTTCTTCACAAATCTGTGATATTCCATACATGTATTTGTTTTTGGATAAAGTTATAATATGTTATGTCAACTTTAAACGCAAGCTTCCTTTCAAGCAACATATCAAAATCTTTAGGCAAAATACGTCAAGGTCTCCATCTTGTGTGAAATATAAACATAGTTACATTATCATTTACCCAAATATTAGCGGGTGTCGGCAAAAGTACGCTTACAGTAAATACTAATGCAGAAAATCACTACCGTCGCCTTAATTACCATGTTATACATTTACGATGCTTCTGTTGTAACTGTCCCTTTTGCTACATCCAAGTGTAGATCCTTCAGCGCCTTCTTCTGCGCCAGCAATCCAAGCGTTTTAGTATGTATCTATCAGAAGTATAATATATTATTAACTCAGAACACCCTCTAAAGTATCATTCAAAAGGAAAAAAAAGGAATCATTTGATCATATGGAAATGCACATCAAGAACCTATTGCGAGCCTAATGAGACCCAATAATCTTGAGAAGTATATATTGACGCATAAATTATCTACAACGTATCTCACAAAGTGGAAAAAGTGAACATAAACTGTTGGATATTTTAGTGTAATTGGATTAACTTGTTTTGACCAATTTTATCATAATAATACATCATTTAGGTTTGGAGGTGCGGAGTGCACACCTACTTGAATTTATTATGATCTTAGGGGCGAAGCCCCTAAGGGACGGGGTCCGGGGGCAGCGCCCCTGGTAGCAGGGTCCAAGGGGCGGCAGCCCCTGGCAAGGGGCAGAGCCCATGTCGAGCTGAAATTCCTGCTGAAGGTTTTCTGCTGAAGTTCTGAATCTGCTGAAGCAGTGTGGAATCTGCTGAAGTTGTGATTCTGCTGAAGTTATGTTCCTCAGAAATTAACTTTCGGAAATTGAGGGACAAAACTTGTCAACTTGGAAACCCTAAAACTGCCATTGGCAGTTATCTCGTAACATGTTATATACGGTTTGTTTGGTCATTATCAATATAACGGTTCATTATATCTCAGACACACACATACAGAAAATTCTTAACTCTGAATTGTATCCGATTGAATAATTTAGTAGAACCGCCGAATTGATTCGATCTGAAAGTGTTCACACGCCTTTCAGAGATTAAGCATATGTGTTCGTTATTACTACATATCCCCTACATAAACTATCTACAACTATCACTATCATACCAAACGTCTAAGCTTGCGATAAGCTAAAACTATCACTATACATCCATGTGTGCTAACCTAATCTCTTTACTTAAAATATACATTTTCATGCCCCATTGGAGATTTAATCGAAACATGTACTCCTAAACTATAAGGAAAAAAAAAGATATGAATATAATTTAAACTATGGACCTTTTGCAAAGCATATTCGGGAAACAGATGCATAGAGTTAGAGGTGACAATTTCAACACAACTACTTACAAAAGGGTGCAATTAACATTAATCATCAAGCACTTCCACAATTACCTGTACCAACCATGATCTATTCTCCTCGTATTAGTGGAGGTCTGAAAAAGGTAAATAAGTAGGTTTAAGGCTTTGAGGTGTTTCCCATCAACCCAAACTGACCCGTTTCAAGCACCACAATTTTACTGAACACCATACCACATTAAAACAATATAATAGCAAATTCAGTTTATATGAAAAACAAATCATCAAAGTGTGACAAAGTATAGAAAAAGACAGCTATATGAACCCTATGGCACAGATTACAAAAAAACAATTATTAGGAATCTGATACATTATAAGTGCAATAGTTAACCCACACCCTTCACATGACTGGCAGTGTTGTATGTTCAACATTTCCTACAACAACAAAATGAAAAATAATATTAACAAACATTTGAACCTGAAAAAATTAATTCAATGCTATTATCTACACAAGTAGGTGTAATTTACATAGTATCTTGTAACTCGAAACGTAGTTGTTTAACCGACTTTCCTTCAATTATCGGATAATCAATAAATCCTCATGAAATTAAATCCGAAATTAATTTCACGGATAAATCCGAAATTAAAATCACAGAAAGTATATTGAAAATGTAAATTATCAACAAATTAATTCCTAATTTCAATTAAAATTAATAATCAAAACAAAATCAGCGAAATCAAGCTCTTAGGCAAAACCCCCAATTTGATTAGGGTTTATAAAAATTTTAAAAAATATAAACTATACATACCAACATATTATAATTAAGTAGAACTATACATACCTGGACCAAAAACAAATTCAACCTACAGGAAATTGACTAACCGGTTGTAATGGGTTAAGTATTTCATGTTGCTCTGATTTGGATAATGGTTAAAAAATAGTTACCCCAATCCATCGTCACTCCAATCGTCACTCCAAACAAAAAATTTGTTCAAGTTCAAAAGTGAGCATGATTGTATTTGTTTGGTAAAATACTTGGTAAATGATATGATGATTAAATTTAAGTATAAGTTATACTTTGTCTAATAATACGTCTGTTACTAAAAGGGTTAACCCATTTACTAGGGTGTGGAGAGATTGTGGATTCTGATAGTGAAGAAGAGGTGGTTGAGAACACCTTTGATGAATCGAGTAATCTATTTGGTGGTGGTCATGATCGTGAAGATAATTATGATGACTATGACTATGATAACTATACGGATCAGGTTTACGATCTCCCTGGTAATCGGGATGCTTATTATGACACGTATGGTATCAAGCTTCAAGGCTTTGGTAGGAAGTAATTTTATCTCCATAGGAGTATAATGTTATTTTTTTGTGTAGTGGTTTATTTTCTTATATAGAAAATAGGAAGTATCTTGTTATGTAAGCTTTTCGCCTATGTAATGGGCTCAGATATGGGATTCACCCATATTCTTTGTACTTAAACGTTTTTTGGAGTAGTATATTTACCGGGTCTTTTAGACCTTTTACCCAAAAAAAAAAAACATATAGATTCATAACTTTTTTGATTATGTAACATATAGATTTGATGAAATTTGTATGTTTCAATTTATCCTGTGGTAACATTTGGATCTAATAATATTTGGTAGTTTGGTTTTGCAGAAAAATAGGTGTGTAATATGTGGTATTGTGTGAAACGTGGCTTTATGACGTCAGAATTAGGGGTATGAAATTCAAAAAACTTTTCATTTATTATATATAAAGATATGACATTGAAATTATATAAACCTTATCAAAAGGTTTACCATTGGAGATGCTCTAATTGGTGGCATGACTTAGCTCCTAACTGGAATGAACAAATTTGTAGTCGCGGGCACTTTTTAGGTTTTATTACTAGGGTAATAGCAATCATGACATATTAGTGTAAATTTATTTACTTAGTCCGTTCAAGTTAATAACAAACTTTAGTTTTGTATGGGTACAATAATTGGTGCTCTTTGAGTATAAAGTCTATTATTTGTTTATTTAGTTATTTATTTTTAGCGGATTTGCTTAATGTTGGGTTAAACTGGATCATGTATTAGTATTGTTGTCTTATGATCTATATGATTATCGCACATTTGATACAATATATATGTAGTACAACAAATTGTTTGCCTCACAGTTGGTGTTTATAGTATAGCGCTACATCTTTGCATTTATAAGATCTCAAGTGTCATTTAATCAAAAAATAAAAGCGTTATATGTAATATTGAAAAAACAATAGATGTCTCCTTATGATATAAGGGGCTAAAAAAAATAGTTACCCCAATCCATCGTCACTCCAAACAAAAAATTAGTTCAAGTTCAAAAGTGAGCATGATTGTATTTGTTTGGTAAAATACTTGGTAAATGATATGATGATTAAATTTAAGTATAAGTTATACTTTGTGTAAATTTGTTCTTACTATTTATCTTTATTTTTGGATTATGTTTAGGTGCAGTTTGGTATTTGGGGTTAGGATTGGATTCAGAAAACCAAAGTAGAAAAAATGTTTGTTTGTAGCTTTAGCTTTGGAAGTTGGAGATTAATCCTAAAAATAACATTGTTAGAAAAGATATCATATTGGGTGGGGATGAGATTAATATGTGGGTCGCATTAATTGTTGTCTCTAAGGGTCTGTTTGGTTTGTTGACGGGTCTAAGATTTGGATTCGGATTTTGATTTAAATTTGGTTTATATTTGAATTTAGATTTGATGTGAGAGAGAAAATATATAATTTATATAATTTTATTTATAACAAAAGTTTATTTGAATATTAAAATATGAATGAACCCACTCAAATATTCAAAAATAGAAAAAATGACAAAAGCAAAAAAGAAAATGACAAAAAAAGTCAAGTATTCAATCGAAAATGACAAAAAATTAGAGTATTCAACAGAAACTGTGGATACATGTAAGGAATGATGTGACCCACATAAAAAGGTATCAAATACTATTTTTAATCATTTAGATGCAAACCAAACGATTAGTAACTGTCAAATCAAATACAAACCGATTCTAATACCCCATGACAAACAACCCATAACTCTTTCTTACATTAATATTTTTTACTCTAAAAAAACAATTAATTTTAATAAAATATATTATTTTACACTAATTAAATACTTTATATTTATATAATAATACGTTTTTCTCTCTCCAAATTTTAATCCTAATCCAAAAACAAATCCTAATCCTAAACCCACCTACGTACCAAACGAACCCTTAGCTTTGGTCTATGGATTTTAGGGCTAAAAAAATTTATTTACCTCTCTTTGTGTTATTTATGATTTTGTTTTACACTTAACTTCATATAATTTATTTAAATTTCAGCCACTAAAGTTTTTATTAATTACATTATTTTTTTTAATTGTTGTTTTCACAAATTTTACACCTATATTTTTATGTTTTTTTTTCTGCACCAAATTTATCAAAGTTTGACCAATTTCTTTTTTAATTTTGACTTTCAAGTGACCAATGAGAATTCTCAATTTTGCCACGTGTTAAAATAGAGCAACCTGATTGACCCAATTTTTTTTCTTAATAAGATTGTTTTAGCAAAAAACTTCAGAAGTGATGTAATTCTTTTATTGTATATAAGATAACACATACCACAATACAATCTCACAAACCTACAACATATAATTTCGCAGAGGAGTTAACTAATATTGATAAAATCACTCCATAGTTCTCTTTACTAACCCATAGCAGGACACTGATTCTCAAAGGGTGGGACTGCATTGGACGGTGGAGATTAATTGCAATCAAGTGTTTTTGTTTAGAAAGGTTGTGTGTGATGGGGATTGCCAACGTGGCACCCTCATTATTTGTTGACACATTAATTTGTTGCAAAAGTGAACATAGCTGCTCAAAGGATCAGGATCCTCTAATTGTGACAAAAACATGATTGGTTATGTTTAATGAATTTACATCATTAGATCTAATCAATGGTTGGGATTAAATGCACAATTCTCTATCCTATTTCTCTTTTATTAATCACTCTCTTTTTATTATTAATTTATCTCTCAATTATATCTTTTACTCTAATTGTGTCTGTAAGATTATTTGTGGGGCTTTTTTCTTTGTTTTTTTTCCCTCCAATTTTTTTCTATGTTCTCTCAATTTTCTATCCTTATCAGTTAGTGTTTTTTCAATAAACCAAAAACAAAACAAGTATAAAGTGAAAAGAACCGTAATATAATGAGAAAAAAAATGAATTGAACCCAAAAAGACATCAACATGCCACTAAGAGCATTAGGTATCGTTGAGCCATAGTTATCATGTCATTATCCAAAACCAGTGCCACGTCAGCAAAACACTGAACGACACCAGAAACCCTTTGGCACCACATTTTGTGCCGTTACCGTTGGCACCAGAAAATGTGATGCCGTTCTCCATTTTGTTTCATTTATATAAAATAAAACATACACAATATTAACTAAAATAAACTTCGTTAATTTAAAAAAAACACACACACTACATTAATTAAAAAACAAAAAGAAGGTACATAAAAATAAAAATAGTACGTAAACAGGAAATAAAAATTACAAACTAGTGATTAAGGTTCAATAAATGCTCCACAAGGTCTTCTCGAATATCGTCATGCAATTTTCTATCTCGAATTTCTTTTCTTTTTCTAACATGTAAATCACATCTTTCGACCCAAGTGTCAGGTATGTTTGGACTTGGATCAACGAATAAATCTCTAAAATTCACTTGAAATTCTTCGTCTTCCAATATCATGTTGTGTAACATTATACAAAAATACATGATTCTTTTCAAAGCGTTGATTTTGAAAGCACGTGCGGGTTGTCGTATAATTCCCCAATGACTTTGTAGGACTCTGAAAGCTCATTCCATATATTTTCTAGAAATTTCTTGAACTCTTTTAATTTTCAATCTTTTTTCAAACGTTGCAACACTAAACGTTTTGACAAATACAGACCATGTTGGATAAATGCCGTCGGCTAAATAGTAACCTTTCATGTATGTATGTTCGTTTACTACAAATGGACATTCCCGAGATTTCCCGGCAAGTTCATCATCAAATAATGGGGAACCATATAACACATTAAGAACATTATTTGCCACAGGAACCCCAAAATATGCATGCCAAACCCATAGTTTTTTTATCCGTAACCGCTTCTAACATAAGAGTTGGGTATTTATGATCACGCCTTTTGAATTGAGCATGTAAGGCCTTTGGACAATTTTTCTAATCCTAATTCATACAATCAATACTACCGAGCATTCCCGGGAGTCTATGTTCTTTTTCGTGCAATGCATATATTTTTTCAACATCCGTTGAAGTGGGCTTTCTTAAATACCTTTCAATGTATAAAATATGTATGCATTTAGTAAAGTTCTCTAAACATTGTCGTGAACAACGTTCACCAATTTGCAAGTATTCATCAAACGCATCAGGCGCAGTGCCGTACACCAATTGGTGGATGATGTTTGTGCACTTCAAAAGAGGACCAATACTTAAACGACCGGTACCATCGTAACGTTGTCTAAAAAATTATAGTACTTGGGAATAGGTCGAACGTCATAGCTTAAGATATCGTTGACTATTCTATTAAAAAGTGTAGGACTCATACGATACCTTTGCCTAAACTTCTCTTTCGTATACTTAGGTGGAGTGTCACCTTCACCAAAATAGTCGTCGATTAAACGTTGTTCCGCTTCTTCTCGATCACGTGGTATGTATTGCCTCGTCCTCTTAATACCCGATCCTATCCACCGGCTTCTTGATCACACAAACTTAGAAGTTGTTCATATGCCGTATAACCCTGGATATATCGATCCGGGCCGTTTTGAAAATAAACATCATAATGGTCGTAGGTGGAGAAGTAGTTGGGATTGTTTGGATCCATAGTTGAAAGAAAATCAAGTACTATTGAAGTAGAGATTAAATTGGAAGAGTTTGTGATAATTGATAGAATAAAGGAGGAATTTATAGAATTTTTTTGGGGTAAAACTTTTGTAAATTTGTGCATTTTGGCTATATAGCCGTTACACACATTAAAAAAACACAAACTAGCCGTTGGTTTAAAAAAAATAATAATAATGGCGTAGGCTGGCAAATACGGCACGAGCCTCGTAGTGGTGCGCCATTCTTCATTTTGGGTTGGTGGGTTAGCGCCATGAATGGCACCACGATACCCTAGGCTCTATGGCTGGATGGCAAGGAGGTGAGTCACTCACCTTAACTTCAGCGCCACGTCAGCTCTCCTCTCACTTCCCCTCACCCCCCTCACATTTTTGTGGCCAAAGATACTACATATTCATTTTTCATTAAAATACTCACTTTATACAAATATAAACCACTAAATAACCCCCACACACAATAAAAAATAATAAAACATGAAGGATACTTAAGGTAAGTCATTCACCTTATTTGGTCTTGGGAACCTCCATTCGCGCATGAGTGGACTAGGTGGGCAAGGTGATGCTGTATGAGTTGGTTGCAAGGTGAGAGGCTCACATGCCCTTTGCCGACCAGCCTAAATAAAACTTAAATATCTCAAAAGATCAAAACTTACAACCACCAAAAAGTTTACTAAGAGCATTGGGTGTGGTATGTATATCATGGCTCTTCATCACCGCCACCTCAGCACCACA
This sequence comes from Chrysanthemum seticuspe, assembly GCA_019973895.1. NCBI lineage: Eukaryota > Viridiplantae > Streptophyta > Magnoliopsida > Asterales > Asteraceae > Chrysanthemum > Chrysanthemum seticuspe. Next base: position 6,389,600 of record BPTQ01000009.1, read on the forward strand.
TCAGCATAACAAACCTCCACAACTAACCACAACAAACCACCCTCCCTCATACAAAACCTCGAACTCTTCATTTGGGACCCACCACTAAATAAAATATTACATATTTAAAAAAAATGAAAAAAAAAAAAAAAAAAAAAAACTGACAAAAGTACAAAATTTACCCTCGTCATGGTGACGAAGAGGTTTCCATGAAGAGCCATGACAAAGGGGGGCGGTGTGGTGAAGAGCCACGACAAGGTGCCATGTCACCTCCACCTAAGATGATGGAGAGCCACAACAAGCCCACATCCAATTCTCTAACAATCTTAAAAAAAAATGCAAATCAATTCACTATGTACTCTTCACTTTAAACGTCAACTCACCAACAACTTACGTCACCATCACCAATGGCAGTCACAACCACCAGCGACAGCACCGCACCTCCGTCATAATCAATTGACAAATCACCGGTGCCGATCACCGGTTCTCCTCCGTTGGCCGGAAGTTTAGATCCGGTTGAGAGCTCGAGTTCGTCTCCTGCATAATCAGCTGGATATGCAGGTTCTGTAACTGAATTTGAAGATCGTGTTGACTATTTGACTATTTAACTGATTATTATTTTAATTTAATTTATAATTAATTTTATTTGAATATTTTTTAACCGTCTTTGAGGAAAAGTTAAATTAAATGGTTAGGTATAGGATGGAACTTCTATTATAAGTAGTAGTTAAGGCTTAAGATTCATAAACTCTGAAATGCGGTGTGGCGGTTTTTGATCTTTAATATTATTAAGAGTTTTACTTAGAGGTGGATACTAGTCTGTTATTATGGAATTTGGTTTCGAGATGAGTGCTATATGTTCCATTAGGTGCTTTGTGAAAAGTTACATAATGTAGATGAATTTTCATGCGTTCGTCCATTTAAGGAATGCGTGTGAATGTTTCAATGTATGATCGACAGGAAATATCTTATATTAATTTGACTGAGGGTGGCGGTGAAACCTTTTGAATGTTCTTATGCACTATTAAGGTGGTCAAGTTTCTTTTAGAGAAAAACAATAGTACGACGACAGTAGTATTGAGGGGATTTGATGGTGGTGCTAGACGGTGGTGGTGCTGGGTGGGTTTGGGATGTGGTGTGAGAGTGGGGAAGAATACGAGGGTGTATTAGTCATTTTACATGCGTTTGACCTTGACTAACGAGGGATGTGGTGTGAGAGGTAGATGCTAGTATGTTATTATGGAATTTGGTTTCGAGATGAGTGTTATATGTATATGCATCTTTTCAACTTTCCAATTATATGCTAGAAATACGATTTTGTAATTATCAATTCTAGGGTAGTATGTAAATGCATTCTTGTCCATCTAAGAGGGTAGAACATAAAGGTTAATTTTTGTTTGTTGACAAAGTAAGAAAACTTACCACCTCTTCCTTGTTTATTATGGAAAACTTACCGGTTCTCCTCCGTTGGTCGGAAGTTTAGATCCGGTTGAGAGCTCGAGTTCGTCTCCTGCATATCCAGCTGGATATGCAGGTTCTGTAATTGAATTTGACTATTTAATTGATTATTATTTTAATTTAATTTAATTTATAATTTAATTTTATTTGATTTTTTTATAGCCGTCTTTGTGAAAAAGTGAAAGTAAATGGTTAGGTATAGGATGGAAGTTCTGTTATAAGTAGTAGTTAAGGCTTAAGATTCATAAACGCTGAGACGCGGTGTGGCGGTTATTGATCTATAATATTATTAAGAGTTTTACTTAGAGGTGGATACTAGTATGTTATTATGGAATTTGGTTTTGAGATGAGTGCTATAAGTTTCATTAGGTGCTATGTGAAAAGTTACATAATGTAGGTGGATTTTCATGCGTTCGTCCATTTAAGGAATGCGTGTGAATATTTAATGTATGATGGACATGATATATCTTATAATAATTTGACTGATGGAGGTGGTGAAACCTTTTGAGGTGGTCAAGTTTCTTTTAGAGAAAAACAATAGTACGACGACAGTAGTATTGAGGGGATTTGATGGTGGTGCTAGAGGGTGGTGGTGCTGGGTGGGTTTGAGACTTTGAGATGTGGTGTGAGACTGGGGAAGAAGACGAGGGTATATTAGTCATTTTACATGCATTTGACCTTGACTAACGAGGGATGTGGTGTGAGAGGTGGATGCTAGTCTGTTATTATGGAATTTGGTTTTGAGATGAGTGTTATATGATGCATCTTTTCACCTTTCCAATTATATGCTAGAAATACGAATTTGTAATTATCAATTCTAAGGTAGTATGTAAATGCATTCTTGTCCATCTAAGGGGGTAGAACATAAAGGCTAATTTTTGTTCATTGAAAAATATGAAAACTTACCACCTCTTAGTTAAATATGTCAATAGACATATGTACCCACACGTAGAAAAACCATTGTTGACAAACGAACGAGCAACCAAAATGACATATTTCAACATTTAGGACCACAATTACATCCAACAAACTTTTTATGTATATAAATTGGCATCGTTGATTCCTTGAATTGTAGGCTTCTTAATGTGGATTAAAAAGCATAATCGAAGTACAACGCCTAACCCGTATTTTCTTTATTTGTATTTATGGATATTGTGTCACATTGTCACGGTGAACGGAAGATATGGCCTCTTTGAGTTTCTAGTGAAACTACAAGTCAATTTTGCGTCCCTTATCGTTCATACACACTTATGGCTTCAAAGCATTTCATGACTATCTTACCTCGTAAGGATCTTACCTCTTAAGGATACTTAGATATTTGGTATTCTCAACTATGAAGAAACGAACTTAGTAAGAATACTTGGAGGCAAAGACAAGTCTATTTACTAAGTTTTGTAAGCCTATGAATAGAAGTTAAAAGTTGAGCTCGAATTAGAACAATCCCGCCTTTTCACTTTACATTTGAGTTTTCTATCACAATTATTTTCAGCAACAAAGTTTGTTACTTCAGTTCTTCGAAAGTGCAGAACTCTTAAACCTTTACTGAATTCAAAGCGAGATATTTGATTGTATCATTAATGGACGCAGCCTGACACAGATAGTAAAATGAGGGAAATTTACCAATGTTAGAATTTATATTAACGCGAATAAATTCATCATTGTTCTTTATATCTTGAGGATAAGTATCTATATTAACACTATCCAGCCTTCAATTTCTTTTTGTATGCGTCACTCTTCATTATAGATATTAGCTTTTAATTCTGCGAGAAATCATTCTATGAATATATGTGCATTATGCTCAATCTGTCAGTTTTGTATATCTGTATCAGGTTTGAGAATCGCTGTCAAAAGTAGAAGCTTGGTTAAGCATTAGCTCGGGCCAGAATAATGCCTAATCTTCACGTTTACTTAAAACGATTGATGTAGTAGCATTATTAAGGAAGTGATGAAGCATATTAACTGCTTGAGTGAACTGGTGAAGGATGGAATGCAATAAAGATGAAGCCACAAGGGCGAAAGAACGCTGAGAGTAACTTTTCTTCGAAGGATGTAAAGGGCGCAAAGAAAGTTGCTTTAAAGGCGCGAAATTTGTTTCCTGGTCTTGAGGGTATTTCCCAACTATTAGCAGTTCTGGATGTGCATGTTGCTGCTGAAAACAAAGTAAGCGGTGAATCAGATTATAATGGGATACTTGGTGTGAACCCATTAGCAGATGATGATACTGTGAAGAAACGTTATAGAAAACTAGCTTTATCACTTCATCCCGATAAGAACAAGTCTATAGGTGCAAAAGGGGCATTCCAGCTCATTTCTCAAGCATGGAATCTGTTATCCGATAATGATAAAAGATCGGCGTATGATCCTAAAAGGCATGCTCAGCTCGTTTCACAATGTCACGAAGAGTGCAGCTACCTGGACAGCTGGTTCTGATGCGCAGACAAAGGTTACCACTTCTCAAAAGAAGGATAGAACTACTACTCAGATGAAGAAAAGAATGAAGAGTCAAAAGGATGAGACTAATGGGACTACCAAGACGGTTCCCACTCCTGTTTCTTCATCCTCCAGTGAACAGATAGCTCCTGAGACGTCAAATGTCAAAGCTTCTCGAAATAGAACAAAGATAATGGGACTGCCAATACGGGCCCCACCTTCCAATTTAACAAAACTCGTTTCTTGATTGGTTGTGTTTTTAGTGGTAGAAGAAGGCACTGTTAGCTGCTTTGGGTCCTTATTGGCAGACTAATGAGTCTTTGGTAAGTTTCTTCCATTGTTATATTGTTTAAGGTTATCTAATAGACATCATGGACCATTATCCCTTAAATTAAAATTTATAATGCAATATAAGTCTAGTCTTCCCACTCCCAAGTTTTTTCTAAGTCTTTTATACATAGAAAATAGTTATTATTAGTCAATGAATTAGTGGATGTTAGAGAAAAGAAGTTACTAATCTTGCTATTTGGATGGCATGATTAAAGTTATAATGCAATATAAGTCTAGTGTTCCCACTCCCAAGTTCTATTCAACAAAGAAATGCAATACCTCGAGTTAATAAGTTGTGTTATCTGGTAAGTATTTCATGCTAAAAATGATAGTTAATAAATTGAGTTATCTTGTAAAGTAATTCATTGAGACACTTTATCAAATGGTTTATGTGCATATTACAACTGACTGGTTTGAACGATTAAACATATGCAAATAAACTCGAAAGAAGTCAAACCTTCAAATTATAGGGTTTTAGTGAATGTCTTCTAAACACCATTGATCACTCAAACCTAAGAACAAAGGTATTCTAAATGCTCAGTGAGGAAAGGATCCCATAAGAATAATTGAATTGGAAATGGGTTTGCTCCAGAAAATTTCTTTGCGATTTTGATTTTGTACTTCAAAGTTTTTTTAAGATGATCCAACAGAAGGTGAAGAATCTAGATGGAGTTAAACATACAATACGATTTTTATGATTTTCAAAAGTCTGATTTTATGTGGAGCGAAGACCGATATTGTCAAGATGGAGTTAAACATACAATATGGACTTTTACGAACTTTTATGATTGAAGTGCAAAAATTCAAATTTTGTGCTGAAAACTGATATTGTCAAGATTGTGGAGCGAAGAATTTGGCATATCATTGGGGAAAACAAATCTATACTAGTACGCATTCCTTCTGAGTTTGTCACAGTTGCTACCTGATTGTAATAGACATCTTGGACCATTTGGATGTCAAATGATCAAACGATTCAATCTGGGAAAAGAAATTGGCTAGCCTTCCATTGGTAGCCCATTAGCTCATTAGCTCATTAACCTACCAGATTTAGTTTTCTTCCATTGTTATATTGTTTAAGGTTATCTAATAGACATCTTGGACCATTATCCCTTAAATTAAAGTTATAATGCAATACAAGTCTAGTCTTCCCACTTTCAAGTTTTTGTCCAAGTCTTTTATACATAGAAAATAGTTATTATTAGTCAAGGAATTAGTGGATGTTAGACAAAAAGTGTTACTAGTCGTACTATTTGGATGTCATGATTAAAGTTATAATGCAATATAAGTCTAGTGTTCCTACTCCCAAGTTTTCTTCAACAAAGAAACGCAATACCTTGAGTTAACTAATTGAGTTATTTTGTAAAGTATTTCATTGAGACATTTTATCAAACGGTATATATTACCTTGTGATTATAGAGTTTTAGTGCATGTCTTCTAAATGCTCCGTGAGGAAAGGATCCCATAAGGCAAAGAACAAATAGGCAAATCATTGAATTCGAAATGGACTTGCTCCACAAATTTCAAATAGTTTTGCATACAAACTTCATTAATAATTAATTGAAAAAAGAAAAGTTATAAAACTTAATTAATTCACTAAATAATATCTTGTCAACAACAAAAGGCAATAACAACTAAACGTAAATATGTATCATATTATTGATTCAAGGCTATACCTTCAAATATCACTGAAATTAGTAATAGATAATGTTGAAATCTCAGTCTCATTGTCAAAAAACAGTTTTTTTCTTCTCAAACTCTTTTAATTAATGGTTATACGTACCCTCAAGATTCATAGCAAAAAATGATTTATTCTAAAATGAGTTATTGTGTAAACTGTAAAGTATTTCACTGAGAAATTTTATCAAACGGTTTATCTGCATATTAAAACATGACCAAATTGCATGATTGAAAGTTTACAAGTTGCATCCTAAAGCCAAAAGGAAGGTGTCAAGTGGCTTACATCTTTGAAAAACTCACATAGAAAATAAGACTCACATAGAATGTTTTATTAGTATAATATCCCTTAAATTATATTATTGGTACTTATGGCATGGAAAAAGTTACAGTGCACTATAAGTCAAGTCTTCCCACTCCCAATTTTTTCCATTCAAAGTTTCCCCTACCCCAAATATTCTTGCTCAACCTCACTATAAAAAGCCAATACATACTCTTATGAATTTAAGTTAATTTCCAAAAATGAAGTCACCACAAGCAATAATTCACTTATCATCTTCCTCTCTTATTTCTTTTCTCTTTTTCGGTCTCGCGATAACATGTCTTACTTCCGCCACTTTCTCTGCTTCATATGGCGGTAACGAGACTGATTATCATGCATTGCTGTCATTTAAGTCAAAGATCACCCACGATCCGTACAAAGTTCTGACTTCATGGAACCATTCCTTTCATTTCTGTGACTGGAGTGGTATTTCATGTGGAAAGCGGCACAAACGAGTGACTGCTTTATGGCTGAGTTCGCAAGGCTTAGAAGGGTCGTTGTCTCCTGACGTAGGAAACCTCAGCTTCCTCCGTGCACTTGATCTCGGGAACAACAACTTTCAAGGAACCATTCCTCATGAACTTGGTCGTCTATCTAGGCTACGTCGTCTTGGTCTTCATCAAAACAAATTCAATGGAGTCATTCCAACAAACTTGTCTGGTTGTTCTAACCTCGAAGACCTTTGGCTCAATCAAAATGAGCTAACTGGAAGCATACCCAAGGGAATGAGTTTACTCTCAAAACTTTCTCGTCTTGTAATTAGCCTCAATAAGTTAACAGGTGGAATCCCACCATTCTTGGGGAATATTACATCAATGGAAGCATTCTATGCTGGTGGGAACCCGTTGGGTGGGAGCATTCCAGATACATTGGGTCATTGGAAAAGCTTGACGACATTTGTGTCTGCTGAGTGCAACTTATATGGAAGCATTCCTCCTTCAATTTTCAACCTCTCACTCCTAGTTGATTTTTCCTTAGCTAATAATCACCTCACTGGTAGTCTTCCTTCAGAAATTGGTAATCAGCTCCCAAATCTTGAGCTCCTTCAGTTAAGGGATAACGAACTAACCGGAGTTCTTCCACCTTCCATTTCTAATTGTTCTAAATTAGGACATCTTGAAATGAGTTTCAACAATTTTAGTGGGAAGTTGACTATCAACTTTTCAAAACTGAGAGATATTTATAATATTCTCTTAAATAATAACAGCTTCCATGGACGCGGAGAAGCAGATGACATGAGGTTTATCGATTCCCTGAAAAACTGCACCAGATTAGCACATTTGGAACTTTCTAATTGCAACCTTATAGGAGTGCTTCCAATATCAATAGGTAATCTTTCTGATCAACTCACCTATCTAAGTTTAGGAGACAATCAATTATTTGGAAGCCTACCTTCAAGTATAGGTAGTCTAGTTGGTTTGACCACTTTAGTTTTAGGACCAAATCGATTCAAAGGAAAGATCCCTAGTACCATTGGTAAACTTCGAAAGCTACAAGTTCTTGGTCTAAATAAAAATCAGTTTTCAGGGCCCATCCCTAGTACCATTGGAAACTTATCATTGTTGACTGAACTTTATTTAGATTTCAACAAATTAGAAGGTCATGTTCCATCAAGCCTTGGGAATTGTAAAGAACTTAATGTGTTAAACTTTAGAAACAATAGACTCAGTGGAAACTTACCCAAACAGCTTCTTCAACTTCCATCACTAAATTATTTTTTAGATCTTTCTGAAAACCGCTTGTCTGGTTCCATTCCATCAGGGATTAAAAACCTCAATAAGTTGAGCGAGCTCTATTTATCTTATAATAATTTATTAGGCCCCATTACTAGTAGCCTTGGTGAGTGCGTTAGCCTTACAAAGTTATACCTTAGTGGCAACCAATTTCAAGGCATAATACCATCTTCATTAGTATCCTTAAGAGGATTGGAGGTACTCGACATTTCTCAAAATAATTTATCAGGAAAAATTCCACAATTTTTAGAAAAATGGAAATCCTTAGGATATTTGAACCTATCCTTTAATAATTTTGAGGGTGAAGTACCCGTTGAAGGAGTGTTTGCCAATGCAAGTGCATTTTCAGTTTGGGGGAACGATAAGCTTTGTGGTGGTTTGGTTACACTTAAGTTACCCAAATGCAAGGAGACGGGTAGTAAGAAAAAAAGGTTTCCTTTCTTCATATTATTCATCGTAATTGCAGTCACGTTGCTCGTCGTATTATGTTGTGTGTATCTTTTGTGTAAAAAGAAACGCAACAGTCAACCATCTCAATCATCAGGGGGTGAACGGTTCATGAAAGTTTCATACCATCAACTTCTCAAGGCTACTGATGGCTTCTATGCAGCAAATTTGATTGGGGAGGGTGGGTTTAGCTCAGTTTACAAAGGAATCCTCGATTCTAATCATAATAAACCTGTTGCAGTCAAAGTTTTGCATCTTCAAAATAAAGGAGCTTACAGAAGTTTTCTAGCAGAATGTGAAGCATGGCAGAATATTCGACACCGTAATCTGTTGAAGATAATAACTTCTTGTTCAAGTACTGATTTCCAAGGCAATGATTTTAAAGCTTTGGTTTACGAGTTTATGCCGAATGGAAGTGTACACAACTGGCTTCATTCAAGTGAAAATACGTCGAAACTGACCCTTCTTCAAAGAATAAGCATACTCAGAGATGTTGCAACAGCACTTGATTATCTTCACAATCGCTGTCAAACAACGATTGTTCACGGTGACTTGAAGCCTAGTAACATTCTACTTGATGAAGATATGGTGGCTCATGTTGGAGACTTTGGTTTAGCTCGACTACTTGGTACAGACTTAAACCAAAACAGCTCAACCGGGGTTAAAGGAACAATTGGTTATGCACCTCCAGGTAGTATTCAATAATGCTTACATTTACTTACAATTACTTTTTGTAACTTAAGTAACTGTTTTTAATTCGCAGAGTATGGTCTCGGGAGAGAGATGACAAGTACCGGGGATGTCTATAGTTTTGGAATATTATTACTAGAGGTGATGACCGGGAAAAAGCCGACAGATGACATGTTCAACAATGGTCTTAGCCTTCATAAATTTGCTTACATGGCATTACCGGATCATGTAATCGATGTTATTGATGATGATGCAATTGTGTTGCAAAGTACGGAAGCGAATGCAAAGAAAGTGGAAGAATGTTTGGTTGCAATTATCAATATTGGAGTATCGTGTTCTGTGGATTCCCCACCGCAACGGATGAAAATTGAAATTGTTGTCAACGAGTTGCAGCGCATTCTCGATGTGCTTCAAAATATATAAGGTACTATGTTGTCCCATTTTGTAGAATCTGATTTTACATGAGTTTGTTAATAAATCTTCACTAAAATGGTTTTATTTTTGAACTCTTTCAGGTCTATCATCAAGCTTGTATGGTGAAGTTGAGAGTAACTACAACAAGGAGCGGTGCATGTCGTAGTTAAATAAATGTTAAGTTGTTGAAGATGTTAGTAATTATGGTTTAACTTTCTTGTTTCATAAGTGTACGAGACATAAGAGTGCGTTTACATTCCTGGTGACGTGTCATATGTATCAAGCATGTTTGTAATTGTAGTTTAATTTCCATGAATCCAATTTGTGGTTTTGAATTCTGCTTAAGTTTTATTTGGTGTTCGATTCCTTAATGAGCAGCCTAATGTCATTCGTGTTCTTTGACTTTCAATTTCATAAATTTGACTCTTTTTTTTTTAATATCTGAATGACAAAGTACAAGGCTTCCCCCTCTTCTGGTTTCGAGCAGCCTAAAGTTAACCTCATGTTTTGTGATACACTTGTACCATGTATTCGGTTAGTACAAAATCATTATTAGTACTGCAAGAATACTGTATTAAAAATGGGTCAATAATGACCAAAGTGTATTTCTGATACATAAATCAGCTCGAATATTTTGATACTTTTCGTATACCTTATACAGTTAGTACAACTCTATTTTCATCGGATAAGCGTTTGGATAAGCAATCCCAAACTCAAAACTGCGCTTAGTCTAAGCAAGCCCAAACAGCCCTTTAGCAGTAATGTTTCTAACCATGTTTCTAGAAATACAAGCGTTTAGCTTTTGGATGTTGTCTCTCCCATTTGAAACGATAATAAACGGAGACTTTAGCTTTAACATCACTTTAAGCTGTATACGTACTTACAGTAGCTATTATGTTACCAAACGCTTTGAAAAAACAAACAACCACCGCTAGTAACTGTTAATAATTGGTACTACAACTACCGCTAGTTTTGCAAACACGTAACCTGTTTTGAAATGTAGTCTGTATGGATTGATTGACAATAAGTGAACTTAAGGGGTCATTCTGGAAACTGAATATAGTGTAGGGGTACAAGTGTATTGATTCAAATGAACATTGTATCGACTCAAATAAGGAAGACCCATTGACATCACAAATGTGTAGGGGTACAAGTGTATTGATTCGAAATGCATATAGAGCCCGGTTTTCAAAACGGGCTCTATTAGTGGTTAAAGAGCCTGGTTTTCTACTTAAACATTGCTCTATGTGAATTTAAATAAATAAATAAATAAAATAAAATAAAACTGTTTATGATATAACTTCAGCCATGAATGAATTGGTTGCTCTTCTTTCCGAAATGAACATAGTATTGATTCAAAAAAGGAAGATCCATTGACATTACAAATGAGTTGATACATTGAGCTTGCCTACTGTATGACTACTCTTGCAAACAACACATCTAAAAAGATACACGCCAACCTTATTATCTGCTAGAGCAGAAATGAAACTAAAACATACACCATAGACGTCATTGTAAGTATCGTTATCATCACTGCCTTTGAAAAACTCGAGAAAAACATATGGGGTTTGATGAAGTTAACGTCGTCTCCAATCTGCCTTTAGAATTGAGAATCAGGCCATATGACGAATACATAATAAATGTTGACTTTACCCATCCAAGTACAAGCTCCAAATAACACTAATTACTAGCAATACACCACATTGACAACCTGCAAAACTAAAATATTATAGCAGCAATAGCACATTTCATATTTATTACTTTTTGGGTTATATATTTCATACCTGAAGTTTCTTTGCCAGAAGCTCTACCAGCCACCTCATTTACATGACTCATCCTCTGAGTAACTTCTGCCTATAAAAAGAAACAGCATATAATGTGATTAATAAGTAGGAATCGAAAACCAGATTGTCATGCACCAGAGCGTTAAGGTCCTATTAGTTGGTTCACAGCAAAAGTTATGACAAAGTAATTCGGGCTGCATAAATGATATAATATTATCTTCATTGACAATCATAAACAATTAAATAGTATTTACTTGTTGGTACACATTGCCATGATACAAAAAAATTACAAGCCTTACTTCGGATACAATTAAGATACAACAGATAGACAGTCGCTCTGCACAAATAGACCAAGCAAGAAGTAGAGTTGACTACTTGACTTTGTTTTTGTTGTAGGACATTGAGCAAGTTTTCAGTCAATAAAAAACTTAGCCAAAAAGAAAACAAGATAAATTTAAGCTAAACAACATAAAGAAGGGTATAAACTTGACAATTTCGTGCAACCACTTAAAATTTTAGTAAAGAACTAATTCAACTGTTAGTTAATATCCGGGTCGCATAACATAATTAAATATGCGATAGCATTATGTGCCAATTAATTACATAATTAGAGCACATCTTAGTGTAATTCGAACAATTATTTAAAATTTAACCTGACTTTATAAGAGGTTTAATACAAGTAGCACCTACTTCACGAGATCTCTTGATGCATCTTGAACTTAAGATCCTTCTGTTGTTTTATGTAAAATCTCAAAGAGCTCGACATAATGTGGTGATCTTTTGTTCGATTTCTGTGGAATATTAAATATAAGTCATCATATTACATTACAGTAGCATGTGTAAAGAGTTAACTTTTCATAAGTAATGTAAACTAACTTGATATATAGGAAACTTGAATATACTCGATAAAACAGTTAACAACTATCATTCACAAGAAGGCAGCAGTATGATGATTCTATCCATATAATTCAAAGCCTTCCTACATCTCAATATGTCTAAATCACACAAACTGTGACTTTCGACACATTCAAATTGTTCCCTTAAAAACTAACTCATTCCTTTTCCCCTGTTTGACCCGTCGTAAGAGAAACCCAAACCAGAGTTGGTCAATTTACATGTAGATGAACCCCCCCCCCCCCCCCCCCCCTCCTAATTCGTTTTACAAATTGAAAAGAGCTGAAAAAAACATTAAAGTTGACCAGATTTAGTTAGCTAAAAAAAAACTATTAATGTCAGTCCAAGTATCAGTATCCTTCACTTTCAATACCCACTCCAAACTCATAGAAAATATATGAAAAGTAAAACTAAACATGGAAAACTAATCTGTCACTCAAAATGGCTCTTTAGCGCCTATTGTAGTACAGGCAGTCCATATTGGTAAGCTGGACCGGTTTCACAAATAATACCTACTCTAGTAAATAGTACATCAGTCTGGGTTGATGCAAGAATAAACGGATGATTAGCTCACAAATCAGAAAAATCCGAGGTAAATAAACAGTTATCCAGATGAAAAACATTTCTTAGCTGCAGCCATTTTTAACAGCCTTATTCACAATTACAAGTGCTATCAACTTTTAACATTGCTGAGCGATAATTTCATCATAGCGTAAAGGCAGAAGGTGCATTGAACTATATATCCTTTCTACATGCTAAAATGAATGAAAATAGTAAATAAGTATGTAATGATTTGGTATGTATTGTGGTACTTCGCCTAATTTCATTATCCAATATCACATGAAAACTATAACATTCTTATCTCCATTAAGCTAGACTTACCTATATGCAAACTTAATACTAATTCATTTTGTGCTGTAAGATTCTTTTATATTGTCATTATCGAACAATATTTATAATAATATATATATTAGGTCCTTGGTTTTACACATATTAATTAAAGTACTCATATGGTTTAATGCAAGCAGCACCTGCTTCACATTACCATATCTATAAGATTCAACTTATTCAGCAAGGTATATATCAACCGTATCTAAGTTAGGACAATAGTTCCATTTGTTTGGCTGATAACAGAGGGGGAGTCACAATATGCATATATTATAGCAGCAATAGCACATTTCTTTGCCAGTTCCTCGTGCCTATTATAGCAAGAAGCGCTACCATACACCTCATTTACATAACTCATCCTCTGAGCATTCAGGTCCTATTAGTTGGTTCGCAGCAAAAGTTATGAAAAATTAATCCGGGCTGCATAAATGATATAATATTATCTTCATTGACAATCATAAACAATTAAATAGTATTTACTTGTTGGTACACATTGCCATGATGCAAAAAAATTACAAGACTTACTTTTTCTTTTTTGGGTAAAGGGCATTCCACCCAGTAAAATATTACAAGACTTACTTCGGATACAAATAAGATACAACAGATAAGACAGTCACTCTACACAAATAGACCAAGCAAGAAGTAGAGTTGACTACTTGACTTTGTCCATTTCATCCTTATAAGGGGATAGGTAAGCATAACCAATTGTAAATGTGCCTATGCACACAAGATAGTTTCATGCTATCAGAAGTTAGCCAACCCAACCATTTTGCTAACTTTAAGCATCTATTAGCCCACATTGTGTTATGTGCCTGCCATGGTAAAGTTTTTTGTGACTGCAAATCACATGAAAGCTAATACCTGAGAGCATAACAAAATCAGCAACTTCAGCTCACAGAACCAACGAATTTATTTGTTTGTGAATGGTGGAGATTTGAATCGTTAGGGTTTGTCTTTATGGACCGAAATTAATGGATCGAATCTAGTTGAGCTTATGACATATAACTTTAAACAAAAATTGAGTGTGTTTGGATGGGATTGTCTGGCAACTACTTCAAATTTTTTGTAAAAGTTCTTTTTTATTTTATTTTATTTTTTTTATTATCTTTGACACATTAATTTGTTGTAAAAATGTACATAGCTGCTCAAAAAGTTGACCAACTAGACTTAAGAGGTGTTTGTTTTTTTCTTATCTTAACTACATATAATGTAAAAGGGGATAGCTTGGCTACAATTTTTGTAGCCAACTGGCTACTATCCTTCATGAAAAATATACTAGCAATGAATCTGGGACCCACTGAAAAGAATCAGGACCCACAAGAAAAATCAGGGACCCGCATTATATAGCACAAAATTGTAGCCAATTGGCTACAATAAATTGTAGCTAATATATTCCCAATGTAAAAACCAATTTTTATTAAAAGTGAAAAAGTAATGATTCTCTCAAAGGGTGGGGGGATTGGATGGCTGAGATTAATCAGATTCAAGTATGTTTGGATGGGGTTGCCGGCGTGGCAAATATAAGAGGAAATAAATCAATTAGTTGTTTGTAAGTTCAATGTTTTTCTTATGAAAAATGATTCTTATGGCTAAGTAGTAAGCTTGCTAATAATGACTAATGGTATGATTGGTGAATTTGAAAAAATAATTGGTGGAAATTTAAAGAGAGAAGATTTAGAATACATATGTCTAATGTTAAGTGGATTAGGCATGTAATTAGGATTGCATTTTAGGCCTAAATAATTTGTAGCAAAAATGAACATAGTTACTTAAAAAGAAGCAGTGAGTTGTTGGGGTTTCCTTTCGCGGGTTTCTCCTAGTGGTTCGGGTCTCAAGGCCAGCCCGTTTGGACAGTTTAACTCGTGGGTCGGATTTCAAGTGTGGTGCTGTTCTAAAATAAATAAATAGTTAAATAAATAAAATTAAATTATTTTTGATCAACTAACATTTAGAAGGTTTTTACTTTTTTCTTATTCTCTCTTAATTTAGATAAATGTGAGCCCAAAACATATATATATATATTCTTAATTGAGAGACTCACAAATGTCTCTCTCTTCCAATTAAGAGGATAATTTAGACACTTAAGGCTAAACCACTTAATTTAATAAACAACTCCTTACTCCACCACTAAATGATGGGAATAAGCGCATCCACTATAAAAGGTTCATGAAAAGGTTTATAAAATTTAAAGAGGTTTTATAAAGTAAGTCACTATAGTGAGATGAGGTTTATGATGACATGAAATAAAATAGGTATAAGTTTATAGACCTTTTAATTCCAACTAAAATACATGTAACTGATTTAAACCGTATCAATTTATAAAGTTTTAACAAGTTTAAGCATGGTGATAATAGGTTTATAAAATGAGAAATTTAAGAGTATATGACATTGAAATTATATAAACCTTATCAAAAGGTTTACCATTGGAGATGCTCTAAGTGGTGGCATGACTTAGCTCCTAACTGGAATGAACAAATTTGTAGTCGCGGGCACAGTTTAGGTTTTATTACTAGAGTAATAGCAATCCTGACTTCTTAGTGTAAATTTATTTACTTAGTCCGTTCAAGTTAATCACAAACTTTAGTTTTGTATGGGTACAATAATTGGTGCTCTTTGAGTATAAAGTCTATTTATTTATTTATTTTTTACGGATTTGCTTAATGTTGGGTTAATCTGGATCATGTATTAGTATTGTTGGCTTATGATCTATTTGATTATCGCACATTTGATACAATATACATGTAGTATAACGAATTGTTTGCCTTACGGTGGGTGTTTATAGTATAGTACTACATCTTTGCATTCTTCTTATATAAGATTACAAGTGTCATTTGATCAAACAACAAAAGCATTATATGTAATATTGAAAAAAACCATAGATATCTCCTTATGATATAATGGGCTAGAACAAATAGTTACCCCGATCCATCATCACTCCAAACAAAAAATTTGTTCAAGTTCAAAAGTGAACTTGATTGTATTTGTTTGGTTAAGATACTTGGTAAATGATATGATGATTAAATTTAAGTATAAGTTATATTTTCTGTAAATATGTTCTTACTATTTGTCTTTATGTTTGGATTATGTTTAGGTGCAGTTTGGTATATGGGGTTAGGATTGGATTTAGAAAACCAAAGTAGAAAAAATTGTTTGTTTGTAGCTTTAGCTTTGGAAGTTAGGGAATAATCCTAAAAATAACGTTGTTAGAAAAGATATCATATTGGGTGGGGATGAAATTAAAATATGGGCCACATTAATTGTTGTCTCTAAAGGTATGTTTGGTTTGTTGACGGGTTTAAGATTTGGATTCGGATTTGGATTTAGATTTTGTTTTTATTTGAATTTAGACTTGATGTGAGATAGAGAAAATATATAATTGATATAATTTTATTTATAACAAAAGTTTATTTGAATATTAAAAATATAAATGGACCCACTCAAATACTTTAAAAATAGAAAAAGGACAAAAGCAAAAAAGAAAAAGACAAAAAAGTCAAGTATTCAATCGAAAATGGCAAAAAAATTAGAGTATTCAACTGAAACCATGGATATACGTAAGGAATGATGTGACCCACATAAAAAGGTATCAAATACTGTTTTGAATCACATAGATGCAAATCAAACGATTAGTAACTGTCAAATCAAATGCAAACCGATTTTAATACCCCATGACAAACATCCCATAACTCTTACTTACCTTAATATTTCTTACTCTAAAAAAATAATTAATTTTAATAAGTTATATTATTTTACACTAATTTAATATACTTTATATTTATATAATAATATATTTTCTCTCTCCAAATTTAAATCCTAATCCAAAAACAAATCCAAATTCTAATCCTAAACCCACCTACGTACTAAACGAACCCTTAGCTTTGGTCCATGGATTTTAGGGCTCAAAAAATTTATTTACCTCTCTTTGTGTTATTTATGTTTTTTTTCTACACTTAACTTCATATAATTTATTTAAATTTTAGCCACTAAAGTTTTTATTAATTACCTCATTTTTTTTTTCAATTATTGTTTTCACAAATTTTACACCTATATTTTTTATGTTTTTTTTCCCACCAAATTTATCAAAGTTTGACCAATTTCTTTTTTAATTTTGACTTTCAAGTGACCAATAAGAACTTTCAATTTTGCTACGTGTTAAAATAGAGCAACCTGATCGACCCATTTTTTTTCTTAATAAGATTGTTTTAGCAAACAAATTCAGAAATGATGTAATTCTTTGATTATATAAAAGATAACACAAACCATAACACAATCTCACAAACCTACAACATATAATTTCGCAGCGGGGGTTAATTGATATGGATAAAAGCACTCCATAGTTCTCTTTACTAACACATAACAGGACATTGATTCTCAAAGGGTGGGACTGCATTGGACGGTGGAGATTAATAGAAGTCAACTTTTTTTGTTTGGAAAAGTTGTGTGTGTGATGGGGATTGCCAACGTGGCACCCTCATTGTTTATTGACACATTAATTTTTGCAAAAGTGAACATAGCTGCTTAAAGGATCGGGATTCTCTAATTTTGACAAAAACATGATTGGTTATGTTTAATGAATTTACACCATTAGATCTAATAAATGGTTGTGATTAAATGCACAATTCTCTCTCCTATTTCTCTTTTATTAATCACTCTCTTTTTATTATTAAGTTATCTCTCATTTATATCTTTTACTTTAATTGTGTCTGTAAGATTATTTGTGGGTCCTTTTTCTTTGTTTTTTTTCCCTTCAATTTTTTTCCATTTTCTATCCCTATCAGTTAGTGTTTTTTCAATGAACCAAAAAGAAAACAAGTATAAAGTAAAAAGAGCCATAATATAATGAGATAAAAATGAATTGAACCCAAAAAGTCATCAACATGCCACTAAGAGCATTAAGTATCGCTGAGCCATAGTTCTCGTGACGTTCTCCAAAACCAGGGCCACATCAGCAAAACACTGAACGGCACCAGAAACCCATTGGCACCACATTTTCTGCTGTTACCGTTGGCACTAGAAAATGTGGTGCCGTTCTCCATTTTTTTCATTTACATAAAATAAAACATACACAATATTAACTAAAATAAACTTCATTAATTTAAAAATGAACACACATTACATTAATTAAAAAACAAAAAAAATGTACATAAAAGTAAAAAATAGTACGTAAACAGGAAATAAAAATTATAAACTAGTGATTAAGGTTCCATAAATGCTCCACAAGGTCTTCTCGAAGATCGGCATGCAATTTTCGATCCAAGTGTCTAGTATGTTTGGACTTGGATCAACGAACAAATCTTTAAAATTCACTTGAAATTCTTCGTCTTCCAATTGATAATCGGTGTAAATGATTCTTATTGATTTGCATGCCTTACAATCAAATATACGAACATATAAATACACTATGATGGAAGATTCTAGGCTAAGATTGGGCTGAGGCCCGTATACATAATAATAAGCATGAATGGGTTAACACTCCCCCGCAGTCTGAGCGGGAGGACATCGGACGCTGAGACTGGTGCGAAATTCTTCAAACAAGGTGGATGATAGGCCTTTCGTGAAAATATCCGCATACTGATAGCGAGATGGAACATGAAGAACGCGAACCTGACCGGTAGTGACCAAGTCTCGAACAAAATGAATATCTATCTCGATGTGTTTCGTGCGCTGGTGCTGGACTGGATTGCAAGATAAATATACAGCACTCACATTATCACAGTATACAAGCGTGGCGGAAGAAAGTGGAGTGTGTAGCTCGCGAAGTAAGTTGCGTAACCAACATGTTTCGGCAACAGCATTGGCCACCGCACGATACTCTGCTTCCGCACTAGATCGAGAGATAGTCGGTTGCCGTTTAGAAGACCATGATAAAAGATTGTTGCCAAGGAAGACACAATATCCAGAAGTCGATCGCCTAGTGGTAGGGCAACCAGCCCAATCCGCATCAGAATATGCAACCAAAGATGAGCTGGAAGAAGCAAATAATTGTAGCCCATAGTCTAAGGTACCCCGAATATATCGTAAGATCCGCTTGAGAGCTGAAAAATGAGGCTCCCGAGGGTCATCCATATGAAGGCACACCTGCTGAACCGCATATGATATGTCTGGGCGAGTAAATGTCAGATACTGTAAAGAACCTGCAAGACTCCGATACAATGTGGAGTCAGACACCGGATCACCATCGTCTCCCAGTTTAGACTCGGTGTCAACGGGAGTCCTACTGGGATTACAATTAAGCATATGTGCTTTCTCCAAAACTTCAATAGCATATTTCTTCTGAGAAAGAAACAACCCTGAAGAGTCACGAGTGACAGAGATACCCAAAAAATAATTTAGCGAACCCAAATCTGTCATAGCAAACTCCTGATGTAAAGATCCAATAATCTGCTGCATCAAAACCTCAGATGAAGCTGTGAGAACAATATCATCAACATATAATAAAAGGTATGCAGTATCAATCCCCCGACGATATATGAATAATGAGGAGTCACACCTACTATGAGAGAAACCAACCCGAGTGATAAATGCGGCAAATCGCTGAAACCAAGCTCTGGGGGCCTGCTTGAGCCCATACAAAGACCTCTGTAGTAAACACACATAATCAGGATGCTCAAAGTCCCGAAAACCTGGAGGCTGATGCATATAAACAGTCTCGGACAGATCACCATGAAGAAAGGCATTCTTGACATCAAGCTGGTGGATCGGCCAATGTCGAGAAACTGCTAAACTCAGAACTGTCCGAATAGTGCCCGGTTTAACAACCGGACTGAAAGTCTCATCCACATCAATCCCCTCAACCTGATTACTACCATTTGCCACGAGACGTGCCTTGTAGCGACTGAGTGTGCCGTCAGCCAAATACTTGTGCCGAAAAAGCCACATGCAGCGAATAATGTTGGCATCTGTGGGTCGTGGGACAAGAGTCCAAGTTCCGTTTTTAATAAGAGCATGGTATGCGTCACGCATAGCATTTTGCCAATTTGGGTCTTGAGATGGGTCACGGTAAGATTTGGGTAAAGGAGAGACCGAAGACACATGGATATTGAGACGCTGGGTAGGACGATTATTCCCGACACGGTAACGTGTGACCATGGAGTGAGTCGATACAGGGTTTGGGTTATGAGGAGGATTTGGTATAATTAGTGGGTTTTGTACGAGAGCTGGAGGTGGTGTTGGTTGCTGGGTTGGTGGCGTTGGATCATTGTCCACCATGTGAGGAACTGGTTGTGGAGAGGGGGTAGGTGTTGTTGGTTCGTTAGTGGGTTGAAGCACAGGCGTATGATTAACGGTGGGTGGGATAATGAAAGGAGTGATATCAGGTGAGTCATCTAGAAAATTGTAGGAGGGCGCAGAGGTAGGTTTGAATGTACCATATGGAAAGACGGTTTCATCAAAGGTGACGTGTCGTGATATGAGGATTTTCTTGCTGTTCAAGTCAAGGCAACGATACCCGCGGTGATTGGATGCTTGACCCAAATAAATTGATGGTGTGGCGCGTGGTTCAAGTTTGTGATTGGGATAGAGGTGTGGGTAACAGAGACAACCAAAGGTGCGTAGAAGGGTATAATCCGGGTTTTTGCCAAAAAGACGAGTGTATGGTATTTCATTTGCAATGGCTGTGGATGGTAGGATATTAAGTAGGTGAATGGCCATATTTAGAGCTTCAACCCAAAATGTTGGTGGGAGGTTTGCTTGAAAAAGGAGGGTGCGGATAAGGTTGTTGATGGTGCGAATCATACGTTCAGACTTACCATTTTGTTGTGAGGTTTTAGGGCACGAGAAACGAAATTGTATGCCATTTTCGGCAAAAAGTTTGTGAAGGTTACGGTTATCGAATTCACCTCCATGATCACACTGGAGAGACCTGATTTCACACTTAAACTGAGTGTGAACATAGTTACGAAATAACAAAAATTTAGAGAGCACATCAGATTTATTAATTAAAGGATACACCCAAACAAAATGAGAATAATGGTCCAAAAATAAGACATAGTATTTAAAACCCGACATGCTCGGAATTGGGGAAGTCCAAATATCCGAGTGAATAATATCAAAACAAGCATCAACAGTAGTGTCAGATTTGACAAAAGGAAGTCTAACGTGTTTGCCAAGCTGGCAAGCATGACAAAGCACGGGAGACTTATCTTTATTACACGAAATAAAATTATTTGAAACAAGGCGACGGAGCACTTCGCTTCCTGGATGTCCAAGACGCTGATGCCACGTGTGTTGACTAACGAGAAAGGCTTGAGGGATTGGAGATGGAGCCGTGACAGGGTATAGGTCACTAGTGCTATCACATCGGAGCAGCACCCGACGCGTCATGAAATCCTTAACAGAAAAACCAAACGGGTCAAATTCAACAGTGCAATTATTATCACGAACAAACTGACGAACAGAAATTAGATTTTTAACAATATTAGGGGTAATGAGGACATTATTTAGGTGAAGGGGTCGAGATGGAGTTGGCAAAATGCTATGACCCGTATTGGTGACGGGAATGGAATGCCCATCACCAACCGATACGGACGGATACATACAAGTATTAAAAACATTACTAAGACTATTAATGGAAGCATTTAAATAAGAACCCGCACCTGTATCCATGTTCCATGCACCTGTAGATGGATCGTGAAGAGTCCCGACAATGAAGGCATTGGGTAGTAGTGTTTCTTGACTAGTGTTAGGATCGGTGTGGACCTGTGGAGCAGTAGGGGATGGTGCGACATGGGCTGGTACGAGTGGATTTGGTGAAGTAGTAGGATGGGCTTGTGGTGGTGGGGCTGTTGGGCTTGGGGTGACGAAGTGGGCTTGAGGTAAGTGAGTTGGATAAACGGGCTGAAATGGATAGGAGTTGGCTGTTGGGCTTGGTGTGTTTAAGTAGGTTGGTGTAGTTGGGCTGAGATACTGAGATGGATATCCAAAGCCAGGGGGTGGCCCGGTGTGAGTATTTGCATGCGTGTAATAAGCAGGAGGTCCACGAGGGTTTATGCTAGGCAAAGGGTTTACATCAGTAGGCTTATTACTAGTCAAAGGGTTTATACCCAGCCTTCCTAGGAGTTTCATCACAATATCCTCTGTATTACTAACATCCTTAACGTTGCCAACATTAGAACGAGGACTAGTATCATGCACGAATTTGCACCCCGCCCCATAACGACATGTACCCTTAGCAAAATTGATGCATGGTTTCCAAGACTTAACCTGAGGATTTGATGGATTACGTTGCATACCTTTGTCAGCAAGAAGAACCAATGGAGAGGAGGATGTGGAGTCCATGAGTGAAGAAGTTGTCTTGGCTTTGAGACGCATCTCCTCCGTGGTAAGCATGGATCTTGCCGTCTTTAGGTCGGGAAACGTTTCTCTATGATGGATAATACTACAAACATTATCATACCGATCCGGTAAGCCTTCAAGCGCAAAGGTAACCACGTCTTCGTTGCTAACCGGTGACCCAAGACTTGTTAGAATCGTGGCAATCGATTCAATGTGTTTGAAGTAAGCATCAATGGACATGTCCCCAAGTTTCAGGGTTCGTAGTTGGGCTTTGAGAGCTATAGTACGAGACCTTTTGTTGTCTTGAACAATTTCTGTGATGAGTTTCCACGCGTGTTTAGCGGATTTAGGGCGGTCCACCACCAGTCTAGCTTGAAGCGATTCTGTGAGGGTGGAAAGGATCCAAGAGAGGACGATGTTGTCTCTATGATTTGCATGCCTTACTTCAAACGTTTCTCTATGATTTGCATGCCTTACAATCAAATATACGAACATATAAATACACTATGATGGAAGATTCTAGGCTAAGATTGGGCTGAGGCCCGTATACATAATAATAAGCATGAATGGGTTAACACCAATATCATGTTGTGTAACATTATACAACAATACGTGATTCTTTTCAAGTCTTTGATTTCGAAAGCGCGTGCGGGTTGTCATATAATTCCTCAACGACCTTGCAGGACTCCGAAAGCTTGTTCAATATCTTTTCTAGAACTTTCTTGAACTTTTTTAAATTTCAATTTTTTTTCCAAACGTTGCAACACTAAACATTTTGACAAATACGGGCCATGTTTGACAAATGCGGTCGGCTAAATAGTAACCTTTCATGTATGTATGTCCGTTTACTACAAATGGACATTCCGGAGATCTACCGACAAGTTCATCATCAAATAACGAGGAGCCATATAACACATTAAGATCATTATTTGCCCCAAAATATGCATGCCAAACCCATAATTTTTTATCCGCAACCGCTTCTAACATAAGAGTTGGGTATTTATGATCACGCCTTTTGAATTGAGCATGTAAGGCCTTGGAAAAATTTTTACAATCCCAATTCATACAATCAATACTCCTGATCATTCCCGGGAGTCCATGTTCTTTTTCGTGCAATGCATATATTTTTTTCAACTTCCGTTGATGTGGCTTTCTTAAATACCCCTTCAATGTATAAAATATGTATGCATCTAGTAAAGTTCTCAAAACATTGTTGTGAACAACATTCACCGATTTGCAAGTATTTCATCAAAAGCATCAGGCGCAGTGTCGTACGCCAATTGGTGGATGAAGAATGTGCACTTCAATACATGACCAATACTTAAACGACCGGTAGCATCGTAATGTTGTCTAAAAAAATTAAAGTACTCGGGAATAGGTCGAACATCATAGCTAAACGTTGACTATTTTATTAAAGAGTATAGGACTCATACGATACATTTGCCTAAACTTCTCTTCTGTATACTTAGGTGGAGTGTCACCTTCACCAAAATAGTCGTCGATTAAACGTTGTTCCGCTTCTTCTCGGTCACGTGGTATGTATTGCCCCGTCCTCTTAATACCCGATCCTGATCCACCGGTTTCTTGATCACACAAACCTAGAAGTTGTTCATACGCTGTATAACCCTGGATATATCGATCTGGGTCGTTTTGAAAGTAAACACCATAATGGTCGTAGGTGCAGAAGTTGTTGGGATTGTTTGGATCCATAGTTGAAAGAAATCAAGTATTATTGAAGTAGAGATTAAATTAGAAGATTTTGTAATTGATATAATAAAGGAGGAATTTATAGAATTTTTTAGGGTAAAACTTTTATAAATTTATGCATTCAGGCTATATAGCCGTTACACACATTAAAAAATAAATACAAACTAGCCGTTGGTTTAAAAAAAGAAAAAGAAAGAATGGCGTGAGCTGGCATATACAGTACGAGCTTCCTTGGCGCGAGTCTCGTAGTGGTGCGCCATTCTTCATATTGGGCTGGTGGGTTGGCGCCATGAATGGCACCACGATACTCCAGGCTCTAAGGCTGGATGGCAAGGAGGTGAGTCACTCACCTTACACTTCAGCGTCACATCAACTTTCTCTCTCCTCTCACTTCCCCTCACCCCCACTCACCTTTTTGTGGGCAAGGAAACTACATATTCACCTTTCATTAAACTACCCACTTTATACAAATATACACCACTAAATACCCCACACACACTCACACAGAAAATAAAAAATAATAAAACGTGAGGGATACTTAAGGTGAGTTGTTCATCTTATTTGGTCTTGGGAACCTCCGTTCGCGCATGAGTGGACTAGGTGGGCAAGGTGATGCTGTGTGTGTTGGTTGCAAGGTGAGAGGCTCAGCTGCCCCTTGCCGACCAGCCTAAATAAAAATTAGAGTTAATTGCATTTTTGGTTCATGTGGTATGGCCAAATTGCAGGTTTGGTCTCTAAAACTTTGAAAGTGCAATGATAGTCCTCATTTTAAAGTTTGGATTGCAATTTTGGTCCTTAGATAAAGTAAAATGACTAAAATAGCCTTTGTCTTATTCAGAGAAGAAAAGGGTAATTTGGTCATTTCACACCGTTTAGGGACCAAAAATGCAATCCAAACTTTAAAATAGGGACTATCATTGCACTTTTAAAGTTTAAAGACCAAACCTGCAATTTGGCCATACCACATGAACCAAAAATGCAATTATTTCTAAAACGTAAATATCTCAAAAGATCAAAACTTACAACAACCAAAAAGTTTAAGTGTCCCTGACAGTCGTAAAATGAATAAATAAATAAATGCAAATCAATTCACTATGTACTCTTCACTTTCCCGTCTTTAAACGTCAACTCACCAACAACTTACGTCACCATCACCAATGGCAGTCGCAACCGTCGGCAACAGCATCACATCTCCGTCACAATCAATGGACAAATCACCGGCGCCGGTCGCCGGTTCCCCTCCGTTGGCCGGAATTTTAGATCCAGTTGAGAGCTCGAGTTCATCTCCTAATCAGAATAAACAGCCGGATATGCAGGTTCTGTAACTGAATTTGACTATTTAACTGATTATTATTTTAATTTAATTTATAATTGATTTTTTTATAGCCGTCTTTGAGAAAAAGTGAAATTAAATGGTTAGGTATAGGATGGAAGTTCTGTTATAAGTTCTAGTTAAGGCTTAAAGTATTGATAAATGCGGTGTGGCGGTTATTGATTTATAATATTAAGAGTTTTACTTAGAAGTTTTGTTATAAGTACTAGTTAAGGCTTAAAACATTGACTTGCTTTTTACTCTTACTTTCTACTTGTTATTAGTTAATTATTATTTTCTTTATAATTTTTTTTTCTTATTTATTTATTTTGATAGTTACTTTTACTTTTGTCAAATACATATACATACTTATATATAAGTGAATAAATACTATATTTTTCATTAAAAAAATAATTAGAAATACAATATAAAGAATATTAAATATTTATCTTGTTAGGTCAAAAGTTTCGGGAATACGATAATAATATTTATGAAACATATTTTGGCGACTAACATATGTGTCTTCCCATCCAGATGCATTTTCACTTTTGTATGTAATCCAAAGTGGATATGTTAACGGTAATGGGCAACATTCACGTAATGTCGCTTTAATATAATGGTTACCATTTACATGAACAATCACAATTGTCTCATGTGGTTCCGATTGTGGTGGACTCGACTAGAGCAAAAAAATTTTAGTACAATCTCCGACTTTTCCTCCATGAGTTAGATTTACAACAACTCTTTTATATATCGAGTCAATAACCAAACCCGTGTTTGGCATTTCAATCCATTTACAGCTTTTTTTTACGATCTTGTAATTTTTTTTATAACCTCTTGTTCCAAATAAGTACTGGTAGTTTAATCAGTTGTATCTGCAGAAATTAAATTTAGATTATCATTCATTTATATGACTAGGCAAAAAGAAAAATATGTGAATAAAAAAGAAACAAAAAAAGACAAAAAGACAAAAAAAAAGAAAAAAAAAAAAAAAAAAAAAAAAAGAAAAAAAAAAAAAAAAAAAAAAAAAAAAAAAAAAAAAAAAAAAGACATGGACTTAGGTTAATCCCACCATTAGATCAAATTAAATGAATGGTGACGATTTCTCTCTTAGTAAGTATAAATTTATGAGTAAACAAAATAAAGTGACTCTAGTATAGATTACTATTCGAACGACATTTCTTTACAACAAATATGGTCACAGGGTATTTGTCGTCGCATCGCATTTGTAGCCTGCTAGTATGAAATAATATATAAAGTTTTTTTAGAAACAGGAAATAATACATAAAGTTAAGTATATATTTTATGATATGTATTTTTTTTAAAGAGTAAACTCCAAAATACATCCTTGAGGTTTACCCTGTTTCGCACCATACATCCCTCTCGCAAAAGTTTCAACAGATACATCACTCCCAGTTAAAATAAGGACTAACGGTGCAAATTATTTCTCCGTTATCTCCTAACGAACTATAAAATATTTACACCGTTAGTCCTCTGGGTTAACAGTATTTGCATCGTTAGTCCTTTTTAATGTTTTCGTCCGTTTTTTACGTTTTTGTCCGTTTCTTACGTTTTCGTCCGTTTTTTTACGTTTTCTTCCGTTTTTTACGTTTTCGTCCGTTTTTTTACGTTTTTGCCCTTTTTTACGTTTTCTTCTGTTTTTTACGTTTTCGTCCGTTTTTTTACGTTTCGTCCGCTTTTTTACGTTTTTGCCCTTTTTTTACGTTTTCGTTTTCGTCTGTTTTTTACGTTTTCGTCCGTTTTTTTACGTTTTCGTCCGCTTTTTTTTACGTGTTTGTCTGTTTTTTTACGTTTTCGCCTGGTTTTTTACGTTTTCGTCCTTTTTTTACATTTTCATCCGTTTTTTTACGTTTTCGTCCGCTTTTTTTTACGTTTTCGTCTTTTTATTTACGTTTATGCCCCTTTTTTACGTTTTCGTCTGTTTTTTTACGTTTTCATCAGTTTTTTACATTTTCTTTTGTTTTTTTACGTTTACGTCTGTTTTTTTTTTTTTTTTTTGCGTTTTAGCATGTTTTTATGTTTTCGTCCATTTTTTTGCATTTTCGTCTTATTTTTACGTTTTTCGTCCGTTTTTTACGATTTTTGTATGAAAAGGGGTCAAAATCGTGATTTAAAATCGATAAAGAAACATTTTTATCCATTTTCATACGTTTTTATCAATTTTCATATATTTTTATCCGTTTTCATACACAATATATGTATGAAATGGATAAAATCGGATAAAAACATAAGAATAATCGACGAAAACGAATAAAAGTGTATGAAAACAGATAAAAATAAGTGAAAAAATAGACGAAAACATAAAAAAACGAACGAAAAACATAAAAAGAAAGACGGAAATGTAAAAAAATGGACGAAAACGTAAAAAAAGCATGCGAAAACTTAAAAAAACAGACAAAAACGTAAAAAACAGAAGAATACGTAAAAAAAGGGCGAAAACGTAAAAAAACGGATGAAAACGTAAAAAACGGACGAAAATGTAAAAAAGGGCAACAACGTAAAAAAGCATACGAAAGTGTAAAAAAGGACGAAAACGTAAAAAAAACATGCGAAAACGTAAAAAAACAGACAAAAACAAAACGTAAAAAAACGTAAAAAAAGCGGACGAAAACGTAAAAAAACGGACGAAAACTTATAACATCTTTTACTTTAATGCACAGATTTTATCATTAATGGACTCAGCCTGACACAGATAGTAAAATGAGGGAAATTCACCAATGTTAATTTACATCAAACATAGTTATTTGGATAGCTGTTACTAATAATCATCATCATTCTTCTGAATATCTTGAGGATAATTAGGCTATTTATTGTTAGAATAAGTATCTATGTTAACAGTATCAAACCTTCCTTTTATTTTCGCAAGTGTCATTCTTCTATAGCTGATATAGATTTAAAGTAAACGGATATAGATATTAGCTTTTACTGCTGTGAGAAATAATTCTGTGGATACATGTGAATTATGCTTAATTTATCAACTACATGTATCTGTATCAGGTTTGAGATCATCGCTGTCAAAAGTAGAAGCTTCGTTAAGCATTATCGGGCCGGAAGTATGACTGCTTACGTGAACTAGTGAAGGATGGAATACAATAAGGGTGAAGCCAAAAGGGCGAAAGAAATCACTGAAAGTAAGTTTTCTTCAAAGGATGTAAAGGGAGCAAAGAAATTTGCTTTAGAGGCGCGAATTTTTTTTCCTGGTCTTGAGGGTATTTCTCAACTATTAGCAGTTCTGGATGTGCATGTTGCTGCCGAAAACAAAGTAAGCGGTGAATCAGATTATTATGGGATACTTGGTGTGAACCCTCTTAGCAGATGATGATACTGTGAAGAAACATTATAGGAAACTAGCTTTATCACTTCATCCCGATAAGAACAAGTCCTTAGGTGAAGAAGGGGCATTTCAGCTCGTTTCTCAAGCATGGAATCTGTTATCAGATAAAGATTAAAGATCGGCGTATGATCATAAGAGGCATGCTCAGTTTTTGAAGCAGAGGGTTCCTCAGAACGTGTTTTCACGAGTGAATATACCTCCAACTCAGAACGGTTTTCACAATCTCACGAAGAGTGCAGCTTCCCGGACAGCTGGTTCTGATGCGCAGACAAAGGTTAAAACTTCTCAAAAGAACGATAAAACTACTACTCAGACGAAGAAAAAAACGAAGAGTCAAAAGGATGAGACTAATGGGACTACCAAGACGGTTCCCACTTCTGTTCCTTCATCCTCCAATGAACAGACAGCTCCTGAGACGTCAAAGGTCAAAGCTTCTCGAAAAAATAATAAAGTTAACGGGACTTCCAAGACGGGTCCCACTTCTGCTCCTGCATCGTCTAATGAATAGATAGCGCCTGAGACGACACCTGGGCCTTGTTTAACAGAGGTTAAAACTTCTCAAGAAAAAGATAAAGTTAATGGGACGACCAAGACGGGTCCCACTTCTATTCCTTTACCGGTTACTAAACAGATGAAGATTAAAACGTTTTGGACCGTATGCATGAGATGCAAATTGCAGTATGAATTTTTGAGAAAGTATTTAAACCGAAATATGTTATGCCCCACTTGTTATGGACCGTTTCACGCGACTGAGATTCCACCACCAAATATCAATGCTTCTTCAGAAGTTGCGGGAATTTCACAAGGAACCGGAAATAACATTTTAGCCCCAGAAACGTGTAAGATGACGGGTAATGAGGCTGGTAATGGTACAAGCTCCCAGCGGGGTCCGCTAAAAAGGGATCGAGAAGAAGCCCAACTAGACACTAATATAGAGGAAGCTTTGAGAAATAAGATCGCTAAAAAATAAGCAAAATCTGTATCTAAGAAAGTCAAATCAGTTAAAGCAAAGCAAGACATCAAGGGGTTTGATGCAATTAAGGAAACAGGGCCTATCAAGAATCACCTTATAAAGAAGGCGACTATGGAAATAAAGAAGAAACTGGACGAATGGAGTTCGGAGGCCGTAAAAGTTGCTGACATGGCAAACGGCTTCTCAAAGAGTAACGAGGCTGACGTACCAGATCCAGATTTTCATGATTTCGATAAAGAAAGAAGCGAAAAATGTTTCAAAGAAGGTCAACTCTGGGCTGCTTATGATGATCGTGACGGGATGCCTCGGAACTATGCCATAGTTCACAAAGTAATTTCTTTGAACCCGTTTAAGATGAAAGTATGTTGGCTTAGCTCAAAACCTAACAAGAAACCACTTCCTTTTCCCGGGTTCCTGGAAGCATTCGGTGAGTTCCAATCGGGAAAACACGAAACCGTTACCTCTCCTAACTATTTCTCACACAAAGCTAGCTTTACAAAGCAGAGAAACTGTAACATTCGTGTTTTCCCTAAAAATGGAAGTGTTTGTGCTCTGTATAAATACGATTACACACCCGATACGATCAAACATACTTATGAACTTGTGGAAGTTGACGAGTCCAGTGAAGTAACAGGCGTTACCGTCACACGACTAGTCAAAGTTGCGGGGTTTAAAACAGTGTTTCACCGACATCTCGACAACGAAGAAACAAAAGTTATCCTGGAAATAGACTTTCTTAAAATATCGCATCGAATACCTTCATACGTGCTCACGGGTCAAGAATCTGCAAATGCTCCAAAGGGTTGTCTAGACCTCGACCCTGCAGCTATTCCTCCCGAGTTTCTTCATGTTTTAGCAGATAATAAGGAAGCTTATACAATGGATGTCGAGAATGGTCCAAGTACTGATGGTGTTTGTTCCATTTAGGTACAAATTTCCTGAACTTGGGAGTTTGGTTTGGTTTTTTGGGTTGTTGGATGGGAAAATAGGTAACATGTAGTGTGCATTATGCAGTTGTAACTTTGCTTAAAAAGGTTGTACAACTCTATTTAGAAATGTTTCTTTTTGTACTTTTGGAATCCAAACATTGACTGTTACTAAGGAATGAAAATGGAGGAATGTTTTGGTACTTAATGTTGTTTTTTGGCTTTATTTTTTAATCTTTTGTTAGGTTTTGAAGTCTAATAGTTTTAAACTTTTGTTACATGTACTTTATATTATAAAGTAGCCGTGCGCAAATCGGGTTTTTTGGGCTAACCGGTTCGGTTAGTAACCGACCCAGTTTTTGGTCAAACCGGTTATTTTCAAAAAACGGTTCGGGTCGGTTAGACTTTTCGGTAGAAAAAACCAAACCCGGTACTAACCGGTTATTATAGTGAAAACCGGTTATAAACGCTTTTTTTTTTTTTTTTTTTTTTTTTTTTCCTTATGTTTTTGCTACTGTTAAGGACCAAATGGTGCTCGGGTTTTTGTTTTTTTTCCATTCGCATTTTATACATAAAACTCAATAAACTTCAACTTTTATTAAATAAACTCATAATACGTCAAACATAAACTACTTGAAACATAAGCTAATACATTGAGCGATTTATTAATCGGAAAGCTAATACATTGAGCGATAGTGAGGTCTTATTCGAAGTCTCTGGATCCGGACCTAGCTTGGTCATCTTGAACGATTTCTTCATCGGAAAGTGAGATTCTATAACCCTCTTACATCTCGATCTCAAGTATTTGTGGTTCGATCTCTAAATAATTGGCTTCAATATTAGAAATGTGTTGTATACGTTCTTGTGCGTCTAAGTGATCCTTTAAGCAAATACACATCTCCAAAGATGCCGGCGTGAGTCTTGTTCTTCGAATCGTTAATACCCTTCCACTAAGAGAAAAACATGATTCCGAAGCTACCGTAGAAGTTTGTACGCTAAGTAAATCTCGAACCATCTTGGATAGAACGGGAAATTGAGATTGCCTTCCTTTCCACCAAGACAAAACATCAAAGTTTTCAAATTCTTCTTGTCCCATAGAGCTTATCCAATCTATTATGATATATCTCCCAAATTCGTTAGTACCGATTTGGTCACTCCTAGCCCGTTTAACACTTTCTTGCAAAAATTTGTTGGAGTACCCTATGAATCGTGGGATAATATACACCCGATAATAAAGTAGTTTCATCTTTAAAAACTTCGAGTAATTCGGTTAATTTTTCAATAATTTCCTAATTTTAGACGGAAAATGGTTCAACTAGGTTATCACCGGCAAGATCATTATGAAAAGTACTTAAAGCAATTTTTTGGCGTAAAACACTTTTAAACATATAATAAGTCAAGTTCCATCTTGTAGGAACTTCCCAATTAGGTGTTAAAAATTCGGTTTCCGTTTCCACACAAAATCTCATATAACTCTTATATCTTGCTTTAGGCCTGCAAAATATATCTTGCAACATTGTTTTAAAAGCGTTTTTTATTGACATTATTTCAGGTACCCCTAATCCGTCTTGCACAACCAAGTTTATGATGTGTGCAACACATCGACTATGAAAAAAAATGCCGTTCAAAGGTGGTTGGTATCTTGCTATTAGTTTAGTGGCGGCATTTGTATTGTTAGAAGCATTATCAAATGAGACTGAAAAAATCTTATGTTCCAATTTAAACTTTTTTAACACATTTCATAACTTAAGAAATAAATTCATACCCGTGTGAGGATAATCAAAGTTTTGAAAATCAATCATACGCTTCATCATTTGCCAACTTACGGGATCAATCGAATGCGCGGTAACACAAACGTACGAATGCGGCAAATGATGAGGCGCCGACCAAACATCGGTTGTTAAGATGACATTTGTATCTAAATTTTCGAAACCTTTTATGATTTCGAGTTTAGCCTTTTTCCACATTTTAAGTGCATCACGTTTAAGAGTAGAACGACTTACGTGACTATATCGCGGTTGAAGATAATTTTGAAGCACCTTGGTTAATCTCGGGTTGTCGAAATGGTTGAATGGCAAAGCTTCTTGAATCACAAAGCTTGCAAATTGTTGTCGAGTCTGTTCCGACTCATATGCAAATATACCCCCATCTTGTGACATAGATGCTTGACCCACATCCGGAACGCCTTTGAGTGCTTGGCAATACTTTTTTTTTCGATATGTTGCTTAAACGTCGTGTTGGATCCGCTACTTAAAAACTTCTTGCAAAATTTACAATGAGCCTTCATGGTATTATCCGAAAACTCCACGAGCTCAAAATTACACCAAATTTCCTTGTTTCGGTCCGTTTCTAAAACCGCAACAATCGTGGGTTTATTTGAAGAACCAACACCGGTGGAAGTTGAAGAAATTTGAGTTGCCATTTTGTGAGTGATTTTGATTGTTTTCAAGAGTGTTTGATTGTTGTAAGTTGTAAGTAACTAAACCATATTCCAGAATAGTATTTATACTAAAGTTTATAACCATAAATGGTGATTAAATGCCAAAAATAACGGCTACAAACAATTTTTTTTTCTTCATATTGTGTTTGTCTGCTCCATGTCCCTCGTTAACAGCTTGTTCCCAACGTTCATAAAAAATAACCGGTTACTAACCAGTTTTTCTCTAACCGGTTTCCCAACCGGTTCAGTTAGTAACCAGTTCCTAACCGGCCCAACGTCTAGAACTAAAAACCGGTTCCTAACCGCCAGTTATTATCCTAACCGAACCGGTTATGGTCAAAAACCGGTGTTGACCGGTTCCGGTTTTGGTTTTTTTCCGGTTTCGGTTTTTTTGGTCACGACTATTATAAAGTGAATCAACTTAACTTAAATCATACTATTAGGCTGGGTGTAATGGTCACTTTGTTAGCACCTCAACGTCACATCAATTTTTCAGCACACTATTTAACTCAACTTAAATCATACTTGTAAAAAGAAGTTAGTGCACCACGTTAGGTGGTCTGTACCACCGAACCAACCCCAAAAGGCAACTTGATGCGCGGTGGATGGCAGGTTGTAGTGGTAGATGGTGTGTGGTAGAGGCTCACCACAGGTGGTGAGGGCCTCTATTACACCCGGTGTAAATAACTGGGGTATTTGATTATTTATTCTGGTTCTTGGTTAGTTGAAATGTCATCCTTTTTTAAGAGAAACACGGATTTAGGATTTTTGTAGTCGATGTAATGAGTTGTTGAAATGTCTTGCATGTACGAGGTGTTTGCTTAAGCTTATTTTTTGAGCTACCGAGCTTAAATGAATACAGTTTACGTTTAATAAGCTTACTTTTTCCGGCTTATTTTACAATTTATACTACAGGTTATAAAATAAGTTAGAAAAGTATTATAATCTCAAACCGCGTTAAAAATAAGCTTAAACAAAACCCCTTAGTATGAATTATGAAGAACTTTGTTAATGGACATGTACACTTATGGCATATTACGATAGATAACTTTAAGAAAAATAGAAAATGGATGAATAATGAATTTTTGATGGATAGCGTTTTGTATTTTTCGAAAAAAATAATACATTGCTTATTTGCACAATTATCCTAAACAAAAACACTAACAAAACTGCTTTTCATCTACGTTCCTTAATCAAAAGCCATTACCAATTGCGTTTCTTTGCTCAACATCAACTAAATATTGGAAATAAGTGGAGGCATGTCTTAGCTCCTAACTGGAATGAACGAATATGTAGCCGCGAGCACTGTTTGGTTTTAACTTGAGTGGTAGCAATCTTGCCATCTTACGGTAAATTCATTTACTTACTTAGTTCTGGTTGATCACAAACTTGAGTTTTGTATGGGTACGGTAATTAGTGCTCTTTGAGTATAATGTCTCACGTACTTTAGTGTATATGAATAGTGTTGGTGTAAATCGGATCATGTGTTGGCTTCACCAGTATCATTTTCTTATGGTCTATATGATTATCTCTCACATGATACAGTATCCAGGTGATGTAGCTAATTGTTTGCGTCACGGTTGGTGTTTACAGCACAGTACTACATACATCTCTGCATTTTTCCTTCTACAAGATTACAAGTGTCATTTGATCAACAAATGATAGCTAACTACTTTAACTATGTTACAAGAAAAAAACATAGATGTTTCGTATCAAATGATACCCATCATGACTTTAAATAAAAATGTTTGTTTTCAGCAACAAAAGTGAACTTGATAGTATTTTTTTTGTAAAATATTGGGTAAATGATACAATGATTAAATTTAAGTATAAGTTATACTTTGGGTAAATATGCTATTACTCTTTGCATTTAAATACTGAAAATGTAAAGCATTGTTCATATGTTATGGCGAACACGGTCGTGCCGTCGTCATCACACCATAAGTATTTTTTTTTTAAATAATTTTTCTCCTTAACCTTTTAAAATATATATAATAAAATTAAGCAGCAAATGTCATTTATACTTTCTTACAAAATATGAGAAATTTTCATATTCTTCGTATATATATATTGATTCTTCTACATAAAATGTTTAGAATTTTGAGTGTCATTTGATGATGTACGATTTATTTCACTTACAATTACGTAAACGAACATTAGAAGTACGCAATGAAATGCAGCTACAAACGAACCTCGTTAGTAGACAAGTTACTTGTCTACGATATATGCAATATAGTTATTATCAGTCAAATTTTCTTGGTCAAGATGAGAAGGAATGTGAGGATGATAGACCATAGGTTGCATATAGTCTTCCCTATCCCATGTCTTCTTTAAAGTCTTGGTCAAGATGATAAGGAAGTTGTGGAAGCCATTCATTTAGCCAGTTGCATGTGGACCACAAACCGTTAACATGCAAAACTAAGGATAAGCCAATACTTTTACTTATCCCTATGATTTTAAGTAAATTTCCAAAAATGAAGTCACCACAAGCATTAAGTTACTTATCATCTTCCTATCATATTTCAATTCACTTACTTGGTTTTGGTTAATCAAAAACTTGAGTTTTGTATGGGTACGGTAATTAGTTCTCTTTGAGTAAGCTAACAAACAAAAAACAATAGCTACAAAACCCAAAACATTGGCTATAAATCAAATGGTTATAAAACATCAAAATGTCTGCCCACAATAATCTCCGGTCCACAAAAAATCAATATAGATCTTCCCATCTGACCCTGTCCAAACTATAATAAACGACCCTTTTACCTTTTGACAGGCCAAAAGAGACGAAAAACCACTTCGCTTCAAAATTAATACCAAACACTATAACCTGCACAAATAATTACCCATTAACCAAAACTTATAATCTTACCACTTCTGAAACTCTTTACAGGGTCTTCAAATTCCACTTCTGAATTAGGCCACTCAAACCTTGATATTGAGCTGGTCCAAACACCATTCATTCCATGATCTGCCAAACACACTTCAAAGTAACCAAAATGAAATCCAGCCGTCTTAACAAGATTTTTACCAAAACCCTAAAGCTCAGCAGCCTCGCATTTTCATGTGTAATTCCACACAACTTCTTACCACCAAACACTTCCAAATTCATACCAGCAGACAAAAGATCGAGAAATATAACCCAACATCATTTTTGACCCAAATACTCTTCAAACATAAATACCAACCAGCTAAGTGCCAAGACCAAAAACCACACCAAGACAGTACCCAACAAATTCCAAAATTACTAGTACCCAAGACCACCAGCAGATTTCTATCCCACACAGAACATTTAGTAGAACATAGCCAATTCCATATAACCTTATTCATTTGACAGGATTCAAAGTATTTTTCATATGTTCTGGCGAACACGGTCGTGCCGTCGCCATCACTCCATAAGTATTTTTTAAATAATTTTTCTCCTTAACCTTTTAAAATATATATACTAAAATTAAGCAAACTAAGCAACTGTTACAAAATCCGAAAATTTTCAAGACTCTTCATTTAAATATATTTATTTTTCTCCTTAACCTTCTAATATATGCAATGTAAGTTTACATAGTCTTCCATATCCCAAGTCTTCTTAAAAGTCTTCCCTGAGTACACGTAGAAGGAATGTGTGGATGATAGACCATAGGTGATGCTAGTCATGCTACTTGGGTTGCATGATTGATATGTTACAAAAAATCATAATGTCCTCTTCCCAATCCCAAGTCTTCTTTAAAGTCTTCTCTGAATATACATACAAACTAGTTATTACCAATCAAATGTTGTTTTGCTCAAGCTGATAAGGATATTGTGGATGCCATTCTCTTCACAATTTAAGTGTGGTGAACGTTAAACATAGATAATTGAAAATATTATAATCTCTTAAAAGTCTTGTATTCTTAAGATGATAAGAAATTTGTGGAAGCCATTTATTTCACCATTTGCATGTCACGTACGTTAATTTCCACAAAAGCCAATACTTGTTCTCACAATTGCAAGTAAATTTCCAAAAATGAAGTCACCACAAGCAATAATTCACTTATCATCTTCCTCTCTTATTTCTTTTCTCTTTTTCAGACTCGCCATAACATGTCTTACTTCCGCCACTGTCTCTGCTTCATATGGAGGTAATGAGACTGATTATCAGGCGTTGTTGTCATTTAAGTCAAAGATCACCCATGATCCATACAAAGTTTTAACCTCGTGGAACCATTCCTTTCATTTTTGTGACTGGAGCGGTATTTCATGTGGAAAACGGCACAAACGGGTGACTGTTTTACGACTGAAATCGCAAGGCTTAGAAGGCTCATTGTCTCCTCACGTAGGAAACCTCAGCTTCCTCCGTAGGCTTTCTCTCTCTAACAATAGCTTTCAAGGAATCATTCCTCATGAACTTGGTCGTCTATCTAGGCTACGTGGTCTTTACCTTAGTTTAAACAAATTCAGTGGAGTCATTCCAACAAACTTGTCTGGTTGTTCTAACCTCGAAGACCTTTGGCTCTATCAAAATGAGATAACTGGAAGCATACCTAAGGAGATGAGTTTACTCTCGAAACTTGCTACTCTTGAAATTTACTTGAATAACTTAACAGGTGGAATCCCACCTTTCTTGGGGAATATTACATCAATGGAAGTGTTCTATGCTGTTGGGAACCCGTTGGGTGGGAGAATTCCAGATACCTTGGGTCAATGGAAAAGCTTGAAGGAATTTTACTCTGGTGGATGCAACTTATATGGAAGCATCCCTCATTCCATTTTCAACCTCTCACTCCTAGTTAACTTAACCATAGCTGAAAATCACCTCACTGGTAGTCTTCCTTCAGAAATTGGTAATCAGCTCCCAAATCTTGAGCTCCTTCAGTTATGGGGTAACGAACTAACCGGAGTTCTTCCACCTTCTATTTCTAATTGTTCTAAATTAAGAGTTCTTGAAATGAGTTTCAACAATTTTAGTGGGAAGTTGACAATTGATTTTACAAAACTAAGAGATATGGAAAAAATTCTATTAGCTGGGAGCAACTTCCATGGACGCGGAGAAGCTGATGACATGAGGTTTATTGATTCTTTGAAAAACTGCACCAGATTAGTAGGGTTGGAACTTTTCGAATGCAGTTTAGTAGGAGTGCTTCCCATATCAATAGGTAATCTTTCTGATCAATTCACCTTTCTAAGCTTAGGAAAAAATCACTTATTTGGAAGCCTTACTTCAAGTATAGGTAGTCTAGTTGGTTTGACCACTTTAGATTTAGGAGCTAATCGATTCAAAGGAAACATCCCCACAACCATTGGTAAACTACAAAAGCTACAAGCTCTTAGTCTATCTAGCAATCAATTTTCAGGGCCTATACTTGATGCCATTGGAAACTTGTCACTATTGACAGCACTTTACTTAGATTACAACAAATTAGAAGGTCATGTTCCATCAAGCCTCGTGAATTGTAAAAAACTTAATGGGTTACACCTAGCAGACAATAGACTCACAGGAAACATACCCAAACAACTTTTTCAACTTCCATCACTAAATTATTTTTTAGATCTTACTCAAAACCGCTTGTCTGGTTCCATTCCATCAGAGATTAAAGATCTCAAGATGTTGAGCTATCTCAGTTTAGCTTATAATAATTTATCAGGCAACATTACTAGTAGCCTTGGTGAGTGCAATAGCCTTACAACGTTAAACCTAAGAGGCAACAAATTTCAAGGCGTAATACCATCTTCATTCAGTTCCTTGGGAGGATTGGGGGTACTCGACATATCTGAAAATAGTTTATCAGGTAGAATTCCACAATTTTTAGGAAAATGGAAATCCTTAGAGTATTTGAACCTATCCTTTAATGATTTTGAGGGTGAAGTACCGGTTGAAGGAGTGTTTGCCAATGCAAGTTTATTTTCGGTTTTGGGGAACAATAAGCTTTGTGGTGGTTTGGTTACACTTGAGTTACCCAAATGCAAGGAGACGGGTAGTAAGAAAAAAAGGTTTCCTTACTTCATATTAGTCATCGTGATTGCAGTCACGTTGCTAGTCGTATTATGTTGTGTGTATCTTTTGTGTAAAAAGAAACGCAACAGTCAACCATCTCAATCATCAGGGGGTGAACGGTTCATGAAAGTTTCATACCATCAACTTCTCAAGGCTACTGATGGCTTCTCTGCAGCAAATTTGATTGGGGAGGGTGGGTTTAGCTCGGTTTACAAAGGAATCCTCGATTCTAATCATAATAAACCTGTTGCAGTCAAAGTTTTGCATCTTCAAAATAAAGGAGCTTACAGAAGTTTTCTAGCAGAATGTGAAGCATGGCAGAATATTCGACACCGTAATCTGTTGAAGATAATAACTTCTAGTTCAAGTACTGATTTCCAAGCCAATGATTTTAAAGCTTTGGTTTACGAGTTTATGCCGAATGGAAGTGTACACAACTGGCTTCATTCAAGTGAAAATACGTCGAAACTGACCCTTCTTCAAAGAATAAGCATACTCAGAGATGTTGCAACAGCACTTGATTATCTTCACAATCGCTGTCAAACAACGATTGTTCACGGTGACTTGAAGCCTAGTAACATTCTACTTGATGAAGATATGGTGGCTCATGTTGGAGACTTTGGTTTAGCTCGACTACTTGGTACAGACTTAAACCAAAACAGCTCAACCGGGGTTAAAGGAACAATTGGTTATGCACCTCCAGGTAGTATTCAATAAGGCTTACATTTACTTACAAATTACTGTTTGTAACTTAAGTAACTGTTTTTAATTCGCAGAGTATGGTCTCAGGAGCGAGATGACAAGTACTGGGGACGTCTACAGTTTTGGAATATTGTTACTAGAGGTGATGACCGGGAAAAAACCGACAGATGACATGTTCAATGATGGTCTTAGCCTTCATAAATTTGCTTACATGGCATTACCGGATCATGTAATCGAT
Organism: Chrysanthemum seticuspe; assembly: GCA_019973895.1. NCBI lineage: Eukaryota > Viridiplantae > Streptophyta > Magnoliopsida > Asterales > Asteraceae > Chrysanthemum > Chrysanthemum seticuspe. Next base: position 6,429,534 of record BPTQ01000009.1, read on the forward strand.
GTTATTGATGATGATGCAATTGTGTTGCAAAGTACGGAAGTGAATGCAAAGAAAGTGGAAGAATGTTTGGTTGCAATTATCAAGATTGGAGTATCGTGCTCTGTGGATTCCCCACCACAACGGATGAAAATTGAAATTGTTGTCAACGAGTTGCAGCACATTCTCGATGTGCTTCAAAATATATTAAGTACTATGTTCTCCCATTTTGTAGAATCTGATTTTACATGAGTTTGTTAATAAATCATCACTAAAATGGTTTTATTTTTGAAATATTTCAGGTCTCTCATCAATCTTGTATGGTGAATTTGAGAGTAGCTGCAACAAGGAGCGGTGCATGTCGTAGTTAAATAAATGTTTAAGTTGTTAAAGATGTTTGTAATTGTGGTTTAATTTTCTTGTTGCATAAGTGTACGTTTACATTCGTGGTGACGAATCATATGTATCAATCATGTTTGTAAGTGTGGTTTCATTACCATGAATCCAGTTTGTGGTACTGAATTCTACTTAAGTTCTACTTGGTGTTCAATTCCTTAATGAACAGCCTAATGTTATTCGTGTTCTTTGACTTTCAATTTCATAAATTTGACTTTTTCTTGAATATCTGAATGAGAAAGTTAACCTCATGTTTCGAGCAGTGTATGATTCAGAAAGTTAACCTCATGTTTCGTTATACACTTGCACCATGCATTTGGCTACTACAAAATCATTATTATTACTGCAAGTATACTGTATTAAAAATGTGTCAATAATGACCAAAGTGGATTTCTGATTCATAAATCAGCTAGAATATTTTGATACTTTTCGTATTCCTTATACACTTAGTACAACTCTATTTTCATCGGATAAGCGTTTGGATAAGCAATCCAAAACTCAAAACTGCGTATTGTTGTTTAGTCTAAGCAAGCCCAAACAGCCCTTTAGCAGTTAATGTGCAGCTTTAAGGTCATCATTGTTGTTTTAACCATATTTCTAGAAATACAAGCTTTTAGCTTTTGGATGTTGTCTCTCCCATTTGAAACGATAATAAACGGAGACTTTAGCTTTTACATCACTTTACGCTGTATACGTACTTACAGTAGCTATTATGCTACCAAACGCGTTGAAAAAACGAACAACCACTGCTAATAACTGTTAATAATTGGTACTTCAACTACCCTAGTTTTGCAAACAATAGACTTGAGTTTATTAGTAGTTTTGAAAAAGTAGGCGTTATTCTGTATGGATTGATTGACAATAGGTGAGCTTAGGGGCTTATTCTGGAAACTGAATATAGTGTAGGGGTACAAGTGTATTGATTCAAATGAACATTGGATCGATTCAAATAAGGAAGATCCATTGACATTACAAATGAGTTGATAGTTTGATACATTGAGCTTGCCTACTGTATGACTACTCTTGCAAACAACACATCTAAAAAGACACAAGCCAACCTAATTAACTACTTGATCAGAAATGAAAATATAACATACACCATAGATGTTACTGTAAGTATCGTTATCGTCACTGCCTTTTAATAACTCGAGAAAAACAGATGGGGTTTGATGAAGTTGATGTCGTCTCCAATCTGCCTTTAGAATTGAGAGTCAGGCCATATGATGAATACATAATAAATCTTGACTTTATCCATCCAAGTACAAGCTCCAAATAACACTAATAACTAGCAATACACCACATTGACCACCTACACAAACTAAAACAAACACACTTTATCATTTTTTCGAGCTTCAAACATATGGATGGCAGTAAATGTTAAGCCTTGGCATTGGTGATATCACTGAGCCCATTCCAGTAATTTGTTGCTCTTTCAAAGGGAATAAAATATTTACGTTGTTAAGAAACTAACTGTCGAATACAGAGGTCGCAATTTCAAGCATATTTCTTATACATGGATCAATTTACGTTATGTTATATTTAATGGGTTCAACAGGCTGAAAACATTCATTAATCATTATTTTTAAACAAGTTTAAGAAAAGGACAGACCACGCTTGCAGGTCAACCTGATCCAGTCCAGACTAAAATTACCAGTTTGACTTGTTTCCCAACCTGACTAGCTGCCCGTTATGGAACACCTCTAGTTTAGATCATGTGTTACCTGTAAGGCTCCCAAGCTGCATTTCCAAGGTTCCACATTTACTGTGTGACTGAAAAGCATTAGCCTGCAATACAAAGAAATGGGAATACCAACGGGTTAGGACTGACATGTCATATATATGGTTTACAATGTTAACAAGTCTGTCAAAAACAACCATTTACAGTAGCAAAATTGGGGATCTTGCAACAAAAATCAAACATATCAATAATGTTTTAAACACATAATTTTCTTGTGGAACTGAGGTAATAACTTATCGAATGGCTCAGTGCTATCACCAATGCCAACGCTTATCATTTACACAAGAAAGAAAAGGAACCGAAAAAAACAATGATGAATTTATCCAGATACTCATGGAAATATTATAACTGAAAAACGCAACCAAAATACAAACAAAAGGAACCAAGATGATTGATTGAAGTGGACCCAAAACAATTAAAAACATTAACTTCAAACTAAAACAAAAAGAAGACCAGTGCAAAAACATACCCCATAAGTTCGGATATTAAATCCACAAATTAAAGCCTAAGGATGACAAGCTAGCATAGCAGCCCCACGTCACAAAACCAAGCCTGACCCATAAATTAAATCCATGTTGCCATATGTATACCAGGTATAAAAATATAGCAGTGCAGACCCAACTAATAACATAACAGCAAAACAAAAGACTTGAATTGCCAAACTACAACAGAAGACCAAAACTTGCAGACTTGCTAGACCACTGCGAAACCACAGAAGTAGAATATTTGCTGCTGAACCCACTGTCTCGCCAGATGATCATTTCATTTACTGCCAAACAGGAAACTGTCCTTATGAAGATAGATAGCTTATCCCAAACACACTGTATCAGGAGATAGAAAAGCTTGCGAAGCAAAGGTTTTCAAAACCATGATAAATAGCCATCTGTTTAAACCTTTACTCCAAACACCAGTTAGGCATATAGCAACTTTTCTTCCACATCCTAAAGAAACCACACCTCACTCTTCACATAATCCCATTCATGTCTTATAAGTTTGATTTCTTCACATTAAGGGTATGGACGCAAACCTGATATACCATTCATACTCAAAATACAACTTTGATTGCTAGTTGCAGATACAAAAGTTTCATCATGTTAACAAGATCAGAAACATTATCTCAAACAGCAAGTTACATCTGAATGTGAGGTAGAAGCATATCTAGCAAATCGTTCTTCTTCAATGATACTTTCTGCAACATGAAAAAACATCACACAATTAGATCAAACTGGACACGTTACATTACATTAAAACAGTGACTTGAATTAACCAACTCATACCTGAATCAAACGTTTTTCTTCCACTTCCAACGTCATCTTGATCAGCGAGTGAGGATTTTTCCACATCTTCGTCTATATATTCCATTATAGAGGATACTTTGGTCTGGGAACTTTAAATGATCCTTCAACTCGTTTTGCACTTGAAAGAACATCTAATCCTAAAACGTAGTAAACTTTGTGTTATTAAAGAAACTGAAAATGAATGACTATTCAAAATGTTAACACACAAACAAGATAAAAGTAGAGTGTAAACCAGAGAAACTAATTCCTATAGCTTTTATAACCAAACTTAACAGAGATAACGCCTTTAGATATGTGGTTCTTATCTCGAGGCAGAACAAGGCTACATACATTATATTGGCTTCAATCATGCCCTAAGGATACTAAGATGATGTAATGTATCAGGATATCCTTATGCTTAACTTATGCATTTATTCATTATTGAAAAAACCCTTGTTCCCCCAAATAACTAATAAGTACTTTGGCATAAGCTTACCCAGCCAGTAAGTTCTTTATACAAGCTTACCCAAACACCCCCTAAATCCCATATTCCCATGACAGTTATCTCTCTCTCACCAAATCAAATAAGCACAAATTAATTAAAGAATTATGCAACAAATATCAAAATTTAAAAAAAAAAAAAAAAAAAAATGTTGTAACAAATATAAAAATTAAACGTTTTTGGTCATTGTGGTTTGTTGGGATCTCACATTACCTGAATGGCTGAATCAAACGTTTTGACTACCAAAAACCCATGTCACCAAATCTCTCATTTCTTCAAACTTTGACTACCAAACAGTTTTGAACTTAAATTAGAGGGTTATGGGTTTTTAATTTTTATAAAATTTGGGGATTTGTTTATATTGAGTTAATTTGTTTGTTGGTGGTGGCTGTTGGAGATGGTGGTGGACTGGTGGTTGTTAGAAAGTGATAATGAGGAAACAGGTTGAAGGGTATGTATGGTGTATAGTGAAAAACAAGTAACCAATTTTGATTAGGTTTACCTAAACACCCGTAATTGAAAAATACTTATCTCATTCCAAAAATGATTAGGTTTACCCACTTAGAATAGTAAATTTGTTATAAGCAATCTCATGGAAAAATATTCTTGAATTGATCTTTAAATAAGCCCATCAGTAAGGGTGTCAAAAGGGTTAGGTTGACTCGACCAAACCTGATAAGGCTTATAGGATCGGATTTAATCGGGTTTGTTTGGTTGAAACAAATAACTCGAAATTGTTATAAGATCGGGTTGAGTTATTTATGTTATTTGGTCAACTTGATAAATATACCATTTTTTTCTGATGAAAAATTAAAAGCCCATTAGTATTTGCTTTCATTCCAGGTTATATATGTGTTTTGTGTTGAATTCTATATATTCTATTAGTGTTTGGTAAGGTGAATAAACCTAGAAATGGTTTAGGTAGTAAATGAGTTTGACTTATTGGTTGAACCGGTTAGACCAATGACTTATATCACTCGGTGGTAAGGTGAATTAACGTACAACTAAGACCTTATTAAACAAATATTACTTACTTTTTCTAGTAAATATTTCCAGAAACTTTTGTTTGGAAAGAAGCCTAAACAAAACAATGTTGAATAGGCATATATTTTTCGGATTTTCTTTTGCCATTCTCTGTAGATTTAAGTTTTCTAAATGACTGATATCGTTGAAAATTGACAGTTAATACATAATATTAGCTAGTTTAATAATAGTTGAGTGCCACACGAGACAATTCTTTGTCTTTAAGGAGAAGAAGAAAAAAAAAAAAAAAACTATTGATAAAATGCGCATTTCGATAACATAATTAATCATAAGTGTATCATATTTTTTTGGTTATCAATATTTTGAATATAACTACATTTTGAAATAGTAGTGAATTTTGCTACATGAAAGAATGCAGTTATATGAATATGGGATGCTTTGGTATGATGTACCCTCCCTTGTTATAAAGGTTACCAACTCTTTAATAGATGGTCAAGATTATTATAAGCTTGTGCCTAAAATCATAAAGTAAAAACATATCGTAGATATTTACATTTGAGTCTTTACAAACTTAAACCCTTAGAATAAAGGAATTTGCTAGAACCATACAAAATCATCCACAAAAAAAATTCACACACTGAGGTGGAAGCGGATGATTGGCTTTTTGTGAGAGTGGATCCCACAAAAAACCAATCATCCACTTCCACCTCAGCGTGTGAATTTTTTTTGTGGATGGTTTTGTGTTGATGTATCACTCCTCTAGAATAAAATAGTTGTTTAAAGATCTTTCTGCAATCCTCATGAATGATTTTGGTAACTATTTAAAATACTTGACCTGTGTACATGGGTTTTTTGCATCCATACATTTACCAATTGGTTATTGTGGGTTTGCTCGAGAGTTTATCTAGAAAAACTCAGGTCTTTTTTAATTGTGTGTTTCCTATATGTTATTCATGCAAATAAGTTATTGTTGTTGTGAAAAAAAGTAATAATAATAATAATAATAATAATAGTAATAATAATAATAATAATAATAATAATAATAATAATAATAATAATAATAATAATAATAATAATAATAATAATAATAATAAATAATAAAAAAAAAAATAATAATAATAATAATAATAATAAATCCTATGAGTTTTTAATAATAATAAAAAAATAATAAAAAAATAATAATAATAATAATAATAATAATAATAATAATAATAATAATAATAATAATAATAAAAAACAACTAGCCACAAATTTTGGACACGTAAACAAATAAATTGCTTATTGGCACTTTCATTTTAGAGTAAACGAGCGGGTTAACCCACGCGTTGCTGCAGGAGTGTGTTGTGTTATATATTACGTGTTCTCGGTTTTATAATGTGTATGTTTTAACTGAACCAAAAAGGAGTAAACCAAAATTTAGCTGGTGTTACAAATTACATGAACAATGTTGCTTCGATGATTAAAACTACAACTATCTCAGTCCATAGCTTAAATACACAATCAGGTTTGGCAGGTCTCCAGTAGGCATTTTAGAAGTGTCTCAGCATCTGCACACTGTTAAGATATACAATAATCATTTTAGAAGGTACATAGCCATCTGACCAATCTTCAAACCCAAACACTCCTTTAAAGATAACTGCTATTCAATAACCAGATATTTCCAAATTAACCAGTTAATCAATCGAGGCAGATTATTCTAGCAGACAATGACATTTTCCAGCCTGCAAGCCTTTTAACCATAACCATCCAAATGAGTGATCATTTAATTTACTACCAAACAGGAAACTATCCATATGATTTTTACTAGCCAAAGACATCAGAAGACAATACAGTTGTCTATCTCAAACACACTATATCAGCAGACAGAAAAGCTTGTGAAGCAAAGGTTTTCAAAACCAAGATACGAAGCCATCTGTTTAAACCTTTATTCCAAACACCAGCTGGGCATATAACAAATTTTCTGGTCAACAACGGAGGTGTGGTTAACAGGACTGTTAGTTAGGAAAAAGTAGCTTCATCTTTCACAGCTCACTAGCCCCAATCATTTCCAAACCACCCCTCACTCTTCACATAATCCCATTCATGTCAATATCTCATATCTTATAAGTTTGAATAACTGCTACTGATTTCTTAGCATTAAGGCTCATATGCTGCAACATCTGAGTACAAACTCAGTAATAGGTATGGGCGCAAACCTAATATAACATTCATACTCAAAATACAACTTTGATTGCTAGTTGCAGAACAAAAGTTTCATCATGTTAACAAGATCAGAAACATTATCTCAAACAGCCAAGTTACCTCTGAATGTGAGGTAGAAGCATATCTAGCAGATCGTTCTTCTCCAGTGATTTGAATTAACCAACTCTTTAAGTCTTACCTGAATCAAATGTTTTGCTTCCACTTGAATCACTGTACTTTCTGCTTTTATTTTGTCCACTGCTGAATACACCACTTCCAAGTTCCAGCGTCATCTGATCAGCGAGTCAGGATTTTACACATCTACGTCTATAGGTTCCACCATTTAGGTCTGGGAACTTTAAATGATCCTTCAACTCGTTTTGCACTTGCAAGAACATCTGATCGTGAAACATGGTAAACTTTGTGTTATTAAAGAAACTGAAAATGAATGACTATTCAAAATGTTAACACTCAAACAAGATATAAGTAGAGTGTAAACCAGAGAAACTAATCCCTATAGCTTTTATAACCAAACTTAACAAAGATAACGCCTTCAAATATGTGGTTCTTATCTCAAGGAAGAACAAGGCTACATACATTATATTGGCTACAATCAGGATATACCCTTATGCTTAACTTATGCATTTATTCATTATCGAAAAAACCCCGGTTGCCCCAAATAACTAATAGGCACTTTGGCATAAGCTTACCCAAACACCTCCTAAATCCCATATTCCCATGACAGTTATCTCTCTCACAAACTCACGCTGCTTTACACATGATAATTAGGAAAAATACAAATACATCTCAATGTATAAAGCACTTTGACATGAGCTTACCTAAACAAATTCAATAAGCTCTGTACCTTTTTTTTTTATGCCTAATAGCTTATTAACCTCTTAAAATAAGCCTACCAAGTGTTGTAAAGCTCGGACTACAAAGTAATCGGCGATTGCAAGCCACAAGGTCATTGACCAGGGCGAGTTGAGCAGAATCGGCCAAAAGATTCAATATGGTCAAAACTTTATCAGCTCGGTGCTAATTCGTAAAAAACACGGCTCGAAGTGTTTAAACAATTGTGTTAAATGTTTCCAAACATACTTTTTGGTCCTATGAACATATCATACATATAATTTCAAAACTTGTACATAAAAATTCCAACACCCCCACTTACTCCCCACCTAGGCCACTTACTCGCTGCCGCCTAGCGAGATTTGCAACCTTAATTTTAGCTTTTTTCAGAACCCAATAACCTATTAAGCTACTTTAAATAAGCTTACCCAAACACCCCGTAAATCCCGTACAATCATATTACTATAACAAATAATAGTAAAAAAAAAAGGCAAATACATCATCCCAATGTAATAAACATAATTAAGTTCTCACCTAATAACGATTTCCTCTCAGGAAAATACACCAATCTCTCATTTCTATCACATACGCGACACGAATGAGCTCTTACGAGACCTCTTGGTGTGGTCTAGAGTTGAAGCGGGTAGAAACACCATAGGGTGTTATCCCTTGGCTCGAATTGAGTAAACGCACGCACCCCGTTGGGTGACTCAAAAGGACCCACAACATTCGACTCTTTTGAGTTCTAAACTTCTAATGATATCCGAACACAATGAACAATGTGAACAACGATTAAAAGATTAATTACCAAAACAAATTAATTAAAGTTGAATACTTTTAAATAACAAATATTACAAAATGATGGTTGAATCGAATAGGCAGAAGAATTAACATGAGGTTTCTTGATTAATCGAACAATGGAAGCTTGAATTAGACAATTACACCTCGAATTACAAAACCCCCCAAAACAATTTTGAAAAACCCTAACTTGTGATATCTATGATGGTAGCCTTCTACTTTAGATGTGGTGATGGTGATAGGAAGGTAGTTGACTTCAAGAACAATACTATTCTAATGTTTTGGGGTGTGGTGGAGTGTGGGTTAATGTTAGTTTATTTATTTATTTATTTATTTTTTATTATTAGCCATTGTATTAACTGTACCCGTGTCCCGTCATGTTCCAATTTAAACGCATTATCCCGATACACGTAAAATATGTCAAATATGTTTCTGGAAATGTTTTCATGAGCGTAATACTAAGGTATCATTATTATTTTGGAATTGGGTTATAAACGTTTTGCCATAACTAGGTTGGTGTCGATACGCTTGGTGCCATGTTTTCCCGAGACAATGAGATAACCTCTCGTTTTCATTCGTAAATTATCGGTATGTGTTAAAAAGTGATAGTTTCGCTTATTTCAATATAAAATACTAGTTTCGTGTGTTACTGCGTTCTGCAGTGTGCGGGATAACCTCCCAAAACACTGTTTAAGCTTACGTATGCTTAAAATTATAAATTAGACAATAATAATTTCACATTTACTATTAAGATACTCGGTGGAAAATTACCATGTGTGCGGTGTCAATATTTCTGTTGAAACGAGATAAATATTTATAACTATCAGAATATAGTTGATTTGCATTCTCTGGCGTAATAAATAATATTATAATAATCCAAAAATTTTACTGGTCGTTATGACCACATATCAAGATAATTTGCAATATGTCCTCTTTCCATTATTTTTATCATGCATAGCATCAGAGATCCTTATGGTATCTAGTATCCAATGGCTGCATAAACATAACTAGACTCAAGACACACATGTCCATCCTCTCTGCCACATTATTCCTGAGAAAAGAGAGTTTGAGTCAAAGAATTTCGGTACCAAGGTACATAGCCATCTGACCAATCTTCAAACCCAAACACTCCTTTAAAGATAACTGCCATTTAATAAGCAAATATTTCCAAATCTAACCTGTTAATCACTCGAGGCAGATTATTCTAGCAAACAATTTCATGACGTTTCCAGTCTAAAAGCCTTTTATCCATAACCATCCAAATTAATGATCATTTCATTTCCAAATCTCTCAAAGAAAATTGCACATATAACGTATTAGAAAGTGTCTGTATATACAACAAAACTGAATCGTATTAAAAAGTGCCATGTTAAATCCATACTTTTGACTACTACTACAGTGACATTCAAATAAAAAACCTAATAAGCCCATTCTTAAAGTGTTTCGCTAAGCTATTTTGAATACAACATAAACTTGGCAATCTTTGTTGGTTTGTGGGAGTTATAAACACGACAAAACGACTAAGAGTGTGTGAGCCGATGAGGGTACATACGTTAAACACGAGTATACGTGTTGAACGTAATTATAATTGAATAAACATACCCGTTTACATGAAATTTAACCCGATCACAGATTTGACCCATGGGCTTTTATTAGTTCCTGTTTGGGTCGAATTGGGGTGGTGCCTTGGGCCTTGTTGATCCCAAATGATCGGGCAAATAAGGGAGCATGGTTTTGGTTTGGATTATGACTTGTTGAGCAAGTGTTGTACTCCAACTAGGAGTCGGTTTGATTAGTATATAAGCAAACACAACCCCTAACCAAAATCACGCATAATATTACTTCCCTAATCCCTAAAACCGATTCATATATTCCCTGCTCCTGCTCTTGGTCGATTGAATCTTCAAGTCGATTAAGGGTTTAAGGTTTTGAGTGAATTCTAAACTTGTCTTTGATTCAAGTGTTTAGTTTATTGGTTTGTCTTTGTTCCTGGTCTCCTTGTCGACACAACAACAACATCAAAGAAGGTAGAATCTGCTCTGGTCGTGGTGTTTTTCCTCGGACAGAAGTTGGAGGATATCAGATAGATTTATCCGATATCGGGTAGAAATAGCAAAACAGTTTAGGCTGTTTTCTTTGTTCTCGGACAGAAACTAAACGTATTTCTTGGGTTTTCCTTACCTGGTATATTCAAGGTGTCAAAGTGGTTGATTGGTTTTATTATTATGTTCTCGACTAGCTACTAATCGAACGTATACGTTATCGGGTTTGTGTGTGATACTCGTTGAGGTATCTATCTTTGATACTCGGGTTTTGTTTTGGTTTCTTGTTCGTTACTAAAGATCAATTGCCAAGCAAGGTTAGGATTTCTTTTATTCCTTTTATTAATTAATTATTGTATTAATTAATTGTTTATTAATTACATGTTTAATATAATTGCAAATACTAGATCCATATCCGTTGCGTAGTCATAGAGGTTAATGGTTAACTTAGTTCTAAGATCCCAACAATCTTGACCCAACCCGAACCAGTTGACCCACGACCCGTTTGACCTGTGTTTCCATTTGAATCGTTTCGACCCATGACCCATTTGGCCTATAACTAAGTGAACAGCTACAGCTGATTCAGCGTTCTATTTATTTAGATTAATTACTATGTGTAACGTGGACCACCAAAAATACATTTCATCCTTATAAGGGGATATGTAAGCATAACTAACTGTAAATTTTTTTAGTTGTAGGAAATTGATGCAAGTTTCCAGTCAATAAATAGAGTTTTAAGATACATACAACAAGCAAGAACACATATGATGCACATAAATGACACTATTCACATATTACATATCTGTGCCACATCATTAAGTTAAGAGAAAAAGTTTCAAGCATATGCTACAAAATTGTTAATGTGCACATTATTATGAAAGAAGGGTATAAAGTCGACAATTTTGTGCAACCACTTAAAAAGGAGAATGGTCAATAAAGTTTTAATAAAGAACTAATTCAAGAGTTAGTTAATATCCGGGTCGGATAACATAATTAAATATACGTTAGCATTATGTGCCAATTAAATACATAATTAGAGCACATCTTAAATGTAATTCGAACAATTATTTAAAATTAAACCTGGCTTTATATGAGGTTTAATACAAGAAGCACCTCCTTCACGAGATCTCTTGATGCATCTTAAACTTAAGATCCTTCTGTTGTTTTATGTAAAATCTCAAAGAGCTCGACATAATGTGGTGATCTTTTGTTCTTCGATTTCTGTGGAATTAAGTATAAGTCATCATATTACATTAGAGTAGCATGTGTAAAGAGTTAACTTTTCATACAATCAAGGTTACACATTCATATTTCATAAGTAATGTAAACTAACTTGATATATAGGAAACTTGAATATACTCGATAAAACAGTTAACAACTATCATTCACAAGAAGACAGTGGTATGATGATTCTATCCATATAATTCAAAGCCTTTTCCTGCATCTCAATATGTCTAAATCACACAAACTGTGACTTTCGACACATTCAAATTGTTCCCTTAAAAACTAATTCATTCCTTTTCCCTTGTTTGACCCGTTGTAAGAGAAACCCAAACCAGAGTTGGCCCATTTACGTGTAGATGAATCAAAAGTCCCCCCTCTAATTTGTTTTACAAATTTAAAAGAGCTGAAGAAAACATTAAATTTGACAAGATTTAGTTAGCTCGAAAAAACTACTAAACATGGAAAATTTCTAGGAGAAACTGTGTTTCATGAACTAATCTCTCACTCAACTGCCTCTTTAGCGCTTATTGTAGTACAGGCAATCCATATTGGTAAGCTGGATCGGTTTCACACATAATATCTACTCTAGTATCTTACTTGATAACTGATATATATACACTTTATATTATAGAACAGAGTAGTACATAAAGCTCTGATAATTGCTTTGTTTACATAATAAAGCATATAAGTGTTGGCCCAATTTTACGGACCTTTAATCAACGATATACCAAATAACAAATAAACGATTTGAATCAAGAAAGTTTTCTTATTTATCAGTCATATTGTACAAAATCTGTCATCATATGTTTGTTATAGAGTTTCTAGTATTTATACATAATGAAATGGTATGTTTGAAGCAGTGTGTCGGTATAACTGTTGTGTAACCGTTTTCTATAACTGCTTCTTTTGACTTTTCGTACGGTTGACTTTTGTTGACCGGGTCATTGTGGGTGTTGACTTGGGTCACAGGGTTGGGTCGATTGGGATTAACCCAATAATCTCCCCCTTAATCACAATCGTTGTGACGTAGGTCTTTAAGTCTTCTTGATTCATCTTCTGGTTAAATCCACCATCTGAGCATTTAATTTTTTGTGATCATCCTTATGTCCAGGTAGATCAATTTTCCTTCGGTTATTTCCACCTTCTTCTGTGATCTTCATTATGTCCATGTTGGTCTGGTTATTTCCACATTTTCTTCTGTGATCTTCATTATGTCTATGTTGATCTTGGTTATTTCCACCTTTTGTTCTGTGATCTTCATTATGTCCATGTTGATCTGGTTATTTCCACCTTTTCTTCTGTGATCTTGATTATGTCCATGTTGATCTGGTTATTTCCACCTTTGTTGTTGTGATCTTCCTTATTTCCAGGTTGATCATGTTCTTCTGGTTATTTCCACCTTTGTTGTTGTGATCTTCCTTATTTCCAGGTTGATCATGTTCTTCTGGTTATTTCCACCTTCATTGTTGTGATCTTCCTTAATTCCGGGCTGATCATATTTCCTTGGTTCTTCTTCAACAGTTGCCATAAGCAATGTTGGTTCTAAATCTTCTTCAATGAGATTAGATTCATCTTCTTTCTTTGATGGACATTTGTTTGCAAAATGCCCATATTCCTTGCATTTAAAACACATCACCTTACTCTTATCATGAGTAAATTTATTTGAGTTGCCTTTTGATTTTTTCTTGAAATTATTTTCTTGGTCTCACAACAAATCATGTCCACATTTTTCACAATGTCCGTGAGTAATCTTATTCTTGTGATGTGTAAACAATAACTTATATTGATCGTTATTGTCCTTGTTCTTCTTAAACTTTATTCTTTCCTCGTATGTCTTGAGTCTCCCAATTGCTTCTTCCATCGTCATTTCACTTAGGTCGGAGTATTGCTCTATAGATGCGACTATTTGCAGATACCTATCGGGTACAGCATTTAGTAGCTTCCGTACTAAGGTTTCATCTTCTATTGTGTGTCCTAGACTAGCGGCTTTGTTTACGAGAGTTGTAAGTTTTGTAGCAAAGGTGTCAATTGTCTCGTCTTCCTTCATTTGTAACATCTCAAAATCAGATTTGAGTGTTTGTAGTCTTGCTTGTTGAACTCTGTCTTCGCCAACGTGTCTAGTTTTCAAAGCATTCCAAATATCCTTCGCGGTTTTGTGCTTTGTTATTTGAAGTAATTGTTCCTCGGGTAAGGCTTGATAAAGGAAAGCAATAGCGGTTTTCTCTTTTGTCTTATTGGGTTGAGTCGACTCAGTCGGCTCTATTGTTTCCCATAAATTATTTGCTTTGAGAATGATTTTCATGCGAATTGCCCATAATGAGTAATTCGCGGGCTTTAGGATTGGGCATTGAAATTGGGGTATACTATTTGTAAAATTAGTACTAGGTTCCTTATTTCCACTTCCTTTCGTCATATTTTAAATAAATAAAAAAAAAATATCTCCAAAAAATTTAACACGAGGTGTGTTGAAAAATGTTTTATTTTTCCTTATAGGTTATAAAACTTTATAGGACTAGTTTTTAAATCCAAAACTATATTCGGAGATTATGTATTTTTAAAAACGAATAACCTAAGGTTAATTATTCTTTAAAAGTTATTTCTAATATAATAAGCAGTGTAATCACCAGGTTATTATATCTAAAAATTTGATGAAGTACTAAATTTGTAAATTTAAATAACTTATCAAATTAAAAATAATATATATATAAAGTAAAGAATATATATATATATATAAAATGAAAGAGTGGTGTTATTAAATTTTAGAACCTGAATGGGTTGATGGTCTAACCCGATGCCTAAAATAAAATCCTTTGTATGTAGCCCACTTTAAATAAAACGAGCGCCTCTATATGTATTTTTTTTTATCCTTTTGTTGAGAGATAAAAAAAATACGCTTTATATGTTTCTTATCTTCTTTTGGGATAGAAACAGAGATATGCTTCTAGTGAGAGAGACTGATAATTCGTCTCTTCTTTCTTCTGGGTTGAAACCCGTTCTCTTCTTCTTCTCCTCTCCTACTCGGTCAAACGCCTATGATAAGGTTGAATGACCTTCTTATCTTCTCCGGTACGTGGTGATCTTTGTGAACACCGGATCCCTTCAATCGAAATTTTAGGGTTTCGTTTGATTTGGGGGTTTTTAATCCGTGAGTGATATGAAAGATTGGAGACTTAATTAAGTCAATTGGTGGCTTAATTAACGTTCTAGGGCTTGATTCTTGGTTCGGAACAGGTGTGTTTGTTCTAATTTGAATCTTTTGGTTTTTGCCCTTTGATGATGACTTCGTTTAGTTTTAATGAATCAAGTATAAAACGAATTTTATTCGTTTCTTATCCTTTGGATAAAAATCAGTTTCGATGAAGATTAAAAACAAATTTTGCAAATTGTTTTGTTGCCGGGTTGTGAGTAATCACAAAGTGATTATACCCCTGTTGCGACAAACGTTTGAGACACAAAAAATGACGTCTGGAAATTTTGTTGAAACTGTTTTTTTGGATTTGATTCTGTAACTAAAACGAGTATGGTATATGATGATTTTGGCTCTGATATCAATTGTTGGCCCAGTTTTACGGATCTTTAATCAACGATATACCAAATAACAAATAAACGATTTGAATCAAGAAAGTTTTCTTATTTATCAGTCACATTGTACAAAATCTGTCATCATATGTTTGTTACAGAGTTTCTAGTATTTATACATAATGAAACGGTATGTTTGAAGCAGTGTGTCGGTTCAAGGATAGAGCAGTTATTTTATAACTGTTGTGAAACCGTTTTCTATAACTGCTTCTTTTGACTTTTCGTATGGTTGACTTTTGTTGACCGGGTCATTGTGGGTGTTGACTTGGGTCGCAGGGTTGGGTCGATTGGGATTAACCCAATAATAAGCCTCTTTCATTCTGTCTATTTATTCTTTTTTCCATTTTTCAGTCTGGGTTGATGCAAGAATAAACGGATGATTAGCTCACAGATTAGAAAAATCCGAGGTAAATAAACAGTTATCCAGATGAACTATAAATCCTTTCTAAACGCTAAAATGAATGAAAATAGTAAAAAGTATGTAATGATTTGGTATGTATTGTGGTACTTCACCTAATTTCATTATCCAATATCACATGAAAGCTATGACATTCTTATCTCCATTAAGCTAGACTTACCTATATGCAAACTTAATACTAATTCATTTTGTGCTGTAAGATTCTTTTATATTGTTAATATCGACCAATATTTCTATTAATCTATATATAAGGTCCTTGGTTTTACACATATTAAAGTACTCATATGTTTATAGAAAAGTTTTCAAATAACATAAATGTGCCTACACACAAGATAATTTCATGTTATCATAAGTTACCCAACCATTTTGCGAACTTTAAGGATCTACTAGCCCACATTGTGTTATGCGCCTGCCATGGTAAAGTCTTTTGTGACTGCATCTAAATTTGCAGTTGCATTGGTAGATATGTATAGACAAGTTAACGGTTACTCAAAGAACAGCACACAAAATGCCCTTTTGCTCCGGAATACATAAGAGCTATTTAAAAAACAAGATCTGTCGATTCAAACAGTAAGTGATAAACTAGCCGGTAGATGCGAAAACGTAACAGCAAAACTTGCCATTTCTGCAATTTACATGCAAAACGAAACCTAAAACTGTTTTATCCAATGACTAAAAATGGTTTGAGAGTTGATTATCATACTAACGAATAAAACTTATTATTTCATTCTAAAATGACACGCCAAACAATTTTTGCATGTCAAAATCTAACGATAAATATTAGGCAAGTATCATTCTCTAATGGACATTTCATCAAACACCTTTCGTGCACAACCTAAACCCGCGAGCTTCAAACCATAGCCGCACGTAACACACCTAATTCACCTGTATCGCACTATAATATCACAAATCTCCATAAGTAACACCTAATTGAAGCAAACACAAAAATCAATGAATTCAGTTGAAAAGTATACATGAGAGCATCACAAAATCAGCAACTTCAGCTCACAGAACCAAAGACTTTATTTGTTTGTGAATGGTGAAGATTAGAGTTGAGTGTGTTTGGATGGGATTGCCAGCATAGCAACTACTTCAATTTTTTTGTAAAAGTTTTTTTTTTTTTTTTTTTTTTTTTTTTTTTTTTTTTTTTTTTTTTAAATCTTTGACACATTAATTTGTTTTAGAAATGTACATAGCTGCTCAAAAAGTTGATCAACTAGACTTAAGAGGTGTTTATTTTCTCTTATCTTAATAACTACATATAATGTAAAAACTAATTTTTATTAAAAGTGAAAAAGTAATGATTCTTAAGGGGTGGAAGGATTGGATGGCGGAGATGAATCAAAGTCAAGTGTGTTTGTATAGGATTGCCGGCGTGGTAAATATAAAAGAAATACATCAATTATTTGTTTGTATGTTCAATGTTTTTCTTATGAAAAATGATTCTTATGGCTAAGTAGTAAGCTTGCTAATGTGACTAATGATTTGATTGGTGAATTTGAAAAAATAATTGGTGGGAATTTAAAGAGAGAAGATTTACAATAAATGTGTTTAATGTTACTGGGATTAGGCGTATAATTAGGTCTGCATTTTAATGTTACCGTGAGTTGTTGGGTTTCCTTTCGCGGGTCTCTCCTAGTGGTTCGGGTCCCGATGCCTGCCAATTTGGATGGTTTAACTCGTGAGTCGGATTTCAAGTGTGGTAGCATTCAAAAATAAATAAATAAAATAAAATAAAATAAAAAATTTGATCAACTACATTTAGAAGGTTTTTATTTTTCTCTTATTCTCTCTTAATTGAGATAAATGTGAGCCCAAAACACATATATATTTTTTCTTAATTGAGAGACTCACAAATGTCTCTCTCTTCCAATTAAGAGGCTAATTTAGACACTTAAGGCTAAACCACTTAATTCAATAAACAACTCCTTATTCCACTACTAAATGATGGGAATAAGGGCACTATAAGAGGTTCATGAAAAGGTTTATAAAATTTAAAGAGGTTTATAAATTAAGTCACTATAGTGAGATGAGGTTTATGATGACATGGAATAAAATAGGTATAAGTTTATAGACCTTTTCATTGCAACTAAAATACATGTAACTAATTTAAACCGTATCAATTTATAAAGTTTTAACAAGTTTAAGCATGGTGATAATAGGTTTATAAAATGAGAAATTTAGCAGTATATGACATTGAAATTATATAAACCTTATCAAAAGGTTTACCATTGGAGATGCTCTAAGTGGTGGCATGACTTAGCTGAATGAACAAATTTGTAGTCGCGGGCACTGTTTAGGTTTTATTACTAAAGTAATAGCAATCCTGAATCTTAGTGTAAATTTATTTACTTAGTCCGTTCAAGTTAATCACAAACTTTAGTTTTGTATGGGTACAATAACTGGTGCTCTTTGAGTATAAAGTCTATTATTTATTTATTTTTTGCATATTTGCTTAACGTTGGGTTAATCCGGATCATGGATTAGTATTGTTGTCTTATGATCTATTTGATTATCGCACACCTATACTACTTATAACAGAGGAATGAATCTCTCTCTTCATGGTCTTAAAATTAAGACTTACAAAATACAAAGCCTATTGTGCAATACACAATGCAATATTAATGATTTTTCTCATCAATCTTAATTTTAAGACTTACAAGTCTTAAAGCTTAATATACAAAGTACAAAGTACTATTAATGTGGTCAAGATATTTAATGTAGTCAATTAATTAACAGGTCAATAAGTACAATTAATGCAGTTATTAAAACACCCCTTACACAAGAAATACAAATTTTCAAACATATTGTACAACCAACTTAAACACAATTCGTGCATTAATTGTCACTAATACAAATAATAAAGCACATTATACAAATATTCAAGCCCGAACGGGCAACGGGCCAAATGGACCCGAGCCCGAACGGGTACAATCCAAACGTTGTCGAGCCAGAAAGGGCACGGGCGAAACATGGTGGAGCTCGAACGAGAATGGGCCAAACGGGTTCGAGCCAGAAGATGCACGGGCTAAACAAAATTCTTGATCCCCGTAAATTTGTTGTCAAAAAGAACATAATAAACTAAAATGCATGATTCATCGGAAAATTTTATTTCAAGGTACCCGTCGCCGTAACGCGCGGGTACCCTGCTAGTTTGATACAATATACAGGTAGTATAACAAATTGTTTGCCTCACAGTTGGTGTTTATATTATAGTACGACATCTTTGCATTCTTCTTATATAAGATTACAAGTGTCATTGATCAAAAAATAAAAGCGTTATATGTAATATTGAAAAAAACCATAGATGTCTCCTTATGATATAATGACCAAGAACAAATAGTTACCCCAATCCATCATCATTCCAAACAAAAAATTTGTTCAAGTTCAAAAGTGAACTTGATTGTATTTGTTTGGTTAAGATACTTGGTAAATATGATGATTAAATTTAAGTATAAATTATACTTTGTGTAAATATGTTCTTACTATTTGTCTTTATTTTTGGATTACGTATAGGTGCATTTTGGTATTTGGGGTTAGGATTGGATTTAGAAAACCAAAGTAGAAAAAATTGTTTGTTTATAGCTTTAGCTTTGAAAGTTGGGGATTAATCCTAAAAATAACATTATTAGAAAAGATATCATATTGGGTGGGGATGAGATTAAAATGTGGGTCACATTAGTTGTTGTCTCTAAGGGTCTGTTTGGTTTGTTGACGGGTTAATTTTGATTTAAATTTGGTTTATATTTTAATTTAGATTTGATGTGAGAGAGAGAAATTATATAATTTATATAATTTTATTTATAACTAAAGTTTATTTGAATATTAAAAACATGAATGGACCCACTTAAATCATTAAAATTAGAAAAAGGACAAAAGCGAAAAAGAAAATGACAAAAAAGTCAAGTATTCAATCGAAAATGACAACAAAAGTTAAGTATTCAAGTGAAACCATGGATACATGTAAGGAATGATGTGGCCCACATAAAAAGGTATCAAATACTGTTTTGAATTAGTAACTTTCAAATCAAATGCAAACCGATTTTAATGCCCCATTACAAACAACCCATAATTCTTTCTTACCTTAATATTTCTTACTTTAAAAAAATAATTAATTTTAATAAAATATATTATTTTACACTAATTTAATATACTTTATGTTTATATAATAATATATTTTCTCTCTCCAAATTTAAATCCTAATCCAAAAACAAATCCAAATCCAAATCCAAATCCAAATCCTAATCATAAACCCAGCTACGTACCAAACGAACCCTTAGCTTTGGTCCATGGATTTTAGGGCTCAAAAAATGTATTTACCTCTCTTTGTGTTATTTATGTTTTTGTTCTATACTTAACTTCATATAATTTATTTAAATTTCAGCCACTAAAGTTCTTATTAATTACTTTTTTTTTTAATTATTGTTTTCACAAATTTTGCACCTATATTTTTTATGTTTTTTTTTCTCCACCAAATTTATCAAAGTTTGACCAATTTCTTTTTTAATTTTGACTTTCAAGTGACCAATAAGAATTCTCAATTTTGTCACGTGTTAAAATATAGCAACCTGATTGACTCAATTTTTTTTCTTAATAAAGATTACTTTAGCAAAAAATTTCAGAAATTATGTAATTCTTTTATTCTATAAAAGATAACACAAACCACAACACAATCTCACAAACCTACAACATATAATTTCGCAGAGGGGTTAACTGATATAGATAAAAGCACTCCATAGTTCTCTTTACTAACACATAGCAGCACATTGATTATCAAAGGGTGGGACTGCATTGGACGGTGGAGATTAATTGTAGTCAACTGTTTTTGTTTGGAAAGGTTGTGTGCAACGTGGCACCCTCATTGTTTGTTGACGCATTAATTTGTTGCAAAAGTGAACATATCTGCTCAAAGGATCGGGATCCTCTAATTTTGACAAAAACATGATTGGTTATGTTTAATGAATTTACACCATTAGATCTAATCAATGGTTGGGATTAAATGCACAATTCACTCTCTTATTTCTCTTTTATTAATCACTCTCTTTTTATCATTAATTTATCTCTCATTTTTATTTTTATCATTATTTGTGGATCTTTTTTCTTTGTTTTTTTTCCCTCCAATTTTTTCCATGTTCTCTCCATTTTCTATTCCTATCAGTTTTTTCATTGAACCAAAAACAAAACAAGTATAATGTGAAAAGAGCCATAATATAATGAGAAAAAAAAATGAATTGAACCCAATAAGACATCAACATGCCACTAAGAGCATTAGGTATCGTTGAGCCATAGTTCTCATGCCGTTCTCCAAAACCAGTGCCACGTCAGCAAAACACTGAACGACACCAGAAAGCCTTTGGTACCACATTTTGTGCCGTTACCGTTGGCACTAGAAAATGTGGTGCCGTTCTCCATTTTTTTCATTTACATAAAATAAAACATACATAATATTAACTAAAAATAAACTTCATAAATTAAAAAAAAAAAAAACACACATTACATTAATTTAAAAAAAAGGTACATAAAAATAAAAAAATTGTACTTAAACAGGAAAAAAATATTACAAACTAGTGATTAAGGTTCCATAAATGCTCCACAAGGTCTTCTCGAATATCTTCATGCAATTTTCTATCTCGAATTTCATTGCTTTTTCTAACATGTAAATCACATCTTTCGACCAAAGTGTCTGGTATGTTTGGACTTGGATCAACGAACAAATCTCTAAAATTCACTTGAAATTCTTCGTCTTCCAATATCATGTTGTGTAACATTATACAACAATACATGATTCTTTTCAAGGCGTTGATTTTGAAAGCACGTGCGGGTTGTCGTATTATTCCCCAACGACTTTGTAGGACTCTGGAAGCTCGTTCAATATCTTTTCTAGAACTTTCTTGAACTCTTTTTTAATTTTTTTTTCAGACGTTGCAACACTAAACATTTTGACAAATACGGGACATGTTGGATAAATGATGTCGGCTAAATAGTAACCTTTCATGTATGTATGTCCATTTACTACAAATGGACATTCCGGAGATTTACCGACAAGTTCATCATCAAATAACGGGGATCCATATAACACATTAAGATCATTATTTGCCCCAAAATATGCATGCCAAACCCATAATTTTTTATCCGCAGCCACTTCTAACATAAGAGTTAGGTATTTATAATCACGCCTTTTGAATTGAGCATGTAAGGCCTTTGGACAATTTTTCCAATCCCAATTCATACAATCAATACTCCCGATCATTCTCGGGAGTCCATGTTCTTTTTCTTGCAATGCATATATTTTTTCAACATCCGTTGAAGTGGGCTTTCTTAAATACCTTTCAATGTATAAAATATGTATGTATTTAGTAAAGTTCTCTAAACATTGTCGTGGACAACGTTCACCAATTTGCAAGTATTCATCAAACGCATCAGACGCAGTGTCATACGCCAATTGGTGGGTGATGGATGTGCACTTCAAAAGAGGACCAAAACTTAACGACCGGTAGCATCGTAACTTTGTCTAAAAAAATGAAAGTACTCGAGAATAGGTCGAACATCATAGCTTAAGATATCGTTGACTATTTTATCAAAAAGTGTAGGACTCATATGATACCTTTGCCTAAACTTCTCTTCTGTATGCTTAGGTGGAGTGTCACCTTCGCCAAAATAGTCTTTGATTAAACGTTGTTCCGCTTCTTCTCGATCATGCGGTATGTATTGCCTCATCCTCTTAATACCCGATCCCTATCCACCGGCTTCTTGATCACACAAACCTAGAAGTTGTTCATATGCCGTATAACCCTGGATATATCGATCCGGGTCGTTTTGAAAATAAACACCATAATGGTCGTAGGTGGAGAAGTTGTTGGGATTGTTTGGATCCATAGTTGAAAGAAAATCAAGTATTATTGAAGTAGAGATTAAATTGGAAGAGTTTATGATAATTGATAGAATAAAGGAGGAATTAATAGAATTTTTTGGGGTAAAACTTTTATAAATTGGTGCATTTTGGCTATATAGCCGTTACACACATTAAAAAAAAACACAAACTAGCCATTGGTTTAAAAAAATAAAAAGAAAGAATGGCGTGGGCTGGCAAATACAGCGCGAGCTTCCTTGGTGCGAGTCTCGTAGTGGTGCGTCATTATTCATTTTGGGCTGGTGGGTTGGCGCCATGATTGGCACCACGATACCCCAGGCTGTATGCCTGTATTTTTTTTGAACGACAATTTTATTAAAAAGACTAGCAAAAAGCTATAAAATTACAAAGAAGTTAGGTAGGGATTTTTTAACCAATCTACCCAACTAAAAAAAGCTTTACATCTATAACGACACCAATAAAAAGAATGTAACACAACATCATCAAATATATTCGCCATTGAAGGAGAAGCCACACCGAAATCGTCTTGTTCCGAAAAGCCCATTTGAACCACCATAAGCCATAACAAACCCCTTCTAATAAACTCTTGAGCTTAGAAGGAAGCCTTAAGTTACAAATCCAATCCGCCCAACCATCAAATGAAGAAAAATCCGTAACACTCACATTCCACCAATTACAAATCTTCACTTACCTTACATTTCAGCGCCACGTAGGCGCTCCTCTCACTTCCCCTCACCCCCACTCACCTTTTTGTGGGCAAAGATATTACATATTCACCTTTCATTAAAATACCCATTTTATACAAATATACACCACTAAATACTTCACACACACTCACACACAAAATAAAAAATAATTAAACATGAGGGATACATGAGCCGTTCACTTTATTTGGCCTTGGGAACCTCCGTTCGCGCATGAGTGGACTAGGTGGGCAAGGTGATGCTACGTGAGTTGGTTGTAAGGTGACAATTGTAAAAAAATAAAAATAAAAAATAGCCTAACAGTTAAATCTTCTAAGAGCATGGGGTATGGTGGCGAGTTGCCTCACCGTTTCCAACGTGGCACACCCGCCGTTGGCCGCCGCCCACCGCCACGACACCAACAAGCCTCGCCACTCACCCCTTCGCCATTACAACGACAAGCTATTAGACAAACCAAATTCATAGGTTAACGTTTGTAGCAACTTCACACAGTTAGACGTTAACTAGGTGTAACTGAGACATTGTTAAAATCTGCTGTGTGTGAAAATGAAAGTGATGGAAATAAAGTCAAAATGAAAGTGAAAGTGATGGAAATAAAGTCAAAATAAGTAGGTGATGAGAGCGGAGAATAGAGTTGAATTATGAACTTGTTGAATTGTTTTATATATCAAAGCTAACAATGCATGATATTGAGGGGGTTGCCGGAGCCAAAAAGATCGATTTCCAAGAAGAAACAAGACGAATTGATAGCAAAATACTACAAATGAAGTTGGATTATTTAAGTTTCGTATGGTTTTTATTTTCCGTATGTTTTTTTTATTTTTCGTATGTTTTTTTATTTTTCGTATGTTTTTTTTTTATTATTTTTTTTTATTTTCCGTATTGTAGTTGTATTTTTAATTAAGTGAATGGAATGAAATTTATTTTGTTTGAAAAATATGGAAAAGAAAAAAAATGTGGGTAGGTGGGGCCCAAATGAAGAGGTTTGAGTTAGTTGTGATTGGGGGTATTTTTAATTTAGTGTGTTGGATTGATGTGGAGGTGATGTGATACAAGTGAGATCCAAATGAAGAGGCTTGGGCTCACCATCATACCCCATGCTCTTAAGTGTTGCTTACAATTGTAAAAAAATAAAAAAAATAAAAAAAATAAATGCAAATCAATTGACTATGTACTCTTCACTTTCCGGTCTTTAAAAGTCAACTCACCAACAACCATCACCAATGGCAGTCGCAACCACCAGCCACAGCACATCACCTCCGTCCAAATCACCACCACCACAAACACCCGAATCATCTTCTCCGGCGCCGGTCACCGGTTCTCCTCCGTTGGCCAGAAGTTTAGATCCAGTTGAGAGCTCGAGTTCGTCTCCTGCATAATCAACTGGATATGCAGGTTCTGTAACTGAATTAGTTGACTATTTAACTGATTATTATTTTATTTAATTTAATTTACAATTAATTTTATTTGATTTTTTTATAACCGTCTTTGAGAAAAATGGTTAGGTATAGGATGGAAGTTTTGTTATAAGTAGTATTTAAGGCTTAAGATTCTTAGACGCTGAGACGCGGTGTGGCGGTTATTGATCTGTAATATTAGGAGTTTTACTTAGAGGTGGATACTAGTCTGTTAATACGGAATTTGGTTTCGAGATGAGTGCTATATCTTTCGTTAGGTGCTATGTGAAAAGTTACATAATGTAGATGAATTTTCATGTGTTCGTCCATTTAAGGGATGCGTGTGAATGTTTCAATGTATGATGGACAGGATATATCTTATATTAATTTGACTGATGGTGGTGGTGAAACCTTTTGAGGTGGTCAAGTTTCTTTTAGAGAAAAACAATAGTAGTATTGAGGGGATTTGATGGTGGTGCCGGGTGGGTTTGGGATGTGGTGTGAGAGTGGGGAAGAATACGAGGGTATATTAGTCATTTTACATGCGTTTGAGCTCGAATTAGAACAATCCCGCCTTTTCACTTTACATTTGTGTTTTCTATCACAATTATTTGCAGAACTCTTTAACATTTACAGAATTCAAAGCGAGATATTTGATTGATTCTCTTATAACATCGTTTACTTTAATGCACAGATTTTGTATAAATTGTATCATTAATGGACGCAGCCTGACACAGATAGTAAAATGAGGGAAATTCACCAGTGTTAATTTACATCAAACATAGTTATTTAGATAGCTGTTACTAATAATCGTTATCATTGTTCTGAATATCTTGAGGATTATTAGGCTATTTATTGTTAGAATAAGTATCTATGTTAACAGTATCGAACCTTCCTTTTCTTTTCGCAAGTGTCACTCTTCCTTAGCTGATATAGATTAT
This sequence comes from Chrysanthemum seticuspe, assembly GCA_019973895.1. Classification (NCBI taxonomy): domain Eukaryota; kingdom Viridiplantae; phylum Streptophyta; class Magnoliopsida; order Asterales; family Asteraceae; genus Chrysanthemum; species Chrysanthemum seticuspe. The sequence goes on from BPTQ01000009.1 coordinate 6,455,414, forward strand.
AGTAAACGGATATAGATATTAGCTTTTACTTCTGTGAGACATAATTCTGTGGATACATGTGCATTATGCTTAATTTATCAACTTTGTATAACTGTATCAGGTTTGAGATCATCGCCGTCAAAAGTAGAAGCTTGGTTAAGCACTATCGGGCTGGAAGTATGACTGCTTACGTGAACTAGTGAAGGATGGAATACAATAAGGATGAAGCCAAAAGGGTGAAAGAAATAGCTGAAAGTAAGTATTCTTCGCTGTCAAAGGTAGAAGCTTGGTCAAGTTTCTTTTAGAGAAAAATAATAGTACAACGATAGTAGTATTGAGGGGATTTGATGGTGGTGCTGGTGGGTTTGAGATGTGGTGTGAGAGTGGGGAAGAAGACGAGGGTATATTAGTCATTTTACATGCGTTTGACCTTGACTAATGAGGGTACTAACGATCGTTAGCTCTCCTTAGCTCTCGGTGGCATAAAGATAACGCAACTTTGTTCTCGATGGCTAATTTGCAATTTACCCTATTGATTAAAAATGGTGTGTGATGTGTGTTTATCAATTAAAAATGGTTTGTGGTGTGTTATTTTATTGAAATGTTTAATTTATGTAAGTTGTATTTTTATTTCAATGAATAAAAGATTAAGTGGTTTGAAAAAAATGAAAAATAAAATAAAATGGTGGGTCCTAAAAGTGAGGTTTTGACTTAAGTTACTGGGGAGGATGTTTTAGGTGTCTGAATAAGAGGTAAGTGAAAAGAGGAAAAGTCGTGGCGCCGCTGAAATGACATTTTGACTTAAGTTACTACACTTGATGCTCTTATGCTTTCGTTGGCTTTTAGCCGGCGTTATGCAAAAATTTAATGGTAAAGATATGCATATAAATCTTTTCACCTTTCCAATTATATGCTAGAAATACGAATTTGTAATTATCAATTCTAACGTAGTATGTAAATGCATTCTTGTCCATCTAAGAGGGTGTAACATAAAGGTTAATTTTTGTTCTTTGACAAAATATGAAAACTTACCACCTCTTTGTTAAATATGTCAATAGACATATGTGCCCACACGTAGAAAAACCATTGTTTGACAAACGAACGAGCGACCAAAATGACATATTTCAACGTTTAGGACCACAATTAAATCCATCAAACATTCAATGTATATATATTGGCATCGTTGATTCCTTGAATTGTAGGCTCCTTAATGTGGATTCAAAAGTATAGTCAAAGTACTACGCCTAACCCGTATTTCCTTTTTTTGTATTTATGGATATTTTGTCACATTGTCACTATCGTTGTACTATTATTTATATCTTCAAAGTAAGTTTTCTTCAAAGGATGTAAAGGGTGCAAAGAAATTTGCTTTAAAGGGGCGAAATTTGTTTCCTGGTCTTGAGGGTATTTCCCTACTATTAGCACTTCTGGTTGTGCATGATACTGTGAAGAAACATTATAGGAAACTAGCTTTATCACTTCATCCCGATAAGAACAAGTCCATAGGTGCAGAAGGGGCATTTCAGCTCATTTCTCAAGCAGGGAATCTGTTATCCGATAAAGACAAAAGATTGGCATTACAGCTCGTTTCTCAATTTTTGAAGCAGAGGGTTCCTCAGAACGTGTTTTCACGAGTGTCTCCAACACAGAACGCTTTTCACAATCTCACGAAGAGTGCAACTGGTGCAGATGCGCAGGCAAAGGTTACCACTTCTCAAAAGAAGGATAAAACTACTACTCAGACTAAGAAAAAAACGAAGATTCAAAAGGATGAGATTAATGGGACTACCAAGACCGTTCCCCACTTCTGCTCCTTCATCCTCCAATGTATAGATAGCTCCTGAGACATCAAAGGTCAAAGGTTCTCGAAAAAAGAATAAAGTTAACGGGACTACCAAGACGGGTCCCACTTCTGCTCCTGCATCGTCCAATGACGTGATTAACAGAGGTTAAAACTTCTCAAGAAAAAGATAATGGGACGACCAAGACGGGTCCCACTACTATTCCTTTACCGGTTACTAAACAGATGAAGACTAAGACGTTTTGGACCGTATGCATGAGATGCAAATTGCAGTATGAATTCTTGAGAAAGTATTTAAACCGAAATATGTTATGCCCCACTTGTTATGGACCATTTCACGCGACTGAGATTCCACCACCAAATATCAATGCTTCTTCAGAAGTTGCGGGAATTTCACAAGGAACGGGAAATAACATTTCAGCCCCAGAAACGTGTAAGATAACGGGTATTGAGGCTGGCAATGGTACAAGCTCCAAGCGGGGTCCACTAAAAAGGGATCGAGAAGAAGCTGGACTAGACACTAATATAGAGGAAGCTTTGAGAAATAAGATCGCTAAAAAAGAAGCTAAATCCGCATCTAAGAAAGTTAAATCTGTTAAAACAAAGCAAGACATTTAGGGGTTTGATGCAATTAAGGAAACAGGGCCTATCAAGAATCACCTTATAAAGAAGGCGACTACGGAAATAAAGAAGAAACTGGACGAGTGGAGTTCAGAGGCCGTAAAAGTTGCTGACATGGCAAACGGCTTCTCAAAGAGTAACGAGGCTGACGTCCCAGATCCAGATTTTCATGATTTCGATATAGAAAGAAGCGAAAAGTGTTTCAAAGAAGGTCAACTCTGGGCTGCTTATGATGATCGTGACGGGATTCCTCGGAACTATGCCATAGTTCACAAAGTAATTTATTTGAATCCGTTTAAGATGAAAGTTTGTTGGCTTAGCTCAAAACCTAACAAGAAACCACTTCCTTTTCCCGGGTTCCTGGAAGCATTCGGTGAGTTCCAACCAGGAGAACATCAAACCGTTACCTCTCCTAACTATTTCTCACACAAAGCTAGCTTTACAAAGTAGAGAAACGGTAACATTCATGTTTTCCCTAAAAAGGGAAGTGTTTGTGCTCTGTACAAATACGATTACACACCAGATACGATCAAACATACTTACGAACTTGTGGAAGTTGACGAGTCCAGTAAAGAAACAGGCATTACCGTCACACCACTAGTCAAAGTTGCAGGATTTAAAACAGTGTTTCACCGACATCTCGACAGCGAAGAAACAAAAGTTATCCCGGAAAAAGACTTTCTTAAAATATCGCATCAAATACCTTCATACCTGCTCACGGGTCAAGAATCTGCAAACGCTCCAAAGGGTTGCCTAGACCTCGAGTCCTCGACCCTGTAGATATTCCTCCTGAGTTTCAATTCTTCATGTTTTAGCAGTTAATAAGGAAGCCGATACAATGGATGTCGACAATGGTCCAAATACTGATGGTGTTTGTTCCACTTAGGTACAAAATTCCTGAACTTGGGAGTTTGGTTTGGTTTTTTGGGTTGTTGGATGGGAAAATAGGTAACATGTAGTGTGCATTATGCAGTTGTAACTTGTGCTTAAAAGGGTTGTACAACTCAGTTTTTGTTAGATGCTGCTGTTATATCTTGACTTCATTTAGAAATGTTTCTTTTGTACTTTTGGAATCCAAACATTGACAGTTAAATTGAGTGTAATTTCTTATTGCAATGTTTCATTTGAATGTGTAGTTTCTTACAGCAAGGTTCCAATCAATGGGCAAATCATCACCACCACAAACACCCGAATCATCTTCTCCGGCGCCGGTCACCGGTTCTCCTCCGTTGGCCAGAAGTTTAGATCCGGTTGAGAGCTCGAGTTCGTCTCCTGCATAATCAGCTGGATATGCAGGTTCTGTAACTGAATTAGTTGACTATTTAACTGATTATTAATTTAATTTAATTTAATTTATGATTAATTTTTTTATAGCCGTCTTTGAGAAAAAGTGAAATTAAATGGTTAGGTATATGATGGAACTTCTCTTATCTGTATAAGGTTTGAGAATCGCGATCAAAAGCAGCAGCTTGGTTAAGCATTAGCTCGGGCCAGAAAATTGCCTAATCTTCACGTTTACTTGAAACTATTAATGTAGTAGCATTATTAAGGAAGTGGTGAAGAAGATTAACTGCTTACTACGTGAATTCGTGAAGGATGGAATGCAATAAGGATGAAGCCACAAGGGCGAAAGAAATCGCTGAAAGTAAGTTTTCTTCAAAGGATGTAAAGGGTGCCAAAAAATTTGGTAGGCGCAAAATTTGTTTCCTGGTTTTGACAGTATTTCCCAAGTATGCTGTTCGATGTCATGTACTGCCGAAAACAAAGTAAGCGGTGAATCGGATTATTATGGGATACTTGGTGTGAACCCATTAGCCGATAAGAACAAGTCTATAGGTGCAGAAGAGGTATTCCAGCTAGTTTCCCAAGCATGGAATCTGTTATCCGATAAAGATAAAAGATCGGCGTATGATCCTAAAAGGCATGCTCTGTTTTTGAAGCAGAGGGTTCCTCAGAACGTGTTTTCACTAGTGCATATACCTCCAACTCAGAACGGTTTTCACAATGTCACGAAGAGTGCCGCTGGTGCAATGCGCAAAGGTTACAACTTCTCAAAAGAAGGATAAAACAACTACTCAGACGTAGAAAAAAACCAAGAGTCAAAAGGACAAAGGTTTTCACAATGGGAGTGCCAAGACGGTTCCCACTTCTGCCCCTTCATCCTCCAATGTTCAGATAGCTCCTGAGAAGTCAAAGGTCAAATGTTCTCAAAAAAAGAATAAAGTTAACGGGACTACCAAGACGGGTCCCACTTCTGCTCCTGCATCGTCAAATGAATAGATAGCGCCTGCGACGACGCCTGGTCCTTGTTTAACAAAGGTTAAAACTTCTCAAGAAAAGGATAAAGTTAATGGGACGACCAAGACGGGTCCCACTTCTATTCCTTTACCGGTTACTAAACAGATGAAGATTAAAACGTTTTGGACCGTATGCATGAGATGCAAATTGCAGTATGAATTCTTGAGAAAGTATTTAAACCGAAATATGTTATGCCCCACTTGTTATGGACTGTTTCACGCGACTGAGATTCCACCACCAAATATCAATGCTTCTTCAGAAGTTGCGGGAATTTCACAAGGTACGGGAAATAACATTTCAGCCCCAGAAACGTGTAAGATAACGGGTATTGAGGCTGGTAATGGTACAAGCTCCCAGCGGGGTCCACTAAAAAGGGATCGAGAAGAAGCCCAACTAGACACTAATATAGAGGAAGCTTTGAGAAATAAGATCGCTAAAAAAGAAGCTAAACCCGCATCTAAGAAAGTCAAATCTATTAAAACAAAGCAAGACATTAAGGGGTTTGATGCAATTAAGGAAACAGGGCCTATCAAGAATCACCTTATAAAGAAGGCGACTACGGAAATAAAGAAGAAACTGGCAGAATGGAGTTCAGAGGCCGTAAAAGTTGCTGAAATGGCAAACAGCTACTCAAAGAGTTGTTGGAAATGAATATATTTACAAACATGTGAATGTCCGGATTCGAACTCGTGACCACGGGATTGCACACATTAGCGAATGAGAATTAAAGTTAATAATTAATGTTTATGTTTACGATTAATTATTACACATTAAGTCCGGTTAACGATCGTTAAGTATTTAACGGAAAAATGACTAACGACCGTTAAAATGAAAAGAGAAGGACTAGAAATGGAAAACTTGGAAAAGTTATGGATTTCTTTGGGCTTTGCATAAGTGGCCGGCCATGGGGCTTTCCCAAGCCCTAAAATCATAACTTGTTCCCTAAGTTTACCTACTAGTATATAAGGAGGGTTAGGTTCTAGGGTTTCATACACTTGTGCATTGAATTAACCCTAGATCTCTCCTCTCCTCTCTCTATTCTAATATTCGGCCGAACACCCCATTTGTAAGGGAGTTTGGTTTCGTTTTTCTTAAACGAGGACTTGTGTTAGATCTAGCAATCGCTTGATTCGTTTGGTTAATTCGTGTGTACAAGAACGTGGTTGTAAGACATTATTCTTACACCAATAAGTACTTCTTTGTTTTGCTTTGCTAGAGGGTTGTTTTGCTTTGCTCGAGGGATTTGACATTCGCAAGAGGTACGTTACGCATACTTTCAGTTAATTAATTTATTTGTTATGATCTTAAGTCTTCCGTTGTATATTCTTGATGTCTTTATGTTTTATTGTATTTTATATATCATAAACTCAACAGTGGCATCACGAGCCTTGTATAACAAGTAATTAATTACTGAAACACATAATTAAAATAAACATGAATGTGTTATTATTTGTATGCTTAGATCTAGGGTTTGCTAAACCTAAACCCTAATTTTGAGGGGGGGGGGCGTTTTATTTGGTGCCCTAATTAGGGTTTTGTAAACTATTGTTTTAATTGGATTAAAAACCCTAAGATGCATGCAACTTTATGTGTATATGCGTAACTTTGATTTAATTGCATTAATTGTTAAGTGTAATTTTACGTCCATGATAATTATTTGCATGTTTTATCATGGATCTGCTTTGCTTTTATTGTATGTCTTTCTTGTTTAAGTGATATACACTAAATTATGATAGATCTAAAATTAGGGAAGACCTCAATCATTATTAATTGGTTAATTAATAGGATTTATCTAAACCTTTTGCATGTGGCTATTTGATATGCATGACTTTTATTTGTTATGCTTTCATTGTTTATTTGTTTATTTTTTTATAAATACTTGCTTGTTTGGTATGTGTAACAAGGGTATTTTTACAAGAAAAATAAACTGACCTAAACAATGGTGAAACATGTAATTTTAAGAATAGTAATCATAATCGTTTAATTGATTGATGACTTTGGTACAAATGACTGAACGGCTCACCCATGAGAATGAACTAATAAAAGGGGTTTAAAGAAGTGCGCACAGTCACACTGAAAGGATGTCTAAGATTGTGCTTTAGCGCGTACCTGGTCCTCTGCCCCCTGTAAATTCGAATGGAGCTACTTAGTAAGCCATTAAATGTGCAAGCTCATCTTAAGGGCGAATTAGTTTTAATTCCATGCGCCACTTCGGTGGTAATTATCCGAAACACTAAGTGTTTACACTTATGCAAAAGTACGGTATAATGGATGATAATTAACACTAAATTCCTTAATTGGTGAACCCAATACCTCAATTAAAGTTTGATGATGAAAAGCTTATACATTAAAACAAGATATAAATGTTTTAATAAAAACTATGCTACAAAGATGAATGCATGACATCTTTGTACATATTTGATTTAACATCAAGACTATTACCCTTTAATTTAAGTTATATGCCATCCAACGAAACGGAAACACCTAAGATTATTTTTTATTTGCGTGAGATCGTGACTTAGATCATAATCAAAGGGTTAAATGTCCACGTGTCGTGAGAGCGGGCATGGACGATTTTGCAGGTTCTTAAGTTGGACAACTTAATTGAGTTTTGTAGTGAGAACTGGCAACTCAAGGCATAAGATGGGATAAAACATGTTTACATGGCAATTGAAATTGGCTATATGTAAATCCCATAAATCTAGGAATTGCAATTGAAATTGGCAATTGAGCAAAAGCTCTACCATTTTGTATAAGGTTCATTACTAGCAGATCAACCGACGTGATGAAATTATGACAATTTGGATCCTAGTTTTCAATAATAATTAATTGGTTATATGAATATGAACCTTGGGTATTTAATTGTTTATTGAAAAGGTTAATTATCGAAAATACTAAAATGAATTTTGTAATTCTTTTGAATGTATAAATGCAACATTTAACCATAAACGTGGTTTAGTCTTTGATTAGCAAATTGATCCATTCTAGTTTTCAAACAAATGTTTGATCGAGAATAATTTACTGATAAGACAAACGAAGTCTCTTTTCCATGGGAGAAGCATGAGACTCAATCCTATTCCTTTTCATGAATGAGAAAGGTATAATAGGAACATTTGAATTGTCTAAATTCTAATGTAACTCTTAGCAATGAATTGCACATCTTATTTTCCATAAAGATTTCATTACCCTCATTTGGTGAATGAATCCTTTGTAACAACATGAATGTTGGTTAACTGGAAAACATGTATATGGGTTACTAGATTAGAAGCTAGACTAATTACCGCAAAAATTGGTAAAAGGCAAACTAGCATATTTTTATCTAGTTGTTTTGCTTTAGCCTTTAGTAGGCCTGTTAAGGAAGAAATTGCATACCCAATTTTTCGAGTTAATAACATTGATGGATATTCCATTATTCATAAAGTAGAATACACCTTTTAGTACCTTAGTAATGATTACGTATGGTTCTTTAAAGGTGTAAGAAAGTAAAAAGCAAGCAAGTTGTTTTCACTAGTTTTGCAACACTTACAATGTTGTCAGATTCAGTGGGAGCATTTGTGTTGCATTACTGAATAAGAAGTTGTTTTAATAATTTCTAATTCAATGGGAGCTACAAGCCTTATTTCCTGTGTAGTAATCCAGATTATCTTCAAAGATAATTACTTTCCACTTGTAGGAACTTATGTTTTTTAAGGAGAGTCATGTGCCTTTCCTTACTAATCAATATAGTCCTACATCTACTTGTTATATCTACGACACAAATCATATTAATCAAATAAACGAACGTGTATCGTGTTGTTTATCTGCTACATGATGTTGTTCCGTGCACAAGTGGGAGAAATCTTTATTGTGTGCAAGGTACAACACATATTAATATGATTTAAAAGGATTCTCTTGACTGTAAAGTAAGAGAATAACGTTCTAATAGGAAGTATACATTTAAATATGTATGATTGCCCTATTAAGAACATGTGTCAAGATGATAACAAAGACTACTTTATTTTAAATATTTATGTCATTCAATATTTAAGAAACACTTGTAGTTACAATTTATGTTACGTGAGAACGTGAACTAGATTGTAGCCCAAGGTAAAATATCCATGCGTCGTGAGAACGAGCATGGATGATTCTACAGTTTCTTACATGAAACATTTCATGGAATGACATAATTAAATGAAGTAATCTAATACTACTTTGAATTTGAGTATTCGTTGAATGACTTAAATATATGTAGTAATTATTAACTTGAAATATTAATTGAAACCTGAGGTGGTGTTCATAATTACTTTAATTATAAATGTTTATGATTTTGTAAAGTCACAAACATAAAGTCTTTTAAAGACTTACAATATAAAGTAAGACGTTAACTTGCTATGTTTTAAGACATATGCATGAAGTCAATGAGTTAATCAATGACTTATAACGTATAGTGGGATTATAACTGATATGTCTTTTGATTTTGTCAAAAATACTTGAGTTATAATGTATGCAATTGACTTGGTAATTCTATTGTACCATTAAGTTTTACTTTGTTGGTAAATAGATGAGCCAAAGAGTAGATGGTTATCTTAAATATTGTTAGATTATCTTACAATATTAATTCTAAGGAAATACTATAGTTTTATGGTATGTTCTGTTAGAAGAATCAAAATCTGTTGGCATTATTTGATTCAAGATAACTATAGTTTCTTCCAAAAGTTGTCAAGGTTAGTAGATTGAGTATAGATTGAATATACTCAATAAGACTCCAACCTAGAAGATTAATAAGACACCATTTTTATGGAATGTGATGAATCACATTAAGTCTTATAAGGAAGTTCTGAATTTGTTAAACTACTTATAAAGTGGGTTGTAACAAACTAATGTCAGGAACAGTCAACGTTTTTTGTAATATCCCAAAAGAGAACAGTGTATTGTTGCTCTACTTGATAAACTATTTAAAGGTAATCTTTAAATTGTTAAAGGCAAGTGGGAGTTGTGTTTAGATCTTGAAAGATTGAATTACAAAATACATAATCTTCTAAAATGCACTAGCAAATATCATGATGAGGCTAAACATGTATATGATAGACCTTAATATGATGGAATTGTCATTCATAGATCCGTAAGGATATCTCAGATATTTAATATGCTGAGGAATATGAGTTACAGGATCATGGTAAGCCTGTTAATCATAATGATAAATTTACCAAATGTTGAATTGTGGTAAAACAATCATACTATGAATGTTGAGATGCTGTCCATAAAGATAATCAACTTTAGATACTTGGTTTATTTCAATAATGAATATGAGTTTCTTGAAAGGATGGAAACCCTAGTGGTTTAAATTTTTGTGTAGAAATCATATGGACAATATTGTACACATATTTAATGCATGTCTAGTGATAATAATATTAATCATATTTAAGCAATTAACTATGATTGAATATTCTTTCCTAGATACATTAAATAGAAGTATAAAGATTATAATTGTCATACTTAGTTTCAGTGATATGAAATTTTGACAATGAATATAAAAACTCTTTATTTTGGAATTACTTTTGCGAGGACGATAAGTAATGCTAAGGAGTTTTATGAATTCAAATAATCATTGAATATGTACAGAATGCAAGAATCCATGAATGGATATATGCAAGCATCTAAGAGATGTTTCTTATGTTTAATATTAAATCCATATTTGATTTAATAATTAAAATAAGATAGCTCATAAGTATTCCTGAAAGCTAGTGGGAGTATTATTTTCTTAAATCTTATATGTTGTATGGGCAACTACATTCCACCTAAATTAAGTTTTAATTGGGAATGAAACTTTGTTTGTAAGATTTGGAAATAAGACATACAACCTTGGAATATATGTTTATTACTATAAACATATGCGGTAAAATAAATGAGTATAATAAAACATGATAAATACATATCTTTAACAAGATATAATATGAATGAGATCTTAAAGTTTAACTTGAAGATTCATCATGTACATCATGTTGTGTATAAGATTGTTGTGTCATGCTTGGTTACAAGATGATTTGACAACATTGAAAGTTGTTAGTGTAATAAATATTTTAAAAGGAATATGTTTGGATTTAGAATCACATTCCACAGTCTGGATATGCTCCTAGATTCTATGGACGAATATATGGCAATTATTTCATAATTGTCATTGCCAACAAACTTGAGTTTGGTAGGCACCAACATTACACTATAAATGTTCGAAGTTTACGGATGTTTAAAGAGCATATTGTTGTACACAATGATGATGGTATAATTGAGATGACACTCAATTCTAGTCATGGTATCCTTGATGATGACCATGTTGACTAGTTATGCTCAACTAAGAGCATAGTTGCATTATACATTAAAGAATAAAGAATACTTTAAAACTTTAAACTTTTGAAAGATGATTGTCATAAAAGGGTGGTTCAGGTTATCACGCACCCTATGGAATGATATGACAATATCAAGATATGTGTAAACATATACAAGAAATTCACTTATTGAATTCTTGAAATAAGTATTCTCAAAATTCCTATAGATCAAAGTTAATTGAAATTATGCCTGTCAACAAGTATGATTATCATGACTTGAGGCAAAATTCATTAACTCAGAATTATCATGCATTGATCTATTTAGTATTTGGATAAAGGATGATAAACAATTATTATTTATAATGAATTAAAGTACGGTATACGTTTAATTTCATTTATAATATTGTGTCCTATATTTGCATGTTTAAATCCATGAATAACTTAAGTTATTTTAAATAGTCCGTTGTCAATCAATAACATGGGAATGATATTGAATTAAGACAAATCTGAGTATTAGTTAGAATATACTTGAAAGTATACTGATGCGTAGCATGACTAATTTCAGATGATATTCAATGGATTGAGTATAGGACTTATCCCATCTGCATGATAATACTTTATGGATCTTTGTCATTAAGTATATCATGGATATTTATCCTCTGACTTGAGATACAAGAGATATGTCATGGATGTAGTGCATTTTTGTGAAGCAATCTAACGCTATACGTAACTGGTAGTTATAAGGGTTGTTTTCAGAAGTGTTGCGAAATTTATGAATCCTGCTTGTAGTCAAAATGGGATTTGTTTCCTTCAAATTTATTTTGAAGTATAATACTAATGTGCCCCTCGTAGGATTGTTAAGATGTTTGTATGGCCATACCCAAGGTCTTCTGTTAAGAAGAATTGGTAATCTTAATAAATCATATAAAGCGAGAAACAGAATAATTAATTAAGAAATGAGTGAGATCCATATTCTTATTAACATGGTATTAGAAACAAAAGGATGAATATGATGATGAATCATCAAACTTGGTTTTTCTCCAGAAAACCATACACGAGTTGTACCAGGGGCATTGGCGTGTTGCTAGACGCTAACCAATGTCATTTCACGTTTTGTAAATATATCCAAGTAGGAGCTGTTGGAAATGAATATATTTACAAACATGTGAATGTCCGGATTCGAACTCGTGACCACGAGATTGCACACATTAGCGAATGAGAATTAAAGTTAATAATTAATGTTTATGTTTACGATTAATTATTAAATATTAAGTCCGGTTAACGATCGTTAAGTATTTAACGGAAAAATGACTAACGACCGTTAAAATGAAAAGAGAAGGACTAGAAATGGAAAACTTGAAAAAGTTATGGATTTCTTTGGGCATTGCATAAGTGGCCGGCCATGGGGCTTTCCCAAGCCCTAAAATCATAACTTGTTCCCTAAGTTTACCTACTAGTATATAAGGAGGGTTAGGTTCTAGGGTTTCATACACTTGTGCATTGAATTAACCCTAGATCTCTCCTCTCCTCTCTCTAGTCTAATATTCGGCCGAACACCCCATTTGTAAGGGAGTTTGGTTTCGTTTTTCTTAAACGAGGACTTGTGTTAGATCTAGCAATCGCTTGATTCGTTTGGTTAATTCGTGTGTACAAGAACGTGGTTGTAAGACATTATTCTTACACCAATAAGTACTTCTTTGTTTTGCTTTGCTAGAGGGTTGTTTTGCTTTGCTCGAGGGATTTGACATTCGCAAGAGGTACGTTACGCATACTTTCAGTTAATTAATTTATTTGTTATGATCTTAAGTCTTCCGCTGTGTACTCTTGATGTCTTTATGTTTTATTGTATTTTATATATCATAAACTCAACAAGAGTAACAAGTCTGACGTCCCAGATCCAGATTTTCATGATTTCGATATAGAAAGAAGCAAAAAGAGTTTCAAAGAAGGTCAACTCTGGGCTGCTTATGATGATAGTGACGGGATGCCTCGGAACTATGAGTTCCTGGAAGCATTCGCCTAACTATTTCTCACACAAAGCTAGCTTTACAAAGCAGAGAAATGGTAACATTCGTGTTTTCCCTAAAAAGGGAAGTGTTTGTGCTCTGTACAAATACAATTACACACCGGATACGATCAAACATACTTACGAACTTGTGGAAGTTGACGAGTCCCGTGAAGAAACAGGCGTTACCGTCACACCACTAGTCAAAGTTGCGGAGTTTAGAATAGTGTTTCACTGACATCTCGACAACAAAGAAACAAAAGTTATCCTGGAAAAAGACTTTCTTAAAATATCACATCATACTTGCTCACGGGTCAAGAATCTGCAAACTCTCCAAAGGGTTGTCTAGACCTCGACCCTGCAGCTATTCCTCTGGAGTTTCTTCATGTTTTAGCTGATGTTAAGGAAGCCGATACAATGGATATCGACAATGGTCCAAGTACTGATGGTGTTTGTTCCAATTAGGTACAAAATTCCTGAACTTGGGAGTTACGGTTTGGTTTTTTGGGTTGTTGGATGTTGGAAAATAGGTGACTTGTAGTGTGCATTATGCAGTGGTAACTTGTGCTTAAAAGGGTTGTACAACTCAGTTTTTGTTAGATGCTGCTGTTATATCTTGACTTTATTTAGAAATGTTTCTTTTGTACTTTTGGAATCCAAACATTGACACTTACTAAGGAAAATGGAGGAATGTTTTGGTACTTATTAATGTTTATCATTTGTTTGGATTGAAATCAAATAGTACTAAAATTTTGTTGCATGCACTTTATATTATAAAGTGAATCAACTTAACTTAAATATTAGGCATAGGCCTGGTGTAATGATCACCTTCTTACTATCTTTACCTCAACGTCACATCATTTTTTCAGCACACTACTTAACCCACCACCCAACAGCCGTAGTGGTGGTCACTTAATCAAACACACAAAAATATTTCACTTTATATAAAATACCTTACAAGATACCTACACACTCATAAAAAGAAGGTAGTGTACCACGTTAGGTGTTCTGCACCACCGAACCAACCCCAAAAAGGCGCACGCGATAGTGGCGGATAGCGCGTGAGAGAGGCTCACCACGGGAGGTGGAGGGGGTATTTATTCCAGTTCTTGGTTAGTTGAAATGTCTTCCTTTCTTATGAAAAACACATATTTAGGATTTTTGTAGCCGATGTAATGAGTTATTGAAATGTCTTGCATGTACAGGGTTTTTGCTTAAGCTTATTTTTGAGATACTCAACTTAAATGATTTCGGTTTACGTTTAATAAACTTACTTTTTCCGGCTTATTTGAAAATTTATAGGCTTGTATAAGTCTATAAGTCTTAAAATAAGCTAGAAAAGTAACTTATCAAACATAAGCTCAAACCATGTGAACTCGTAAGCTTAATAATAAGCTTAAACAAAAACCCTTAGTATGAACAGAACTTTGTTAACGGATATGTCCACTTATGACAAATTACGATAGATAACTTTAAAAAAATAGAAAATTGATGGATAATGAGTTTGGGATAAGTAGAGTTTTGGATTTTTGGCAAAAATTAACCCAAACAAAAACACCAACAAAATCTGCATAAGCTGGCGTTCATATTCCTTAAACAAAAGTGATTACCAATTACTTTTCGGTACTATACTAGCCAAGCTTTAGTGTGTATGGGTAATTAGTGCTCTTCGAGTATAACGTGTTACGTGTCATGTTCTCTTGTGTATTTGCATTTTGCAAGTGAATCAAATCATTCCAATACTACTGCAGGAACTTCTAGGCCTAACAGGAGTAACCGTGGCTGTACATATAAGGAGTTCAGAAGTTGTATGCCCATTGGCTTCAGTGGTAGTGTGGTACTGAAGGGGTGGTTGTGTTGACGCGTTGGTTGGAAAAGATGGAATCTGTGTTTAGGGTCTGTAACTGTGAAGAAGACCCTAAGGTGAAGTTTGCTTCGTCCACATTTAACTTGGTGGAACAATTACCTCAAGTCTGCTGGAAGTGATGTGGCCTATGCTATGCCGTGGGAAGAGTTTAAGGCATTGTTGCTTAAGAACTACTGTCCCCGCAATGAAGTGAAGATGTTGGAAATGGAATTTTGGTGTCACAAGGTGAAAGGTACTAACATGCAGACGTATACTCGTCGTCATCATGAGCTGGCTTTGATGTGTCCTGAGATGGAATTTGTGCTACTTGGGTTCCATAATTAATGTTAGGGACCATGTACAGGTAACAGGTGATACTAGTTGTGCTACTTGGGTTCCACATATAATTAATGTTAATGTGACCCGATAATCTTTATTCATTGCTTAGTATGTAATAGTTTAAAACTGTAGGGACTAGTTATGTCAAAGCCAAAGTTAATAACTAACTTGGCAGTTATTTCTGTTAGAAAGAATGAAGAGGTATGTCGGTTTATAGTACCGGTTCATAACCTATATATACATATGTAAATACATCGAGACAAGGTTAATCAATATAGAACATATTTACTTATTCAAATCATTGCAACTTATAATCGATCAAGAAGAAGTTGGGACAACAATTGGCATCAAGAGCAAGGATTAATATACACCGAAACATTCACTGTTTCTGCATAAAATCTTAACGAGAAGCCAAAGGAAAAAACGCCAGGAAAGAAGAGAGCACTGCTGTTCTTACTTTGGCAGGGACGTTTGTTTTTTTTATCTTCCAAGAAAAACGAATGAGTTTGGATAAGGAGAAACGTAGAAGAGATAGTGCACAATCTATTTTACGTTAAAGTTGCAAGCGTTACATCAAACGACATTGGTGAAGAAAACTTTTGTTGGCAAACAACGAAAGAAAAGGAAGAAGATTGGAGACTTTGTGTATACCGGTTAGAAAACAAAACACAAAGCAAGACGTTGTTGTAGAGGAAGACGTATACGCAGGACGAAGGAAGTACTTAAAGAAAAGTGTGGAGTTTGTGTTGATACAACACAAGGACGACAACAACGAGAAGAAACAAACAGAAGTGACTGTTTTGTTTCGCAGGAACGAAATCAAACGAAGGGACTATTTTTGATTCGAAAAGATTACCAAGTTGTGGTAACAAGATTGTGTGTAGGAAGTATCTTAGGATTTCAAAGGACCGAAATCAAGAACAAACACGCAAAAGGAACAACGTATAGTTTGGTACAAGGAAGTTCTTTGTTTTGTTAGTATCGAATTCAAAACTTCGAAAACAAAACAAAAACAGAAGTGGTACGAGGCTAGTTATTTTGGTTTGTGTCGATTTCAAAATAACGACAACAACAGAAGGAAGCAGAGAACCTTTGATCAAATTGAAGTCGAATTTAAAAAAAAAAAAAAAGGGCAACGAGGCAAAAGATCAAAAGAGATAAAGTGGGAACAAAGATCAAACGTTAGTGAACGATTTTTACTAACAAGGCAAACGAATACATCTCGTATTCATCAAAATTAACGAGGTCACAAGTTAATTTTACTTTGGATTTCAATTCATATTAGAATAGTATATATATATATATCTCATTAGTTTATACTATTAGGAAATCCTTAAAACTAATTATTGATCCCGTAGTACTAAGATTCCCGGAAACTATAATTTTCACATTAGAAAAGGGTACCATACTAAGATAAGTAATTCCATTAGACTAGAAAGTGAAAATAATAAACACTTTCAAAATGACAACCGATGATATAGTAACCACATCAACTACAATAAAACCCGTAACACCTGTTGCACAATACCAATGCCCTAAGTTAAAAAACACAAACTACACAATTTGGGCTATACAAATTAAAGTTATACTAGAAGCACATGGCTTATGGGAAGCAATAGAACCGAAGTTAGATACACCAGTTGATGACAAAAAGGATAAGGCAACAATTGCCTTCCTATATCAAGCGTTGACGGAAGATATGATCTTACGAGTAGCGGGTTGTAAGGCGGCAAAGGATTTATGGGATTCGCTAAAGAAAAGACACGTTGGACAAGATAAAGTGCAGCAAGCACGCTTACAATCATTGATGATTAGATTTAACTCACTTCAGATGAAGGAAGATGAGACGGTGGATGCATTTGCAGACAAGTTAAATGGCTATGTCACGAAGGCAAAAGAATTAGGGAAAGAATTAGATGAATCACTTGTAGTTAGAAAACTATTAGACTCCACACCCGATAGATTCATTCAGATAGTAGCATCCATAGAACAAACAAGTGATCTAGACGACATTACCCTAGATGAGATCACTGGAAAACTCAAAGCATTTGAGGATAGAATAAAACTCCGGAAGGGAGGACAAGTTGAAAGCCAGGCGAATCTACTGTTTACACACGGTGAACACTCAGATAAAGGAAAGCGTTTTAACAAACGTGGAGGTAGATCAAATTACTCACGAGGAAACTGGCAGAATAATAACAACAGAAACAACTCACAAAAGGGAAACTCAAATCATAAAGTAAACCCAGATAATTCAAGTAGGAAGGATTTGAGTAACATAAGATGTTTCAAGTGCAATAAACTCAGACACTATATGAGTAAATGTAGAGCAACATCAACAAACCAGGAACAATCAAACCTTATTTTAGAAGATGATGAACCATCACTATTAATGACTATGCACGAAACCAAATATAAGGAAGTGTTGTTGAATGAAGAACAAATTCAACCAAAGAAATATGCTACAGCAGATGCAAGCATATGGTATTTAGATAATGGTGCAAGTAACCACATGACTGGTATAAAGAGTCATTTTAGAGACATTGATGAAAGCATAACAGGACGAGTACGTTTTGGAGATGGATCGTATGTACAGATAATGGGTAGAGGGTCTATACTGTTAGGTTGTAAGAACCAGGAACAGAAAGTAGTATCTGAAGTATACTACATACCAAACCTCAAGAGCAACATACTTAGTCTAGGACAACTTACTGAAATAGGTTGTAAGGTCATTATGGACGGAAACACGCTGACTTTGTATGATATAAACAAGAAATTGTTGATGAAGGTAGAAAGATCTAAGAATCGACTCTACAAGATCCAGTTACAGATAGAGGCACCTGTATGTCTCTTAGCAAACATAGATAACCAAGCATGGTTATGGCATGCTAGATTAGGTCATCTTAACTTTGATGATATAAACAAGATGACTAGAAAAGGTCTAGTAGATGGAATTCCTAGGATAAATCATGTAGGACAGATTTGTGACGCATGTTTATTAGGAAAGCACAGTAGAACACCATTTCCAAACCAAGCCAAATTCAGATCGAAGAACCCGTTGGACTTAGTATATGGAGACCTCTGCGGTCCTATTAGTCCAGCAACACACTTATGCACGAAACTCATTTTCTTGTTAGTAGACGATTGTACACGTTTTATGTGGGCATACTTTCTTACATCGAAAGATGAGTCATTAAGTACATTCAAGGAATTAAGGCAGAAAATAGAAATGGAAATGAAGTTGAAAATTAGAATGCTAAGAACGGATAGAGGTGGTGAATTCACATCAAATGAATTCACAAGGTACTGTAAGGAAAACGAAATAGGATGACAGTTGACAGCGCCATACTCCCCACAGCAGAATAGAGTAGTGGAGAGAAGGAATAGGACAGTGCTATCAACTACAAGGAGTATGATGAAAGCAATGAAGTTACCATTAACTTTTTGGGCGGAAGCAGTTAAGCATGCCCTTTACATACTCAATAGGGTACCTAGGAGGGCCCTGATAGATAAAACTCCATATGAGGCACTCTACAATAGAAAACCGAACTTAGAGAACCTAAAAATATTCGGATGCACAGCTTACGCAAAGATAACGATACCTCACTTAAAGAAGCTGGACGACAGAAGCATACCATTGGTTTACTTAGGAGTAGAGGAAGGATCAAAAGCATGTAGGCTATATGACCCTATAGCCAAGAAGAAACATGTTAGTAGGGACGTAAAATTTATGGAAACAAAACCGTGGGATTGGAACGAAAATAAAGGAGATACGAACACACAAGACACCTTTTGGGCTAGTTTTGTAGTAGACGGAGTTGACAATAAAAACCTTACACCAGTCAACACAGAAAACGATGACAACACGTATCATGAACAAGATCAGATTCCTGATCCAGTTTCACCAATCACACCAGAAGCATACCATTACGACCCACACTCAGAAGAGGAAGCAGAAGCTACTACTAGTTCTGTAGAGAACTCAAGAGATAAGTTTGATGATACACCAGTACGTGAATATAGGAACATGTCAGACATATATAGACATGCAAGTAGAGTTGAACCACAAAGCTTGTTATTTACGGAAGAAGAACCCCGTAACTACAAGGAAGCATCAGCAGACGAGAAATGGATTGAGGCCATGGAGATTGAATTGGATTCAATCAACAAGAATAAAACATGGACTCTTACAACATTGCCAAAAAATCAAAAGGCAATAGGACTCAAATGGGTTTACAAAATCAAGAGAGATGCAAAAGGAAACATCATCAAATATAAAGCACGATTAGTGGCAAAAGGTTATGTACAAGAACAAGGGATAGACTTCAATGAAGTATTTGCACCGGTTGCTCGGATAGAGACAGTTCGGTTGATATTAGCATTAGCAGCATATCATGGACGGCAAGTACATCATTTGGATATAAAATCAGCATTCCTACATGGAGATTTAAAAGAAGAAGTCTACGTTACACAACCTGAAGGATTTATACAACAAGGAAACTCTGGAAAAGTCTATAAGCTTACTAAAGCTTTATATGGCTTAAGGCAAGCACCGAGAGCTTGGAATGTAAAGCTTGATCAAACATTAAAGTCCTTAGACTTTAAGAAATGCAATCTCGAACAAGCAGTCTACACAAAACGAAACTAGAACTCTACACTTATTGTTGGAGTTTATGTAGATGACTTGATAATCACGGGCACTCCAAGAAAGGAATTGGAAACATTTAAATCCCAGATTGAAGAAAAATTTGAAATGAGCGACTTAGGATTGTTAGCTTATTACCTTGGGATAGAAGTTACACAGACAGGAGGAGAGATTACAATCAAGCAAACAAGTTATATTAACAAGACCATAAAGGAGACAAGTATGACGGATAGTAATGATACGAAGATACCAATGGATCCAGGTACTAAGTTGGTCAAGGCGGAAGATGGAAACACAGTTGACGCAACTTACTACAGAAGTTTAATTGGAAGTCTCAGGTACTTACTACATACAAGACCAGATCTTAGTTATTCAGTCGGACTACTCAGCAGATTTATGCAAGACCCGAAGGATCATCACCTAAAGGCAGTAAAGCAAGTAATCCGATATATCAAAGGAACACAGGAGCATGGGATAATTTACAAGAAAGAAGGTGGCTGCAAGATTACAGGTTACAGCGACAGTAGTTATGGAATCAACACTAATCAAGGAAAAGGAACTACTGGCATAGTATTTTACTTTGGAGAGTAACCCATTACTTGGTGTACTCAGAAGCAACCAACAGTGGCGCTATCATCATGTGAATCAGAATTCATGGCGGCTACTGCAGCAGCATGTCAAGCCTTATGGTTGAAGAGATTACTTAGTGAATTAACTGGAGAAGAAGAGAAGAAGATAACGCTGAGGGTAGATAACATTTCAGCAATAGCTCTAGTTAAGAACCCATTTTTTCATGGTAGAAGTAAACACATCGACATTCGCTACCATTTCATTCGAGAATGTGTAGAGAATGGGCATATAAATGTGGAGCACGTCAGCGGAGAACTACAAAGAGCGGATATACTAACAAAGGCTCTACCGAGACTAAAGTTCACGACGATGAGACAAATGCTCGGAGTTCAAGATTTAACAAGAAGCAACGATCAAGATTAAGGAGGAGAATGTGACCCGATAATCTTTATTCATTGCTTAGTATGTAATAGTTTAAAACTGTAGGGACTAGTTATGTCAAAGCCAAAGTTAATAACTAACTTGGCAGTTATTTCTGTTAGAAAGAATGAAGAGGTATGTAGGTTTATAGTACCGGTTCATAACCTATATATACATATGTAAATACATCGACACAAGGTTAATCAATATAGAACATATTTACTTATTCAAATCATTGCAACTTATAATCGATCAAGAAGAAGTTGGGACAACAGTTAATAGACCATGTACAGGTAACAGGTGATGCTAGTTGTGCTACTTGTGTTCCGTAATTAGTGTTATAAGTCTTCCCTGTCCCAAGTGTTCTTAAAAGCCATTCATTCACCAGCTGTTTGTCACAAACGTTCACATGCAAAACTAAGGAAAAAGCCAATACTTGTTCTCATAATTTTAAGTAAATTTCCAAAAATGAAGTCACCACAAGCAATAATTTACTTATCATCTTCCACTCTTATTTCTTTTCTCTTTTACGGTCTCGCGATAACATGTCTTATTTCCGCCACTGTCTCTGCTTCCTATGGCGGTAATGAAACTGATTATCACGCGTTGTTATCATTTAAATCAAAGATCACCCATGATCCATACAAAGTTCTAACCTCGTGGAACCATTCCTTTCATTTCTGTGACTGGAGTGGTATTTCATGTGGAAACTGACACAAACGAGTGACTGTTTTATGGCTGGATTCGCAGGGCTTAGAAGGATCGTTGTCTCCTCTGTAGGAAACCTTAGCTTCCTACGTGTGCTTTCTCTATCAAACAACAGCTTTCAAGAAACCATTCCTCATGAACTTGGTCGTCTTTCCAGGTTACGTCGTCTTTATCTTGATGAAAACAAGTTCAGTGGAGTCATTCCAACAAACTTGTCTTGTTATTCTAACCTCGAAGAGCTTTACCTCAGTCTAAATGAGCTAACTGGACGCATACCCAAGGAGATGAGTTTACTCTCGAAACTTGCTGAGCTTGTAATTCAAGACAATAAGTTAACAGGTGGAATCCCACCTTTCTTGGGGAATATTACATCAATGGAATATTTCTCTGCTACAGAGAACCCGTTGGGTGGGAGCATTCCAGATACCTTGGGTCATTGGAAAAGCTTGAAGGTATTTTACTCTGGTGGCTGCAACTTACATGGAAGCATCCCTCATTCCATTTTCAACCTCTCACTCCTAGTTAATTTTTCCTTAGCTGATAATCACCTCACTGGTAGTCTTCCTTCAGAAATTGGTAATCAGCTCCCGAATCTTGAGTTCCTTCAGTTAGGGGGTAACGAGCTGACTGGAGTTCTTCCACCTTCTCTTTCTAATTGTTCTAAATTATGGTACCTTGAAATGAGTGACAACAATTTTAGTGGGAAGTTGACAATCAACTTTTCAAAATTAAGAGATATTAATATAATTGACTTACAGTATAACAACTTCCATGGACGGGGAGAAGTTGATGACATGAGGTTTATTGATTCTTTGAAAAACTGCACCAGGTTAGTAGTTTTGAGACTTTCAAATTGCAACTTAGTAGGAATGCTTCCGATATCAATAGGTAATATTTGGATACAATCAATTATTTGGAAACCTCCCTTCTAGTATAGGTAGTCTAGTTGGCTTAACCACTTTAGATTTAGGAGCTAATCGATTCAAAGGAAAGATCCCTAGTACCATTGGTAAACTTCAAAAGCTACAATATCTTAGTCTAAATAACAATCAATTTTCAGGGCCTATCCCTGATGCCATCGGGAACTTATCATTGTTGACTAAACTTTATATAGAATCCAACAAATTAGACGGGCATATTCCATCAAGCCTTGAGAATTGTAAAGAACTTAATGGGTTCAACCTTTCATACAATAGACTTAGTGGTAACATACCCAGGCAACTTCTTCAACTTCCATCACTAACTATTCTTTTAGATCTTTCATACAACAGCCTGTTTGGTTCCATTCCATCAGAGATTAAAGATCTCAAGATGTTGAGCTATATCAGTTTAGTTTATAATAATTTATCAGATACCATTCCTAGTAGCCTTGGTGAGTGTATTAGCTTTGTGGTGGTTTGGTTACGGAGTTGTACCTTAGTGGCAAAATATTTAAAGGCATAATACCATCTTCATTAAGTTCCTTAAGAGGATTGGAGATACTCGACATTTCTCAAAATAATTTATCTGGTAAAATTCCTCAATTCTTAGGCAAATGGAATTCCTTAGAATTTTTGAACCTATCCTTTAATGATTTTGAGGGTGAAGTACCGGTTGTAGGAGTGTTTGCAAATGAAAGTGCATTTTCGGTTTTGGGGAACAATAAGCTTTGTGGTGGTTTGGTTACACTTGAGTTACCCAAATGCAAGGAGACTGGTAGTAAGAAAAAAAGGTTTCCTTTCTTCATATTAGTCATCGTGATTGCAGTCACTCGTCGTATTATGTTGTGTGTATCTTTTGTGTAAGAAGAAACGCAACAGTCAACCATCTCAATCATCAGGCAGTGAACGGTTCATGAAAGTTTCATACCATCAACTTCTCAAGGCTACCGATGGGTTCTCTACAACAAATTTGATTGGAGAGGGTGGGTTTAGTTCTGTTTATAAAGGGATCCTCGATCCTGATGATGACAAATTTGTTGCAATCAAGGTGTTGCATCTTCAAAATAAAGGAGCTCACAAAAGTTTTATAGCATAATGTGAAGCATGGCGGAATATTCGGCACCGTAATCTGTTGAAGATAATAACTTCATGTTCGAGTACCGATTTCCAAGGCAATGATTTTAAAGCGCTAGTTTACGAGTTTATGCCCAATGGAAGTGTACACGATTGGCTTCATTCAAGTGCATATACATCGAAACTGAACCTTCTTAAAAGAATAAATATTTTTAGAGATGTTGCCATTGCACTTGATTATCTTCACAATCGCTGCCAAACAACGATTGTTCATGGTGACTTGAAGCCAAGTAACATTCTACTTGATGATGACATGGTGGCTCATGTTGGAGACTTTGGTTTAGCTCGCCTACTCGGTACAAACTTAAACCAAAACAGCTCAACCGGGGTTAAAGGAACAATTGGTTATGCACCTCCAGGTAATTCCACTTTTATTCGATGATGCCTATATTTATTTACAGGTTAAACTTTGTAAATTAATTAATTGTTATTCATTTGTAGAGTATGGTATCGGGAGCGAGATGACTAGTTGTGGGGACGTCTATAGTTTTGGAGTATTATTACTAGAAGTGATGACTGGGAAAAAGCCGACAGACGGCATGTTTATTGATGGTCTTAGCCTTCATAAATTTTCTTACATGGCATTACCAGATCATGTAATTGAGGTTATTGATGATGAAGCAATTGTGTTGCAAAGTACGGAAGCAAATGCAAAGAAAGTGGAAGAATATTTGGTTGCAATTATCAAGATTGGAGTATCGTGCTCTGTGGATTCCCCACCACAGCGGATGAAAATTGGAATTGTTGTCAACGAGTTGCAGCGCATTCTTGATGTGCTTCAAAATATATAAGGTACTCTCTTCTCCCATTTTGTAAAATCTGATTTTACATGAGTTTGTTAAAAATCATCACTAAAATGATTTTATTTTTCAACTCTTTCAGGTCTATCATCAAGCTTTTATCGTGAAGTTGCAGGAAACTGCAACAAGGAGCGGTGCATGTCGTAGTTAAATAAATGTTAAGTTGTTAAAGTTGTTCGTAATTGTGGTTTAAGTTTCTTGTTGCATAAGTGTATGAGATATAAGAGTACGTTTACTTTCGTGGTGACGTATCATATGTATCAAGCATGTTTGCAAGTGTGGTTTAATTTCCATGAATCCAATTTGTGGTACTGAATTCTACTTAAGTTCTACTTGGTGTTTGATTTCTTAATGAACAGCCTAATGTTATTCGTGTTCTTTGACTTTCAATTTCATAAATTTGACTTTTTATTGAATATCTGAATGAGAAAGCTCAAGGCTTCCCCCTCTTATGGTTTCGAGCAGTGTATGGTTCAATTTTATAGAAAGTTAACCTCATGTTCGGTATACTGTATTATTACTGCAAGTATACTGTATTAAAAATGTGTCAATAATGACCAAAGTGGATTTCTGATACATAAATCAGCTCAAATATTTTGATATACAGTTGGTCCAACACACTTACATTCACATAGGCGAGTACCCACGCCTAACGGCATCGGTTTCTAGCGGCAGACAATTAACGATATGCGATATTGTGGTAAGTATTTCGTATAACGTTTAAAATAGAAGGTGAAAAGATCTCGATGAGACCTGATTCACCAGTTTGTATCGGTTTTAACGGGTCCTCTCTGGTTCGTTTTCGGATGAATTTAATTGGTTAGCCGAAAACCGGTGGCGACACCGGTTCCCGGTTGAACACGTTGGTCCGGTCCGGTCTGATTTTCAAAACTATATGTAACATCAAATTGTTAGCTTGTAAGAAGTTTTGTGTGTTTCATTAATTTTTATAATGTGTATAATAACATGTACTTTTCATTTTAAGCTGTTTTAAAACTATCATTAATTAGTGTGTTTAATTATTTTATATTTTGGATTATGTTGTACGGAGTAGCTTTTTTAAATTGTACGTTATGAAAATTTTACTGCACTTTTTGGTAAGGGGTGTTTTAATTGGTTGTTTTTAATTTGGTAGATGTGCTTTTAATTGGTTGTACAATGTGAATAAATTATTATACTTTTAAGTAACGAGGTATTTTAATAAGAGTATTAATTACACTATGCATTTCTCTCTCATTTGACCAATTTCAATAATTCAACTTTTCAACTTTTCACCTTTGACCGTTTTTCTATTATATATAGTATAGATATAGATTAGAGACTTGAAACTTGAAACTTGAGAGTTGAGAGTGTTGCCAAAGTTACTACTTAAATATAGATAAAACTGAACTAGGTCAATTAAATTACAAAAAACGAGTCTTGTATCTACTTACTAATGTAATGTGGAAACATGTAACTTACAGTAATATGAAATGGGTTAAACATGAAACTGTACACCCACTCTTGTGAAACAAACCAAAGAACAGCGAAAACTAAAATGCGTCAAATGGGTAGACTCAAAAAAGATCTTTAACTGAACATGTTGTTAAGTTTATGATATATAAAATACAATAAACATAAAGACATCAAGAGTACACAGCGGAAGACTAAAGATCATAACAAATAAATTAATTAACTGAAAGTATGCATAACGTACCTCTTGCGAATGTCAAATCCCTTGAGTAAAGCAAAACAACCCTCGAGCAAAACAAATCAAAGAAGTACTTATTGGTGTAAGAATAATGTCTTACAACCACGTTCTTGTACACACGAATTAACCAAACGAATCAAGCGATTGCTAGATCTAACACAAGTCCTCGTTATATGACAAAACAAAACCAAACTCCCTAACAAGGGGGTGTTCGGCCGAGTATTGCAAGAGAAAGAGGAGAGGAGAGAACTAGGGTTAATTCAATGCACAAGTGTATCAAACCCTAGAACCTAACCCTCCTTATATACTAGTAGGTAAACTTAGGGAACAAGTTATGATTTTAGGGCTTGGGAAAGCCCCATGGCCGGCCACTTATGCAAAGCCCAAAGAAATCCATAACTTTTCCAAGTTTTTCATTTCTAGTCCTTTCTCTTTTCATTTAACGGTCGTTAGTCATTTTTCCGTTAAATACTTAACGATCGTTAACCGGACTTAATGTGCAATAATTAATTTTAAACATAAACATTAATTATTAACTTTAATTCTCATTCGCTAATGTGTGCAATCCCGTGGTCACGAGTTCGAATCCGGACATTCACATGTTTGTAAATATATACATTTCCAACAGCTCCCACTTGGATATGTTTACAAAACGTGAAATGACATTGGTTAGCGTCTAGCAACACGCCAATGCCCCCGGTACAACTCGTGTACGGTTTTCTGGAGAAAAACCAAGTTTGATGATTCATCATCATATTCATCCTTTTGTTTCTAATACCATATTAATAAGAATATGGATCTCACTCATTTCTTAATTAACTTTTCTGTTTCTCGCTTTATATGATTGATTAAGATTACCAATTCTTCCGAACATATTCCAGAAGACCTTGGGTATGGCCATACAAACATCTTAACAATCCTACGAGGGGCCCAGTAGTATTATACTTCAAAATAAATTTGAAGGAAACAAATCCCATTTTGACTACAAGCAGGATTCATAAATTTTGCAACACTTCTGAAAACAACCCTTATAACTACCAGTTACGTGTAGCGTTTGATTGCGTCACAAAAATGCACTACATCCATGACATATCTCTTGTATCTCAAGTCAGAGGAAAAATATCCATGATATACTTAATGACAAAGATCCATAAAGTATCATCATGTGGGTGGGATAAGTCCTATATTCAATTCATTGAATATCATCTGAAATTAGTCATGCTACGCATCAATATACTTTCAAGTATATTCTAACTAATACTCAGATTTGTCTTAATTCAATATCATTCCCATGTTATTGATTGACAACGGACTATTTAGAATAACTTAAGTTATTCAAGGATTTAAACATGCAAATACAGGACACATTATTATAAATGAAATTAAATGTATACCGTACTTTAATTCATTATAAATAATAATTGTTTAACATCCTTTATCCAAATACTAAATAAATCAATGCATGATAATTCTTAGTTAATGAATTTTGCCACAAGTCATGCAACTCATACTTGTTGACAAGGCATAATTTCAACTAACTTTGATCTATAGGAATTTTGAGAATACTTATTTCAAGAATTCAATAAGTGAATTTCTTGTATATGTTTACACATATCTTGATATTGTCATATCATTCCATAAGGTGCGTGATAACCTGAACCACCCTTTTATGACAATTATCTTTCAAAACTTTAAAGTTTTAAAGTATTCTTTATTCTTTAATGTATAATGCCACTATTCTCCTAGTTGAGCATAATTAGTCAACATGGTCATCACCAAGGATACCATGACTAGAATTGAGTGTCATCTCAATTATACTAGCATCATTGTGTACAATAATATGCTCTTTAAATATCCGTAAACTTTTGAACAGTTATAGTGTAATGTTGGTGCCTACCAAAACTCAAGTTTGTTGGCAATGACAATTATGAAACAATTGTCATATAATCATCCATAGAATCTAGGAGCATCTCCAGATTGTGGAATGTGATTCTAAATACAAACATATTCTTTTTAAAATATTCATTACACTAACAACTTTCAATGTTGTCAAATCATCTTGTAACCAAGCATGACACAACAATCTTACAACATGATGTACATGATGAATCTTCAAGTTAGACTTTAAGATCTCATTATATATCCATCATGTTCTATTAGACTCATTTATTTTACCACATATGTTTATAATAATAAACATATTTTTCAAGGTTATATATCGTATTTCCAAATCTTACAAACGAAGTTCATTCCCAACTAAAACTTAATTTAGGTGGAATGTAGTTGCCCATACAACATATAAGATTTAAAATAATACTCCCACTAGCTTTTAGGAATACTTATGAGCTATCTTATTTTAATTTATTAAATCAAACATGGATTTAATATTAAACATAAGAAACATCTCTTAGATGCTTGCATATATCCATTCATGGATTCTTGCAGTTTGTACATATCCAAGGATTATTTGAATTCATAAAACTTCTTTGTATTACTCATCGTCCTCGCAAAAGTAATTCTACAACAAAGAGTTATGACATTCATTGTCAAATTTCATATCAATGAAACTAAGTATGACAATTATAATCTTTATACTTCTATTTAGTGTATCTAGTAAAGAATATTCAATCATAGTTAATTGCTTAAATATGATTAATATTATTATTAACAGACATGCATTAAATATGTGTAAAATATTGTCCATATGATTTCTACATAAAGATTTAAACTACTAGGGTTTCCATCCTTTGAAGAAACTCATATTCATTATTAAGATAAACAAAGTATCTAAAGTTGATTATCTTTATGGACAGCATCTCAACATTCATAGTATGATTTATTTACCACAATTCAACATTTGGTAAATTCATCATCATGATTAACAGGCTTACCATGATCCTGTAACTCATAATCCTCAGCATATTAAATATCTGAGATATCCTTACGGATCTATGAATGACAATTCCATCATATTAAGGTCTATCATATACATGTTTAGCCTCATCATGATATTTGCTTGTGCATTTTAGAAGACTATGTATTTTGTAATTCAATCTTTCAAGATCTAAACAAAACTCCCACTTGCCTTTAACAATTTAAAGATTACCTTTAAATAGTTTATCAAGTAGAGCAACAATACTTGTTCTCTTTTGGGATATTACAAAAAACATTGACAGTTCCTAACATTAGTTTGTTAGAACTCACTCTATAAGTAGTTTAAAAAATTTAGAACTTCATTTATAAGACTTAATGTGATTCATCACATTCCATAAAAATGGTGTCTTATTAATCTTCTAGGTTGGAGTCTTATTGAGTATATTCAATAAAATACTCAATCTACTAACCTTGATAACATTTTGGAAGAAACTATAGTTATCTTGAATCAAACATGCCAATAGATTTTGATTCTTCTAACTGAACATACCATAAAACTATGGTATTTCCTTAGAATTAATATTGTAAGATTAATCTAACAATATTTAAGATAACCATCTACTCTTTAGTTTATCCTATTTACCAACAAAGTAAAACTTAATGGTACAATAGAATTACCAAATCAATTGCATGCATTATAACACAAGTATTCTTGACCAAGTCAAAAGACATACCTGTTATAATCCCACTATACGTTATTAGTCATTGATCAACTCATTGACTTCATGCATATGTCTTAAAACATAGCAAGTTAACGTCTTACTTTATATAGTAAGTCTTTAAAAGACTTCATGTTTGTGACTTTACAAAATCATAAACATTTATAATTTAAAGTAATTATGAACACCACCTCAGGTTTCAGTTAATATTTCAAGTTAATATTTACTACATATATTTAAGTCATTCAACGAATACTCAAATTCAAAGTAGTATCAGATTACTTCATTTAATTATGTCATTCCATGAAATGTTCAATGTAAAAAACTGCAGAATGGACCCACTCAAATACTTTAAAAATAGAAAAAGGACAAAAGCAAAAAAGAAAAAGACAAAAAAGTCAAGTATTCAATCGAAAATGGCAAAAAAATTAGAGTATTCAACTGAAACCATGGATATACGTAAGGAATGATGTGACCCACATAAAAAGGTATCAAATACTGTTTTAAATCACATAGATGCAAATCAAACGATTAGTAACTGTCAAATCAAATGCAAACCGATTTTAATACCCCATGACAAACATCCCATAACTCTTACTTACCTTAATATTTCTTACTCTAAAAAAATAATTAATTTTAATAAGTTATATTATTTTACACTAATTTAATATACTTTATATTTATATAATAATATATTTTCTCTCTCCAAATTTAAATCCTAATCCAAAAACAAATCCAAATTCTAATCCTAAACCCACCTACGTACTAAACGAACCCTTAGCTTTGGTCCATGGATTTTAGGGCTCAAAAAATTTATTTACCTCTCTTTGTGTTATTTATGTTTTTTTTCTACACTTAACTTCATATAATTTATTTAAATTTCAGCCACTAAAGTTTTTATTAATTACCTCATTTTTTTTTCAATTATTGTTTTCACAAATTTTACACCTATATTTTTTATGTTTTTTTTCCCACCAAATTTATCAAAGTTTGACTAATTTCTTTTTTAATTTTGACTTTCAAGTGACCAATAAGAACTTTCAATTTTGCTACGTGTTAAAATAGAGCAACCTGATCGACCCATTTTTTTTCTTAATAAGATTGTTTTAGCAAACAAATTCAGAAATGATGTAATTCTTTGATTATATAAAAGATAACACAAACCATAACACAATCTCACAAACCTACAACATATAATTTCGCAGCGGGGGTTAATTGATATGGATAAAAGCACTCCATAGTTCTCTTTACTAACACATAACAGGACATTGATTCTCAAAGGGTGGGACTGCATTGGACGGTGGAGATTAATAGAAGTCAACTTTTTTTGTTTGGAAAAGTTGTGTGTGATGGGGATTGCCAACGTGGCACCCTCATTGTTTATTGACACATTAATTTTTGCAAAAGTGAACATAGCTGCTTAAAGGATCAGGATTCTCTAATTTTGACAAAAACATGATTGGTTATGTTTAATGAATTTACACCATGAGATCTAATAAATGGTTGTGATTAAATGCACAATTCTCTCTCCTATTTCTCTTTTATTAATCACTCTCTTTTTATTATTAAGTTATCTCTCATTTATATCTTTTACTTTAATTGTGTCTGTAAGATTATTTGTGGGTCCTTTTTCTTTGTTTTTTTTCCCTTCAATTTTTTTCCATTTTCTATCCCTATCAGTTAGTGTTTTTTCAATGAACCAAAAAGAAAACAAGTATAAAGTAAAAAGAGCCATAATATAATGAGATAAAAATGAATTGAACCCAAAAAGACATCAACATGCCACTAAGAGCATTAAGTATCGCTGAGCCATAGTTCTCGTGACGTTCTCCAAAACCAGGGCCACATCAGCAAAACACTGAACGGCACCAGAAACCCATTGGCACCACATTTTCTGCTGTTACCGTTGGCACTAGAAAATGTGGTGCCGTTCTCCATTTTTTTCATTTACATAAAATAAAACATACACAATATTAACTAAAATAAACTTCATTAATTTAAAAATGAACACACATTACATTAATTAAAAAACAAAAAAAATGTACATAAAAGTAAAAAATAGTACGTAAACAGGAAATAAAAATTATAAACTAGTGATTAAGGTTCCATAAATGCTCCACAAGGTCTTCTCGAAGATCGTCATGCAATTTTCGATCCAAGTGTCTAGTATGTTTGAACTTGGATCAACGAACAAATCTTTAAAATTCACTTGAAATTCTTCGTCTTCCAATATCATGTTGTGTAACATTATACAACAATACGTGATTCTTTTCAAGTCTTTGATTTCGAAAGCGCGTGCGGGTTGTCGTATAATTCCTCAACGACCTTGTAGGACTCCGAAAGCTTGTTCAATATCTTTTCTAGAACTTTCTTGAACTTTTTTAAATTTCAATTTTTTTTCCAAACGTTGCAACACTAAACATTTTGACAAATACGGGCCATGTTTGACAAATGCGGTCGGCTAAATATTAACCTTTCATGTATGTATGTCCGTTTACTACAAATGGACATTCCGGAGATCTACCGACAAGTTCATCATCAAATAACGGGGAGCCATATAACACATTAAGATCATTATTTGCCCCAAAATATGCATGCCAAACCCATAATTTTTTATCCGCAACCGCTTCTAACATAAGAGTTGGGTATTTATGATCACGCCTTTTGAATTGAGCATGTAAGGCCTTGGAAAAATTTTTACAATCCCAATTCATACAATCAATACTCCTGATCATTCCCGGGAGTCCATGTTCTTTTTCGTGCAATGCATATATTTTTTTCAACTTCCGTTGATGTGGCTTTCTTAAATACCCCTTCAATGTATAAAATATGTATGCATCTAGTAAAGTTCTCAAAACATTGTTGTGAACAACATTCACCGATTTGCAAGTATTTCATCAAAAGCATCAGGCGCAGTGTCGTACGCCAATTGGTGGATGAAGAATGTGCACTTCAATACATGACCAATACTTAAACGACCGGTAGCATCGTAATGTTGTCTAAAAAAATTAAAGTACTCGGGAATAGGTCGAACATCATAGCTAAACGTTGACTATTTTATTAAAGAGTATAGGACTCATACGATACATTTGCCTAAACTTCTCTTCTGTATACTTAGGTGGAGTGTCACCTTCACCAAAATAGTCGTCGATTAAACGTTGTTCCGCTTCTTCTCGGTCACGTGGTATGTATTGCCCTGTCCTCTTAATACCCGATCCTGATCCACCGGTTTCTTGATCACACAAACCTAGAAGTTGTTCATACGCTGTATAACCCTGGATATATCGATCTGGGTCGTTTTGAAAGTAAACACCATAATGGTCGTAGGTGCAGAAGTTGTTGGGATTGTTTGGATCCATAGTTGAAAGAAATCAAGTATTATTGAAGTAGAGATTAAATTAGAAGATTTTGTAATTGATATAATAAAGGAGGAATTTATAGAATTTTTTAGGGTAAAACTTTTATAAATTTATGCATTCAGGCTATATAGCCGTTACACACATTAAAAAATAAATACAAACTAGCCGTTGGTTTAAAAAAAGAAAAAGAAAGAATGGCGTGAGCTGGCAAATACAGTACGAGCTTCCTTGGTGCGAGTCTCGTAGTGGTGCGCCATTCTTCATATTGGGCTGGTGGGTTGGCGCCATGAATGGCACCACGATACTCCAGGCTCTAAGGCTGGATGGCAAGGAGGTGAGTCACTCACCTTACACTTCAGCGTCACATCAACTTTCTCTCTCCTCTCACTTCCCCTCACCCCCACTCACCTTTTTGTGGGCAAGGAAACTACATATTCACCTTTCATTAAACTACCCACTTTATACAAATATACACCACTAAATACCCCACACACACTCACACAGAAAATAAAAAATAATAAAACGTGAGGGATACTTAAGGTGAGTTGTTCATCTTATTTGGTCTTGGGAACCTCCGTTCGCGCATGAGTGGACTAGGTGGGCAAGGTGATGCTGTGTGTGTTGGTTGCAAGGTGAGAGGCTCAGCTGCCCCTTGCCGACCAGCCTAAATAAAACTTAGAGTTAATTGCATTTTTGGTTCATGTGGTATGGCCAAATTGCAGGTTTGGTCTCTAAAACTTTGAAAGTGCAATGATAGTCCTCATTTTAAAGTTTGGATTGCAATTATGGTCCTTAGATAAAGTAAAATGACTAAAATAGCCTTTGTCTTATTCAGAGAAGAAAAGGGTAATTTGGTCATTTCACACCGTTTAGGGACCTAAAATGCAATCCAAACTTTAAAATAGGGACTATCATTGCACTTTTAAAGTTTAAAGACCAAACCTGCAATTTGGCCATACCACATGAACCAAAAATGCAATTATTTCTAAAACGTAAATATCTCAAAAGATCAAAACTTACAACAACCAAAAAGTTTAAGTGTCCCTGACAGTCGTAAAATGAATAAATAAATAAATGCAAATCAATTCACTATGTACTCTTCACTTTCCCGTCTTTAAACGTCAACTCACCAACAACTTACGTCACCATCACCAATGGCAGTCGCAACCGTCGGCAACAGCATCACATCTCCGTCACAATCAATGGACAAATCACCGGCGCCGGTCGCCGGTTCCCCTCCGTTGGCCGGAATTTTAGATCCAGTTGAGAGCTCGAGTTCATCTCCTAATCAGAATAAACAGCCGGATATGCAGGTTCTGTAACTGAATTTGACTATTTAACTGATTATTATTTTAATTTAATTTATAATTGATTTTTTTATAGCCGTCTTTGAGAAAAAGTGAAATTAAATGGTTAGGTATAGGATGGAAGTTCTGTTATAAGTTCTAGTTAAGGCTTAAAGTATTGATAAATGCGGTGTGGCGGTTATTGATTTATAATATTAAGAGTTTTACTTAGAAGTTTTGTTATAAGTACTAGTTAAGGCTTAAAACATTGACTTGCTTTTTACTCTTACTTTCTACTTGTTATTAGTTAATTATTATTTTCTTTATAATTTTTTTTTCTTATTTATTTATTTTGATAGTTACTTTTACTTTTGTCAAATACATATACATACTTATATATAAGTGAATAAATACTATATTTTTCATTAAAAAAATAATTAGAAATACAATATAAAGAATATTAAATATTTATCTTGTTAGGTCAAAAGTTTCGGGAATACGATAATAATATTTATGAAACATATTTTGGCGACTAACATATGTGTCTTCCCATCCAGATGCATTTTCACTTTTGTATGTAATCCAAAGTGGATATGTTAACGGTAATGGGCAACATTCACGTAATGTCGCTTTAATATAATGGTTACCATTTACATGAACAATCACAATTGTCTCATGTGGTTCCGATTGTGGTGGACTCGACTAGAGCAAAAAAATTTTAGTACAATCTCCGACTTTTCCTCCATGAGTTAGATTTACAACAACTCTTTTATATATCGAGTCAATAACCAAACCCGTGTTTGGCATTTCAATCCATTTACAGCTTTTTTTTACGATCTTGTAATTTTTTTTATAACCTCTTGTTCCAAATATGTACTGGTAGTTTAATCAGTTGTATCTGCAGAAATTAAATTTAGATTATCATTCATTTATATGACTAGGCAAAAAGAAAAATATGTGAATAAAAAAGAAAGAAAAAAAGACAAAAAGACAAAAAAAAAGAAAAAAAAAAAAAAAAAAAAAAAAAAAGAAAAATAAAAAAAAAAAAAAAAAAAAAAAAAAAAAAAAAAAAAAAAAAACATGGACTTAGGTTAATCCCACCATTAGATCAAATTAAATGAATGGTGACGATTTCTCTCTTAGTAAGTATAAATTTATGAGTAAAGAAAATAAAGTGACTCTAGTATAGATTACTATTCGAACGACATTTCTTTACAACAAATATGGTCACAGGGTATTTGTCGTCGCATCGCATTTGTAGCCTGCTAGTATGAAATAATATATAAAGTTTTTTTAGAAACAGGAAATAATACATAAAGTTAAGTATATATTTTATGATATGTATTTTTTTAAAGAGTAAACTCCAAAATACATCCTTGTGGTTTACCCTGTTTCGCACCATACATCCCTCTCGCAAAAGTTTCAACAGATACATCACTCCCAGTTAAAATAAGGACTAACGGTGCAAATTATTTCTCCGTTATCTCCTAACGAACTATAAAATATTTACACCGTTAGTCCTCTGGGTTAACAGTATTTGCATCGTTAGTCCTTTTTAATGTTTTCGTCCGTTTTTTACGTTTTTGTCCGTTTCTTACGTTTTCGTCCGTTTTTTTACGTTTTCTTCCGTTTTTTACGTTTTCGTCCGTTTTTTACGTTTTTGCCCTTTTTTACGTTTTCTTCTGTTTTTTACGTTTTCGTCCGTTTTTTTACGTTTCGTCCGCTTTTTTACGTTTTTGCCCTTTTTTTACGTTTTCGTTTTCGTCTGTTTTTTACGTTTTCGTCCGTTTTTTTACGTTTTCGTCCGCTTTTTTTTACGTGTTTGTCTGTTTTTTTACGTTTTCGCCTGGTTTTTTTACGTTTTCGTCCTTTTTTTACATTTTCATCCGTTTTTTTACGTTTTCGTCCGCTTTTTTTTACGTTTTCGTCTTTTTATTTACGTTTATGCCCCTTTTTTTACGTTTTCGTCTGTTTTTTACGTTTTCATCAGTTTTTTACATTTTCTTTTGTTTTTTTTACGTTTACGTCTGTTTTTTTTTTGCGTTTTAGCATGTTTTTATGTTTTCGTCCATTTTTTTGCATTTTCGTCTTATTTTTACGTTTTTCGTCCGTTTTTTACGATTTTTGTATGAAAAGGGGTCAAAATCGTGATTTAAAATCGATAAAGAAACATTTTTATCCATTTTCATACGTTTTTATCAATTTTCATATATTTTTATCCGTTTTCATACATAATATATGTATGAAATGGATAAAATCGGATAAAAACATAAGAATAATCGACGAAAACGAATAAAAGTGTATGAAAACAGATAAAAATAAGTGAAAAAATAGACGAAAACATAAAAAAACGAACGAAAAACATAAAAAGAAAGACGGAAATGTAAAAAAATGGACGAAAACGTAAAAAGAAAGATGAAAATGTAAAAAAATGGACGAAAACGTAAAAAAAGCATGCGAAAACTTAAAAAAACAGACAAAAACGTAAAAAACTGAAGAATACGTAAAAAAAGGGCGAAAACGTAAAAAAACGGATGAAAACGTAAAAAACGGACGAAAATGTAAAAAAGGGCAACAACGTAAAAAAGCATACGAAAGTGTAAAAAAGGACGAAAACGTAAAAAAAACATGCGAAAACGTAAAAAAACAGACAAAAACAAAACGTAAAAAAACGTAAAAAAAGCGGACGAAAACGTAAAAAAACGGACGAAAACTTATAACATCTTTTACTTTAATGCACAGATTTTATCATTAATGGACTCAGCCTGACACAGATAGTAAAATGAGGGAAATTCACCAATGTTAATTTACATCAAACATAGTTATTTGGATAGCTGTTACTAATAATCGTCATCATTCTTCTGAATATCTTGAGGATAATTAGGCTATTTATTGTTAGAATAAGTATCTATGTTAACAGTATCAAACCTTCCTTTTCTTTTCGCAAGTGTCATTCTTCTATAGCTGATATAGATTTAAAGTAAACGGATATAGATATTAGCTTTTACTGCTGTGAGAAATAATTCTGTGGATACATGTGCATTATGCTTAATTTATCAACTACATGTATCTGTATCAGGTTTGAGATCATCGCTGTCAAAAGTAGAAGCTTCGTTAAGCATTATCGGGCCGGAAGTATGACTGCTTACGTGAACTAGTGAAGGATGGAATACAATAAGGGTGAAGCCAAAAGGGCGAAAGAAATCACTGAAAGTAAGTTTTCTTCAAAGGATGTAAAGGGAGCAAAGAAATTTGCTTTAGAGGCGCGAATTTTTTTTCCTGGTCTTGAGGGTATTTCTCAACTATTAGCAGTTCTGGATGTGCATGTTGCTGCCGAAAACAAAGTAAGCGGTGAATCAGATTATTATGGGATACTTGGTGTGAACCCTCTTAGCAGATGATGATACTGTGAAGAAGCATTATAGGAAACTAGCTTTATCACTTCATCCCGATAAGAACAAGTCCTTAGGTGAAGAAGGGGCATTTCAGCTCGTTTCTCAAGCATGGAATCTGTTATCAGATAAAGATTAAAGATCGGCGTATGATCATAAGAGGCATGCTCAGTTTTTGAAGCAGAGGGTTCCTCAGAACGTGTTTTCACGAGTGAATATACCTCCAACTCAGAACGGTTTTCACAATCTCACGAAGAGTGCAGCTTCCCGGACAGCTGGTTCTGATGCGCAGACAAAGGTTAAAACTTCTCAAAAGAACGATAAAACTACTACTCAGATGAAGAAAAAAACGAAGAGTCAAAAGGATGAGACTAATGGGACTACCAAGACGGTTCCCACTTCTGTTCCTTCATCCTCCAATGAACAGACAGCTCCTGAGACGTCAAAGGTCAAAGCTTCTCGAAAAAATAATAAAGTTAACGGGACTTCCAAGACGGGTCCCACTTCTGCTCCTGCATCGTCTAATGAATAGATAGCGCCTGAGACGACACCTGGGCCTTGTTTAACAGAGGTTAAAACTTCTCAAGAAAAAGATAAAGTTAATGGGACGACCAAGACGGGTCCCACTTCTATTCCTTTACCGGTTACTAAACAGATGAAGATTAAAACGTTTTGGACCGTATGCATGAGATGCAAATTGCAGTATGAATTTTTGAGAAAGTATTTAAACCGAAATATGTTATGCCCCACTTGTTATGGACCGTTTCACGCGACTGAGATTCCACCACCAAATATCAATGCTTCTTCAGAAGTTGCGGGAATTTCACAAGGAACCGGAAATAACATTTTAGCCCCAGAAACGTGTAAGATGACGGGTAATGAGGCTGGTAATGGTACAAGCTCCCAGCGGGGTCCACTAAAAAGGGATCGAGAAGAAGCCCAACTAGACACTAATATAGAGGAAGCTTTGAGAAATAAGATCGCTAAAAAATAAGCAAAATCTGTATCTAAGAAAGTCAAATCAGTTAAAGCAAAGCAAGATATCAAGGGGTTTGATGCAATTAAGGAAACAGGGCCTATCAAGAATCACCTTATAAAGAAGGCGACTATGGAAATAAAGAAGAAACTGGACGAATGGAGTTCGGAGGCCGTAAAAGTTGCTGACATGGCAAACGGCTTCTCAAAGAGTAACGAGGCTGACGTACCAGATCCAGATTTTCATGATTTCGATAAAGAAAGAAGCGAAAAATGTTTCAAAGAAGGTCAACTCTGGGCTGCTTATGATGATCGTGACGGGATGCCTCGGAACTATGCCATAGTTCACAAAGTAATTTCTTTGAACCCGTTTAAGATGAAAGTATGTTGGCTTAGCTCAAAACCTAACAAGAAACCACTTCCTTTTCCCGGGTTCCTGGAAGCATTCGGTGAGTTCCAATCGGGAAAACACGAAACCGTTACCTCTCCTAACTATTTCTCACACAAAGCTAGCTTTACAAAGCAGAGAAACTGTAACATTCGTGTTTTCCCTAAAAATGGAAGTGTTTGTGCTCTGTATAAATACGATTACACACCCGATACGATCAAACATACTTATGAACTTGTGGAAGTTGACGAGTCCAGTGAAGTAACAGGCGTTACCGTCACACGACTAGTCAAAGTTGCGGGGTTTAAAACAGTGTTTCACCGACATCTCGACAACGAAGAAACAAAAGTTATCCTGGAAATAGACTTTCTTAAAATATCGCATCGAATACCTTCATACGTGCTCACGGGTCAAGAATCTGCAAATGCTCCAAAGGGTTGTCTAGACCTCGACCCTGCAGCTATTCCTCCCGAGTTTCTTCATGTTTTAGCAGATAATAAGGAAGCTTATACAATGGATGTCGAGAATGGTCCAAGTACTGATGGTGTTTGTTCCATTTAGGTACAAATTTCCTGAACTTGGGAGTTTGGTTTGGTTTTTTGGGTTGTTGGATGGGAAAATAGGTAACATGTAGTGTGCATTATGCAGTTGTAACTTTGCTTAAAAAGGTTGTACAACTCTATTTAGAAATGTTTCTTTTTGTACTTTTGGAATCCAAACATTGACTGTTACTAAGGAATGAAAATGGAGGAATGTTTTGGTACTTAATGTTGTTTTTTGGCTTTATTTTTTTATCTTTTGTTAGGTTTTGAAGTCTAATAGTTTTAAACTTTTGTTACATGTACTTTATATTATAAAGTAGCCGTGCGCAAATCGGGTTTTTTGGGCTAACCGGTTCGGTTAGTAACCGACCCAGTTTTTGGTCAAACCGGTTATTTTCAAAAAACGGTTCGGGTCGGTTAGACTTTTCGGTAGAAAAAACCAAACCCGGTACTAACCGGTTATTATAGTGAAAACCGGTTATAAACGCTTTTTTTTTTTTTTTTTTTCCTTATGTTTTTGCTACTGTTAAGGACCAAATGGTGCTCGGGTTTTTGTTTTTTTTCCATTCGCATTTTATACATAAAACTCAATAAACTTCAACTTTTATTAAATAAACTCATAATACGTCAAACATAAACTACTTGAAACATAAGCTAATACATTGAGCGATTTATTAATCGGAAAGCTAATACATTGAGCGATAGTGAGGTCTTATTCGAAGTCTCTGGATCCGGACCTAGCTTGGTCATCTTGAACGATTTCTTCATCGGAAAGTGAGATTCTATAACCCTCTTACATCTCGATCTCAAGTATTTGTGGTTCGATCTCTAAATAATTGGCTTCAATATTAGAAATGTGTTGTATACGTTCTTGTGCGTCTAAGTGATCCTTTAAGCAAATACACATCTCCAAAGATGCCGGCGTGAGTCTTGTTCTTCGAATCGTTAATACCCTTCCACTAAGAGAAAAACATGATTCCGAAGCTACCGTAGAAGTTTGTACGCTAAGTAAATCTCGAACCATCTTGGATAGAACGGGAAATTGAGATTGCCTTCCTTTCCACCAAGACAAAACATCAAAGTTTTCAAATTCTTCTTGTCCCATAGAGCTTATCCAATCTATTATGATATATCTCCCAAATTCGTTAGTACCGATTTGGTCACTCCTAGCCCGTTTAACACTTTCTTGCAAAAATTTGTTGGAGTACCCTATGAATCGTGGGATAATATACACCCGATAATAAAGTAGTTTCATCTTTAAAAACTTCGAGTAATTCGGTTAATTTTTCAATAATTTCCTAATTTTAGACGGAAAATGGTTCAACTAGGTTATCACCGGCAAGATCATTATGAAAAGTACTTAAAGCAATTTTTTGGCGTAAAACACTTTTAAACATATAATAAGTCAAGTTCCATCTTGTAGGAACTTCCCAATTAGGTGTTAAAAATTCGGTTTCCGTTTCCACACAAAATCTCATATAACTCTTATATCTTGCTTTAGGCCTGCAAAATATATCTTGCAACATTGTTTTAAAAGCGTTTTTTATTGACATTATTTCAGGTACCCCTAATCCGTCTTGCACAACCAAGTTTATGATGTGTGCAACACATCGACTATGAAAAAAAATGCCGTTCAAAGGTGGTTGGTATCTTGCTATTAGTTTAGTGGCGGCATTTGTATTGTTAGAAGCATTATCAAATGAGACTGAAAAAATCTTATGTTCCAATTTAAACTTTTTTAACACATTTCATAACTTAAGAAATAAATTCATACCCGTGTGAGGATAATCAAAGTTTTGAAAATCAATCATACGCTTCATCATTTGCCAACTTACGGGATCAATCGAATGCGCGGTAACACAAACGTACGAATGCGGCAAATGATGAGGCGCCGACCAAACATCGGTTGTTAAGATGACATTTGTATCTAAATTTTCGAAACCTTTTGTGATTTCGAGTTTAGCCTTTTTCCACATTTTAAGTGCATCACGTTTAAGAGTAGAACGACTTACGTGACTATATCGCGGTTGAAGATAATTTTGAAGCACCTTGGTTAATCTCGGGTTGTCGAAATGGTTGAATGGCAAAGCTTCTTGAATCACAAAGCTTGCAAATTGTTGTCGAGTCTGTTCCGACTCATATGCAAATATACCCCCATCTTGTGACATAGATGCTTGACCCACATCCGGAACGCCTTTGAGTGCTTGGCAATACTTTTTTTTTCGATATGTTGCTTAAACGTCGTGTTGGATCCGCTACTTAAAAACTTCTTGCAAAATTTACAATGAGCCTTCATGGTATTATCCGAAAACTCCACGAGCTCAAAATTACACCAAATTTCCTTGTTTCGGTCCGTTTCTAAAACCGCAACAATCGTGGGTTTATTTGAAGAACCAACACCGGTGGAAGTTGAAGAAATTTGAGTTGCCATTTTGTGAGTGATTTTGATTGTTTTCAAGAGTGTTTGATTGTTGTAAGTTGTAAGTAACTAAACCATATTCCAGAATAGTATTTATACTAAAGTTTATAACCATAAATGGTGATTAAATGCCAAAAATAACGGCTACAAACAATTTTTTTTTCTTCATATTGTGTTTGTCTGCTCCATGTCCCTCCATGTCCCTCGTTAACAGCTTGTTCCCAACGTTCATAAAAAATAACCGGTTACTAACCAGTTTTTCTCTAACCGGTTTCCCAACCGGTTCAGTTAGTAACCAGTTCCTAACCGGCCCAACGTCTAGAACTAAAAACCGGTTCCTAACCGCCAGTTATTATCCTAACCGAACCGGTTATGGTCAAAAACCGGTGTTGACCGGTTCCGGTTTTGGTTTTTTTCCGGTTTCGGTTTTTTTGGTCACGACTATTATAAAGTGAATCAACTTAACTTAAATCATACTATTAGGCTGGGTGTAATGGTCACTTTGTTAGCACCTCAACGTCACATCAATTTTTCAGCACACTATTTAACTCAACTTAAATCATACTTGTAAAAAGAAGTTAGTGCACCACGTTAGGTGGTCTGTACCACCGAACCAACCCCAAAAGGCAACTTGATGCGCGGTGGATGGCAGGTTGTAGTGGTAGATGGTGTGTGGTAGAGGCTCACCACAGGTGGTGAGGGCCTCTATTACACCCGGTGTAAATAACTGGGGTATTTGATTATTTATTCTGGTTCTTGGTTAGTTGAAATGTCATCCTTTTTTAAGAGAAACACGGATTTAGGATTTTTGTAGTCGATGTAATGAGTTGTTGAAATGTCTTGCATGTACGAGGTGTTTGCTTAAGCTTATTTTTTGAGCTACCGAGCTTAAATGAATACAGTTTACGTTTAATAAGCTTACTTTTTCCGGCTTATTTTACAATTTATACTATAGGTTATAAAATAAGTTAGAAAAGTATTATAATCTCAAACCGCGTTAAAAATAAGCTTAAACAAAACCCCTTAGTATGAATTATGAAGAACTTTGTTAATGGACATGTACACTTATGGCATATTACGATAGATAACTTTAAGAAAAATAGAAAATGGATGAATAATGAATTTTTGATGGATAGCGTTTTGTATTTTTCGAAAAAAATAATACATTGCTTATTTGCACAATTATCCTAAACAAAAACACTAACAAAACTGCTTTTCATCTACGTTCCTTAATCAAAAGCCATTACCAATTGCGTTTCTTTGCTCAACATCAACTAAATATTGGAAATAAGTGGAGGCATGTCTTAGCTCCTAACTGGAAT
Source organism: Chrysanthemum seticuspe (assembly GCA_019973895.1). Taxonomy (NCBI): domain Eukaryota; kingdom Viridiplantae; phylum Streptophyta; class Magnoliopsida; order Asterales; family Asteraceae; genus Chrysanthemum; species Chrysanthemum seticuspe. The sequence goes on from BPTQ01000009.1 coordinate 6,498,768, forward strand.
GAACGAATATGTAGCCGCGAGCACTGTTTGGTTTTAACTTGAGTGGTAGCAATCTTGCCATCTTACGGTAAATTCATTTACTTACTTAGTTCTGGTTGATCACAAACTTGAGTTTTGTATGGGTACGGTAATTAGTGCTCTTTGAGTATAATGTCTCACGTACTTTAGTGTATATGAATAGTGTTGGTGTAAATCGGATCATGTGTTGGCTTCACCAGTATCATTTTCTTATGGTCTATATGATTATCTCTCACATGATACAGTATCCAGGTGATGTAGCTAATTGTTTGCGTCACGGTTGGTGTTTACAGCACAGTACTACATACATCTCTGCATTTTTCCTTCTACAAGATTACGAGTGTCATTTGATCAACAAATGATAGCTAACTACTTTAACTATGTTACAAGAAAAAAACATAGATGTTTCGTATCAAATGATACCCATCATGACTTTAAATAAAAATGTTTGTTTTCAGCAACAAAAGTGAACTTGATAGTATTTTTTTTGTAAAATATTGGGTAAATGATACAATGATTAAATTTAAGTATAAGTTATACTTTGGGTAAATATGCTCTTACTCTTTGCATTTAAATACTGAAAATGTAAAGCATTGTTCATATGTTATGGCGAACACGGTCGTGCCGTCGTCATCACACCATAAGTATTTTTTTTTAAAATAATTTTTCTCCTTAACCTTTTAAAATATATATAATAAAATTAAGCAGCAAATGTCATTTATACTTTCTTACAAAATATGAGAAATTTTCATATTCTTCGTATATATATATTGATTCTTCTACATAAAATGTTTAGAATTTTGAGTGTCATTTGATGATGTACGATTTATTTCACTTACAATTACGTAAACGAACATTAGAAGTACGCAATGAAATGCAGCTACAAACGAACCTCGTTAGTAGACAAGTTACTTGTCTACGATATATGCAATATAGTTATTATCAGTCAAATTTTCTTGGTCAAGATGAGAAGGAATGTGAGGATGATAGACCATAGGTTGCATATAGTCTTCCCTATCCCATGTCTTCTTTAAAGTCTTGGTCAAGATGATAAGGAAGTTGTGGAAGCCATTCATTTAGCCAGTTGCATGTGGACCACAAACCGTTAACATGCAAAACTAAGGATAAGCCAATACTTTTACTTATCCCTATGATTTTAAGTAAATTTCCAAAAATGAAGTCACCACAAGCATTAAGTTACTTATCATCTTCCTATCATATTTCAATTCACTTACATGGTTTTGGTTAATCAAAAACTTGAGTTTTGTATGGGTACGGTAATTAGTTCTCTTTGAGTAAGCTAACAAACAAAAAACAATAGCTACAAAACCCAAAACATTGGCTATAAATCAAATGGTTATAAAACATCAAAATGTCTGCCCACAATAATCTCCGGTCCACAAAAAATCAATATAGATCTTCCCATCTGACCTGTCCAAACTATAATAAACGACCCTTTTACCTTTTGACAGGCCAAAAGAGACGAAAAACCACTTCGCTTCAAAATTAATACCAAACACTATAACCTGCACAAATAATTACCCATTAACCAAAACTTATAATCTTACCACTTCTGAAACTCTTTACAGGGTCTTCAAATTCCACTTCTGAATTAGGCCACTCAAACCTTGATATTGAGCTGGTCCAAACACCATTCATTCCATGATCTGCCAAACACACTTCAAAGTAACCAAAATGAAATCCAGCCGTCTTAACAAGATTTTTACCAAAACCCCAAAGCCCAGCAGCCAAATTCATGTGTAATTCCACTCAGCTTCATATCACCAAACACTTCCAAATTCATACCAGCAGACAAAAGATCGAGGAATCTAACCCAACATCATTTTTGACCCAAATACTCTTCAAACTTAAATACCAACCAGCTAAGTGCCAAGACCAAAAACCACACCAAGACAGTACCCAACAAATTCCAAAATTACTAGCACCCAAGACCACCAGCAGATTTCTATCCCACAAAGAACATTTAGTAGAACATAGCCAATTCCATATAACCTTATTCATTTGACAGGATTCAAAGTATTTTTCATATGTTCTGGCGAACACGGTCGTGCCGTCGCCATCACTCCATAAGTATTTTTTAAATAATTTTTCTCCTTAACCTTTTAAAATATATATACTAAAATTAAGCAAACTAAGCAACTGTTACAAAATCCGAAAATTTTCAAGACTCTTCATTTAAATATATTTATTTTTCTCCTTAACCTTCTAATATATGCAATGTAAGTTTACATAGTCTTCCATATCCCAAGTCTTCTTAAAAGTCTTCCCTGAGTACACGTAGAAGGAATGTGTGGATGATAGACCATAGGTGATGCTAGTCATGCTACTTGGGTTGCATGATTGATATGTTACAAAAAATCATAATGTCCTCTTCCCAATCCCAAGTCTTCTTTAAAGTCTTCTCTGAATATACATACAAACTAGTTATTACCAATCAAATGTTGTTTTGCTCAAGCTGATAAGGATATTGTGGATGCCATTCTCTTCACAATTTAAGTGTGGTGAACGTTAAACATAGATAATTGAAAATATTATAATCTCTTAAAAGTCTTGTATTCTCAAGATGATAAGAAATTTGTGGAAGCCATTTATTTCACCATTTGCATGTCACGTACGTTAATTTCCACAAAAGCCAATACTTGTTCTCACAATTGCAAGTAAATTTCCAAAAATGAAGTCACCACAAGCAATAATTCACTTATCATCTTCCTCTCTTATTTCTTTTCTCTTTTTCAGACTCGCCATAACATGTCTTACTTCCGCCACTGTCTCTGCTTCATATGGAGGTAATGAGACTGATTATCAGGCGTTGTTGTCATTTAAGTCAAAGATCACCCATGATCCATACAAAGTTTTAACCTCGTGGAACCATTCCTTTCATTTTTGTGACTGGAGCGGTATTTCATGTGGAAAACGGCACAAACGGGTGACTGTTTTACGACTGAAATCGCAAGGCTTAGAAGGCTCATTGTCTCCTCACGTAGGAAACCTCAGCTTCCTCCGTAGGCTTTCTCTCTCTAACAATAGCTTTCAAGGAATCATTCCTCATGAACTTGGTCGTCTATCTAGGCTACGTGGTCTTTACCTTAATTTAAACAAATTCAGTGGAGTCATTCCAACAAACTTGTCTGGTTGTTCTAACCTCGAAGACCTTTGGCTCTATCAAAATGAGCTAACTGGAAGCATACCTAAGGAGATGAGTTTACTCTCGAAACTTGCTACTCTTGAAATTTACTTGAATAACTTAACAGGTGGAATCCCACCTTTCTTGGGGAATATTACATCAATGGAAGTGTTCTATGCTGTTGGGAACCCGTTGGGTGGGAGAATTCCAGATACCTTGGGTCAATGGAAAAGCTTGAAGGAATTTTACTCTGGTGGATGCAACTTATATGGAAGCATCCCTCATTCCATTTTCAACCTCTCACTCCTAGTTAACTTAACCATAGCTGAAAATCACCTCACTGGTAGTCTTCCTTCAGAAATTGGTAATCAGCTCCCAAATCTTGAGCTCCTTCAGTTATGGGGTAACGAACTAACCGGAGTTCTTCCACCTTCTATTTCTAATTGTTCTAAATTAAGAGTTCTTGAAATGAGTTTCAACAATTTTAGTGGGAAGTTGACAATTGATTTTACAAAACTAAGAGATATGGAAAAAATTCTATTAGCTGGGAGCAACTTCCATGGACGCGGAGAAGCTGATGACATGAGGTTTATTGATTCTTTGAAAAACTGCACCAGATTAGTAGGGTTGGAACTTTTCGAATGCAGTTTAGTAGGAGTGCTTCCCATATCAATAGGTAATCTTTCTGATCAATTCACCTTTCTAAGCTTAGGAAAAAATCACTTATTTGGAAGCCTTACTTCAAGTATAGGTAGTCTAGTTGGTTTGACCACTTTAGATTTAGGAGCTAATCGATTCAAAGGAAACATCCCCACAACCATTGGTAAACTACAAAAGCTACAAGCTCTTAGTCTATCTAGCAATCAATTTTCAGGGCCTATACTTGATGCCATTGGAAACTTATCACTATTGACAGTACTTTACTTAGATTACAACAAATTAGAAGGTCATGTTCCATCAAGCCTCGTGAATTGTAAAGAACTTAATGGGTTACACCTAGCAGACAATAGACTCACAGGAAACATACCCAAACAACTTTTTCAACTTCCATCACTAAATTATTTTTTAGATCTTACTCAAAACCGCTTGTCTGGTTCCATTCCATCAGAGATTAAAGATCTCAAGATGTTGAGCTATCTCAGTTTAGCTTATAATAATTTATCAGGCAACATTACTAGTAGCCTTGGTGAGTGCAATAGCCTTACAACGTTAAACCTAAGAGGCAACAAATTTCAAGGCGTAATACCATCTTCATTCAGTTCCTTGGGAGGATTGGGGGTACTCGACATATCTGAAAATAGTTTATCAGGTAGAATTCCACAATTTTTAGGAAAATGGAAACCCTTAGAGTATTTGAACCTATCCTTTAATGATTTTGAGGGTGAAGTACCGGTTGAAGGAGTGTTTGCCAATGCAAGTTTATTTTCGGTTTTGGGGAACAATAAGCTTTGTGGTGGTTTGGTTACACTTGAGTTACCCAAATGCAAGGAGACGGGTAGTAAGAAAAAAAGGTTTCCTTACTTCATATTAGTCATCGTGATTGCAGTCACGTTGCTCGTCGTATTATGTTGTGTGTATCTTTTGTGTAAAAAGAAACGCAACAGTCAACCATCTCAATCATCAGGGGGTGAACGGTTCATGAAAGTTTCATACCATCAACTTCTCAAGGCTACTGATGGCTTCTCTGCAGCAAATTTGATTGGGGAGGGTGGGTTTAGCTCGGTTTACAAAGGAATCCTCGATTCTAATCATAATAAACCTGTTGCAGTCAAAGTTTTGCATCTTCAAAATAAAGGAGCTTACAGAAGTTTTCTAGCAGAATGTGAAGCATGGCAGAATATTCGACACCGTAATCTGTTGAAGATAATAACTTCTAGTTCAAGTACTGATTTCCAAGCCAATGATTTTAAAGCTTTGGTTTACGAGTTTATGCCGAATGGAAGTGTACACAACTGGCTTCATTCAAGTGAAAATACGTCGAAACTGACCCTTCTTCAAAGAATAAGCATACTCAGAGATGTTGCAACAGCACTTGATTATCTTCACAATCGCTGTCAAACAACGATTGTTCACGGTGACTTGAAGCCTAGTAACATTCTACTTGATGAAGATATGGTGGCTCATGTTGGAGACTTTGGTTTAGCTCGACTACTTGGTACAGACTTAAACCAAAACAGCTCAACCGGGGTTAAAGGAACAATTGGTTATGCACCTCCAGGTAGTATTCAATAAGGCTTACATTTACTTACAAATTACTGTTTGTAACTTAAGTAACTGTTTTTAATTCGCAGAGTATGGTCTCAGGAGCGAGATGACAAGTACTGGGGACGTCTACAGTTTTGGAATATTGTTACTAGAGGTGATGACCGGGAAAAAACCGACAGATGACATGTTCAATGATGGTCTTAGCCTTCATAAATTTGCTTACATGGCATTACCGGATCATGTAATCGATGTTATTGATGATGATGCAATTGTGTTGCAAAGTACGGAAGTGAATGCAAAGAAAGTGGAAGAATGTTTGGTTGCAATTATCAAGATTGGAGTATCGTGCTCTGTGGATTCCCCACCACAACGGATGAAAATTGAAATTGTTGTCAACGAGTTGCAGCACATTCTCGATGTGCTTCAAAATATATTAAGTACTATGTTCTCCCATTTTGTAGAATCTGATTTTACATGAGTTTGTTAATAAATCATCACTAAAATGGTTTTATTTTTGAAATATTTCAGGTCTCTCATCAATCTTGTATGGTGAATTTGAGAGTAGCTGCAACAAGGAGCGGTGCATGTCGTAGTTAAATAAATGTTTAAGTTGTTAAAGATGTTTGTAATTGTGGTTTAATTTTCTTGTTGCATAAGTGTACGTTTACATTCGTGGTGACGAATCATATGTATCAATCATGTTTGTAAGTGTGGTTTCATTACCATGAATCCAGTTTGTGGTACTGAATTCTACTTAAGTTCTACTTGGTGTTCAATTCCTTAATGAACAGCCTAATGTTATTCGTGTTCTTTGACTTTCAATTTCATAAATTTGACTTTTTCTTGAATATCTGAATGAGAAAGTTAACCTCATGTTTCGAGCAGTGTATGATTCAGAAAGTTAACCTCATGTTTCGTTATACACTTGCACCATGCATTTGGCTACTACAAAATCATTATTATTACTGCAAGTATACTGTATTAAAAATGTGTCAATAATGACCAAAGTGGATTTCTGATTCATAAATCAGCTAGAATATTTTGATACTTTTCGTATTCCTTATACACTTAGTACAACTCTATTTTCATCGGATAAGCGTTTGGATAAGCAATCCAAAACTCAAAACTGCGTATTGTTGTTTAGTCTAAGCAAGCCCAAACAGCCCTTTAGCAGTTAATGTGCAGCTTTAAGGTCATCATTGTTGTTTTAACCATATTTCTAGAAATACAAGCTTTTAGCTTTTGGATGTTGTCTCTCCCATTTGAAACGATAATAAACGGAGACTTTAGCTTTTACATCACTTTACGCTGTATACGTACTTACAGTAGCTATTATGCTACCAAACGCGTTGAAAAAACGAACAACCACTGCTAATAACTGTTAATAATTGGTACTTCAACTACCCTAGTTTTGCAAACAATAGACTTGAGTTTATTAGTAGTTTTGAAAAAGTAGGCGTTATTCTGTATGGATTGATTGACAATAGGTGAGCTTAGGGGCTTATTCTGGAAACTGAATATAGTGTAGGGGTACAAGTGTATTGATTCAAATGAACATTGGATCGATTCAAATAAGGAAGATCCATTGACATTACAAATGAGTTGATAGTTTGATACATTGAGCTTGCCTACTGTATGACTACTCTTGCAAACAACACATCTAAAAAGACACAAGCCAACCTAATTAACTACTTGATCAGAAATGAAAATATAACATACACCATAGATGTTACTGTAAGTATCGTTATCGTCACTGCCTTTTAATAACTCGAGAAAAACAGATGGGGTTTGATGAAGTTGATGTCGTCTCCAATCTGCCTTTAGAATTGAGAGTCAGGCCATATGATGAATACATAATAAATCTTGACTTTATCCATCCAAGTACAAGCTCCAAATAACACTAATAACTAGCAATACACCACATTGACCACCTACACAAACTAAAACAAACACACTTTATCATTTTTTCGAGCTTCAAACATATGGATGGCAGTAAATGTTAAGCCTTGGCATTGGTGATATCACTGAGCCCATTCCAGTAATTTGTTGCTCTTTCAAAGGGAATAAAATATTTACGTTGTTAAGAAACTAACTGTCGAATACAGAGGTCACAATTTCAAGCATATTTCTTATACATGGATCAATTTACGTTATGTTATATTTAATGGGTTCAACAGGCTGAAAACATTCATTAATCATTATTTTTAAACAAGTTTAAGAAAAGGACAGACCACGCTTGCAGGTCAACCTGATCCAGTCCAGACTAAAATTACCAGTTTGACTTGTTTCCCAACCTGACTAGCTGCCCGTTATGGAACACCTCTAGTTTAGATCATGTGTTACCTGTAAGGCTCCCAAGCTGCATTTCCAAGGTTCCACATTTACTGTGTGACTGATAAAGCATTAGCCAATGCTTTTCTGCAATACAAAGAAATGGGAATACCAACGGGTTAGGACTGACATGTCATATATATGGTTTACAATGTTAACGAGTCTGTCAAAAACAACCATTTACAGTAGCAAAATTGGGGATCTTGCAACAAAAATCAAACATATCAATAATGTTTTAAACACATAATTTTCTTGTGGAACTGAGGTAATAACTTATCGAATGGCTCAGTGCTATCACCAATGCCAACGCTTATCATTTACACAAGAAAGAAAAGGAACCGAAAAAAACAATGATGAATTTATCCAGATACTCATGGAAATATTATAACTGAAAAACGCAACCAAAATACAAACAAAAGGAACCAAGATGATTGATTGAAGTGGACCCAAAACAATTAAAAACATTAACTTCAAACTAAAACAAAAAGAAGACCATTGCAAAAACATACCCCATAAGTTCGGATATTAAATCCACAAATTAAAGCCTAAGGATGACAAGCTAGCATAGCAGCCCCACGTCACAAAACCAAGCCTGACCCATAAATTAAATCCATGTTGCCATATGTATACCAGGTATAAAAATATAGCAGTGCAGACCCAACTAATAACATAACAGCAAAACAAAAGACTTGAATTGCCAAACTACAACAGAAGACCAAAACTTGCAGACTTGCTAGACCACTGCGAAACCACAGAAGTAGAATATTTGCTGCTGAACCCACTGTCTCGCCAGATGATCATTTCATTTACTGCCAAACAGGAAACTGTCCTTATGAAGATAGATAGCTTATCCCAAACACACTGTATCAGGAGATAGAAAATCTTGCGAAGCAAAGGTTTTCAAAACCATGATAAATAGCCATCTGTTTAAACCTTTACTCCAAACACCAGTTAGGCATATAGCAACTTTTCTTCCACATCCTAAAGAAACCACACCTCACTCTTCACATAATCCCATTCATGTCTTATAAGTTTGATTTCTTCACATTAAGGGTATGGACGCAAACCTGATATACCATTCATACTCAAAATACAACTTTGATTGCTAGTTGCAGATACAAAAGTTTCATCATGTTAACAAGATCAGAAACATTATCTCAAACAGCAAGTTACATCTGAATGTGAGGTAGAAGCATATCTAGCAAATCGTTCTTCTTCAATGATACTTTCTGCAACATGAAAAAACATCACACAATTAGATCAAACTGGACACGTTACATTACATTAAAACAGTGACTTGAATTAACCAACTCATACCTGAATCAAACGTTTTTCTTCCACTTCCAACGTCATCTTGATCAGCGAGTGAGGATTTTTCCACATCTTCGTCTATATATTCCATTATAGAGGATACTTTGGTCTGGGAACTTTAAATGATCCTTCAACTCGTTTTGCACTTGAAAGAACATCTAATCCTAAAACGTAGTAAACTTTGTGTTATTAAAGAAACTGAAAATGAATGACTATTCAAAATGTTAACACACAAACAAGATAAAAGTAGAGTGTAAACCAGAGAAACTAATTCCTATAGCTTTTATAACCAAACTTAACAGAGATAACGCCTTTAGATATGTGGTTCTTATCTCGAGGCAGAACAAGGCTACATACATTATATTGGCTTCAATCATGCCCTAAGGATACTAAGATGATGTAATGTATCAGGATATCCTTATGCTTAACTTATGCATTTATTCATTATTGAAAAAACCCTTGTTCCCCCAAATAACTAATAAGTACTTTGGCATAAGCTTACCCAGCCAGTAAGTTCTTTATACAAGCTTACCCAAACACCCCCTAAATCCCATATTCCCATGACAGTTATCTCTCTCTCACCAAATCAAATAAGCACAAATTAATTAAAGAATTATGCAACAAATAACAAAATTTAAAAAAAAAAAAAAAAAAAAAAAAAATGTTGTAACAAATATAAAAATTAAACGTTTTTGGTCATTGTGGTTTGTTGGGATCTCACATTACCTGAATGGCTGAATCAAACGTTTTGACTACCAAAAACCCATGTCACCAAATCTCTCATTTCTTCAAACTTTGACTACCAAACAGTTTTGAACTTAAATTAGAGGGTTATGGGTTTTTAATTTTTATAAAATTTGGGGATTTGTTTATATTGAGTTAATTTGTTTGTTGGTGGTGGCTGTTGGAGATGGTGGTGGACTGGTGGTTGTTAGAAAGTGATAATGAGGAAACAGGTTGAAGGGTATGTATGGTGTATAGTGAAAAACAAGTAACCAATTTTGATTAGGTTTACCTAAACACCCGTAATTGAAAAATACTTATCTCATTCCAAAAATGATTAGGTTTACCCACTTAGAATAGTAATTTTGTTATAAGCAATCTCATGCAAAAATATTCTTGAATTGATCTTTAAATAAGCCCATCAGTAAGTGTGTCAAAAGGGTTAGGTTGACTCGACCAAACCTGATAAGGCTTATAGGATCGGATTTAATCGGGTTTGTTTGGTCGAAACAAATAACTCGAAATTGTTATAAGATCGGGTTGAGTTATTTATGTTATTTGGTCAACTTGATAAATATACCATTTTTTTCTGATGAAAAATTAAAAGCCCATTAGTATTTGCTTTCATTCAAGGTTATATATGTGTTTGGTGTTGAATTCTATATATTCTATTAGTGTTTGTTAAGGTGAATAAACCTAGAAATGTTTTAGGTAGTAAATGAGTTTGACTTATTGGTTGAACCGGTTAGACCTGTGACTTATATCACTCGGTGGTAAGGTGAATTAACGTACAAATAAGACCTTATTAAACAAATATTACTTACTTTTTCTAGTAAATATTTTCCAGAAACTTTTGTTTGGAAAGAAGCCTAAACAAAACAATGTTGAATAGGCATATATTTAAGTTTTCTAAATGAATGATATCGTTGAAAATTGACAGTTAATACATAATATTAGCTAGTTTAATAATAGTTGAGTGCCACATGAGACAATTCTTTGTCTTTAAGGAGAAGGAAAAAAAAAAAAAAAAAAAAAAAAAAAAAAAAAAAAAAAAAAAACTATTGATAAAATGCGCATTTCGATAACATAATTAATCATAAGTGTATCATATTTTTTTGGTTATCAATATTTTGAATATAACTACATTTTGAAATAGTAGTGAATTTTGCTACATGAAAGAATGCAGTTATATGAATATGGGATGCTTTGGTATGACGTACCCTCCCTTGTTATAAAGGTTACCAACTCTTTAATAGATGGTCAAGATTATTATAAGCTTGTGCCTAAAATCATAAAGTTAAAACATATCGTAGATATTTACATTTGAGTCTTCACAAACTTAAACCCTTAGAATAAAGGAATTTGCTAGAACCATACAAAATCATCCACAAAAAAAATTCACACGCTGAGGTGGAAGCGGATGATTGGTTTTTTGTGAGAGTGGATCCCACAAAAAACCAATCATCTACTTCCACCTCAGCGTGTGAATTTTTTTTGTGGATGGTTTTGTGTTGATGTATCACTCCTCTAGAATAAAATAGTTGTTTAAAGATCTTTCTGCAATCCTCATGAATGATTTTGGTAACTATTTAAAATACTTGACCTGTGTACATGGGTTTTTTGCATCCATACATTTACCAATTGGTTATTGTGGGTTTGCTCGAGAGTTTATCTAGAAAAACTCAGGTCTTTTTTAATTGTGTGTTTCCTATATGTTATTCATGCAAATAAGTTATTGTTGTTGTGAAAAAAAGTAATAATAATAATAATAATAATAATTGGTTACGATGCTAAATGTGCGGATATTGGATATGGGTTTCTTCCTTTCTCCTTTTCTTCCTTTGGAGAACTTGAGAAAGATGCGGTCACCTTACTTAAGCGGGTTCGGCGTTTCTCTATGACCCAGGACATTGGAGCGCGTGCAGCAGTTCATATCTTTAATAGGATTGGTTTTACCATTGCTAAAGGTGTGGGAGCTCAGTTGGTTTCGAGGCTCCCCACCAATCTTTTGTAATCCTATGAGTTTTTAATAAAAGTGTGGTTGATAATAATAAAAAAAAAAAATAATAAAATAATAATAATAATAATAATAATAATAATAATAAATAATAAAAAAAAATAATAATAATAATAATAATAATAATAATAATAATAAATCCTATGAGTTTTTAATAATAATAAAAAAAATAATAAAAAAAAATAAATAAATAATAATAATAATAATAATAATAATAATAATAATAATAATAATAATAATAATAATAATAATAATAATAATAATAATAATAAAACAACTTGCCACAAATTTTGGACACGTAAACAAATAAATTGCTTATTGGCACTTTCATTTTAGAGTAAACGAGCGGGTTAACCCACGCGTTGCTGCAGGAGTGTGTTGTGTTATATATTACGTGTTCTCGGTTTTATAATGTATATGTTTTAACTGAACCAAAAAGGAGTAAACCAAAATTTAGCTGGTGTTACAAATTACATGAACAATGTTGCTTCGATGATTAAAACTACAACTATCTCAGTCCATAGCTTAAATACACAATCAGGTTTAGCAGGTCTCCAGTAGGCATTTTAGAAGTGTCTCAGCATCTGCACACCGTTAAGATATACAATAATCATTTTAGAAGGTACATAGCCATCTGACCAATCTTCAAACCCAAACACTCCTTTAAAGATAACTGCTATTCAATAACCAGATATTTCCAAATTAACCAGCTAATCAATCGAGGCAGATTATTCTAGCAGACAATGACATTTTCCAGCCTGCAAGCCTTTTAACCATAACCATCCAAATGAGTGATCATTTAATTTACTACCAAACAGGAAACTATCCATATGATTTTTACTAGCCAAAGACATCAGAAGACAATACAGTTGTCTATCTCAAACACACTATATCAGCAGACAAAAAAGCTTGTGAAGCAAAGGTTTTCAAAACCAAGATACGTAGCCATCTGTTTAAACCTTTATTCCAAACACCAGCTGGGCATATAACAAATTTTCTGGTCAACAACGGAGGTGTGGTTAACAGGACTGTTAGTTAGGAAAAAGTAGCTTCATCTTTCACAGCTCACTAGCCCCAATCCTAAAGAAACCACCCCTCACTCTTCACATAATCCCATTCATGTCAATATCTCATATCTTATAAGTTTGAATAACTGCTACTGATTTCTTAGCATTAAGGCTCATATGCTGGAACATCTGAGTACAAACTCAGTAATAGGTATGGGCGCAAACCTAATATGACATTCATACTCAAAATACAACTTTGATTGCTAGTTGCAGAACAAAAGTTTCATCATGTTAACAAGATCAGAAACATTATCTCAAACAGCCAAGTTACCTCTGAATGTGAGGTAGAAGCATATCTAGCAGATCGTTCTTCTCCAGTGATACTTTATGCAACATTAAAAAACATCTCACAATTAGATCAACCTGTTACATTAAAGCCATGATTTGAAATAACCAACTCATTAAGTCTTACCTGAGTCAAATGTTTTGCTTCCACTTGAATCACTGTACTTTCTGCTTTTATTTTGTCCACTGCTGAATACACCACTTCCAAGTTCCAGCGTCATCTGATCAGCGAGTCAGGATTTTACACCTCTACGTCTATAGGTTCCACAATTTAGGTCTGGGAACTTTAAATGATCCTTCAACTCGTTTTGCACTTGCAAGAACATCTAATCCTGAAACATGGTAAACTTTGTGTTATTAAAGAAACTGAAAATGAATGACTATTCAAAATGTTAACACTCAAACAAGATATAAGTAGAGTGTAAACCAGAGAAACTAATCCCTATAGCTTTTATAACCAAACTTAACAAAGATAACGCCTTCAGATATGTGGTTCTTATCTCAAGGAAGAACAAGGCTACATACATTATATTGGCTACAATCAGGATATACCCTTATGCTTAACTTATGCATTTATTCATTATCGAAAAAACCCCTGTTGCCCCAAATAACTAATAAGCACTTTGGCATAAGCTTACCCAAACACCTCCTAAATCCCATATTCCCATGACAGTTATCTCTCTCACAAACTCACGCTGCTTTACACATGATAATTAGGAAAAATACAAATACATCTCAATGTATAAAGCACTTTGACAAGAGCTTACCCAAACAAATTCAATAAGCTCTGTACCTTTTTTTTTTTATGCCCAATAGCTTATTAACCTCTTAAAATAAGCCTACCAAGTGTTGTAAAGCTCGGACTACAAAGTAATCGGCGATTCCAAGCCACAAGGTCATTGACCAGGGCTAGTTGAGCAGAATCGGCCAAAAGATTCAATATGGTCAAAACTTTATCAGCTCGGTGCTAATTCGTAAAAAACACGGCTCGAAGTGTTTAAACAATTGTGTTAAATGTTTCCAAACATACTTTTTGGTCCTATGAACATATCATACATATAATTTCAAAACTTGTACATAAAAATTCCAACACCCCACTTACTCCCCGCCTAGGCCACTTACTCGCTGCCGCCTAGCGAGATTTGCAACCTTAATTTTAGCTTTTTTCAGAACCCAATAACCTATTAAGCTACTTTAAATAAGCTTACCCAAACACCCCGTAAATCCCGTACAATCATATTACTATAACAAATAATAGTAAAAAAAAAGGCAAATACATCATCCCAGTGTAATAAACATAATTAAGTTCTCACCTAATAACGATTTCCTCTCAGGAAAATACACCAATCTCTCATTTCTATCACATACGCGACACGAACGAGCTCTTACGAGACCTCTTGGTGTGGTCTAGAGTTGAAGCGGGTAGAAACACCATAGGGTGTTCTCCCTTGGCTCGAATTGAGTAAACGCACGCACCCCGTTGGGTGACTCAAAAGGACCCACAACATTCGACTCTTTTGAGTTCTAAACTTCTAATGATATCCGAACACAATGAACAATGTGAACAACGATTAAAAGATTAATTACCAAAACAAATTAATTAAAGTTGAATACTTTTAAATAACAAATATTACAAAATGATGGTTGAATCGAAAAGGCAGAAGAATTAACATGAGGTTTCTTGATTAATCGAACAATGGAAGCTTGAATTAGACAATTACACCTCGAATTACAAAACCCCCCAAAACAATTTTGAAAAACCCTAACTTGTGATATCTATGATGGTAGCCTTCTACTTTAGATGTGGTGATGGTGATAGGAAGGTAGTTGGCTTCAAGAACAATACTATTCTGATGTTTTGGGGTGTGGTGGAGTGTGGGTTAATGTTAGTTTATTTATTTATTTTTTATTATTAGCCATTGTATTAACTGTACCCGTGTCCCGTCATGTTCCAATTTAAACGCAGTATCCCGATACGCGTAAAATATGTCAAATATGTTTCTGGAAATGTTTTCATGAGCGTAATACTAAGGTATCATTATTATTTTGGAATTGGGTTATAAACGTTTTGCCATAACTAGGTTGGTGTCGATACGCTTGGTGCCATGTTTTCCCGAGACAATGAAATAACCTCTCGTTTTCATTCGTAAATCATCGGTATGTGTTAAAAAGTGATAGTTTCGTTTATTTCAATATAAAATACTAGTTTCGTGTGTTACTGCGTTCTGCAGTGTGCGGGATAACCTCCCAAAACACTGTTTAAGCTTACGTATGCTTAAAATTATAAATTAGACAATAATAATTTCACATTTACTATTAAGATACTCGGTGGAAAATTACCATGTGTGCGGTGTCAATATTTCTGTTGAAACGAGATAAATATTTATAACTATCAGAATATAGTTGATTTGCATTCTCTGGCGTAATAAATAATATTATTATAATCCAAAAATTTTACGGGTCGTTATGACCACATATCAAGATAATTTGCAATCTGTCCTCTCTCCATTATTTTTATCATGCATAGCAGCAGAGAAGCATTCTATGTCACGACATTATCCTTATGGTATCTAGTATCCAATGGCTGCATAAACATAACTAGACTCAAGACACACATGTCCATCCTCTCTGCCACATTATTCCTGAGAAAAGAGAGTTTGAGTCAAAGAATTTTGGTACCAAGGTACATAGCCATCTGACCAATCTTCAAACCCAAACACTCCTTTAAAGATAACTGCCATTTAATAAGCAAATATTTCCAAATCTAACCCGTTAATCACTCGAGGCAGATTATTCTAGCAAACAATTTCATGACGTTTCCAGTCTGCAAGCCTTTTATCCATAACCATCCAAATTAATGATCATTTCATTTCCAAATCTGTTAAAGAAAATTGCACATATAACGTATTAGAAAGTGTCTGTATATACAACAAAACTGAATCGTATTAAAAAGTGCCATGTTAAATCTATACTTTTGACTACTACTACAGTGACATTCAAATAAAAAACCTAATAAGCCCATTCTTAAAGTGTTTCGCTAAGCTATTTTGAATACAACATAAACTTGGCAATCTTTGTTGGTTTGTGGGAGTTATAAACACGACAAAACGACTAAGAGTGTGTGAGCCGATGAGGGTACACACGTTAAACACGAGTATACGTGTTGAACGTAATTATAATTGAATAAACATACCCGTTTTACATGAAATTTAACCCGATCACAGATTTGACCCATGGGCTTTTATTAGTTCCTGTTTGGGTCGAATTGGGGTGGTGCCTTGGGCCTTGTTGATCCCAAACGATCGGGCAAATAAGGGAGCATGGTTTTGGTTAGTGTTGTACTCCAACTAGGAGTCGGTTTGATTAGTATATAAGCAAACACAACCCCTAACCAAAATCACGCATAATATTACTTCCCTAATCTCTAAAACCGATTCATATATTCCCTGCTCCTGCTCTTGGTCGATTGAATCTTCAAGTCGATTAAGGGTTTAAGGTTTTGAGTGAATTCTAAACTTGTCTTTGATTCAAGTGTTTAGTTTATTGGTTTGTCTTTGTTCCTGGTCTCGTTGTCGACACAACAACAACATCAAAGAAGGCAGAATCTGCTCTGGTTGTGGTGTTTTTCCTCGGACAGAAGTTGGAGGATATCGGATAGATTTATCCGATATCGGGTAGAAATAGCAAAACAGTTTAGGCTGTTTTCTTTGTTCTCAGACAGAAACTAAACGTATTTCTTGGGTTTTCTTTACGTGGTATATTCAAGGTGTCAAAGTGGTTGATTGGTTTTATTATTATGTTCTCGACTAGCTACTAATCGAACGTATACGTTATCGGGTTTGTGTGTGATACTAGTTGAGGTATCTATCTTTGATACTCGGGTTTTGTTTTGGTTTCTTGTTCGTTACTAAAGATCAATTGCCAAACAAGGTTAGGTTTTCTTTTATTCCTTTTATTAATTAATTATTGTATTAATTAATTGTTTATTAATTACACGTTTAATATAATTGCAAATACTAGATCCATATCCGTTGCGTAGTCGTAGAGGTTAATGGTTAACTTAGTTCTAAGATCCCAACAATCTTGACCCAACCCGAACCAGTTGACCCACGACCCGTTTGACCTGTGTTTCCATTTGAATCGTTTCGACCCATGACCCATTTGGCCTATAACTAAGTGAACAGCTACAGCTGATTCAGCGTTCTATTTATTTAGATTAATTACTATGTGTAACGTGGACCACCAAAAATACATTTCATCCTTATAAGGGGATATGTAAGCATAACTAACTGTAAATTTTTTTAGTTGTAGGAAATTGATGCAAGTTTCCAGTCAATAAATAGAGTTTTAAGATACATACAACAAGCAAGAACACATATGATGCACATAAATGACACTATTCACATATTACATATCTGTGCCACATCATTAAGTTAAGAGAAAAATTTTCAAGCATATGCTACAAAATTGTTAATGTGCACGTTATTATGAAAGAAGGGTATAAAGTCGACAATTTCGTGCAACCACTTAAAAAGGAGAATGGTCAATAAAGTTTTAATAAAGAACTAATTCAAGAGTTAGTTAATATCCGGGTCGGATAACATAATTAAATATACGTTAGCATTATGTGCCAATTAACTACATAATTAGAGCACATCTTAAATGTAATTCGAACAATTATTTAAAATTAAACCTGGCTTTATATGAGGTTTAATACAAGAAGCACCTCCTTCACGAGATCTCTTGATGCATCTTAAACTTAAGATCCTTCTGTTGTTTTATGTAAAATCTCAAAGAGCTCGACATAATGTGGTGATCTTTTGTTCTTCGATTTCGGTGGAATTAAGTATAAGTCATCATATTACATTAGAGTAGCATGTGTAAAGAGTTAACTTTTCATACAATCAAGGTTACACATTCATATTTCATAAGTAATGTAAACTAACTTGATATATAGGAAACTTGAATATACTCGATAAAACAGTTAAAAACTATCATTCACAAGAAGGCAGCGGTATGATGATTCTATCCATATAATTAAAAGCCTTTTCCTGCATCTCAATATGTCTAAATCACACAAACTGTGACTTTCGACACATTCAAATTGTTCCCTTAAAAACTAATTCATTCCTTTTCCCCTGTTTGACCCGTTGTAAGAGAAACCCAAACCAGAGTTGGCCCATTTACATGTAGATGAATCAAAAGTCCCCCCTCTAATTTGTTTTACAAATTTAAAAGAGCTGAAGAAAACATTAAAGTTGACAAGATTTAGTTAGCTCGAAAAAACTACTAAACATGGAAAATTTCTAGGAGAAACTGTGTTTCATGAACTAATCTCTCACTCAACTGCCTCTTTAGCGCTTATTGTAGTACAGGCAATCCATATTGGTAAGCTGGATCGGTTTCACACATAATATCTACTCTAGTATCTTACTTGATAACTGATATATATACACTTTATATTATAGAACAGAGTAGTACATAAAGCTCTGATAATTGCTTTGTTTACATAATAAAGCATATAAGCCTCTTTCATTCTGTCTATTTATTCTTTTTTCCATTTTTCAGTCTGGGTTGATGCAAGAATAAACGGATGATTAGCTCACAGATTAGAAAAATCCGAGGTAAATAAACAGTTATCCAGATGAACTATAAATCCTTTCTACACGCTAAAATGAATGAAAATAGTAAAAAGTATGTAATGATTTGGTATGTATTGTGGTACTTCGCCTAATTTCATTATCCAATATCACATGAAAGCTATGACATTCTTATCTCCATTAAGCTAGACTTACCTATATGCAAACTTAATACTAATTCATTTTGTGCTGTAAGATTCTTTTGTATTGTTAATATCGACCAATATTTCTATTAATCTATATATAAGGTCCTTGGTTTTACACATATTAAAGTACTCATATGTTTATAGAAAAGTTTTCAAATAACATAAATGTGCCTACACACACAAGATAATTTCATGTTATCATAAGTTACCCAACCCAACCATTTTGCGAACTTTAAGGATCTACTAGCCCACATTGTGTTATGCGCCTGCCATGGTAAAGTCTTTTGTGACTGCATCTAAATTTGCAGTTGCATTGGTAGATATGTATAGACAAGTTAACGGTTACTCAAAGAACAGCACACAAAATGCCCTTTTTCTCCGGAATACATAAGAGCTATTTAAAAAACAAGATCTGTTGATTCAAACAGTAAGTGATAAACTAGCCGGTAGATGCGAAAACGTAACAGCAAAACATCCCATTTCTGCAATTGACAGGCAAAACTAAACCTAAAACTGTTTTATCCAATGACTTGAAATGTTTTCGGAGTTGATTATCATACTAACGACTAAAACTTATTATTTCATTCTAAATGACACGCCAAACGATTTTTGCATGTCAAAATCTAACGATAAATATTACGCAAGTATCATTCTCTAATGGACATTTCATCAAACACCTTTCGTGCACAACCTAAACCCGAGCTTGAAACCATAGCCGCACGCAACAGACCTAAATCACCTATATCGCACTATAATAATATCACAAATCTCCATAACTAACACCTAATCAATGAATTGAGTTGAAAAGTATACCTGAGAGCATCACAAAATCAGCAACTTCAGCTCACAGAACCAAAGACTATTTGTTTGTGATAAGAAGCTCTGTACCTTTTTTTACACACATTCAATTTGGTCAATAAGCTTAATAAGCTTACACACATTCAATAAGCTCTGTACCTTCTTTTTTTTTATGCCCAATAGCTTATTAACCTCTTAAAATAAGTCTACCCAGTGTTGTAAATCTCGGGCTACAAAGTAATCGGACCAGGGCGAGTTGAGCAGAATCGGCCAAAGGATTCAATTTGGTTAAAACCAGAAAAAATTTGGGGATTTTGTTTAAATTTGGGGAAATTCTTAAAGGATTATTGTTTGGTCAAAACCAGATAAAATCATAAGCATAAACAAGTACCCCTAAGTTCAAAGTTGATAAATGATGGTTTCTGTGAAATGAGAGTGAAACAAACAAAAAATAGAGTGTGTTTGGATGGAATTGCCAGCAGCGTGGAAGGTTTTTGCAAGGGTGTTCTTGGAAGAGTTTTTGGTTGCTATGTTTTTAGTTGAAGGATTAATAAGATTGGGTTAAAGATTTGGAGCGATTGGGTAATTTTAGGCTATGTTTAAACTATGTTTATTGGGAGGTTGGCAACCCAACCCATCAAAAATACATACAAATATAATACTTTTATAATCTTGTACTTTGTAATTTAGATCACTTGGCAACCTAATATTGCCAACCCACAATCTGCCTTTATGGCTTTTTTTTGTTCTTTTTTCTTTTTGAATTTTTAATATATTTTTAATATTTAGTATAGATTGGTTGGGTTGTTGATAAATGATGAAAAATATAGATTGGTTGTATTTATTGGTTGTGTAGGTGGAGGAAAGAGATAATAATATTTCATTAGGAGATCAGGTTATTATCGGTTGTTGATAAAGATAGTCATATTAGATGGGTTGACAACCCAACTCAAACAATATACATACAAAATAATAAATTTTTAATCATTCCATTCGATCTTTCCTACTAATCTAGGTCGTATGACAACCTAAGAACCCAACTTACTACCAGTTGTCAAGGTGTTAATGGCTTTTTTTTTTTTTTTTTTTTTTTTTTTTTTTTTTTTTTTTAAGAATAGATTGGTTGTATGTATTGGTAAGGTTGGGTTGTTGATAAATAGTAAAAAAATATAGATTTGTTGGTATGTATTAATTGTGTAGATTGATGAAAAGAAAATAATATTTTAATAAAAGATTTCGTTGTGATAGGTTGTTGATAAACATAGTCTTATGAAAACCACTTCCATTTTGTCAGAGTAATGCTTCGTCGTCACCGTGGCGGGGCACGGCGAACCGCCACGTAAGCCCATGGCGAGCCACGAAATCCCCACACTCTCCGCTCTAAAGGTTCATTGCTTTTTTTTTCTATCTTTGACACATTAGGCTAAAGAGACCGATGTCCCATGTTTCTCTCTCCTCTCATTTTCCCTCACTCCTTCTCATCATACATCTGTTTTGGTCATTTTTCGCTCACTTTTCATTAAAATACCTATGTATAAAAATATACCCACTAAATATCCCACACACACACTCACAAAATAAAATAAAAAATTAGGCCCAGTTTGTCAGCCAAAAACAATAGTGAGCAACTCACCATACTTTGCAATTTTGGATGTGTTGCGCGTGAGTTGGCCACCAAAAAGGAAAGTCACGACCACTCCATCCAGTCTTAATTTGTTGCAAAAATGTACATAGATGCTCAAAAAGTTGATCAACTAGACTTAAGAAGTGTTTATTTTTCTCTTATCTTAACTACGTATAATTTAAAAACTAACTTTTATTGAAAGTGAAAAAGTAATGATTCTCGAGGGGTGGGAGGATTAGATGGCCGAGATTAATCAGAGTCAAGTGTATTTGGATGGGATTTTCAGCGTGGCAAATATAAAAAGAAATACATCAATTATTTGTTTGTAAGTTTAATGTTTTTCTTATTGCTAAGTAGTAAGCTTACTAATCTTTACTACATAAAATAAGAAAATGGTCAATAAGTCAATATTGGAAAAGTGAAAAAGTGAAATAGTGGAAAGTGAAATTCATGTTTCTTTGACAACTATTCTTGCATGTTAATTTTGTATGGATGTATTTATTTTGATTTCAATGTATTTGTTGCATGGTATCTTTGCATGGTAACTATTCAATTTTGACTTCAATATATTTCCATTTTCCACACTGCGCCCGCCATTTCATTGTTTCATAGGCGGGAAAATTGTTTTTTCAACACTTCGTATTTCGCCTATATAAACAACCCAAAACAAGTTTGTATTTCACAACAGGAAGGAAACATAAATAATGGATATGCAAAATCAAAAGAATATTGATGATGATCTCGAGATTAGTAATCGATTTCTTTTTGATGATCTCGAGGTTACGAAACACTTACCACAATATCACATATCGTTAATTGTCTGCCTCTGAAAACTGATGCCGCTTGGCACGGGTACTCGTCTAGTATGCTTAATGATTTGATTGGTGAATTTGAAAAAATAATCAGTGAAAATTTAAAGAGAGAAGATTTACAATACATGTTAAGTGGATTAGGCACGTAATTAGGGTTGCATTTTAGGCCTAAATAATTTGTTGCAAAAATGAACATAGTTGCTCAAAAAGAAGCCATGAGTTGTAGGGTTTTCCTGTGCGGGTCTCTCGTAGTGGTTCGGGTCCCGGGGCCTGCCCGTTTGGATGGTTTAACTCGGGAGTTGAATTTCAAGTGTGGTGTTGTTCTAAAAAAAATAAAAAAATATATAAATAAATAAATAAATAAACAAAAAATTGATCAACTACATTTAGAAAGTGTTTACTTTTCTCTTATTCTCTCTTAATTGAGATAAATGTGAGCCCAAAACACACACACACATATATCCTCTCAGACGGACCCTCCGAAGACGACTTGATCTTTCCCCGGCAACAGCAATCCACCAACACCAAAGTTATACATCAATCAAACACGTTAACACCTAACAACAAACAAAAACCTAAACATTAGCAGCAAGTAAATGTTTGTTTTATAAAAGTGTAAAACAACGTAATAAAACCTCAATGCGTCTTTGATTAGCATTTTAAATAAAAGCGTTTAAACAAAATCTAAAAAATGAACGCGTCTAGTTGCCAAACAATAAGCGAGACCATATAAAATCATAAGCTTAAACAACGACCCCTAAGTTCAAAGTTTCACCTGAGTAATCTCTAATTAATATAATTGGCAAACTCCAATTAGTCCATAGTTCTAATTACCATCCCGATGTATGTAATACTAATATGTATAAAGATTAATACATATTAAACGATAGTTGCTGTGAAATGAGAGTGAAACAAACGAAAAATAGAGTGATGGTGTTGGACTTTTGGTGAATGGTGGAGATTAGAGTAAAGTGTGTTTGGATGGGATTGCCAGCGTGGCAACTACTGTATTTTTTTTTTGTAAAAGTTCATTGTTTTTGTTTTTTTCTATCTTTGACACATTAATTTTTTGTATAAATCTACATAGCTGCTCAAAAAGTTGATCAACTAGACTTAAGAAGTGTTTATTTTTCTCTTAGCTTAACCAAATATAATGTAAAAACTAACTTTTATTAAAAGTGAAAAAGTAATGATTCTCAAGGGGTGGGAGGACTGGATGGCGAAGATTAATCATTTTCAAGTGTGTTTAGATGGGATTGCCAGCGTGGCAAATATAAAAGGAAATAAATCAATTAGTTTTTTGTAAGTTCAATGTTTTTCTCATGAAAAATGATTCTTACGGCTAAGTAGTAAGCTTACTAATATTCTTATTGATTTGATTTGTGAATTTGAAAAATAATTGGTGGAAATTTAAAGAGAGAAGATTCACAGTACATGTGTCTAATGTTAAGTGAATTAGGCATATAATGTTATCTTTAGAAGATGGCTTCTGAGAGACTCGCTCTAGAACCCGCACTAAACCAGCAGACTTCTGGACACATCAGTTCAGGACTCGTACCTCAAAGAGCTCAATCAACTTCGTTTGAAAATCCTAAAGAACAAGAATGGGAGAATTTCTTCGAGTTAATGTTCGATGAATACTATGGTGGAACTTCGACAAATGCATCAAACCATCATTCCGCTGCACCCGCTCAAAATCACCTCCACCAACAACAGAAGATGCATCTACAACGGTCGAAACCAATGCACCAACTCCATCAACATCAGCTACATCTACTCCAGCTATTGCACCTGTTCTACCAGCAGTTGATGAGCAAAACCAAAACCAGAATGATGCAACGTTAGATGACGACTTATTTGAAAACCCGTTTGCTACAGAATCAGCTGAATCATCTTTCAGCCTACGAGAACCATCTAACTCGAATACGTTTAACCAACGGTATCCTTCTACTCTGAAGTGGACGAAATACCACCCAATTGAACAAGTTATTGGTGAACCTTCAAGGCCAATTCAGACGAGACGCCAACTTGCCACCGATTGCGACTTGTACATTTACCTTTGCTCAATTAGCAATATCAAGCCAAAGAATATCCGCGAGGCAATGGCAAAACCCGCATGGATAGAAGCGATGCAGGAGGAACTTCTCCAATACCGTCTTCATGACTCTTGGGAAAGGGTTTCAAGACCCATTGACGTTCGCATCATTGATCTTAAATGGTTATGGAAGAACAAACGGGATGAAGATATGACTGTAATTCGTAACAAAGCTCGTCTTGTGGCCAAAGGATACAGACAAGAGGAAGGGATAGACTTTGAAGAGTCATTCGCGCCGGTAGCTAGACTTGAAGCAGTCAGGATTTTCTTAGCCTATGCAGCTCACAAAAACATCACGGTTTATCAGATAGACATTAAGACCGCGTTCTTGAATGGAACTCTGAAAGAAGAATTCTACGTGAGTCAGCCAGAAGGCTTCATAGACATGGAACATCCAGACTACGTCTACAAACTCAAAAAGGCAATCTATGGTTTGAAACAAGCTCCGAGAGCGTGGTATGACGAACTGTCCTCTTTCCTTATCCTAAACAATTTCACCAAAGGAACAGTTGATCCTACCTTGTTTACACAAAAATGCAAAAAACGACATTTTGATTGTTCAGATTTACGTGGACAACATCATCTTTGGGTCCACTAATCCGAATCTTTCAAAACATTTTGAAAATCTCATGAAAAGAAAATTTGAAATGTCCATGATGGGGGAACTAAAATTCTTTCTTGGTTTACAAATACATCAGTCCCTCGTGGAATTTTTATAAATCAAGCTAAATACACAACTGAGATTTTGAAAAATCATGGTATGGATAATTGTGACTCTGTCGGAACACCAATGGTAACTTCATTAAAAATTGGAGCTGATTTGTTTGGGAAACCTATTGATCCGAAGAAATATCGGAGCATGATTGGTTCTCACATGTATCTTACTACTAGTCGACCAGATATTCATTTTGCTGTTTGCTTATTAGCACGGTTTCAGGCAAAGCCTACCGAACTGCACCTCAAAGAGGTTAAAAGGATCTTTCGGTACCTGAAGACATCCATTCACATGGGACTTTGGTATCCGAAGGAATCCGGTTTTGATCTAATTGCCTTTTCAGATGCGGACCACGCAGGTGATCAAGTTACAGCAAAAAGTACATCCGGAGGAGCACAATTTTTGGGTGAAAATTTAGTCAGCTGGTCTTCAAAGAAACAAGATTGCACTGCACTTTCAACCGCTGAAGCTGAGTATGTGTCTCTATCTGCGTGTTGTGCTCAAGTTCTTTGGATGAGAACACAACTCACAGATTATGGCTTTACTTTCGATAAAATACCTATGTATTGTGACTCGAAAAGTGCCATAGCCATATCATGCAATCATGTTCATCACTCAAAGACTAAGCATATCCGTGTCCGCTACCACTTCATCAAAGAGTACGTCGAAAATGGTACTGTTGAATTATTCTTCGTGAAGACTGATTACCAACTCGCCGATCTATTAACTAAAGCCCTTCCAAAAGAAAGGTTTGATTATTTAGTTCGACGAATTGGAATGCGAAGCCTAACCCCTGAGGAGTTAGAACGTCTTCTCGAATCTTCTTGAAAATGATTTTCCAACAAGCTTCGCTGTAAATATTTTTGAAAAACAAAATACAAAATTTGAAAAACCAACAAAAGCAAAATATAAAAATATAAAACTTTCAAAAAAATACAAAAACAATATAAAATCAAAAAATCCAAAAATATTCTTCTCACGACATGTCTCTCGTATAATCGATATTCTGTACGTTTCTAGAAGTGTCATTCAACAATGATACGGGCATGTACAGATGCTTGAGCGAGAGTTCTTTAAATGTTTTCCAAAACATGTCATTTCTCAAAATTTCTTCATAAAATGGCTTCCGTATACTTCAGTACAAAACCCGGACCAAAATGATGACTTTTGATTATTTTCAAATCAAAACTCGTGCTTTTAAAGAAAAATCAAGTGTACGCTTCAGTGCACTACATTTAAAAATGGTGAGAAATCATCATCATCTTGAGCACCTTTTCAAGATTGTTCAAAAAGATTTTCAAAATCTTTCAAAATATTTTGTGCTCAAGATAACTCCCTCTAAAACCCTTTAATTGATTATGCTTTATTAAAGGGGGAGTATAAAACAAAAATGTTCTAATTCATGCTTAAATCAAATCCGTGTGTCTCCCCAAAAGATTCTTAAATGTTTTTTAATCCGTGGATATCAAAAATATCACGATTATGCTATTTTTAAGGGGGAGGAGACGTGATTAAAATGTGATCAAAAAGTTTTAATGATCATTGTTTGAATCTCAAAATGAGCTCGACTCAGACGGAACAAATGAATTGACGAGAAATCATGTACCATCTCGAGAAACTTTCTATGGACTTGACCAGGACGGGTAATAATTTCAAGCTAGTTCACTAGTGATGTAAACGTGTCTCGAATCGGTCTAGTTCATTTAAAGTCGATCAATTCAAAAAGTGCGAACTCTACCCTCTATGTACAGATTTCTGTCAAAACTTATAAGCACATGTGAAGGGGGAGTGTTTCTGAAAATATAAAACTCACGGAAGTGTTGCAAACATGTTTTTCTATCATAAACACTCTGAGATATTTTCAAGAAAAATGGTTTTATGGCAACAATAGGACAGTCATGGAGTTATAAGGTATCTAAGAATAGGAAATTCGTCCTATGATCCGCCAGAGCCGGAGGGATCTACCCAAGGACATCACAAATAGTTAGTATTAGAAGTCCTTAGGAATGATTGAAAAAAGGAGTAACGTGAGAAAGGAGAAAGAAGGAGTTGAAGAATTAAAAAGAAAAGTAAAAGAAAGGGTGAAAAGAAATAGCCCTCCATAATCAACCTTAGGGCAGAAACTGGGTTCAATACATATGCTACTGGTTGTCACTAGATGACACTGGTATTCAAGACAAAGACGTCATGGACCCAATGACGCACTGCACTAAACCTTCTAGCCACTCAATTCCTCTCAAAAAGGATTTGTTTCATTCTCACTGGGAACCCTACATAATCTATCGACTTTCTCTTAGAGATTGTTGGTATTGAAGAAGGAGACCTTCTCCCTAGTCTCCGCTCAGGAAAACCAAAATGCACTAATTGAGTCTAGAGCCACGAGATTCATCAAAAGATCTCATAGGAACACTTGACATCTGATCGCTTGTTGTTCATCAATAAGAACACAAGTGATATATTATAGAGTCCTACGCAGATCTTAGCCATCTGCCAGAACATTTATGAGAAGTTTCAAATCTGTGATCTTCAGTGATTGAATGGAAACTCCTGCCAGGGTCAACATCAAGCAGCCCTGACAGCAGGTCACTTCGGTAACTCCGCGTGGATTACGCTTAGTGTGTCTCAAACGGTCTACAGTCGTGGGGTGATGCTTCGGTGTACCTCAGCGACTCATCTGAACTGTAGATGTACTTCGGTATATCGCGTTATCTCACTTGTGGGACTCCAGTTCACGAACGGCCTTTGTAAGAATTAGACATGTGTTTTCACACTATGCTGTTAACACCCTCGAAATTCAAACTTGTAAGTGCCGGAATCCGCTTATTACTAACCTGTTTTTATGTTTTCTTCTTATGGAAGCTCCGGAGCGGATGGATCGTGCAGACTCGCCACATGCTCATACCAACAACACATGAAAGTTCTCATCAAAATCAAAGGCAACTCAAAGTTAAAGATGATTCGTCGTCAATGTCAAAGAATCTACAAAGTTTAATGACTCGAGAACTACATCATTGGTAATCTAAAGATAAATAAAAGTGTGAGCATGGTGGAGAAAAGACGTGGAGACACTAAACCAACGAAGTTGACAACGGCAGACAACCACATTATCTGATCACAAAGCATGAAGGAACAAAGAATCAAGACTATTCTATATCTACACGCAAAGTTCAAGCTCAAGGAAAGTATAGACCTAATCAAGTGGAGCATCATTTGAATGACCACCCCTTAGGGGGAGATTGTTAGCCTTAATAGTTTTCATTAGAAGTGATGGTCATTCACGATTAGGAACTTTGTAAACTGTGTTAGATATCGTGATAGAATAGTCAACGGGCTCGTGGATTGGGCTAATCTAATTGGTTAAGCTTTAGGGTATGTTAGCCGTTTATAAGCTTAAGTACCCCAAGTCCAACGAGGCCCAAAAGAAAGCCTTTTAGGTTTTCATGTATTCCACCTATAAATACCCCTCAAATGGTCATTTGAGGGGTGTGCTTGAGAGTGTGTGTGTGTGTGTGTTTCATATGAATATTGTTTTTATCTTCTTTCCTTTATCTCTCTAAAACATACATATCATCATTCAAGTCACCATATCTTTTCTTCATCTCTCTAGTTATTATTGTGTGAAATGGATTAATAAAAGGGTCCTAACAGGATTGCATTTTAGGCCTAAATAATTTGTTGCAAAAATGAACATAGTTGCTCGAACAGAAGCCGTGAGTTTGATAAGGTTTTAAAAGGTACCTTTTTTAGGGGTCGTTTAAGCCCTTATTTGATCACTTTTGTATCCGTTATTGCTTAATATCGTTCCTTTTCACTTTTTAGGTCTCTTGAAGGCAAAATGCTGGAATGGCACTTATTTGGACGAAAAGGCGCGAATATACGAAGAAAATGGCCAAAGTCAGAATCGAGACACTCAAAGCTGCTGAAAACATAAGGTGACGGTGTCACAGCTTATACGCGATGCCGTCAGAGGATTTTGTGACGGGACAGAAGCCAAAACTCCAATTTTCAAGTGACGATGTCAAGTTATAAAAGAGTAGGCCGTCGCAACTTAGACGGCCTAGATGCAATCCAGACGGCGTCAGAAGCTGAAGAGGACGGCGTCACAAGCATAAGGTGACGCCGTCGCAAGTCTAACGTGGCCATGACGAAACCCTAATGACGGCGACAAGACGGTGTCACAAAACATAAGGTGACGCCGTCGCATGTGTAATCTTATATATAGAATCCGAATTTTTCAGTATTTGTGTGTAGTCTTTTGGAGTAAAAACCTAAACCGAACCAAGGCTGTCTTGTACAGTATTTTAGGGTTCCAAACCCTATCTTACACCAAGATAAGTGTTTTACTTCATTAATACAATTATGTCTTTGATTATTTGTGTGTATGCTTGCATGTTCTCCATGTCCGGCTAATTTACTTGTGTGTTTGCTTAGGAAGTATGAAACTTAATTATTGAATATTGATTGGTTGTCTCTTATCTTAGTTGATTAATGATCTAGTAATGCGACAGGTCATTCGTTGTGTACTTAATGCTTGATTAAATCTTTGTGAACCTTAGAATATGACTCCTTGAGTAGTTGTAAGCTAAACCATCCAAAGAGTGCTTTAGAGTAAGAGTTTATTATCCCTAGTGGGTTTTTAGACGAGACCCTTTGGTAAGTTCAAAGAGTTAGGGAGAAACGTATACCCTACAACCTTAGACACACAACGCAACTAAGAATAAGGACGTGACAATTCAACCACCAATAGGAGATAATTAAGGAGTAGTAAAACCTAAGTAAACACATCTTTAAACTAGCATACGAGCACACAATAATTAGACATAGACTACATACACCTTAGATTAGATAATTAGATAAGTAGAGTATCGGTAGCAATACCAACCTCCCCAAATCCAAACCCCGAGATTCGTACCTTTCCTTTCCTTTAAAAATATAAAAAAGATAAAAAATAATCTTCCTCTACCCCAACCTTAGCGTAGTAACTTCTTACTAGCATTCTTATTCCCCTAGAGAACGATATCAATACCCGTGGCTTACCCTAATACTACACTACAACGATTAGGTTCACTGCCTAGGGTGTTGAAAAACTTGCTCGAAGAAAAGGAAGTTCCTTTGACCCCGAACGATGCGTGTAGCGTTATAAAGTTTTTGGCGCCGCTGCCGGGGAATATATAACTAGTTAGTAGTCCACCTCGTTTAGGTTTCTTTACATGATTCCTATCAAGTAAATTTTTCTCATTTTTAGCTTTCTCTTAGTCTATCCCCCTTCTTCGTGACCTTTGTTCGTAATCCCATCACTTTTCATCATGAAAGGTGATAACCAACCACCACTCATCAACCCACCACCAAGTGACCCGCCAAGAGCCCGTACTCATGGTGAATACTAGAGACCAAGCCACTTAGGCTATAGGAACACCATTGACCTTCCCGACCAAGCCCAAACTACGGCCCTGCGATCCGACACCATCCAGTTGGTGCAAAACGGATGTGCATTCCATGGACTTCGTTCCGAAGATCCACATCAGCATCT
The DNA here is from genome assembly GCA_019973895.1 of Chrysanthemum seticuspe. NCBI lineage: Eukaryota > Viridiplantae > Streptophyta > Magnoliopsida > Asterales > Asteraceae > Chrysanthemum > Chrysanthemum seticuspe. The sequence continues at coordinate 6,529,229 of BPTQ01000009.1, forward strand.
TAGGGATTTCCTTAAAATTGTCGATTCCATCGACCTTGATGCTACTACTCGGGAGATCACGTGCCTGCGTCTCTTCCAATTCTCTCTACGGGACCAAGCTAGTAATTGGCTTGAGCGACTTCCCGCCGGCTCCATCTCAAGTTGGGATGATCTTACCTCTCGCTTCCTTGCTCAATTTTTCCCACCGGGGAGAACCACTATGATTAGGAATGACATCTTGATGTTCCAACAACGTCAGGGTGAATCTCTCTACGAAGCATGGACTCGATTCAAGGACTTACTTCATAAAGTCCCTCATCACGGCATTGATCTTTGGCTCCAAGTCCAAATCTTTTATGATCCTGTCAACTTCACCACCAAGCGATCCATTGACCAAGCGGCCGGTGGAAAACTTAGTGATCTCACCACGGAAGAATCATGGGGTATAATAGAGGACCTTGCCCTCTATGACAACGAAAGTTGGGATGACCCCCGTGAGCTACCCAAAACTGTTAAGGCAATCTCCTTGCCTCCCATTACCTCACAATCTTCCGACCGTAGGATGACCGAACTTGAAGATCAAGTTAAATTCCTAATGAGTTCCTAGGAAAATCCTAAGTCCTTACGTCAAGTGAATAAAATCACTCTACCTTGTGAGTTATGTAGTGGTCCCCATGACACTCGTGATTGCACAAGACTCCCCGAACAAGCTTTTGCGGATTACGCCTCCATGCGTACCGACGGAGCGGGAGAGAAGTGGTACACTTTCAAGCCAGAACAAAACAACTTAGGAAACTTTGTTCCACTTGTGATTCTTTTACTATATTTGATCAATCATGTTGGTGTAATAACTACGTTTGGTTGTCAGTATAATATTAGTTTTGTTTTTGGTCCAATTGTGATGCGTTTGAGTTAGATTGATATTTAGGTTGATATATTTTTTTAATCGCTAAAGGTTTATTCTTGTTCAAGCATTGGTGCATCAGTGCACGCCATCTTTGACCATCATCTTGACTATCTTGACAAGCTTACAACATTGACGTGACTTTATGTTTCGTTATTAAAACCCTAATATAACTTGTTAAGGTTTTCTGCGTTCGTTCGAAGACTAGTATCCATTCGTTCTTCTAGGTTTTTTTGTTTGTGTTTCTGGTAATGATGAAGGGTTATTTGGATTCGGGTGGAGGAGGAGAAAAGAAGAAGAAGAAAAAAGAAAGTGAGTCGAGTGTTGTCAATATGGTTGATGAATTAAACGTTGATGTGAATGAGCCTACTGTTAGTCTTCACTAGTACAAAAACGGGATTTGGTCACGCATGGTCGAAATGGAACAGCCACACATTCGCATATTTGTGTGGCTGAAGGTACGAAAATTGACAACATGTACTAATTAGTCACACATGAAAATTTTAATTGTGTGACCATTAGAACTGTATCGCCACACAATTAAACGTTGTGTGGCTAAAGGTATCTGGTGATTTTGTTTCAGATCATTTAGCCACATATGAATTTGGAACGCGTGACAAATACAAGTAACCTTGATGCGTTAGTCACATGAAGTAATTTTTTGTGTGTCTAAATCATAGAGTCAAGTTTTGTCACACATTATTTAAGGGTGACTGATATGTTTTGCCAACTCTTTAGCCACATCTGAAATTGGAACAAGTGACAAATGAAAAGTAAGGTTGAAGCATTAGTCACGATATACATATAAACAGTGACAAATATATGTCACACACTTGAACACTGTGACCAAAAGCCATATATGGTCACACTAAATGTTTTGTCACACATTCGTTAAGTGTAGCCAAAATCCAGTACATATGTTCACGTAAGTTAATATGTGTGTTTAAAGTTTAGTTTGTGTTAGCTTGCCGAAAGCTAATCTATAAAGTCACATTTGCTACTAACACCGTGACCAAATGCCATATATGGTCACACTAAACGTTTTGTCACACATATTATTCAAGTGTAGCCAAAATCCAGTACATATGGTCACGTAACTTAATATGTGGCCATTGGATGATGAATAGTCACTCAAAATACACGTTTCCTCACTTGAAACACCATATGGTCACACTTATTAACACGTTTAGCCACTTTATGGTTAATTGTATGTGACTAAATACCCAAAACAAACATGCTTTGTGTGACTAAATGTTAGAAAAGGCCACACAAACATAAAATTCATGTGGCCATTGGATGATCAATAGTCACACAAAAGACACCTTTCTTCACTTGAAACACCATATGGTCACACTTATTAACACTTTTAGCCACTTTATGATTAATTGTATGTGACTAAATACCCAAAACAAACAGGCTTTGTGTGACTAAATGTTACAAAAGGCCACACAAACATAAAATCCAAGTGGCCATTGGATGATCAATAGTCACACAAAAGACATATTTCTTCACCTTAAACACCATATGGTCACACTTATTAACACTTTTAGCCACTTTATGCTTAATTGTATGTGACTAAATAACCAAAAGAAACATGCTTTGTGTGACTAAATGTTAGAAATGGCCACACAAAAAGAAATTTGATGTGGCCATTGGATTATCAATAGTCACACAAAAAACTATTATGTTTTTCATAAACAGAACTAACTACGAATACTAAACAGACTTATCTTATTTCTGCCAGACTTAACCTTGTACTGGCAGCCTTAACCACTAAAACTAACCTACCAGACTTAACTTTGTACTGGCAGCTTTAACCACTAAAGTTTTCTGTTTATAAGTAGACCACAACACAAAATATATATATTTTTTTTTGGTGCAAAGATGAACTTGTATTAATCAAGGAAACTTTGTAAAATGAAAAAATCAACACACACTGATATGGACAAGTTCCATATCAAGTTGCATACTAGGCAACTCTATTCAATATCTGATATATCTGTTCTTATAAGTCTGATAATAAAAACAAACTGCCCATATCATACAACCATGGACAGATGACAACCAACACAAAACCATCACAAAGAACACCTTTTAATGCACCAGTATGAACCATACACTTCCAGATAGGGGCTATACCAAGTAGTTTACATTCCATCTCATGAATGGCTTCAACTACTTGGGAACACACACCCTAAATGAAGCCAACCAAATCCTACACAATCCTAAAATCTGTTTATAAACGTGTCTACCAATAACAACTGATAACGCCTGGAATTACGTTTTAGCACATGCTAAATACTGGAATTATAACTGGATTACGGGAAGACACCGAAGCTTGGTCGTCGATGACAAAGTCAACAAGATTGAATCTGACCATTTTGTTTCGTTCCCACTGACACTCCTCAACAATCTCTCTCCATATGGCGTTTATGGTAACGTGGTTCTTGCTTCTAGGCCTATCGCTGTGGTGTTGCAGATTCACGTTCACATAAAACTCCATGTCTTCCCGGTATCTCAGCAATGCGTTATGGTACTTCCACATGTGATTTCGCTTCGTAAACTTATGTGGTATGTTCTGCATTAAAAAGAAAAATGTAGTATGCTAATCAAAAGTATGTCCATGTGTTGAAGTATATACTAGTTTTTGCGAAAGCAGATTATAATGACTGAAATGGTCCGATTTGTATCATTACTTACCAAACGACTCCTGTCTGTGACATATGCAAGGATGGGCGCGTAAAAACAATCCCTTTCACTTTCATGCTCTGAACATTCGTTCCATGCACATATGTGTTTCATACGCTCATCTGCAATTGGAATTTAATAAAAACGGTAATTAATAATTTAAAAGCTATTATATGGAAAGGTTTATTTTTAAAATAAAGTCATAGATTATGTCTACACTTTGATTAACATACCTTCATCTACGGGGTTTCTCATGAACGGTCTTGTAAGATTCAGCTCCATACGTTGCACAAGTTCAGAACGCATCATCAGTCCATTTTCAGCAAATGGCATCAGGGAAACAGTATTGTTTAGGAGATTTGTGAAAACAACTCTTGTGCCAGCAAACAGGTTTTCATCGTGAACCAATACATTCCATCCGTGCCCACCAAACTCATGCACGTGTCTGTTTTCCTCCAGTATTTCAATTTGACGGTGAGTGATAGCTGCTACGGGCACGCCAGCAACAAGAACGTCAAATTGGTTATTGTCAGTATGGTCCCGGAAATTGCAAGGAATGACCTACGTAATAGTTTAGTTTAAAGAAAACATTAGCGGGTCAAACAATTAAAATAATCCCCATTTTCAACAAACTTATACAATGTATTGATTAACATTTTTTTCTTACCAGAGGTTGTGCAGGATATTCATCCAACGTAACCAGGCACCTACGTTGTCTGTAACCTAGAAGAGGAAGATCGTATCCAGGGCATTCGTGGCCTGCATCGTTGTACCCTGTTACATAATAACAGTCTTCTTCCTGACGAATGAAATGGAATGTGGCCACATTGATGTATTGGCTTTGATCAATAAAAGCTTGCCACTCGGACCCTTGCAAAGTAATGCGACCACGAACCAATTTCCAGTAAACCTTATGTTTGGTTCCCCTATTGTGGATTAGGTATATCCAGCGCTTCTTGGGGTACAGTGTTTCAGTAAACAAAGCAGGAAGCATCTTAAATTTAAAAAGTAAGCACGTATATCAATTTGATGGTTACATCGATAAATTTATAACCTTAAGTAAGCATTTTAAGTACAACTTACCTGCAATGTCCTAATGTTTGTGCGGTTTGCCTCCACCAACAATTGGATGCTCATTCTATTTTAAAACCACAATCGTCTTAATGGTCAATAAGGTTATATCATATGCATAACATTCAACTAATACAAGTCTTAGATGATCAATACATCTTTATCATTAAGGTGTCAAACAAAATATGATTGAAGATGTACTACTACATATTTAACTATGTTTCAAAAACCAATAATCATATAGTCCTTTTAGAGTAAAAATCTGTATTTTTTTACGTTTATTCATCTTACCCAATACATTTGTTAAAATCTAGTAAGAAATCCATAATCTACCCAACATACCATACGCCATTGCTTCATCCAATGTTTAAACCTAAGCTCAGATAATTAATTACATAAGGTGTAGTGCTTTACCAAATCATATAAAAGCTATACTAACCTAGATTAAACATATGTTTACAAGTTGTCTAATTAGCTATTTAACAAATAGCTGCTACGTTTTTCCACAATCCACATATATCCATGATTTTTTTTATTCAAATCATCCTATATTTACATGTCACACAATATTCTAAAGAATCAAATCGCATATAGTTCTAATAAAACGGCTGTTACTTTATGATCAAAGGATACTATATTCTTTAGGATATGTTAAACATTGCTGAAAAATTACCAAACATGCATTTGTATCCATCAACATATCAGAAACATGCATATCAATCACTTTACATTTGCAGTTCATGGTTAAAAAAACAAAAGAAAAAAAAAAAAAAAAAAAAACAATGTGTAACATTACCTGATGATGCGGTTGTTGTGTTGAAGAAGATAGACTTGAATATTTTGCTAAGACTATGTGATTAAGTGTAGCCGTAATATGTCACGGTTCTCAAAACTGCAATGATTACAATTAATTAAGGGAAGGATTTTTTGTTTTATTTTTTTAGCTTGTATTATGGGAGCATTGCATATATACCCACTAAAACTCAAAAAGTTTCATATTTCTCCATAATACAATTTTTTAATGCATGATGTACAATGCAACTTAAGCATGTTTTGGGTATATATGCAAATATGTAAATTTTACACAACAATTACGTACCAAAACGGTACATTTGAAAAAGTACGCAACTATTTTATGACCTAAACCCTTGATTAAATACGTACAAAATATTTGGTAGAATCACCTTAAAAATTAAGTACCTTAACATACAAATAAATAATATTACATTAACATACACGATATCGTAACTTCTCGCAAATAAATACATATGTCGAATACAATATTGGTTAATCGCATATACAATGTAGCTATTGAATCACTGCCAGTGCATCAACATTTGCAATGTTTTTGTACGATGTTTCCCGTCCTTGAATGTCACGTTCACTGTGATGATAAAAAACCTGTGGAATCCAAGTAACAAAAAAAGTTATACGTTGTAATAAAGTATATAATTGTAGGTACTTTTTAAATAAGAAACATACTATTCAATAACTTAGCACTACCAGTATTAACTTAGCACTGACAGTATTAACTTAGCACTGCCAGTATTAACTTCTTCCAGCCCATTCTTATTCGATGTCAAATTCCAGCCCATTCTACTACGACTATATACACAGATGCTTAACATCTTCGAGCCAATCATGATTCATTGGGACGGGTGTATGATAGGGACCAATGATTATATATAGCTTCTAACAGAAACTATATATACACGTGACGCCAACGGACGCCAGCCACAATGAAACATGATTGACCTGAAGAAATTTACCAACTTCATTAAAGTACAAGGTTGTGATAATATTATGCATATAAAATAAAACGGTCACAAACATGCGACATAATCGTCTATACATTGCTATAAACCAGGTCAAGATATGGGCAATCTCAAGTTTAAAACTACCCGTCATAATTGATCAAAGCGTTGATGGTCATGGTAAGCTTAACACAGCCTCTATCAAAGTAAGACACCTATGTTATAAGCAAGCAAGTGGAGACAGCTTAGTACTTTGAGCGTCCACTCGAAATCCCATTGCCATGTCTATGAAATGGCTGCAAAGATTTGCACCAAACCTATTGCTATGACAGTGACATAGGAATGGGTTTTCGAGGGGAAGCTCAAAGTACGAAAGGTGTGCCGAATAAATAATTATCGATTCTACAAAAAGTTAATTTTACAGAGATGAAAAGACAAAAAGCCTATCCAGCGATGAAAAGACTTTTAAGTTCAATGGTTAAAATTTTAATGTTGAAACTAGGGAATAAGATCTTGTATACAGGCAACCCATCTACCATACAGTCAAAAAAAAATTGACTCATTTTTTGCACATAATAGTGAGGCTCAGATCTGTATAAATCAATAGTTTCAAAAACATCAGTATCACATCATTTGCATGATTTAATAAGATACTTGTCATCACAGCCTCATACACACTGACACCTCATAATTATAGTTTTGCTAGATTGTTAAAAAAAAGTTAAGGAACAATATGATATAGTTGCGGATTCAAACGGAAGTTGAACATACCAATGTGGCCGCGTTACTTTGTAGATGTGTATGGAATTTCAACTTAGTGAACCCTTCTGAATCCCCCTACAGTACCTTTTGTCGTTTCAACTCCCTTTGAGCAAAGGCCTGCACCAGGCGATTTGCTAGATTGTTGAAAAAACAAAAGGCACTGTTTGGGAATTTAGAATGGGTAACTATGCTGAAATTCCCTACTCATCTACAAAGTAACGTGGCCACCTTGGTACGTTCAACTTCCCTTTGAATCCGCAACTATATCATATTGATCCTTAACTTTTTTTAACAATCTAGCAAAAGTCTATAACAAGTATATCAGACTCATATAAACTTCCAAACTGAGTGTGCAGTGTGATATGCATTAGCAAGGCTCAGATCTGTGAAAAGGTTGGATAAACACCGGAACATCAGGATATAACCGCCATGGCTGCAAAATAATGTAATAAAATTGCCATGCCAACATACGGTAAATCACATCATTTGCATATCAAATAAGATAATCGTCATCACAGCCTTTTGCATATCACAAATAAACACATGTGGCCCAAAATAAACCAACTCCCTTTGAGCAAAGGCCTGCACCAGGCGATTTGCTAGATTGTTGAAAAAACAAAAGGAACTGTATGGAAACTGAGAAGGGTTAATTATGTTTTTTGAAATCATAATTATAGTTTTGCTAGATTGTTAAAAAAATTAAGGAACAATATGATATAGTTGCGGATTCAAAAGGAAGTTGAACATACCTCTATCACATCATCTGATTGATTTATTAAGATATATCATCACAGCCTCTATCAAAGTAAGACACTTATGAACAAAATAGAGTTTATACATGCAAAGGAAATGGTCAAAAAAGTTAAATGTCAATATGTTATAAGCAAGCAAGTGGAGACAGCTTAGTACTTTGAACGTCCACTTGAAATCCCATTGCCATGTCTACGAAATGGCTGCAAAGATTTGCACCAAACCTGTTGCTATGACAGTGACATAGGAATGGGTTTTCGAGGGGAAGCTCAAAGTACCAAGTGTAAATAATTATCGATTCTACGAAAGTGTATGTGTTGAATGGGATAATGAAGGAGTGTGGCCTGCCATGAACAATACACACTATATCATTATCGCAATCAACACACCTCATAAAAAAAAAACACAATCAAACCCTTTCTGAGATCACCTACTGGTCCTTTTGTCGTTTCAACTCCCTTTGTGCAATTGCCTGCACCAGGCAAATCGCTAGATTGTTGAAAAAACAAAAGGAACAGTATGGGAACTCAGAAAGGGTTTGATTGTGTATTTAAGATCATAAAAAAAGTGTTTTCCTAAAAAAGAAGCATAGTTAACCCTTCTGAGTCCCCATACATTAACATTTAACTATGCTTTTTATATTTACTAAACTGCATACCTTATTGACTATTATGCGATCACAACAACAACAACAACAAACAAAAGGCAATAGCGTAGTGCGAAAGGATAGAGAAAGAATACGACGAAACCAAAAGGCAATAGCGTAGTAAAAAGAAAGCAAGCAAACAAGCAAACAGGGCATACAGGAAAAAGAAACACGCACAAGCAGGCCGTAAATACGCCAATAGCAAAGCGCAACAGACATAAAACCAAAAAGCCCAGGCACACCAAAAGCAGGCCAACCTAAGGGAGCAACAACAGAGCAACGCAAACCACGCACGGGGCCTAAGACTACGGCAAAACAAAACACGCAAGGAGGCAAAAGGGGCCACCTACCCGCAAATCTCATTCTTCGCGTCTACTAATCTCATTCTTCGTGTCTCATTCTTCACGTACCCATACTGCATGTATAACACGTAATCGTTATTACCTCAACTAATGATCCATAAATCATCAAACAACTACTTTTCCTATGCAAATGACTAATACCCTGACTAACATCCTAAACTAACATAACACAATATCATCTATAAATCAATAAACATCCTAAACTAATAAACTAGCATTAAATTATAACATTTATACCTGAGATATTAGGCTCAATAGGAAGAGAATCAAGCCCTTTATAATAGCCCTCAAGAGTATTTCATTGACTAACATTTATTTTCATTGATTTTGCGTTTGATTGAAAACCCTAAATCTGCTATTAATTATAATCTAACTGTGTGTTTTGACCGAGTGTAAGAGAGATAAATGTGTGAAATACTGAAAGTCAAACACACACTACTTGACCATTTTCTAATAAAAGTAAATAAATAAATAAAACTAACTTATTTCTTCAAGTTAATAAAGCATTAAAACCTAAAATTAACCATTGTACTGATCATTGATCATTGATCATTTACATATAATTACTTATATAAACAAAGTAGCAGTTAATAGCAAGCATCCATACAACCATCAACTATACATCATCAAAACACAAAAAAAACTTCCAAAGCTTCCTATGCTCCATCTTCAGACTCATCAGCTTCATCCAAATCTTCCAAGAACTCCTCCTTCTCCGACAGACTCCGACGACATAGCACCAAAAGCTGAGCCAGCAAATCAATCTTCCTTCGATCCTTCAACTGTATCTCACGAAGGGCATACTCACCAGTTGCTGCAACAGCATTGAAACGAGTAAACAAACTACCAGCCTCATCGATTGTCTGTTCTTTTTTGGCAACAGTTTCCCTCAGAATGCTGCTCTCTTCTCCCATCCGCTCGATCAACTTTTTCTCCTCTGCTATGTCTTGCAATATCAACAACCTGAAAGCATCGCTGAGCTTGCCGGATTCAGTGGCGGCTTTCATTTCATCGATATTAGGTGTGGAAGACATTTTGTGTGTTTAGGGTAAAATTATTGATAGTTGTGTTTTAAGAGTAAAATGATTGATACTTAGTGTGTTGATTTTATGGTTAGGTAAGTATACATAATTACAATGTACCTCACAATTTGCACAAATAATCACAAAAAAACACTTAAGAGGCATCGGAAAATTTATTTTGGGTGTTACTGTAGCCCCTTCATATTCTTCCATGCATAAATGTGATATGCAATAGTTCAAGAAAAAAGAAAAGAAAAAAGTGATATGCAGGAGGAGTATTTAGGAAGATATCTAATATTGCAATTTAAACCCTTCATTTTTTCATTGGATCTAAACCAGCCCCTATATAGTAGGGGTGTTCACGGGGGGTTCGGCTCGATTCGTTTAGAGATTTTAACTATCGATCACGGGGCGGGTAGTTCATTCTACTATCCAAAACCGAACCGTACTAGGCGGGTAACCGGACATGCGGGTATCCGAAATGAGCGGTTACCCGCGGTTCGGGTCACGGTTAACCATTCAAAAAAATTAATCGAATCGAATCGGGCGAACAATAACATAAATTATAACGTAATATGTCATTTTAGTAAAATTAAATAACACTAAAGATATTAGAATAATAGTAATGTTGTTGTGTCGCAATAGCAACATTCAAATTACCATATCTAACAAAATAAGTAATACTACTTATTTGACGTTTATAGATTACGATCACATTAATGATATGTAATCCATGGACGTTAGTAAATGATCAAATTAGATAAGTAAAAATGCATTATGAACCGTGATAAGCGGGTTTTTCGGTTTCGGGTTTTCTCGATTTCAGTTTCTTCGGTTATCGGTTTTTAGCGGTTATCGGATTTGCTCAAATTCTTAAAATTTATGTCAACTGCAATACATCGACCAAAATCAAAGTTAGTCATCTTGACAATGTAGCACATTGACAAAAATCAAAGTTAGTCATCACTACAACTTTGGCAAACAATGAATTCGGTTGTTATTAATTTGCGAACCATGCAAATTTGCATAACAAAACCCACGTAAACATTACCCGACAAGGTTACAACAACATTACGCAACAAGAATTGCTGACACAATAGGATGCTGACACATGATAACATCAATTGCAATACCTTACATGTAACTACTTGCATACAATATTACGTAAATTGCTTACACAATAGGATGCTCACACATATGTTTAGCCATACTATATGAGTTAGGGGTTGTTTACTTTTTTGAAAACTTTTTTCGCCCGTGTATACACGTTTATACACACATTCATACGTTTATACACGTTTTTGTCTGTTTTAATACGTTTTCGTACGTCTTTGTCCCCTTTAATCTGTTTTTATACGTTTCCGGTTTTGTTTACAGTTTTTCGTCCGTGTTTACACGTTTTCGCTAGTTTTTTCATGTTTCCGTCCGTTTGAATAAGTTTTAGTCTGTTTTACATACTAACGTACATTTTCAAACGTTTCATACATTTTCATATGTTTTACATATGTACGTTTTCGTCCGTTTTCATCCGATTTACCCCGTTCTCATCCGTTTTTACCCATTTTCGTATGTTTATAAGAATTTTTCAACCGTTTTCAAAGGTTTTCTTACACTTTTACACAGATTCGTACGTTTATACAAGTTTTCGTCTGTTTTAATACGTTTTGGTCCGTTTTCTTACGTCTTTGTCCCTTTTAATCGGTTTTTATACGTTCCCGTTTTTGTTTACAGGTTTTCGTCCGTGTTTGCACGTTTTAGCTGGTTTTTTCATCTTTTAGTCCGTTTGATAACTTTTTACACACATTCGGCCGATTGCATCTGTTTTGCACGTTTTCGTCCCATTTACCCCGTTTTCATTCGTTTTTACCCATTTTCGTATGTTTTTAAGAATTTTTCAACCGTTTTCAAAGGTTTTCTTACACTTTTACACAGATTCGTAAGTTCTAAACACGTTTTCTTCTGTTTTAATACGTTATGGTCCGTTTTCTTACGTTTATACACGTTTTTGTCTGTTTTAATACGTTTTCGTACGTCTTTGTCCCCTTTAATCTGTTTTTATACGTTTCCGGTTTTGTTTACAGTTTTTCGTCCGTGTTTACACGTTTTCGCTAGTTTTTTCATGTTTCCGTCCGTTTGAATAAGTTTTAGTCTGTTTTACATACTAACGTACATTTTCAAACGTTTCATACATTTTCATATGTTTTACATATGTTTTCGTCCGTTTTTCGTCCGATTTACCCCGTTCTCATCCGTTTTTACCCATTTTCGTATGTTTCTAAGAATTTTTCAACCGTTTTCAAAGGTTTTCTTACACTTTTACACAGATTCGTACGTTTATACAAGTTTTCGTCTGTTTTAATACGTTTTGGTCCGTTTTCTTACGTCTTTGTCCCTTTTAATCAGTTTTTATACGTTCCCGTTTTTGTTTACAGGTTTTCGTCCGTGTTTGCACGTTTTAGCTGGTTTTTTCATCTTTTAGTCCGTTTGTATAACTTTTTACACACATTCGGCCGATTGCATCTGTTTTGCACGTTTTCGTCCCATTTACCCCGTTTTCATTCGTTTTTACCCATTTTCGTATGTTTTTAAGAATTTTTCAACCGTTTTCAAAGGTTTTCTTACACTTTTACACAGATTCGTAAGTTCTAAACACGTTTTCTTCTGTTTTAATACGTTATGGTCCGTTTTCTTACGTTTATACACGTTTTTGTCTGTTTTAATACGTTTTCGTACGTCTTTGTCCCCTTTAATCTGTTTTTATCCATTTTCGGTTTAAAACCATATGTGTCAACCCAATAATCAAGCTTAATTTCGGGTCAACCCAAGAAGCGAACTTAATTCATAATCGGTTTTCGGTTCGCTTTGGTTTAATTATAGTTCGGTTCGTTTCGGTTTTCGTATTGACAAAAATAAAAATATAACAGATTTAATGAAACAAAACCCGATAACCGAACGGATCAACACCCCTAATTTACAGTCATAGTTTAAAAGAAGGAGGACTTAGTTTGCCGTTTTTAAACATTAGGTCCTTAGAGATTGGTGGATCTTATGGATGACAGGGAGGCTGCGAGGTCTAAGCTGCAGGGGTTGAATGATCTCATTACTCAATCTTAGGAGGAAATCGATACCAAGGAAGAACAAATTCAGGCGATGAATGGTTGAAGGGTTTCTCGCTATGGAATGGGATGTTTTCTTTGCTCTAGTGTCATCTGTTTATGTCTAATGTCTAATGTCTAATGTCTTGGTTTAAAGGGATGGTATGTAGATATATTAACAATGGAATATGTATGGATCTTTTGATGGTTTATCCATACGAATGCTAATATTATGTTTGTTAAAATATGTAATGTGTTTGCTAGTTTGTTTCATCTTTTTTTTCATGTTGTTTTGAATTTAGGAATTGGTTGTGGTGTTAAAGTTCATATTCGCACTAGTATAATGTATTATTGTAGGATTAGGATGTTCAATTTTTAGATTGTTGTCAATTTTTTTATGACTGATTATGAAGTTTAGAACTGGAGGCGTTTGTTCATGACAATTATTTTTGATTGAACCACTATATTGGGTGTTTTTGTTGTTGTTTCTGCTTTAAGTTAATTGCATTTACATGTTTTCTTGATTTTTTTTTACTACTTGAGGATGTTAGAGCTTATCTAATTGCTTATAAATAGCTTATTTATAGCCTTAAAGTAAGGTCTTAGGGCTGTTTGATGTATCAGCAGTTCTTGGTTTGATTTGCCTATTTTTGTGCTTAATTGTTTATCTGGAACTGCTTATTAGTTATAGTTGCTTAATTAGTTGCTTTAAGTCCATTTTTAGCTTTTGATTGTTCATTTGTATGCGCCATGTGGTGATTTTAGTGTATCTGCAGTTATATGTGTTTTTGACACAGCTGGTTTGAAGTAATATGAGTGTTTGGGACTGTGGGTAAGCACCATTTCTGTCATGGGTGTTTTTGGTTTAAAAAATTGTTTGATTTGGAGCCACATTTTAAAATTATCAAATTTGGAGCCAAATTTTAGCCAAAATTTTTAAAATTACTTTGGAAATTATGGTTTCCTTAATTGAAAAACTGCCCCATCATTAGCCCTATTTTTACTCCAATAAATCAGCCTTCAAGCAAAACAACCAGAACTTCAATTTTTACACCATTATTTACCAATTAAGTTTACTAATTTTCTTTAACACATTACTTCTGACGAATCATGTCAACGCAAATCACTTATCCGGATGATTTGGTTTATTCTGATCGTGAAATTGAAAACACTTTAGAATATGAATCAGAGACGTATTCAGATGAGGGTGAGGATGCTGGAAACAACCATTCAAATGCGAATGTTGTTAAGAGGGGCATAACTAGGTTAGCTAAGTTTCGCAGGGAATATGGAAAAACAGACGGAATAAAGGTCAGTGTAACCTTCGATGCACTGGATAGGTTATCAGGAAAAAACAGAGCATTGTTTTCAAGTTTTTTGGGTGATTTGGTTCGTGAGCATATAGGTGTCAGGATTCTAACCTGGAGGAAGGTTGATTCAGAAGCAAGAGATAAAATGTGGGATGAAATCACGGTACACATATACTTTTTTTTAACTAGTGGTGGCTTGGCTGTCGTAGATACAAGGTGTTAAAAAGTTTATCTCTGCATTTACAGTATGTGCAACTAATTAACAACAATTTCTTAATCTTTGCAGCGATATTTTGATGTTGACTTGACGGTCAGAAAGCTGATAATGAATCGTCTTGGTCAACTTCTAAGGAATTTCAGAATGAAATTGATACAAAACTACATATTGCCCAACCAAAATACCCTTTCAAAACTAAATGAAGTCCCGGCAAAGTATAGTGCAATTATAAAAGCCGAAGATTGGGTTAATTTTGTAAACTACACAGCCAGCGAGGAATACAAGGTGTTAATTATTCATTTTTATTCAAGTTCAAATATCTTTCACCTTTTCATATGTTTCCATATGTATTAGTTGTATACTATCAGCATTACTACATCTAAACGCCGTATGATTTTGTGTTGCAAGGTGAGATCAGCAAAAGCTAAAGTGTCGCGTTCCAAGTCTGTTTATGATCATACAATGGGACGAGGTGGATACGCCCGTGTGATAGAAAAAATGGTAACAGTAAACATTTGCACATTTACATTTGCATTTAATAGCATCATAGTTTCGTTTATATTCGTTTATCTTACATTTGTATGTATTTGATGTGTATAAGATCGAGAGTAAAGAAATTGAACCAGATGAAGAACCACCGCGTGGTACGCTGTGGTTGAAAGGAAGGGTGAAAAAAGACGGAGAATATCACGATGAAGATATCAGATCAGTGGGAGAAAAATTTGTAAGTTTGACTGCAAATTTTATTATTATGTTTGTTTAGTTATAAGTTAATACTGCTACTGTATTACTTAAAACTGTTAGTTATAAGTTAATACAGGTAGTGTTTTAGTTAATACTTTTAGTTAATACTGCTACTGTATTACTTAAAACTGTTATTTATAAGTTAATACATGTAGTGTTTTAGTTAATGCTTTTAGTTACAAGTTAATACTGGTAGAATTAAATAACCTATTTCCCATATTGTGTGTGCAGAAAGAAACGGACGACAAGATCAAACAAGGAATCTTGAAGCTTGATCATGGCACTGATGCCATGACAGTTGTATTAGGTAAGGAAAAGGGAGGATATGCGAGAGGAGTGGGAGGTGGAGTAACCTACAAGAGGTATTTTGATCTGCCTCGAATCAGACAAGCATCTGATGAAAGAGTGGTGTTACTTCAAAGTGAACTTGCTGATGAGAGGCGCCAACGTCAAGAAAAAGAGGCGGTAATACAGGATTTGATGAAACAATTGGCTGCACAAAGGGGGCAGTTGCAGTCAACTTCAACTCCATTGACAGAAACGGAAGTAAGACATAAGAAAGTAACATTCCATCTTTTTTTTACCCTATTAAATACTGCTTCAGTCTTCTTAAACAATTTATATTTCAGGTGTCTCCGGTGAACATTAATCTTTTAAATAGCAGTGCTGATGAGGATGCCGGAACACGTGTTGCTGGACGTGAGAAAGTTGCGAGCATTAAGAAGTCTAATGGACTTGCAACTTTGGAAAAGGAAATTCAAATAAGTGTAAGTAATAAATCACCCCCCCTGGGATTTTTGAATTCTACATACATTATTTATTTACCGTGTATTATACATATAGGAAACTGTTAAATCTGTCGCACCTAAGAAATCGACTAGATCAAAAGGAAAGGATTCTTCACGTCAACTTTCTGGATCACAAGAACAGGAGTCTCCATTAACAGTACTACCACAAGTATGTATTTAAACATTTTCATATGTTCTTTAGTTTAATTAAAATTAATTACTGATACATATATACATGCAACAAATTATCTTTTTAGGTAATTTAGTGCAGACTGTGGCACTTAAAGAAATCAACTATTATTGCGGAGGGTACCGTGTACAAAACTGATGGAAAACAAATGCTTCATAACAGACCACTCCCAAAGGATTGCTACAGAGTATCTATTGAAAAATCTTTAGTGGATGCAGCGTGCATACCGGATGTAGGAAGTAATGGTCTCAAAACAGTTAAGGATGCAGTAGGTGGTTTTTATGCATGGCCAAAGGATCAAGTGGTTTTCGATGAAAAGGTACATAGATGCATGTGTTTTATAAACCTACATATATCATTCTTCATATTTAATTCAGTGTTTGATACCCCGGCTTTTGTTTCCTACAGGTAACACCACCAAGTACCATAAAACTGATTGGTGAGAACAGAACTGCACCTAAATTAAATATGAAGCGCTACGTCTCTAGTCATACCATGCAAAAGGAAGCTAAGAAGATCAAGAGTCAGAAGTCGTTAAATTATTGAGAATATTATTATGTACGACATTACAATTTTATATACATTCCAATTTTATTGTATTTGAATATATTTTTAATATATTTTTATATATTAGAATTTGTTTTGATATATATTGATTTCTTATATGTGACTAAAAGATTCATATAGTCACAATTATTAACACTTTTTGGTCACAGTTTGCTTAATTCGATGCGTGACTAAATGTTAGAAAGCGCCACACAAACATAAAATTAATGTGGCCATTGGATGAGCAATAGTCACACAAAACACACATTTCTTCACTTAAACCACCATATGGTCACACTTATTAACACTTTTGGCCACTTTATGCTTAATTTGTATGTGACTAAATACCCAAAAGAAACATGCTTTGTGTGACTAAATGTTAGAAAAGGCCACACAAACATAAAATTCATGTGGCCATTGGATGATCAATAGTCACACAAAACACACATTTCTTCACTTAAAACACCATATGGTCACACTTATTAACACTTTTAGCCACTTTATGGTTAATTGCATGTGACTAAATACCCAAAAGAAACATGCTTTGCGTGACTAAATGTTAGAAAAGGCCACACAAACATAAAATTCATGTGGCCATTGGATGAGCAATAGTCACACAAAACACACATTTCTTCACTTAAAAGACCATATGGTCACACTTATTAACACTTTTGGCCACTTTATGATTAATTGGATGTGACTAAATACCCAAAAGAAACGTGCTTTGTGTGACTAAATGTTAGAAAAGGCCACACAAACATAATATTCATGTGGCCATTGGATGATCAATAGTCACACAAAACACACATTTCTTCACTTGAAACACCATATGGTCACACTTATTAACACTTTTGGCCACTTTATGATTAATTGAATGTGACTAAATACCCAAAAGAAACATGCTTTGTGTGACTAAATGTTAGAAAAGGCCACACAAACATAAAATTCAAGTGGCCATTGGATGATCAATAGTCACACAAAACACACATTTCTTCACTTAAAACACCATATGGTCACACTTATTAACACTTTTAGCCACTTTATGGTTAATTGCATGTGACTAAATACCCAAAAGAAACATGCTTTGTGTGACTAAATGTTAGAAAAGGCCACACAAACATAAATTTCATGTGGCCATTGGATGAGCAATAGTCACACAAAACACACATTTCTTCACTTAAAACACCATATGGTCACACTTATTAACACTTTTGGCCACTTTATGATTAATTGGATGTGACTAAATACCCAAAAGAAACGTGCTTTGTGTGACTAAATATTAGAAAAGGCCACACAAACATAAAATTCAAGTGGCCATTGGATGATCAATAGTCACACAAAACACACATTTCTTCACTTAAAACACCATATGGTCACACTTATTCACACTTTTAGCCACTTTATGGTTAATTGTATGTGACTAAATACCCAAAACAATCATGATTTGTGTGACTAAATGTTAGAAAAGGCCACACACACATAAAATTCATGTGGCCATTGGATGATCAATAGTCACACAAAAGACACCTTTCTTCACTTGAAACACCATATGGTCACACTTATTAACACTTTTAGCCACTTTATGATTAATTGTATGTGACTAAATACCCAAAACAAACATGCTTTGTGTGACTAAATGTTAGAAAAGGCCACACAAACATAAAATTCAAGTGGCCATTAGATGATCAATAGTCACACATAAGACATATTTCTTCACCTTAAACAACATATGGTCACACTTATTAACACTTTTTGCCACTTTATGCTTAATTGTATGTGACTAAATACCCAAAACAAACATGCTTTGTGTGACTATACAGTGTTTATGGTCACTAATACGGATTAATCCAACAAAATTTGTACCTAATTAGTCACACATGTTACGGTTTTGGTTACTCTTTTGCAATAGAGACTAAAAAAAAGTCAAACACGTGACCATAGGCTACCTATGGTCGCGCGACCTTTAGTCACACACGGCCGAAAAAACATGTGTGACTATATGTATATCGTCACACATATTCGGTGTGGCCAAATCCACTTTTTGTTCTAGTGCTTGGTGAGTCGATTCTTCATTCGACAATGAACCCTAATAGTAGGAATGATGAGTTTACTGGTACTGCTTCTGGTTCTCGTTCTGATGGACAAGTGGATCCGGTTTCACTTGGTTCAAGCCCTAGTCATGACACACCTAGTCATGACACGCCTGAGGGTCATGATACTTTATTGAAAACTCGTGCTATTGAAAAACAAATCTTAGAGGGAAAACTTGTTCTTGTGGGTGACGATGGGCAACCATTAAAACCAGCCGTGACAGTGGATGCTACTACTTCTACTGGGGCTAATCCTTTTGAGCATCTTAAGGTGCCGCAGTCACAGAAGGAGCTTGAGGAGATGCTTACTGCTATTGGTTATTCGAAACCTCCTCAAGATACGAGTGGTCCTATGGCTTCTAATGTTAATGCTACTTATGCTAATGACAAGGTTGATACGAATGCACATGGGGTTGTTGGTATTGAGAAGGATGATGTGTATGCTTTGAAACAAGCTTCTTCATCGTATGCTGGTGTTACTTCTACTGAACGTATGAAACACACGTCAAACTTTCATAGGTTGGAGTGTAGTAAGAAATCTAATGGTGTTGATCTTTCTGTCCCGATGAAAGTGGTTGAAGAGGTAAACACTAGGTTTGAGAATACTTTGTATGGGTATTTCCTTGGTCAACGCCTTGCTTTTCCTGTTGTTGATTACTTTGTACGCAATGCATGGGCTAAGTTTGGTATACAAAAGGTAATGATGAATGCGAAGGGGTTCTTCTTCTTTAAGTTCAATTCGAAGAAAGGTGTTGATGATGTCCTTGAAAACGGTCCTTGGTTGATTAGAAATGTACCTATTATTCTTAAACCATGGACATTGAACACCAACTTACTCAAAGAGGATTTGACCAACATTTCGTTGTGGGTTAAATTCCATGATGTTCCTCTTGCTATGTTTTCTGATGATGGCCTTAGTCTCCTTGCCACATTGATAGGCACGCCCAAAAGGTTAGATGCTTTTACTAGCCAAATGTGCAAGGACTCGTGGGGCCGTAGTAGTTTTGCTAGATGCATGATTGAAATGAAGTCGGATGAGGTGCTTAGGGACAGCCTTACTGTTGAGATACCGTTACTTGATGGGTCGGGTTCGACTATTGAAAAGATACGGGTTGAATACGAGTGGAAACCACCTCATTGTGATAAATGTAAGATTTTTGGCCATACTCTTATTGAATGTCCTAAAGTTGTTGAACCTCCTTCTCAGCCTACTAAGCGTGTTAATGATGGTTTCAAGACGGTCAATAATAAGAAGAAGGGAAAGCAAGGTGGTTCTACTATTCCGGGTCAAGGAGGGTTTACTAAACCTGTTGTGGGTAAGCAGTTTCAATATCAACCCAAAAAGACTCCTTCTGAACCTAAGAAAGTGGAAGTCACTAAGAAGAATGCTTCTGATGTGGCTAGTTCGAGTGGAACAAAGATCTCTACATCTAATCAGTTTGATGCTCTTAATATTCCTTCAAATGACACCAACGAGGATGTGGATTCTGGTCGTACAATGGAAGTTAATGAAGATAAGTCTCCTAAGATAGGTACTGCATCACAAGAACCCCTTGTGAGTGATTGGAAAGAGATGGAGTCGGGTGTGGCTCCTAAAACTAGTGATTCTTGTATTCCGCCCGCCTCTTCTACTAAGAGAGTTAACCCTTTTTCTAAAGTGGGAGAGATTGTGGTGTCTGATTCTGAAGATGAGGTGGTTGCCAACCCATTTGATGAGTCTGCTAATCTATTCGGTGGTGGCCAAGAGTTTGAAGATGAGTATGATGACTATGCGAAGCACGTTTCTGATCTTCCAGGGAATTTGGATGCCTTTAATGCCATGTATGGCACCAAGCTTCAAGGACCTAGGAAGTAATTTTACTTCATTATGTCCTATGTTATCATTTGAGTAGTGGTTTGTTTTCTTGTTTAGAAAATAGGTAGTATCTTGTTATGTAAGCTTTATGCCTATGTAACGGGCTGAGATATGGGATTTCACTCATATCCATTGTGCTTAAACGTTTTTGGTTAATATATTTACCAAGGTGCAGGATTACTCCCCTTTACCCAAAAAAAAAACAACTTAGGAAACTCTTACAACCCCTCATGGAGAAATCACCATAACCTTAAGTGGAACCAAAACTCAAGCATACCCCAAAGCTCATCTAGTCCACCTAATAGGTTCAACTCTCTAAACACCGGGAACCCCATTAATCTTAAGGCAATTGCATCTAGATTCCTGTCATCTCAAGAGACTCGATTGACTAAGCTTGAAGCCGACTTTAAGCAAAGACAAAGCGAGATGACAAACAAGCTTGATGCTCTCTTAAAATCCTTCAATGAACGGGAAGTTGGAGCACTCCCAAGTGATACTATAAAGAACCCAAAAGTGAATTTGATTTCGTCGACTTCATGTTCTTGTTCACGATGGGAGAATGCACATCCATGCCCCTCACACCCAACGGTTCACTCGGTAAATGCTATCAAAAAGGGTTCCAAGCCATCCAAAATGAGGTACCAAGGCCCTGCACCATTGGTAGAACCTACTCTTGAGAAACCCGTCAACCAAGAATCCAAACCTAGTTTAGAGGAGGAGTACAAGGAACTCCATCAAGAAAAACCGATTCTTTAGGTCTTAGCTCATGCACCTTATTATAATGCTTTAAAAGAAAAATATGAGTTAGAACTTAAGCTTGGAAAACACGGGTCCGCTTTTGTGCGAAATAATTTACCTAAGAAGTTAGACGATCCCTGGCTATTTACTCTTCCGTGTAGGCTTGGAACTTCCAAACCTCTCAACGCTCTAGCCGACTTAGGGTCATGCATCAATCTTGTTCCGTTGTCCCTCCATAGAAGCCTTAACTTAGGTAAAATAGAACCAACGGAAACCATCTTAGGTCTAGCGGACGGTAGTGTTGCACGTACGGTAGGAATAATAAAAGACATGGTAGTACACGTAGGAGAGTTGACTCTTTTGGCCGACTTTCAGGTGCTAGACATGAATAAGGACCCGACATGCCCATTACTAGTAGGAAGATGATTCTTAGCTACCGCTAGTGCCATCATCGATTGTAAGATGTCCAAGATAGTGGTAGGAGAGGGGAGTGCTAGGTCAATTTACGATGTCAAAAAGCATACGTACTACAAAGAAGAGGAAATCCCACATGAGATTAGGTTGGATAGAGAGCCTTCTAGATATGGACCTTGGATAGATAAGAACCTCATAGGCCCCCAAAGACCTTTTTACCTAGATGAAGCCTTCACTAGTAAAGCAACTTTCCAAGAAAAAGAAATGGCTAGGGACATGGAAGTGAACCCATTCGAGGACGCCTTAGTATTTAGGAAGATGACCGAGTTCCTAGGAAGCTTGCCCGTCAACCTTGTCATGAATAAATGGAAAGTTGAGAAATCTAAACACAAATGGGATTGGGATAGACCGCCTAGTGACGGTGATGGAGAGTGGCACATTAGGATAACAATCTATGATCCCGATGGAGAGAAGTTTGAAAAGGCATATCTAACCGAACGTACTACTAGGAACTTGAATGATAAGTTTGATCCTTATGACATTGTTGAGGATAGGCTTACTTATATCGGTACGTAGGAGCACGACTACGAGTCTAGCTACAAGACTCTTAAATAAAGAAAAGCGCTTCGTGGGAGGCAACCCATGCTTAATTGTTTGCTTGTTAGTGTCATATGTCTTTTATTGATTGTTTATTCTCATGTTTAAATTTTTAAAAATGCTTTATTTTGTTTTTAACCTCATCTTAATTGCATATAAAGGTATTTTACATTAGGGATAAGTGTAGGGAGGATTACACACATTTTCAAAAGAAACGTAAACATGAGAATAACAATTAACTAAAAGATATATATGTGTGTTTGTTCGAGTCAAATGCTTGTATCGAGTCATAATGGATGTTTTGCAGAAATTTTTCCAGATTCTAAAGATGTAAATTTTCCAGAAAATCGCAGACCAGTTTTTGTCAGGATAACCTGACGGCGTCAGGATTGCAACCTGACGACGTCAGGAAGGAGTAAAAACAACAAATTACTTTTTTCTCGTTTTCTGAGCTACTTATAAATTTTTGGAATTTTCCAGGTCTTAATTTTCCAGAAATTCTGTAAACATCCATTCCACAAGCATTATATCCTAGTTTAAATCGAGTCTTATATATATTATTACCGCCGATTTTACGCGAAGGTTTCGTTTGTTTTCTTTAAGTGTGGAGGTTTAATTTATCAAGAAGAAGTTACATAAGATTGGAAGGAGCTTTTCACGCATAAATTCTTCTTAGAAAGGATTTAACCACTACTTCACACACGGATCCAACCGAGCTAATAAGGGGAGTACTAGTTTCTTTCGTTTTTAATTACCTTCCATTATCATAACTTTGATACTTTTGGGGAACATTGGGGACAATGTTCAGTTTAAGTGCAGGGAGGGAAAATAAAATGGGAACTTTGAAACTATGCTTATCCTTGAATATTTTCTTTGTCCAATTGTATGTGTGTAATAAACCATGAGAAAATGTCGGTTAGGGTAATTTTGGCACCAAATTTAAAATTTTCATGATATATAGGAGTGGGCCATTAGTTTTAACAAAAGCGTCTCATGGATAGGAAGTTGCATGACTAGCACAAAAACCCTTTACCACCTAAATTCCACCCAAAATGTGAGGATCGCCCTTAGATTAGTAGGAATTAAAAGCATTCATCTTTAATGCTTAGAGTGTGAACCGGTAGTATAATAGATTCTAGAACTTGTTTTGTGATGCATCCCGAGATCGCTAGTAAGACTACACTTGTGTAGTTAGGAATAACTAAATGATAAGAGGCATTAGGATAACCCTTGTTTGATACCCGTAATACAATTACTTTTTCCACCTCGGTTGAGTAATTCCCCCACACCCTTTGCGTTGTACTCATTTTTAGTACACGATACCCCTAGTTAACCCCTCAGAGCCTATCCTTTTCGTGGTTCTCGTGATGTTTCGGTTTTTCCGGAATATCAATGAAGAGCATTGTTTACACCCCACCCCCAAATATACACCCAAATAGCCTTAGCCTACCTTGTATGCACTCACTTTTAGTGCATTATTGTTATCACCCTAAACCCTTAGTTCAATTATCTAGTTGCTTGCATGAGTTGCTAAGTCGAGTCATATCCTTTGTATACAGTTTTGGGACGATTGGAATTCATGGGAAAAGTTAAAGTTTATGAAATGACGGGAAGGGAACGTTAAATTCAAATTCCCTTTGTTTGCATAATAATGTACCCCAAGTGTTTTGGTCTTTTCAATTCGGGTCAAATTAGTGTTAGAGTGATAAAACCTCAAGTGTAGGGATGTGCCTATAAATCCCTATCATTTTTATGTTACCGTAGAGGATGGTAGAGTAAAAGTTTGTGAAAAAAAAAAAAAAAAAAAAAAAAAAAAAAAAAAAAAAAACATACGGGCTTCCATCCTACATCTATCCTTTAAATTTATGTTTGTTTATTTCAGTTAGCTAGAGTCTAGAGTGTCCAGTCTTGGCTTAGCAACGCCATTCTTCGTATGCTTGTAAAAATAAGATTTTTGACTTGCCACCACTAAATAGCCTATCCCACCAAACCCTTTGTTTCCCTACCGTAAGCCTAACATTACAACCCTTTAAAGACCTCTTTGATAGTCTTTCCTAGGTGCTTACGCCAAAGCGATGGAGGTTTGATCTATTCTCAAGCCTATGGTAATCTATGTACTAGGACAGGTTAATGAGTGTTTATCTTCCATTTCCAATTTGTTATATTTCATATACACCCGAGAGAGATGTGAGTATCCAAACACCCCATGTGAGGTGCTAGTATGTGATTTTCGTGCTTGTTATGACTTTTGCGGGGCTTATATGTGTTGTGGACTATTTTAAACCAATGCTTCATGACCCCTAACTTATAAATTAATTGGCTAAAAGCACATTTGCTTGAGGACAAGCAAATACCAAGTGTAGGGATATTTGATAAGGTTTTAAAAGGTACCTTTTTGAGGGGTCGTTTAAGCCCTTATTTGATCACTTTTGTATCCGTTATTGCTTAATATCGTTCTTTTCACTTTTTAGGTCTCTTAAAGGCAAAATGCTGGAATGGCACTTATTTGGACAAAAAGGCGCGAATATACGAAGAAAATGGCCAAAGTCAGAATCGAGACACTCAAAGCTGCTGAAAACATAAGGTGACGGCGTCACAGCTTATACGCGACGCCGTCGGAGGATTTTGTGACGGGACAGAAGCCAAAACTCCTATTTTCAAGTGACGACGTCAAGTTATAAAAGAGTAGGCCGTCGCAACTCAGACGGCCTAGATGCAATCCAGACGGCGTCGGAAGCTGAAGAGGACGGCGTCACAAGCATAAGGTGACGCCGTCGCAAGTCTAACATGGCCAAGACGAAACCCTAATGACGGCGACACGACGGCGTCACAAAACATAAGGTGACGCCGTCGCATGTGTAATATTATATATAGAATCCGAATTTTTCAGTATTTGTGTGTAGTCTTTTGGAGTAAAAACCTAAACCGAACAAAGGCTGTCTTGTACAGTATTTTAGGGTTCCAAACCCTATCTTACACCAAGATAAGTGTTTTACTTCATTAATACAATTATGTCTTTGATTATTTGTGTGTATGCTTGCATGTTCTCCATGTCCGGCTAATTTACTTGTGTGTTTGCTTAGGAAGTATGAAACTTAATTATTGAATATTGATTGGTTGTCTATTATCTTAGTTGATTAGTGATCTAGTAATGTGATAGGTCATTCATTGTGTACTTAATTCTTGATTAAATCTTTGTGAAGCTTAGAATATGACTCCTTGAGTAGTTGTAAGCTAAACCATCCAAAGAGTGTCTTAGAGTAAGAGTTTATTATCCCTAGTGGGTTTTGTAGACGAGACCCTTTGGTAAGTTCAAAGAGTTAGGGAGAAACGCATACCCTACAACCTTAGACACACAATGCAACTAAGAATAAGGACGTGACAATTCAACCACCAATAGGAGATAATTAAGGAGTAGTAAAACCTAAGTAAACACATCTTTAAACTATCATACGAGCACACAATAATTAGACATAAACTACATACACCTTAGATTAGATAATTAGATAAGTAGAGTAATCGGTAGCAATACCAACCCCCCCTAATCCAAACCCCGAGATTCGTACCTTTCATTTCCTTAAAAAATATGAAAAAGATAAAAAATAATCTTCCTCAACCCCAACCTTAGCGTAGTAACTTCTTACTAGCATTCCTATTCCCCTAGAGAACGATATCAATACCCGTGGCTTACCCTAATACTACACTACAATGATTAGGTTCACTGCCTAGGGTGTTGAAAAACTTGCTCGAAGAAAAGGAAGTTTCTTTGACCCCGAACGACGAGTGTAGCGTTATCAGAGTTGTAGGGTCTCCCTTCACGGGCGTCTCCTAGTGGTTCGGGTCCCGAGGCCTGCCCGTTTAGATGGTTTAACTTGGGGGTCGGATTTCAAGTGTGGTGTCAATCTAAAAATATAAATATAAAATAAATAAATAAATAAATAAAATTAAAAAAAAGGAAAAAAATTTGATCAACTACATTTAGAAGGGTTTTTCTTTTCTCTTATTCTCTCTTAACCGAGGTAAATGTGAGCCCAAAACACAAATATATATTTTCTTAATTAAGAGACACTTAAGGCTAAACCACTTAATTTAAAAAAAAAAAAAAAAAAAAAAAAAAAAAAAAAAAAAAAAACTCCTTATTCCACTACTAAATATTGGGAATAAGGGAATCCACTATAAGAGGTTCATGAAAAGATTTATAAAATGTAAAGAGGTTTATAAATTAAGTCACTGTAGTGAGATGAGGTTTATGATGACATGAAATAAAATAGGTATAAGTTTATAGACCTTTTCATTGCAACTAAAATACATGTAACTAATTTAAGCCGTATCAATTTATAAAGTTTAACATGTTTAAGCATAGTGATAATAGGTTTATAAATTGCGAAATTTAAGAGTATATGACATTGAAATTATATAAACCTTATCAATAGGTTTACCATTGGAGATGCTCTAATTGGTGGCATGACTTAGTGTGACACACGGTAAATTTTCACTAAAATTTAACTAATAAATGGTAATTTAGTACTACTAAGCATAAGTCATTAAGCATGCATAAGCTTTGCTTGATTATTTGAGTAGTTAACTCGCATACAGTAGAGAATTGCATCACTTTTTCATTCATATCATTTTATGAATATTTCATTTTTGTCTTATGATTAAATTGTAAGACGAGAGGTTATCTCGTTTTTCCCCAGTGACCAACACTGCACGCGTACCGACACTATGATAAGGGCAAGTAAAACAAATGAAAAACGTCCGTAATGAAGATCTATAAGATACTACATCAAACATTGATACTTCGGTCACACTTTAATATTGCGGGACACAAAATATTTAACACACTTTCACTTAAATAATGACTCCTATAAGACTCAAACACAATTAATACCATAAGTATAATATATATACATACACTTTTTATATAAATGAAAACCTTTATTAAAATTTGAGAGTTATATCTCTCTGTCTTCTCTCCCCCACACGACAAAAGCACCAAAGCAGGAAAAAGAATACCTACTCTCCATCTTCAACCTCTTGTAGGTCGAATCTCCCCAAAGAAGTAAGCCAACACCCTTCTTTCATCATCCCCTCTTCTCCCTCATCAAAACCATGTATCTTTTTGTCTCCCAAACTCTTTCCTTTGAGGCGTTGACATCCATACGAATGGGTCCAAACACATCAAGACAAAGCCACCCAAAGAGAAGCTTATATCAACATCAATCTACCTAGAGTCAAACTCATGACTCCCTAAGTTGTAGGGACTTTAATCTTTTCGGCTTCAAACCAAGTCACCAAGAAGAGAAAGAAGGTCAAGCTCTTCCCAAACCACTCCCTTTATCTCTAGTAGAGATGTGAAACACCCCAACTCAGTTTCTTCATTCAATTGTACCAAAAATTAGGGTTAGCAAAACTTAGGGTTTTCAAAAATTGAATTGGGGGTTTTGCAATTGGGAGTATATTGGAGCTAAATCAAGTTTCGTTTGGTTCGAAACCCACGAAGCAACTTTCGTCCTTCACGCATCACTTTCGAGTTGAGGTTATAAATCTTTCTTATTGTAATGTTTTTGTGTTGTTTTTATGGTAAAGTTGATAGCTTGTATCAAAAATTTCGTTATATAAATTGATCATGTGTATCTCCTTTTAACTGTTTTCATGTCGAAAAATATGGTGGCATTGAGTGTTATGTTTGAACTTTCTGTCGAGGGTAAGGAACAAGAAAAATTAGATGAGTCAAGTTTCATAAGAGTAAAATAGTTGACGGAATGGGACCAAGTTGAGTAGTACTCAACTAATATATGATATCGTCACACCTTTGCTCGCATTTTTCTAGTTAATGATGTTAGCCAAATCTCGTTCGAAACAAGTCTTGTACGTGGTCATTTCCTCATGTTAACTTGTCGTCATTAAGTACATATCCGTCATCTAATAGACATGCTTTAGGACTATGAAAGTGTGTCGACAACCTCATTTTTGGTAGTACCATAGTGACGGAGTCATACTCTCTAGCCGAGAGGTTCGGCTTCACAAGTTGGAGCGTAAACGAACAAGTATGTCTCGAGCCGAGTTGCTCCCGTGAAGCCTTGAAACAAAATTCTTACATGTCAATATAACACCTAGTAATGAAATATTAGAAATGGTTCTATAAAAAGGTGTGAGTAACAATCTATTACATTCCCTCTGTTGGATCAGGCCAACACCTACACCACCATTGGGCCGAAGCCCATTCCTACCTGTAGTTCACATCGGGCCCTGGCCAATGCAGTTTCCCCCCCACTATAATCATGGGCCACAGCCCATGACAGTTACGGAGTATTTACTTGAGGAATTAAACGGGTTCAAAAAATAAAACGAGAAACATGAAACTAGAAATCGACCATAAAACCGAACTTAATTGTCATCCATTCGGACCCTTCTACCTCATATACGCGTGTAAGCTAACAAGTGAAAAAGTGCAAAAACATGACTACACGAAACTAGTGTGAACACGTAATCTACTCGAATAAAGTTTACATCAAAGTTTTACGTCAAACATACTCGGATAAACAAGTATATGTCAAGTAATTCACTAGTCAAATTTATAAATATGAAGAACTCAATTTTTGTTGAACAAATAAAGACCACTATATCATTTTATAGTTTGATAAATTTGATAGACTTCAAATTTAATTCACATATTTTCTAAATACCATTAGAAAATAAATAAACTAATATATACTTTTGACAATACTATTAAGTGACAACCCAAATGAGTGTGTATACATTGTGTGTATACATTTTATATACTTACCAATAAAACACTATGATTATTTTGGAACAACTCTAATGTCGATAACACCGTTATAATGTCAACGTGAAAAGTATATATACCTCGTATACTTACTAGTAAAACCATTTTAATAATTTTTACAAACTAAAATTTAGTTTTATTGCAATTATAAAAACAATTGAACTATTTTAAGTAAGTGATACTTAAAACGATGAACTAAAACATTGCCATCCTTATCTAGGTCGCGTGTCGGTGCCGCTCCACAACATCCACTAAATCCAACTTTTGGATTTCACATTTGCTAAGGTGTGTTTTCATAGCCCCTCTTTTACTTGATAAACTATTTTATACATTTTGGGGTGAGAAAATATGCAAAACCTTTTTATGGACCTAAACTATTGCATGACTACTATTACGTGGTTTAGCCTAAGCCCTTATGTCCCTAGAAAATGCCCTTTTTCATGAACCGTCAGTTCCCCATTGGGAAGCGCGAATGTTATAAATAGATCTATTGAGAGTGAGTCCTCCACTCGGTTGGCCATGCTTAGGCCAAGGCGAAACGTATACCATGCCGGAATCGAGTGTTGAGGGACAAAACACTCGCTATGGGCCCCTATATTGTATGATATCTGTTAGCATACATAAACTGTCGTAGTGTCGGTTGCATGAACTTAGAGCTAACGTAATAGACATTCATCCATATATCGTTATATTCGTTGTAATGATTATATGACTCTGATTATGGTCCAAACTTACTGTTTAATATAAACCTATGAACTCACCAGCTTTTAGCTGACCTTTTTAGCATATTTTCTCAGGTGCTTAAATTGTGATCATGGATGCAAGGCAAGAGGCGGTATATGGTCGTAGTAATATCTTAAGAAGTGTTTTTACACATAAAGATGTTTTTAAATTGGGACCAATGAACTTATGGGATGTGCTAATTTATCTAAATTATGTTGTAAGATAATGTTTTAAAACTATTTTATGAAATCAAACGGAGTATGTATTCCATTCTTTATTACTTGTGTTGTGATCTCCGATTTCGTAACATTCCCAATAACTCGTATGCTTCCGCTAAACAAATTTGGGGGTGTTACAGATTGGCATCAGAGCCTAAGTTATAGAGAACTAGGTACATATAAACCCTAAACTATAACTACTTTTTACAAAAACATCATACTACGACCGTCAGTTGCCGCTTGCCTTACTTGCCATATTACTTAGAGTTCATTTAAATAGGATTGCATGTTTTATTTCCTATTTACTAGTGCACTATTTCATATTCATCATGAGTATTTTTCCACATACTTACACATATGCACCGTCTTGTCACCGACCATGCCTTCACCAGCCTTCCACCATGATGTTCAGGAGAACATCCTACTTGCTCACTCACCTACCATCCATCAGCTTGCACACATGGCCACCGATCCGTACATTCAGGCCACACTAGCAGCTCAGCCAGTCACTACACCCGCTCCATCTGTACCGACCCTTACCACCACTCCATCTGCTTTGTTGACACGCAGGAGAAAACCCCGCATGATCGTGAGAGTACCTGGATATAGAGAGCGGTATTCATTCATGCCTGCACTAGCTTCTCAGATGACCCGCGCTGCTTACATGGGTCCTCCCACTACTTTAGAGTCACTGACACCATCATCCACTGAGTCACCACCCTGCCAGAGACTCAGGAGAGCTACAGATTCCTACTCAAAGGAAGACCCGGAAGAAGATCCGGAAGAGGATCCTAAGGAGGAGCTACCATAGCCTATGCCGATTGAGAGCGTTCCTAGACATGTTAGCACAGCAGCAGATATGGATACACTGGGTCTGGAGATTTTCCAGAGTATTCAGGAGATAGGACAGAGTTCCAGGATGGCTCAGAGGTTGAGCGAGGACATAGACATTGATGCATCAGTTGGGTTAAGACAGAGAGCTGCTTTCCTCCATAGCCAGGAGGAGAGTGATGAGGTTGCTTGGGGGATATTGACTGTTTGGTCAGTTATGTACCACATATCGCGAGCCCGAGCTACAGTCCATCATCACCTTCATTCATACCATCTGCATCAGGCATGGAGCGCCTTGCTCACACTACTAGACAGCTTGAGACCATTGAGGTAGCTGCATCGGGTGAGGCACAGCCAGTGCCAGATCTATCTAGATCTCCAGATGATGAGGAGCTGACTCTTACTGAGAGAGTACTTATTCAGTTGGGTTCTCATGAGACCTTGCTAGGGGTCCATACTGATCAGTTGGAGAGAGTCGATCTCGCACGCTTGCAGGCTTGTGAGCAGCGTGTTGAGGGTCTAGACCACACCACAGATGTGTTGTTTGAGATTATGGAGCTAGAGAGGCATGAGAGGATCCGGTTAGGTTTTAGATTTGAGGCTCAGGTTGAGGATGTTAGAGAGTTGGACACCAGGGCACGGGCGTTGGACAGAGGTCAGGCCCGGATGCACGGCCGACTAGAGGAGCTAGAGCGCATCCAGTGGATTGCTAGAGATACTGCCAGAGAAGAATGGCAGAGGACCACAAGTTTGGAGTCCATGCTGGCCTCTCAGATGAGGCGCATCGCGAGTTTAGAGGCTATGCAGCGAGAGTTGGTGGCTAACATTGAGCGACTACGTGCCTAGCGTGGACATCCTTAGATCTTATTACATGATGTATCACACTAAACTGGATTATAACAGTTAGTCTTAGTTATGAATCTTGTACTTCAGTTTGTATTTCCATTGTATTTCCGTTGTATTTCAGTTGTATTCCATCTAGTATCTCATCATGTACTTTAGGAACCTTGTAACCGAAATTCTATCTATGTCAAGCTTATTTTCCTATCAAGTTGTCCTTTCTTTCATAGATTACTCATATGATCTATCTGCGATATTTACACTATTACCTGGCACTTACCTTGTTTAAAAGGTTCTATATCTCATCACCTTTCTTACTGCAGAAATGCCGCCGAAACGAAGATCAAACCGTACCAACCATGGTGGAGCTTCCACAGCGAGAGTTACTCGCAACCGAGCTGCAAACACTACTATTCCAAACAGGGTCACACACGATCAGACTACCGAAGCCACTACTCCTGCTAGAGTTACTCCAATTCAACCTACCATGAATCAAGCTATGATAGACCAACTGGTCAATGAGCGAGTGAACGCCGCTTTAGCTGCAGCAAACCACTCGTCTACTGATGCTGGAACTTCGAGACCATCCACCCACAGCCGCACTTGTACCTATCAGGACTTTCGTAAGACCATGACTGGAGGCTTTAGTGGAACCGAAGGAGCTCTCGGTCTGACTAGATGGATCAAGAAGCTCGAGACTGTGTTCCGAATCTGCAACTGTGAGGAAGAGGCTAAGGTTAAGTACGCATCGTTCACTTTCACAGATGCTGCCTTGACCTGGTGGAACAATTTTCTGAAATCTGCAAGTATTTATGTTGCCTATGCCATGCCATGGGAGAGCTTCAAGGAGATGGTACTTCGAAAGTACTGTCCTCGTAATGAGATCAAGAAACTAGAGCATGAGTTTTGGAACCTCAAAGTTCAAGGCACCAATATGGCTGCTTATAACCAGCGTTTTCAAGAACTAGCCTTGCTGTGCCCTGAAATGGTACAAACTGAGACCCGATTGTTGGAGAGGTACATCGGAGGACTGCCCCAATCTATCAAAGGCAATGTCACTACTTCTAAGGCTGCTGACCTTCATGAAACCATCGAAGTAGCCAACAAACTCATGGATCAAGTGATTGAGGATTCCATGGACAAAGTGGTGACAATAAGAGGAAATGGGATGACCATTCTCGAAGCTACAACAACAATGGATACCGTGGCAAAAACAGTGGAAACAACAACAACAATCAGAACAAAAGGCAAAATATTGCTAGAGCTTATGCAGCTGGGATTGGGGAAAGGAAACCGTACGCAGGGACTACACCACTGTGTAACCGATGCACACTGCATCACAAGGGACAGTGTACAGTCAAGTGCCGTAACTGTCAGAAAATCGGACACTTGACCAGAAACTGCAGGTCCAAGTCATTGGTAACGGTTCAAACAGCACCAGCTCAGGACCAAAAAGCTGCTATAACATGCTTTGGTTGTGGTGAGAAAGGGCATTATAAGAATGAATGCCGAAAGACCAAAAACCAAGGCAATGGAGGAAATCAAGGAAACCGAGGAAATCCAGAAAGCCATGGAAATGGCAGGATCAAGGAAATGTTGGACAACCGAGTAACCAGGGAAATAGCGAAGGTGCTCGTAGAAGAGTCTATGCTGTGACCAAAGTGGACGCTCAGGAAGACCCGAATGTCGTGACGGGTACGTTCCTTATAAATAACCGTTATGCATCCATGTTGTTTGATACGGGAGCCGATAGGAGTTTTGTTTCTAAAGCATTTAGTCCTCTACTCGATATTGCTCCAACTGCATTAGGCAATGCATACAATGTGGAACTAGCTAACGGTAACGTAGAAAGAGTAGATACCATCATAAGAGGTCAATAATTTAGCATTTTACCATTGATTTTATCTTATTAACACAAAAACCCAAACAGTTTAACTATTATACTCGATTCAAAAGAGCAAATTAAGTCTCCAATAACCCAATTTGATAAACCAATTCAGTGAACGGTGAACGGAAGATATGGCCTCTTTGAGTCTCAAGCGAAACTACAAGTCAATTTTGCGTCCCTTATTGTCCATGCACACTTATAGCATTAAAGCATTTCATAACTATCTTCCATTGTAAGTATCTTATCTCTTAAGGATACTTAGGGTGCGTTTGGTATCTATTTTTGAATCACTATTAGTATAAGAATGATGAGAGTGCAACGAATGTAATAGTATTATATCTAATATTGTTGTTTTTTCTTGTAACCATGGTTTCGACCTTTTGACCGACTAATCTACAGGGTTTGAACACACCGCCACACAAACTCAAACGAGATAAACCCCTCCGTATTCAGGAGGTTGGCGTTGCCACTTAAGGTTGTTTGCTCCTAGCAGGAATTGAACTTGAGACCTCACACATTTTAAAGTGATAGTTACAACCCCTTTTGCCACTAGGTCATCCTTAAATGGTTATCTAATATTGTTGTTTGTTTTGGTATTTATATTTTGGTATCAAATTTTATAAAATGGGACCATTCTCATACTAAGTTAGAGCTTTGGGTGTGGGCTCACCATTGCCTCGCCAAAGTGACATGGCGACTTAGCCATAGCTAGCCACCACACCACCCCAGCTTAGCCATGGCTCGGCTTCCCTTCTTATCGTGCAGACGGTGAGGATATCACATGTAATTTTTTATTTTTTATTATTTATTTATAATGGTTTGTGTGTGTGAATAAGTGTGTATGTGGGACTTAAATGAGTAAGTTGAGGTTAGTTGTGATAAGGGGTTATAGAAGGGGATTTGTTAAAGTGATGTGGCACCCCGTGTGCCTTAAATGAGGAGGTGAAGCTCTTCACCACACCTAAAGCTCTTAGTTTATCAAATACTATAAAATGGGACCCTTCTCATACTATGTTAGTTTACTTTAGTTTTTTCGGTAACAAAGAGTGTGTGAGAATGAGTGAAACTTTTGGAGGTTATATATTGAGAAGAAGAAATGAATGAACGGTTGAGATTTAATGTGATGAAATCAGTGGGAGTGATCCGTGTAGTGGTGTGCGATTGGTGGCATTTGCGTCACACGGATCAAGAATGAGATGATCTCACACGCCAAAAGACACATATCACTATATAATCTTACCCATTACAATTTACCACACATCAAACACTTCCAAAATTAACCCAACCAAATCACCAAGCAGTGAATCTGACCATCCAAACATAAATACCAAACAGCTAAGTGCCACCAGCAGATTTCTATCCCACAAAGAACAGATAGTAGAACATATCCAATTCCATATAACGTTATTCATTTGACATGATTAAGGTAAAGTATTGTTCATATCTTCTAGCGAACACGGTTATGCCGTCGCCATCACACCATCAGTATTTTTTTTAATATTTTTTCTCCTTAACCTTTTAAAATATATATAATAAACTTAAGCACACTAAGCAAAGTACTGTCATTTATACTTTTTTACAAAATATGAAATTTTCATATTCTTCTTTTAAATATATTAATTCTTCTTTCTAAAAAGGTTAGTGTTTTGAGTGTTATTTTTTCATGTTATACGATCATTCACTTACAATTACGTAAACAAACATTAGAAATACGCAACGAAGTGTGGCTACGAAAGACACACGTT
The DNA here is from genome assembly GCA_019973895.1 of Chrysanthemum seticuspe. Taxonomy (NCBI): domain Eukaryota; kingdom Viridiplantae; phylum Streptophyta; class Magnoliopsida; order Asterales; family Asteraceae; genus Chrysanthemum; species Chrysanthemum seticuspe. The sequence goes on from BPTQ01000009.1 coordinate 6,564,786, forward strand.
AGTTACTTGTCTACCATATATGCAAAATATAAAGTTAGTCTTCCTTATCCCTAAGTCTTCTTAAAGGTCCCGCGTGATTAATTATACATGGAAAATAGTTGTTATGATAGACCATGTACAGGTGATGCTAGTTGTGCTACTTGGGTTGCATAATTAATGTTAATAGACAATGTACAGGTAACAGGTGATGCTAGTTGTGCTACTTGGGCTGGCTAATTAATGCTATCTCAAGTCTTCTTCAAAGTCTTCTGTGATATCAATCAAAATTTAGGTGAAAATAATATCAGCATCTTGAGTTCGAAGTTTGTACTAGATGTCTAGATGTCTGTCTCAATAATAAAATTTAATAAAGGATTTTATGATAATCTTAGTTATATGTTGTTATTATAATCTAATTAATAATCTATACGTTTTATTTGCTAATATTGGTTAGTATATTTTGAATGAAATGTCTTGGGTTAAGGTCAATGTCAAGATGATAAGGAACTGCCATTAATTTCACGAACAAGTTGCATGTCAGGAATGTTAACATATGCAAAACTAAGGATAAAAAGCCAATACTAGTTCTCATAATTTTAAGTAAATCTCCAAAAATGAAGTCATCACAAGCAATAATTCACTTATCATCTTCCTCATGTATTTTTTTTCTCTTTTACAGTCTCGTGATAACATGTCTCACTTCCGCTACTGTCTCTGCTTCATATGGCGGTAATGAGACTGATTATCTCACATTATTGTCATTTAAGTCAAAGATCACCCAAGATCCATACAAAGTTCTAACCTCGTGGAACAATTCCTTTCATTTCTGTGACTGGAGTGGTATTTCATGTGGAAAGCGGCACAAACGAGTGACTGCTTTACGGCTGGGTTCACAAGGCTTAGAAGGCTCGTTGTCTCCTCATGTAGGAAACCTCAGCTTCCTCCGTGAGCTTGATCTCGGGAACAACAGCTTTCAAGGAACCATTCCACATGAACTTGGTCGTCTATCCAGGTTAGGTCGTCTTTATATTTATATTAATAATTTCAGTGGAGTCATTCCAACAAACTTGTCTCGTTGTTCTAACCTCGAAGTGCTTTCGCTCGGTGGAAATAAGCTAGCTGGAAGCATACCCAAGGAGATGAGTTTACTCTCGAAACTTGATACTCTTGCAATTCACGACAATAAGTTAACAGGTGGAATCCCACCTTTCTTGGGGAATATCACATCAATGGAAAGGTTCTCTGTTGCAGGGAACCCGCTTGGTGGGAGCATTCCAGAAACCTTGGATCAATGGAGAAGCTTGACGGTATTTTACTCTGGTGGGTGCAACTTATATGGAAGAATCCCTCATTCCATTTTCAACCTCTCACTCCTAATTAATATTTCCTTATCTAGTAATCACCTCACAGGTAGTCTTCCTTCAGAAATTGGTAATCAGCTCCCAAATCTTGAGTTCCTTCAGTTAAGGGGTAACGAACTGACAGGAATTCTTCCACCTTCTATTTCTAATTGTTCTAAATTGGGAATTCTTGAAATGGGTCGCAACAATTTTAATGGGAAGTTGACTATCAACTTTTCGAAACTAAGAGATATTAATACAATTAGATTACAGAATAACAACTTCCATGGACGAGGAGAAGTCAATGACCTGGGGTTTATTGATTCTTTGAAAAACTGCACTAAATTAGTAGATTTGAATCTTGATGATTGCAACCTTATAGGAGTGCTTCCGATATCAATAGGTAATCTCTCTCATCAACTCAACTCTCTATATTTAGAAGACAATAAATTATTTGGAAGACTCCCTTCAAGTATAGGTAGGCTAGTTGGTTTGACCTATTTAGATTTAGGGCCTAATTTATTCAATGGAAATATCCCCACTACCATTGGTGAACTACAAAAGCTACAAGTTCTTGATCTAGATAGCAATCAATTTTCAGGGCCTATCCCTGATGCTATTGGGAACTTATCACTGTTGACAGAACTTTACTTAGATTACAACAAATTAGAAGGTCATGTTCCATCAAGCCTCGGGAATTGTAAAGAATTTAATGGGTTAAACCTTGCATACAATAGACTCAGTGGAAACATACCCAAGCAACTTCTTCAACTTCCATCACTAACTATTGGTTTAGATCTTTCATACAACAACCTGTCTGGTTCCATTCCAACAGAGATTAAAGATCTCAAGATGTTGAGCTATCTCAGTTTAGCTTATAATAATTTATCAGGTCCCATTACTAGTAGCCTTGGTGAGTGCGTCAGCCTTACAGAGTTATACCTTAGTGGCAACCAATTTCAAGGCATAATACCATCTTCATTAAGTTCCTTGGGAGGATTGGGGATACTCGACGTTTCTCAAAATAATTTATCAGGAAAAATTCCCCAATTTTTAGAGAAATGGAAATCATTAGAATATTTGAACCTATCATTTAATGATTTTGAGGGTGAAGTACCGACTGTAGGAGTGTTTGCAAATGCAAGTGCATTTTCAGTTTTGGGGAACCATAAGCTTTGTGGTGGTTTGGTTACACTTGAGTTACCCAAATGCAAGGAGACGGGTAGTAAGAAAAAAAAGTTTCCTTTCTTCATATTAGTCATCGTGATTGCAGTCATGTTGCTCGTCGTATTATGTTTTGTGTATCTTTTGTGTAAGAAGAAACGCAACAGTCAACCATCTCTATCATCACGGAGTGAACGGTTCATGAAAGTTTCATACCATCAACTTCTCAAGGCTACTGATGGCTTCTCTACAGCAAATTTGATTGGGGAGGGTGGGTTTAGCTCGGTTTACAAAGGAATCCTCGATTCTAATCATAATAAACCTGTTGCAGTCAAAGTTTTGCATCTTCAAAATAAAGGAGCTTACAGAAGTTTTCTAGCAGAATGTGAAGCATGGCAGAATATTCGACACCGTAATCTGTTGAAGATAATAACTTCATGTTCAAGTACTGATTTCCAAGGCAATGATTTTAAAGCTCTGGTTTACGAGCTTATGCCCAATGGAAGTGTACACAACTGGCTTCATTCAAGTGCAAGTACATCGAAACTGAACCTTCTTCAACGAATAAACATTCTCAGAGATGTTGCCACCGCAGTTGATTATCTTCACAACCGCTGCCAAACCACGATTGTTCACGGTGACTTGAAGCCAAGTAACATTTTACTTGATGATGATATGGTGGCTCATGTTGGAGACTTTGGTTTAGCTCGCCTACTTGGTACAAACTTAAACCAAAACAGCTCAACCGGGGTTAAAGGAACAATTGGTTATGCACCTCCAGGTAATTCCAATTTTATTCCATGATTCCTATATTTATTTACAGGTTAAACTTTGTAAATTAATTAATTGTTATTCATTTGTAGAGTATGGTATCGGGAGCGAGATGACTAGTAGTGGGGACGTCTATAGTTTTGGAATATTATTACTAGAAGTGATGACTGGGAAAAAGCCGACAGACGGCATGTTTATTGATGGTCTTAGCCTTCATAAATTTGCTTACATGGCGTTACCGGATCATGTAATCGAGGTTATTGATGATGATGCAATTGTGTTGCAAAGTACCGAAGCAAATGCAAAGAAAGTGGAAGAATGTTTGGTTGCAATTATCAAGATTGGAGTATCGTGCTCTGTGGATTCCCGACCACAACGGATGAAAATAGAAATTGTTGTCAATGAGTTGCAGCGCATTCTCGATGTGCTTCAAAATATATACGGTACTTTGTTCTCCCTTTTTGTAAAATATGATTTTACACGAGTTTGTTAATAAATCATCACTAACTTGGTTTTATTTTTGAACTCTTTCAGGTCTATCATCAAGCTTGTATGGTGAAGTTGAGAGTAACCGCAACAAGGAGCAATGCATGTCGTAGTTAAGTAAATGAAGTTGTTAAAGATGTTCATAAGTGTGGTTTAATTCTCTTGTTGCTTAAGTGTAAAAGGCATAAGAGTACGTTTACGTTCATTTAACTCCAACCAGTTTTTGGTGTTGAATTCTACTTAAGTTTTTTTGAAGCAATAAACAAACTGATAATAACATATTTACATGTGAGTTGATATTAATAGTTTCTTAAATTTGTGACACTTAGGAAATTTACTATTTTTTTGGTCAGAAGGTAAAATATATTAATAACCAAAACTTTGAACAAGTTACGTTGTGTTTTACTAATATAGCATGGTCATACCCAAGCTAAGTAGAAATATCAATACTACAGCCTATTATACTACTAATCCATACAACAAGACTTCAACTCAGCATCATTTTTCCTCAACTACAAACCTTGAGAATACTGAAAGAGCCTTCAGTACAGGACCATAATGCTTTTACCTACACAGTGTCATCATCCAATGAAGACAGAGGAGCTTCACTATCAAGATACATAGCCAGCATAGCAGCAGAGAAGCATTCTATAGGAGGAAACTATCCTTATGGTATCTACTATCCAATGACTACATAACTAGACTCAAGATACACGTCCATCCTCCCTGACACATTATTCCTGATGGCACGCGCGCGGGGTGTTGGAGGGGGGGGGGGGGGGAGGGGGGACTATGTTTGAAATGCATATAGAGCCCGGTTTTAAAGCTCTATTAGTGGTTATAGAGCCTGGTTTTCTAAATATGGTTCTATGTGAATCAAAAAAGCAAAAACAAAAAACTGTTTATGAGATAACTTCAGCCATGAATGAATATGTTGCTCTTCTTTTCCGAAATGAACATAGTATTGATTCAAATAAGGAAGATCCATTGACATTACAAATGCGTTGATACATGGAGCTCGCCTACTGTATGACTACTCTTGCAAACAACGCATCTAAAAAGACACACACCAACCTAATTATCGTCACTGCCTTCGAATAGCTCGAAAAAAACAGATGGGGTTTGATGAAGTTGATCTCATCTCCAATCTGGCTTTAGAATTGAGAATCAGACCATATGACGAATACATAATAAATCTTGACTTTACCCATCCAAGTACAAGCTCCAAATAACACTAATAACTAGCAATACACCACATTGATCACCTACACAAACTAAAACAAACACACTTTATCATTCTTTCGAGCTTCAAACATATAGATGGCAGTAAATGTTAAGCCTTGGCATTGGTGATATCACTGAGCCCATTCCAGTGGGCCCATTCCAGTAATTTGTTGATCTTTCAAAGGGAAGAAAATATTTACGTTGTTAAGAAACAAACTCTCGAATACAGAGGTCGCAATTTCAAGCATTTTACTTATAAATGGATCAGTTTACGTTATGTTATATTCAATGGGTTCAACAGGCTGAAAACATTCATTAATCATTATTTTTAAACAAGTTTAAGAAAAGGACAGACCACGTTTGCAGGTCAACCTGATCCAGTCCAGACTAAAATTACCAGTTTGACTTGTTTGCCAACCTGACTAGCTGCCCGTTATGGAACACCTCTAGTTTAGATCATAGGTTACCTGTAAGGCTCCCAAGCCTGCATTTCCAAGGGTCCACATCTACGGTATGACTGATAAAGCATTAGCCAATGCTTTTCTGCAATACAAAGAAATGGGAATTACCAACGGGGTTAGGACTGACATGTCATATATATGGTTTACAGTGTTAACGAGTCTGTCAAAAACAACCATTTACAGTAGCAAAATTGGGGATCTTGCATCAAAAGTCAAATTAATGATCATTTCATTTCCAAATCTGTCAAAGAAAATTGCAGATATATAGAACGTATTAGAAAGTGTCTATATATACAACAAAACTGAATCGTATTAAAAAGTGCCATGTTAATTCCATACTTTTGACTACTACTACAGTGACCTTCAAATAAAAAACCTAATAAGCCCATTCTTAAAGTGTTTCGCTAAGCTATTTTGAATACAACATAAACTTGGCAATCTTGACCCAACCCAAACCAGTTGACCCACGACCCGTTTGACCTGTGTTTCCATTTCACCTGTTTCGACCCATGACCCATTTGACCTATACCTAAACCATTACGGTAACAACTAAATCGACATTTTGCCTATTAAACTAAACATGTAAAAGAGGTCACAAATTCTGAAGCAGATGTAGTTCATCTAGTCTGCATATTAACTTTAAATTACTTTTAGTTTTATTTAAGTGAACAGCTACAGCTGATTCAGCATTCTATTTATTTAGGTTAATTACTATTTATTCAGCGTTCAGCACTCGGCATATTTAAACTAACAACCTGACAGCACATATGGTTTAATGCAAGCAGCGCCTGCTTCACATTACCATATCTATAAGATTCAACTTATTCAGCAAGGTAGATATCAACCATATCTAAGTTAGGACAATAGTTCCAGTCTGTTTTTGTGTACCAAAAATACAACTAGATAATCGAATGGTGTGTTGATTGCAATTAACAGTTTGGCTGATAAGAGAGGGGGAGTCACAAATGCATATATTATAGCAGCAATAGCACATTTCTTTGCCAGTTCCTCGTGCCTATTATAGCAAGAAGCTCTACCAGCCACCTCATTTACATGACTCATCCTCTGAGTAACTTCTGCCTATAAAAAGAAATAGCATATAATGTAATTAATAAGTAGATATAGAAAACCAGATTGTCATGCTCCTGAGCGTTCATGTCATATAAGTTGGTTCGCGGTAAAAGTTATGACAAAGTGATTCGGGCTGCATAAATGATATAATATTATCTTCATTGACAATCAAACAATTAAATAGTATTTATTTGTTGGTACACAATGCCATGATGCAAAAAAATTACAAGCCTTACTTCGGATACAAATAAGATACAACAGATAGACAGTCGCTTGGCATAAATAGACCAAGCAAGAAGTAGAGTTGACTACTTGACTTTGTCCATTTCATCCTTGTAAGGGGATAGGTAAGTATAACAAGCAAGGACACACATGATGCACGGAAATGACACTATTCACATATTACATGTCTGCGCCACATCATTAAGTAGAGAAAAAGTTTCAAGCATATGCTACCAAATTGTTAATGTGTAAGTTATTATGAAATAAAAAAACTTAGCCAAAAAGAAAACAACATAAATTTAAGCTAAACAACAGAAAAAAGGGTATAAACTTGACAATTTCGTGCAACCACTTAAATTTTAATAAAGAACTAATTCAACTGTTAGTTAGTATAAACAAGAGTTGGCCCATTTACATGTAGATGAATCAAAAGTCCCCATTAAAGTTGACCAGATTTAGTTAGCTCGAAAAAACTACTAATGTCAGTCCAAGTATCAGTATCCTTCACTTTCATTTAAGGAAAAAAACTCATAAAAAATATACGAAAAGTAAAATTAAAGGTGGAAAATTCCTAGGAGAAACTGTGTTTCATGAACTAATCTCTCACTCAAATGGCTCTTTAGCGCCTATTGTAGTACAGGCAGTCCATATTGGTAATCTGGATCGGTTTCACACATAATATCTACTCTAGTATCTTACTTGATAATTAATATATATACACTTTATGTTATCAAAAAGAGTAGTACATAAAGCTCTGATGCTTGCTTTGTTTATGTAATAAAAAACATATAAACGGATGATTAGCTCAAAATTTTGAAAAATCCGAGGTAAATAAACATTTATCCAGATGAACTATATATCCATTATACACGCTAATGAAAATAGTAAAAAGTATGTAATGATTTGGTATGTATTGTGGTACTTCGACTAATCTCATTATCCGGTATCACATGAAAACTATAACATTCTTATCTCCATTATGCTAGACTTACCTACATGCAAACTTAATACTAATTCATTTTGTTCTGTAAGATTCTTTTATATTGTCATTATTAAACAATATTTCTATTAATCTATATATTAGGTCTTTGGTTTTACACATATTAAAGTACTCATATGTTTATAGAAAAGTTTTCAAATAACATAAATGTGCCTACACACATAAGATAATTTCATGTTATCAGAAGTTACCCAACCCAACCATTTTGCTAACTTTAAGCATCTATTAGCCCACATAGTGTTATGCGCCTGCCATGGTAAAGTTTTTGTGACTGCAAATCACATGAAAACTAATGTAACACTGTTGCTAAATTTGCAGTTGAATTGGTAGATATGTATAGACATGTTAACAGTTACTGAAAGAACAGCACACAAAATGCCCTTTTGCTCCGGAATACATAAGGGCAATTTAAAAACCAATATCTGTCAGTTCAAACAGTAAGTGATACCAGTAGATGCGAAAACATAACAGCAAAACTTCCCATATCTGCAATTGACAGGCAAAACTAAACCTAAAACTGTTTTATCCAATGACTAAAAATGTTTTCGGAGTTGATTATCATACTAACGAATAAAACTTATTATTTCATTCTAAACGACACGCCAAACAATTTTTGCATGTCAAAATTTAACGATAAATATTACGCAAGTATCATTCTCTAATGGACATTTCATCAAACAGCTTTCGTGCACAACCTAAACCCGAGCTTCAAACCATAGCCGCACGTACGTAACACACCTAATTCACCTCTATCGCACTATAATATCACAAGTCTCCATAACTAACACCTAATTGAAACAAACACAAAAATCAATGAATTGAGTTCAAAAGTATACCTGAGAGCATCACAAAATCAGCAACTTCAGAACCAAAATCAAAATAAATAAATAAATAAATAAAGTGTAATTCAAACAATTTTAATTTGATGCTAGATTATAATTGGAAGCTATGGTTAAAGAAAATACTAAAAGGTTAAGTAATAATGATAAAAAAGCAAATGTCTTTACCAAGCAGCATATAGAAATGGAGAGAGGGATGGTTTTGGTGAATGGTTTTGTTTGGATAGGATTGCCAGCGTGGCATCATCTATCTGTTTTTAAGTTCATCACTTCATTGTTTTAACTAAAAGGGTATCTTGGTCTCTTCACAAACCTATTATTATTATTATTATTATTATTATTATTATTATTATTATTATTATTATTATTTTATTTTTTATATAAAAACATCACTTCATTAAAAAACCAAAATGATTTACAAGAAATTGGTGGGAAGCCGAGACATTTATTATTATTATCATCATACTATCTTATAATGGGAAAATGCCTTCTACAAATAGTATTATACTCTGTTGTAAAAATCGGCTCAGGCAGCCGATTAATCCCCGCATAATCGCTGATCGCTCAGTAAGCACCTTGATTTATCATAATCGGCCTATTTAATCGGTTTGATCAAAGATCGCTTAAACATCGGTCAACAATCCGATTAATCAGACAAAATCGAACAAAATCAGTTTAATCGGACAAAATCGCTTAAAAATCATTCAACAAAATCGCTTAAAAATCAGACAAAACCGCTTAAAAATCGGTCAACAAACCGATTAATCAAACAAAATCGGTCAAAGCTCGCTTGAAAATGGTCAACAAACCGAGAAATATCTATGTTTGACTTTGAACTTTGAATAATTATGTATTATGTTTATATTTGAACACTTTAAATATTTGAACTTTGACGCACTATGCTTATCACATATAATATAATACAATATCTAAAATTATGATTTTGTGCATAAAAACTCTAATCCGATTAATTCTCGATTAATCCCCGCCTAACTGATTAATCGCTAGGCCTTACCCAACCGCCTTACTAGCGCCTAACGATTTTACAACCTTGGTATTATATAAAAATTCAACATACTATTTATAGAATTACAACACATTTATCACATTTAATACATTTAAGCCTAATTAATATTATTTTTGAACATTAAACACTAATTAATATTATTATTAAACCACCCCTATAATAATAATACACATTGTATAAACAAATAAAACACACAAAGCTTTATACAATTTACATGCTACTAAGTTGATGGAACAATATGATTTTGAAAACCGGATCGGACCAACGGGTTCAACCGGAATATGAAGTCGCCATTGGTCCGGCTAGCCAATAAAAGCCGTTCAAAAACGAAACGGAGATGACCAGTCGAAATCAGTAAAAATGTGTGAACTGGGTCGGATTGGGATCATGTTTTTCTCCAGTTAATCTATTCGCCATTGTTATTTTTTTGGCGTCTAAACTTTGATCACAGGGTGTAACACCTCGAAATTTTAACGTAGCAATGGAAGGCTAAACGGGGGTATCACTTCATAGATTAGAGTCATAATCATACAAAACGACTCTAAAAGAGACATTTTGGAAAAGTTATTATCATTCCATGAAAACTTAGTGTTTGCGATTACAAAAGAGATTCCACATTGTTTAAGTTACACAAAAGATATAGTTCAAGTTTGTAAAGATTGATAAGTTTATTTGACGCCAATCAAAGGGGTCTTGTGCCAACTCCGTGACAAGTTATGCTTCTTTTTAGTTACCTGAGTTAAACATGCTAAAAATCAACAAAATTGTTGAGTGAAATCCATAGGTTTATAATTAAACAGTTGAACACAAGATATATGTGATAATTGCTTCGACGTACAAATATAAGGAAAATGGGTAATTATGGCACTAAGCTCATGACTCACAAAACATAAACTGTTGTATCATAGAAATGATAGTAGTAACATGCCCCCAAGTAGGTAGTTGTCAGTTACCTAAAGTAATTCAAATATAGTGCGCCTTGTTATTCTATCTGAATAACATAGACGAGATTCGTCAATCCAATAGATCTTCCACAATATTCTCGTTCACTTGCAGTGATTAATGGTTCATGATAGTGTGGATCTTTTGGCATTAGCGGTACTTAAGCAATAATAATAACATGCATAGCATACATTTGCAAAATGACTTGTGTTCAGATTTATAGCATGTATCTCCCTCACGGGAATTTGTAAAACAAGTAAAAGTGGGGCTATGAACTCACCTCAGTGGTATAGCGGTCAAGATGAAGTATTATCAAATGTGTGAGTGAAACAGCTCCAACACGCGACCTAGATTAATATGTCAAGTCTTAGATTCGTTGGTTTATGTTTAGGACCTCAACCAATAGGTTTAAAGGTTTGTGACGTTTGTAAAAATATTTGTATCTTCGTCACTTGTGTGGTGAATTTTTATTTGTGGTGAAATGTAAAAAGTTCAAAAACAAGGTTTCTAAACATTATTTAATTTATAAGTATTGTATTAAGTATAATGTACATATGTTCTCGATGTTAATTGGTATATGATACAATCATATAAAGTTTAACCAAAAGTTAGTGGATGATAAGTTATGTTAAGTTAAAATATTTGTTTTAAATATTTTAAGTTAATAGATGATAAGTTATACAAAATATTTGTGTTATTTATTTTTAAGTTAGTCGAAGATAAATTATATTAATTATTTGAAAATAACATTGTTATTTATGTTTCGAAATCTTCGTAATTAATAGTTTTTATAAAAACCGGGCATAACCCGTTTGTGATTATAAGTTTTCAAATATTTCATCAAAGTTACAAAATTAACCTCCACTTATTCAAAAGTTACACTTTTTACCCAAAATCTACAAACTTTACCTTTTTAGTCCAAAATTACAAATTGACACTTTTTACCCTTACTTTTCCGAACGTTGACAGTTTCTACCCAGATTCATAACATTTTTAGTTTCAGTCCAAAAGTCACTGTTTTCACTTATACCCTTATGTTTGGCGAATGTTACATTTTTCACCCAAGTTTCGTAACATTTGCATTTTTAGTCCAAAAGTCAATAAGTTGTACATTTCAGTTTTCTTTTTGTATAATTAGTTTCGAATGCTTATTGATAGCTTATTGAAACTGCTTATTTTGAAAAGCTTATATGATTGGGTTAATGGGTCTTAAGGCCCAATCAGGGTTCGTTTGGTTTCTAAAATTCATAACGAGCCTATAAGTTTGTGGCTTATGTTTATAACTTCAAAAATGTATGTTTAGCTTGTTGGAACAGCTTATACCGAACAACTTATGGGCTAGCTTATTTGAAAATGTAATGGGCCTTTAAGCCCGTTTAAGGTGCATTTGGTTTTAGAAAAATAACCCGATGGGTTTGTGTTTGGTTTTTGATTTTATTCGAAGTGTTTCAAGCTTCGTTTCAACAACTTATCATCAGCTTATAGGTCTTAAGCTTATTCAAACTTGGATTGAGCTTACAAGCCCATCGTGGGTGTTTGTTTTGAAAAATAAAAATCGAATAGTTCATGCGACATAGGCTTAGGTTTAGGGCTTGTTCAAAGTGTATAATAACATATTATCATGGCTTATCATCTCAGCTCATTTCATTAGCATATAGAGAGTCCGGTTGGGCTCACAAAGCTCAACATGGTTCATTACGTAATGAAATAAAGACCCGATTTAGAAGAGGTTTTCAACAAGACAAGTATTAGTGCTTTCGTGGATGTGAGTTAGTTTATATATGAGTGTTCCATAAAAGTCCTTATTAATGTACATTGGCTCGGTTTGAGTTATTACGTGGGCTAGTAAGTCCACGAAACATACCGAACCATAACTAGTTCGTATATGTAATATATTGGATTTCATAAACACATCATAACATATCAAATGGGGCATATAGTTTAGAGGTTTTAGAGAGAGAAAGTAGGATGGGAGCCTTTCTAGAGAGAAAAAGTGAAAGAAAACATGGAAGGTTAGATTAGAATGAAAGGTCCAACCCTCTACCTTGGGAGGTAGGGGGTATTTATAGTTTTACATAATACGTCCTCCTAACGGACTGTGGATCAGGCATACAGTGGGTAAAGACCTGTCCTTCCTCCACTGTGTTGCACTAAACTATTCTACGCTACTAATTAACTAATTAACTACTAAATAACATAAATAACTACAAGTCTACGAGCTAACATATGCTAGACTATAATTGGGGTGACCGACACTTTAACATGGAATTTCCATTTCCTAACAATCTCCCCCTAAGGGAGGTCACCCCATGAAATACATTTTGCATCCCAGCATTCTTTCTTTGTCTTTGTTCTTGAGCTCGTAGACTTCAATTCTTCAATTCCGCAATCTTTGTGCTTTTGTAGTGATTCTTCAAAGTCCGCATTGATTTGTTGTTTAAGTGGAGGCCTTTAAACTGATCCACATCATTGATGATCTTCGAGCTTTTATTGAGATCATCAGCCACAGTAAATCTCATGTTGCCATCATGTGAAGTTGTGACTTTCGGACCGATTTCATCAGAGTAGCGGAAGCTTTACTGGTTCATGATATTTGCAGCAGCGTAGCAGAAGCATAGTATAGAAATATCAGAGCCATGTTATGTAGATAAGCACAAGTCATGATTTCTTCAATTAAGTGTGGATGTTGTGAGCATGCGGCTTTGGATTGACTCCTCAATTCTGATCAGCTGCAACCGTCCAAATGTACCTGCAAACAACAGTTAACAATAAAACATATGAAAGTGTCTTTGATCACTTTTGTTGAATTGAGGTACACGGCCCATGGTTCCCCATTGATCAGTACAAGTACTGCCTGTGATCAGGTATAATTCCGAAGAATCTCCTTGACAGGGTTTCGCAGCTGTTCTAGCTGTTCTCAAACCGGAACGTCTCAAAGAAGACAACACGGAGTGAGTGAACCAGCAAATTGAGATTTACTGATAGATTAAAAATGATTTGAAAAACAATCGTGTATTGCTTGAAGAAAGAGTTTTGCAATACGACGAAGGTTTTATAAGAAAAATCAAATTTCAATCATAAATACCATTTTAATTTTGAAAAATTAATACACAGTCGATGCGCAATAGAAAAGAGTTTGAGCACACCAACCGGTTGTTCAAAGGTATCCGTTAATCCATTTCCTAGACCAAGGTTGATTCAAGAGTGAATCGCCCCATCGTTTCTATCCAGTTGTCACAAGCTTGATCTTTAGAAAAGATCTCACATGTTATCCACCAAGAGCTTGTTTGATGTTAGCTCTAGAAGGATTTCCATCTTCATCGTGAATACTTTTACATATCACTCGGATGTTCTGGCAATACCACAAGGATAATGCTTAGGACTCTTAATATATTCTTACTTTCCACATTGTGTGAAACAACAAGTCTTCATTAATTTTGTGTCCTAATGAGAAATTGTGGATGATCTCTTGGCTCTAGACTCAATAGTGCACATTTGGTTCCTATGCCGGAGACTAGGGAGAGGGTCTCCTTCTTCAATATCAACAATCTCTAAGAAAAAGTCGATAGATAATGTCGGTTCCCAGTGAGAATGAAACAAGCCATTTTTAAGAGGAACTTGAGTAGCTTTGGAAGTTTAGTGCAGTGTGTCACTGGGTCCATGACGTCTTGTCTTCAATACCAGTGTTACCTTAGTAACCACCAGTAGCATATGAATTGAACCCGGTTACTGCCCTAGGGTTGAATTAATGGTGGGCTATTTATTTTCACCCTTTTCACATTCAATTCTTTTTCATTCTTCAACCCTTTCAGTGCTTACCGAGACTTCATAACTAGAACCTTGTTGGGTTTATTCCAGTACTAGCTCTGTCTCAGTCCGCACTTTTCCCATTTCTCATTTTTCTCCTTTTTTAAATATACCTAAAGACTCTACACTATCTAGTGGATTGTCCCCGGGTAGATCCCTCCGGTTCTGGCGGATGGTGGGAACTAATACCTAACCTCACCATCCTTATAACTCCATACATAAAGTAAAATGGTCGGTCTTTTGGTACAGTTCATTCTTCCTTGAAACCAATTGAAAAATCATTTGGAAAAACAATCAAGGTACTTGTGATACGAGATCAAAGCATTTTGCACCTTAATAGTTTTGATCATTTAGAAAATCTTCCCCTCAACATGTGCATATGATTTAGAAATTGTTTAGTACATGGAGGCAAGAGGACTTTGAAATATTTTCTTTGATCACAATTTTCATAGAAAAAGCCATTTGATTTTCTTGGTAAATTCTCCCCCTCAATATGTGCATAGGATATTTGAAATCATTTTATCAAATAGAGGCAAGAGTTCATTTGAAGCACTTCCACGATCACAAAAGCCATTAAGAAACCATTAGAAAATCAATCAAGATACTTTATGTTGAAACATATAAATCTTTGTACCATGATAGTTTATTTTCTTTTGAAATGCTCCCCCTCAATATGTGCTTCGAGATTCGAAAGCGTTTAGCACATATGAGAGAGCAGCCTGCACAATTGAATCAAACAATCACCTTTTATCAAATTTCATTATTAAATCACAAATTCTCCCCCGATCAAAAATATCAAACCCTTTGAGATTTTAGCTCCCAAGTGATTTAATACGGTTTAGAAAACATGGGAGAACTTGTGGCCTAGTTTAAATACTCATATGGTTTTTGGATAAATCCTCCTCCTCAACATGTGCATTGTGTATTTGAAATCGTTTGGCACATGGAGGCAGGAGTGCCTATAAAGGACTAAAACCAATTCCATTAAAACAGATAAGAGATTTAAATCACTATCTCTCCCCCGATCAAAAATTTTAAACCATTTGAGATTTGTGATCCCAACAGATTTAAATCATTTAGAAAATTTTTGGGAAAGACGTGGCAAGATTTGATTTTGAAAAATGACAGATAAGGACCAATTTAAGACATTAAAGATTGTTAGTGTCAGGTATGATTGTTTTAAGAGATCTTTAAGAAAAATAAAACAGTTTCACAATCAAACAAGAATAGAAAAAATTTCATTTTGAAAGACCTTGATTCAAAAGAAAAATCATACCATGACATAACATTAAATCTTTAGATCACCACATTTTAATGTACAAACCGGAACTTTTATGAAGAAATATCGTTTAAAAATATTTTATTTAAAATCACTCTCCCCCTCAAACCATGACAGTAGTCGATGATTGAGTGACTTAAGTTTTGATAAAATGAAGTCCGGTGATTTTCAAAGATTAGCTCAATAAAATTTCAAAACAATATTTTCCATTTTCAAAACAATTTATTCAAATTTTTCAAAAATTGTTTAAAAATGGTATCCTGCACGAAGATACGTTAGGTGGTTGAGAAGCTTATGTTGTTGTTGCTGTAGGGTGAAAGAAAACCATCTGCAGATGCAGTGAGACCTCTGAAGTTTCATCTAACGTGCCAACTATCCATGGAGAGATCTGATTAAGCTCTGTTTCTTCTTTTATCGACCCAAGAAATAGTTACCCTTTCCTTTCGGCATCCAATCATATTCTTTTGTGGGATCCGGATCGAGAACATTCTTTTAAACCATGATATATGCATATGTTAGTGGACACAAACAAATATATGGTGGTCGACATCACCCAAACAACAATCGACTAATGAAAGTCAATTCAACATAGAAAAACATTCAATCAGATTGATGAGTGTCTAAATACTCATCATTTTTATACTGTTAGAATGCCAAAAACATCTGAAAACACTCAGAAACACATCAAAATGATAAAAATATCACAAACAAGTGTTTTATATGTTTTAAATGCAAAAACATCAAAATCTGATGAAAAATGTATCAAGTTTGCATAATTGGCAGTTTTAGTCCCCCAAGTTTCAAAAGTTGTCAAAACTAGTCCCTGGTAATTCAAAAACTTGTAAAAAGTCATTTAAGGTCCATGAGATTCAAAAGTTGTCAAAATAAACCCTTCAAAGTTTAAAAATCACAAATTGACAATTTTAGTCCTTTAACTTTGAAAAATGTCAAAAATAGTCCTTGGTGAATTTAAAAATGGAAATTTATCAAATATTAACCTTGTACTATTTATAAATGACAAGAATGGTCCTTATAATAAACTTTTGAGAATTTACATATTTAGTCCCTCAAGTTTCAAACTTGACAGTTTTGGTCCCTGGACTTATTAAAATGGAAATTTATGCAATGTTGGTCCTTATACTGTTCAATTGTGGCATAATTAGTCCTTGTAATAACTTTAGAAATGTTACATGTTCAGTCCTCTAAGTTTGCAGAAATTGCATAATGGTCCTTGTGCTTAAATAAACCAAACCGGATCCAACCCATTACCCATCCAAGCCCAATACCAGCCCAAACCACCCCAGTGTTTAAATAAAACCGCCAGGCACTACTGTTCATCCCCTTTCTCCCTTCCACCTGTTAAACCAGAAACCACCATGGTTTTTACCACCTCATCACCAATTTCCACCCACTCCACAGCTGGCTAACATTCCTCCTCCACCTTGCAAACCAACCCATATCCCATTAAATGCATAAAACTGCTCTATGACTTTTCCCGCCAAAAGTGGAAATCAAAGGCTGGGATTCGTTTGACCAATCCAATGGATGGAAAATGATGGGAAAGACTCAGAGTGTCAGTGGGAAGCTTTTGGTTGAATAAATAGAAGGAAGAAAAGACAGAGAAAGAGCAGTAGTGTAGATTAGTTTAAAGTATGTCGTTTTTTTTAATTTTAAGCTTCTTATTGTAATTTAAATCTTTCAAGTAATTTATTTAAGTTATCTAAGTGTATGTGAACCTTTTCCAAACATCAATTTCAGCTTTAATGCAAGTTTTCAGTTTATGCTAAGTTTCAAATTTCAAAAGAATCTCAAGTTCATGTGAATGTTGTTATCAGTGGTTGTTAAATTCTCATAAGCTCTGATAAGCTCTCTTATAGCTTATTAATTGCTTATATAAGTTTCTACTCAGTTTTACTTTTAAAATTCTCTCAGTCAACAAAAGTCAACTGTTAAGGCATCAATTGAATTTGTTCTTGATATCTGATGAAGCAGAGCTGGTTTTGGGTTATATCTTGGTTTAGAGCTTTGTGGAAAGCCATAGGTGTGATCTTATTCCTCAGTTCTCAGTTTTGAGTATAAAAGCAAATTGTAAGTAATTTTCTTAAAGTTTGCATAATCTAGTTACAATGCTTAAAACCTGTTAATTTTGACCTAATCTTATTTAAATATAGTTAGTATATAGTTCTTAATCATCTGCATGATCTTGATCAGTGGAAAACTTTTAAAAGCTTCAAATCAGTTCTCATAAGGTGTGTTTGGTTTTACTGTGTCAACTATTTTAATGATGCATTCAGTGATAGCTCTCTACTGGTTCATGTTTGTTAAGAATATTTGAACTCATTTGAGTCCTTATCTTGTGCCTGCACAGGCTATAAGTCAAAATCACCTTAATTATATTTTAAGTTATTAACTGTTAGAGTTTTTAAGTTCAAATCTCATCAAAGTTGTTCATAACTAGGTAATTTAGCTTAAATTCATCTCATAGTAGCTTATTACAACATATTTAGTCATCTAGGATCATCCTAAGTTCATAAAAGTCAAAGTTTTAGTGTAATATTCAAAGTCAAATTTTCATATAGTCGTTTTTGAATAAAATATATAATTTTGTGTAGGATTCATTATTAATAATTAGCTTAAACCCTTTTGGGATAATAAAATTTAGCTGTTAAAGAAAATTATAAAAATATTAGCTTTCATTAAATTAGCTTTTAGATAGCTTATTATTTAGCTTCTTTTAACCCCCTTAACTGAAAAACTCCCCTGTTCACAGTGTCTATAGTCCATTTAATAAGCTCACTGAGAGCTTATTAGTGGCCTCTAGCTTATGTACCTTGGTTCTTTAGATAGTCAACCTAGCCAACTTGATGTCCCAAGCTTAATATTTCACTTTGTAGTTCATTTGATAGGGCTGCATCAAGTTTTTAAGTTGTCCCATTTTGTGTAACCACTGATCATTCAGTGGTTTTTAAGCCCTTTTCATAAGCCCCTTATAAGCTCCACAGTGGTACCCACAGTGTGAGCTTTGGCTTTTTGGATAGCTTAATAGGTCTCCTTGTTAGTCCAAGTGTTTCTTTTTAATTCATAGCTTATTTCATTGCTTAATTCTAGCCTAAAAGTATCTAGTACCTTAACCATGTGTCATGTGCATACAGTTGACAGTTGAGCTTATTTAAAGCTTATTTGGTGCTTAATTTTAAGTAATATTGCTTTTTCAGTATTAATATTAGCTTATTAATAGTTTATTAGCTTATTTCCATTTTTCCTTTGCTTATTTCTAGCTTATAAGCCATTTTGGTTTAATATTTTGCTTATTTCCAAGTTTTGACCACTGTTGCAATAAATAAGCTCATACTGAGCTTATTAGTGGTTTTCACAAAAAAGTTGTAGTTTTAATATTTGCTTATTTTCATGTATTTAACAAGTTTCAAAAAAGAAAATCAAGAAAAAAAACGGTTGTGCAAAAAGGGAGAGGCAGGGGTCGAACCTGAGACCTCTCCCTTATAAGGGTGATAGTGGTGTACCTGTAAGCCAATGCGCCCTTGGGTCTTTCTCGTTTATATTTGCAATGTTTAATATATAAGGTAGTTTGTCAAGATATAGCTTATTAGCTTATTCGAATTTTTAGTAGCTTATTTATAAAAGCTGTTACACCATTTTTATTTTTCTTAGCTTGGTAATAGTATAAAGTATTTTTACAAAAAGTTTCAGATTTTTCTAATTAGTTTTAGTATTTTTAAACATTTAATTAGTGTTTTATAGTAATTAATTCATAATAAAAAATATAAAAGTCTAAAAAATATAAATCTTTTTTCTAAAATTTTATTTTGTCATATAGTACGTAATAAAATTAGTTTTACATTCGTAGGCTTTTTATTTCATAAATTTTACATTTTTGCTTGCGCTCCAGCGTAATTTTTAAACGTAACGCTCGTTTTTGTTTTAGACCACGTTTTTAGATATTTTGAGTTTACGTTTTAGTTAATATAGTTTATTTAAGATATTTTGTTTTATAAAATAAACGTTCATCGATCTGTAAAAATAGTGATAGCGTTTATTTAATATATTTTAACTTTTAAATTTTCTTAATTTGCATTTAAGTCGCTGTTATTTGTAAATCTTTTCTTTAGGTAATTATCCATTCAAAACCTTACTGATCGCTATCCTTAGTGATCATTCTATCATCTGAAGTTGTTTATACACCAATTCATCCTCCGTGGGACTTAACGACCCAGGAATTCCCTATATTCCTCTGATCTTAAATTGCATTTGGTGTGTGAACTGTTTTGAGTTTCTTACAGTTGGTCATTCACAAGTGACTAGCTTGCGTGAGATAACTTGACAGTTTTGCACCAGTCACAGATCATATAAGGCATGGGAATTATGTGTTCATCAAACTCTAATCATCTAATCCTAACAATCATATCCTAGATTCCTAGTCCTTCAACATAGGTCAACATCTTTTTCAGTTAAGCACGTAGGATAATTAGATAAGTCTGTTAGATGATATAGATTTGAAAACATTCTCCCCCTCAATCAATGACTCATTTTATAAAAGATTTAAAAGCGCTGAAGTCATTGATTGAGTTTTCAAATTATACGAAAACTCTGAATCTGATTGATTTTTCAAGCAACTCATTTACCACCATTTTGAAACAACAAATAATTTTCTGAAGAATTTGTAGAAAGAAAAACATTTGTGTAGGATCAGCAGTCTTTTTGACGACATGCTTTCCTTGTTTAGTTTTAGGATAAGTGCACAAAATTTTTGAAAATCGTTTAAGCGTAGCACTTTCCTTCTTTGAAAAACGGGTTGCTATCTGAAATAATAGCAAGCCATAGATTAAGCACGGGTTGCAGTCTGAAGTAACTGCAAGCCACATTTTGAGACATGTTTAGAAAGAAATATATACACCTCCTGCTCGAACTTCATCTAAAGTCCCGTGCCATTATTGAATGACATTTCTAAGACCGTAGATGTTATCGATACCAGAAGACATGTCTAGAGAAAACATATTTTTGGTATTTTTCAATTTTCTGATTTTTTATGGGCTTTTGTTGATTTTATATTTTTCTATTTAGTTTTTGTTGGTTTTATATTTTTGTATTTTGCTTTTTGAAAAATATTTACAACGATAGAGAAATAGTTTAAGAAGATGATGATACAAGTACCGAGATAAGGAAATCGTTTAGCACTTTGTAGAAGATAGAAGACATCATCTCTTAAACTTTCACCACCAAAGCATTCGAGGCTTCTAAGAAAATCGTCTGAACATGAGCCTTCTCAATTTGAATCTTTGGTAGCTTCCCCCAAACCGACAAACATCGAATAAAGACCATTTCCCTAAGAAGTAGAGTTGAAGACAAAGCGGTCTCACTGAATGAAGCTCAACACCCCGAAGAACATGAGAACACCGAAGTAACAAGTTGAAACATTGATCGTCTCAGTGGTTATCAAATCTGGAATAACTGATTAAGACCGATCACATGAACCTGTTGTGCGTCCCCGATGTACACATTACTCTTCGAGATTGACCAGTTGTCTATTCAGGGGAACAATATACCAACATCTTCATTTTACCAAGTGCATTCTAGTTATCTTCCATATTACCAATCAGCCCATAATGTACACAAGTACCCAACCAGAGTAGAGATGACGACATCACAGTAACTGGTTGAATCACTGATCTTCTCTGCAGATGTCAACTCTGGAATAACTGATTAAGCTCGATCAAGTGATCATGTTGTGTGTCCCTGATGTATACAAATCTCTCCCCTGATGGCTGCGATCTCATCGAAATCATCATTACATAGTGTACATGAAGCAGTAACCAGAAGCACTTTATCATAATCATATCGAAGATGTCGATAAGCAATATCATCTCACGCTCCAAATATTCTTCTCATATTTCTTCCAACTGAACACTGAAGTAACACATACCAAAAGTCTCCAGAGACCACTTCCCCCAAATAGTTGGAATAACACACCAAAGGCTACGAGTTAAACACTGAGTTTCTCTACGGTTATGACCATTGTCTTTCCGGGATAACTTCAATCAGGTAGAAGTGTTAAGTTCATCATGTGTACTCGTTGAGCTTTTAGATATATGTCTCCTTCCCCCTTGCTGGTTTTGATACCTCAGAATCAGCAAAACATAATATACCCATAAACTTGAAATCTTGTAAGAAGAACTCAAATAACCCAAATGAATCCTGTGAGAATCAACTGCTACAGAAACTCTCTCTGACTATCTTTATCAACCCATATGTAGACAATTTGAAGTGACCACTATTGAAGAAAACCCGATATACCAAACTTGAAACTGAAGTCGAATTCCCCGCATTTGTATTTTAAGCTTGCACTTAATGATGGAAGAACGGTGTCGAGAATCTATGCTTCAATAAAATCTCTAAGTACTCACTACTCAAACAGAGTATAAGACATTAACACCTCTTAAGATTATCCACATCGTCATCAGCATGTGACACTGATTAAAACAACGTAAATCCTAATAGTGATAGTTAACCAGGTCTTCAACCAACCACCCCGACTGCTGGTAACTAGATAAACCAAGTCTTCAACTCAAATTCTTAAGCCCGAGCAAGTTAACAAATAAGAACACGCCTTTGTGAAAGTCAACTTCAATCTCAAATAAGTGATAAATGATTAACTCTGAAGTCATCAACTTGTGTCAAATGCCCAACACATGAAAACAACATACAATCGGATGTACATTGACCCACTAAATGAACCGGAACAAATGATTCCTCAACATCAATGCATTCTTCCTTAAAAGTATACATGTAGAGACTGATCTGGAAGATTCATTAATAATGTCTTCGAGTAGATGAGGTAGTCATTTTCCTTTAAGTTCATGTTGTTGATTTATAGCGTGCACATTGAGATGAACAATAATCCGTAAAGATTTGGCAAAGGAATACCAAAGAGCGGATCATTATTCATGAACAATAATCCGTGAAGATTTGGTAAGGAATACCAAAGAGCAGATCATTATTCATGAGTGCAACTGCAATATTATGATAGTCATTATCAATGCCTTGAGGAATAACTGGAGATTGGGCTTCTTGAGTAGTCTGAGAAGTACTTCTTAGATGATCAACATTCGTTAGCGGTTGGAAATACTCATCAACTACTAGCAGTGCCTTAAAATCTCGAAGAATTCATCACCCTAGGTCTTGCACCTAAAATTCCGTCTTTGCGATTCTGTGCCTTCTTTCTAGCCATTTCTAGATAAGAGTTCTTATACAAGTCATTCATATCAATTTTCCTAGGCAAGTGAGGTGAAGTGACTGGTTTTGTCAAAACTTGTTTCGCATCAACTTAGGAGGCAAACCGTGTTTTTGAAAATTTTGGTCGTTCAGATCTAAACGCATTCGGTTGTCTAATAATTGGTTTCCCCAAGATTGATGGTTTTGCAAACTTAGTGTTCACACTATTCCCTGTGAAACTCTTTTCCTGAAGTTGAGCTTTGAGATCATCAATTTTTGCTATCAAAGAGTTTGTTTGTTCTATTAACTTAGTTCTAGCTTCTTTGACAGATTCACTTAGTTCTATGTGATGCTTTCTCAAAGACTCATTTTCCTTTAGTAATTTGGCCACACAAACCGCAAATTCATCATTTCTCATTTGAATATCATCAATAGAATTAACATCAGAATTACTTGTAACCAAATTACTTTTCACATGCATATTAGAAATATGTTTCTTAAAATTGTTGATAGTTGAGTCTTTGTCTTGAAGCTGAGCTTTCAAAGTGTTAATTTCAAAAAGTTCACGGAATTCAGGAAGTTCCGGATTTTTACATGGTTTGTTAAGTTGAAAGCTTTATTCTTTACTCTGTATTGCAATTTCAAGTGAAATAAAATGTTTTTCAAGTTTTGAGAATTTGTTTGAAAGTTCATCAAAAGCCTTTTTATCAACCATATCATTTGTTTTGAAATTTTTGGACTCAGCCTCAACCAAGGAACATTTATCAGAATCATGTTCAACATTAAGATCAGAATGTTTAGGTACATTAGCAGATGCACTATGTTGAACAGTTAAGGGTACCTCATCACATGACACATGTTCATTTGTAGGTGTGATATTTGCATCCACATCATGAGTAACAAGAATCACTGAACTACTGGCTGTTTCAAGCTTATCGATCTCTGAGCCTCTGTATTCAGTGTCAACTGATCCATCACCTGATGCCTTACTGGTCTCAACACTATAATTTATTGATTGTACCGAGATTCATTCGCCTTTCTGATCACATCATCCACTTCTTGTGTGACAGGAGTTACTGAGCAGCTAGTTACGTCATTCATTGTTGTTTTTGATATTCTGCATTCTGCAATACCCGACTTTTCAACTGATACATTACCCGACTCATCACAAATATTTTTCAACTGCACCAGACTCTCATTCACTTTTTCATCTTTCTGAGTAACTTCCTCAATATACTTCTCCACATTATCCATGAGATGGATAAGTGTCTCTGTGAATACGCTAATTTCCATTCCAGCGTGTCTCTTGAAAGACATTTCAGTCGCGTCTTGATCATAATCTGATGTGAACTCCCTTCTAATGAATGACTGAAGATGTTTGTAGATCACTTGAAGTGCAGAACTAGAACTATCCTTTTGAACCTTCTCTTTGTCAAGTTGTAGCTCCAATTGCTCTAGGTTTAACTACAAAGTTCCTGTTAATGTGGATAAGTCTTGATGGAAGAGGGCAATACATGTTCGTTCCATTGTTACGGGTAGAAGTAACATGAGGTGAGAGTGAAGTTGTTGAAAAGGTTCAATGCTGCTTTCCTTTTGTAAGGCATTCTGTAGCCTGAACAGGTGCAAATCTTTCTCATCAGAGTCTGAACCCGGAGATATCACATCCTCATTGATTGATTCAATCATTTTTAATCGTTCAGTGTAGCAAACATTATCATTGTTGTCCACAAAATCATAGAATTTAAGCACTTCTGAAATCACTGGGTAAGTAGAATAAGACATGATGTGGTAGTATGCACGGGATTTTAAAAGTCTATGATTTAAACCGAGAAATAGAATCTTTCACGGGATTTTACTAAAATCAAGACGAAACCGTTAAGAAATGACCAATGGAATGTGTTAAGAAGACTGATAGATCGACACAATGATAGACAATTGTATGTTAGGACATATGATTGTTTGTAGGATTATTAGTAGAGATGTTGTTTGGTTGAGATTTAGATTGGTTTTTACTGAGAAATTTCGGTGTAAAAACATAAAAACCTAAATAACTTCTGTTCGGAGCAGATTTAGGCCTTGAAGATTGACCCTTTAGTTCATTCGGAGTGCCATTCTCCTCGTTCTCACAGTCGTTTTGATGGGTAGAACGCTAAAAACGGAGTTACGGATCAAAAGTTATAGCCGTTTGAAGTTTTGTCTGGAAAAGTCAACAAAACGCACTGATGAAATGGTCAAACCGCTTCTAACAATCCTCTATGAAGACAACTCACTAGTTACAAGTTGCTAGATGCTCAAGTCGCTAGAGACAACTCGCTATGAACCAAGTCGCTACACACAAGTCGCTATGAATCAAGTCGCTACACACAAGTCGCTATGAACCAAGTCGCTAAAGAGCAACTCGCTAAGTGGCCAAGTCGCTAAAGAGCAACTCGCTAGTAACAACAGAGACAAGTTGCTAGAAATTGTAAAGACAAGTCTCTACCAAAAATAGGCGCCAAGTCTCTACGAAAATAGGCTACAAGTCTCTACCAAAAATAAGTGTCAAGTCTCTACCAAAATGGGCTACACGTCTCTACTGAAAATAGGCGTCAAGTCTCTACCAAAATAGGCTACAAGTCTCTAGACAGATACATTGAATCTGGACACATGTTAGACAAGTCTCTACGAATCCTAACCACAAGTCTCTACGAATTATAACCACAAGTCTCTACGAATCATAACCACAAGTCTCTACGAAGAACATAAACTACAAGTCTCTACGAATCATAACTACAAGTCTCTACGAAGAACATAACCACAAGTCTCTACGAAGAACATGACCACAAGTTGCTAGGTTGAAATATTAAAAAAAACACTACTTTTCAATCCAAAAACAATCCAACCACACTAATTCAAGCCTTCCAAATCAAAACCTAATCACTTATAATGATTCTAAACACAAAAGTACAATCAAAATTCAAACTTTAACACTAGGAATGGTCCAAATGATGCAAATACCACTAAACTTTTTCAACCCCAAAAGTCATATAAAATCACTAGAAATCCAAAAACATGAAAGATGAATGATCAAACCATGGCTCTTGATACCATTTGTAATATATTGGATTTCATAAACACATCATAACATATCAAATGGGGCGTATAGTTTAGAGGTTTTAAAGAGAGAAAGTAGGATGGGAGCCTTTCTAAAGAGAGAAAGTGAAAGAAAACATGGAAGGTTAGATTAGAATGAAAGGTCCAACCCTCTACCTTGGGAGGTAGAGGGTATTTATAGTTTTACATAATACGTCCTCCTAACGGACTGTGTATAAAGACCCGTCCATCCTCTACTGTGTTGCACTAAACTATTCTACGCTACTAATTAACTACTAAATAACATAAATAACTACAAGTCTACGAGCTAATATATGCTAGACTATAATTGGAGTGACTGACACTTTAACATGGAATTTCCAATTCCTAACAGTATATGTCCATATATTCATAAGTTTTGATAGCTTGTACATGTTAACTTTTACATTAATTCGAAAGCTAGTTTTTCATTATTTCAACCACACAAGAGTTTTCGATACAACATGTTTTTTTATGTTCAAGTTGGTACGTGACTTATAAGAAACAAAAGGTTTTGAAAGATTATAGTAAACTCGTACAACATGAATATTTTCAAGAAACTTGACAAAGAAAGTAAGTTACTCAATGAATGGAAATCGGTTTGAGATACTTACAACACCAAAAGGTGGTGAAGAGTTTCGAATGAGAATGAATGAGAACAAGTGAGACCCGATATACAACCTAGCTTCCAAGCAATTACACACGAATAGAGCCTAACCCAAAATGTACTTCCAAGTTTACAAAATAACCCGAATATCCTTGCTTCACTTCTTCTTTGTTGAAGATTATAGCTTCATGTTCAAGTGTTGATTTTCAAGGCAATGATTTTAAAGCTTTGGTTTACGAGTTTATGCCGAATGGAAGTTTACACGACTGGCTTCATTCAAGTGCAAATACATCAAAACTAACCTTCTTCAAAGAATAAGCATTCTCATAGATGTTGCAACCGCACTTGATTATCTTCACAATTGCTACTAAACAACAATTGTTCACGGTGACTTGAAGCCTAATAACATTCTACTTGATGATGATATGGTGGCTCATGTTGGAGCCATTAGTTTAGCTCGACTACTTGGTATATACTTAAACCAAAACATATCAGCCGGGGTTAAAGGAACAATTGGTTATGCACCTCTAGGTAGTATTCCATGATGCTTATATTTACTTACAAATTACAATTTGTAAATTAACTAACTGTTTTTAATTCGCAGAGTATGGTCCCGGGAGCGAGATGACAAGTACTGGGGATGTCTAAATTTTTGGAATATTATTACTAGAGGTGATCACCGGTAAAAAGCCAACAAATGACATGTTTAACGATGGTCTTACCCTTCATAAACTTGCATACGTGGCATTACCGGATCATGTAATCGATGTTAATGATGATGATGCAATTGTGTTGTAAAGTACAGAAGCGAATGCAAAGAAAGTAGAAGAATGTTTGGTTGCAATTATCAAGATTGGAGTATCGTGCGCTGTGGATTACCCACCACAATGGATGAAAACTGAAATTGTTGTCAACGAGTTGCAACGCATTCTTGATGTGCTATAAAATATATAAGGTACTCTGTTCTCCCATTTTGTAGAATCTGATTTTACATGAGTTTGTTAACAAATCAACACTAATATGGTTTTATTTTTGAACGCTTTCAGGTCTAATACCAAGCTTTCTTGGTTAAATTTGAAAGTAACTGCAGTAAGGAGCAGTGCATGTTGTAGTTATATAAATGTTACTTTGTCAAATATCTTCGTAAGTGCGTTTTAGTTTTCTTGTTGCGTAAGTACCGTGAGAGATGTAAGAGTGCATTTACACTCCTAATGACTTATTATATGTATCAAACATGTTTATGATTAATGATTGTATCTATGCTCACAGTCTTGTCTGTATTCTTTAGTCCATTAGCCCAGATAGAAAAAAGTGATGATGCACATAGAAAGTTAACAAATAATGAGGAGACTTGTGTAGCACTCATTACTTACAAGTGAAAGCCCTACGAAAGGCTCATGAAGTGAGTTATCAGTTACTCGACATCTTGAAACATCTCATGATCCGGCTGACATCGTATGGGTCGAATTGGGACGTCATCCGAAAAGCAATATGCTCATGACAGTTTACTTCTATAACGCTGAAAAACCTAAAGGGAATAGGAATACATAATGTTGGGTTTTACTAATCATAACAATTATAGAAAACAAGTAAACATCATCAAAGCATGCAGCGGAAGTAATAGGAATAATGCTTGTAATTTAATTTACTGAATTAAAAGAAAATGCGTACCTTTTAGCAATTCAAGAAACACACGATATCAAGAACAAGAAACAAAAACCCAAACCCTAAATTAGGGTTTACGCAATTCGACCCAATTAAAGTTGACACCAAAGATTACCACAAACACAATTGTATTTGTCCTTCGTTCTTGTAGACACGTACTAATATCGATTTGATGTGAAAAGCTAGGTTTTTGAATCACAAATAAAACCAAACACTTGTTTCTTGGAGTTGGAAAAATCGAATCCCTTAGGGAGGGATGGTATACGATCAGCCAAACCAAGAGGAGAGGAGAGGAGAAGAAGTTAGCGTTCTTTGGTGATCCAAGATTAGATTTATGAATACAAGGGGTTTGTATTTATACACATCTAATAACTTGGTGACCAAGAAAAGCTTCCCCTTGGGCTTTTGGAACCACACGACCGGCCACTAGAACCCACAGGGGTTCTAGATCATTCTCATCTATTATTTCCAACTCTAGTCCTTACAGTTTACATTTAACGACCGTTAGTCAAAACTCGTTAAATATTAACTATCGTTAAGTTTTATTTCATGACAAATAATTAATAATAATAACGTTTATATATATGAATTATTTTAACATCAACTCTCATACGTAATGTGTGCAATCCCGAAGTCTCAAGTTCGAGTCCGGTCGTACGTATATTAAAAATATCCATAAACCTTTCAGCTCCCACTTGGATATTACTTAATATAGTAATGACATTGGTTTAGTCTAGCTTAACACGCCAATGCCCCCAGATCGAATCGAGTATGGTCTCCTGGAAAAACCATTTAATGATTCATCATTTTTACTTATCCTTTTACTTCTAATACTTCATTAACTATGAATATGGATCGAGTCATTTCACAAGTTAATATTTTGTTTCTGGTTATATCTGATTGAACAAGATTACCAAATCTTCCGAACGTATTCCAAATAGATCTTGGGTAAAGCCTTACAAACATCTTGCCAATCCTACGAGGGGCCCAAACAATTTATGCTTTGAAACAAATTCAAATGAGCAAATTCTCTTGACTACAAGCAAAACTCATGAACTTTGCAACACTTCTGAAAATAGCCGTTATAACCACCTTTTACGGATAGCGTTAAACTATTTCACACAAGTGTACTACATTCATAACAGTTATCTGGTATCTTAAGTCTGAGGATAAATATACATGATTTACTTAATGACAAAGATCCGTAAAGTACAATCATGTTAAGTTGGGATCTATCCTATATTCAATTCATTGAATATCATGTGAATTTTGGCATGTCCCACGCATCAATATACTTAAAGTATATTCTACCAAAACTCAGATTTGTCTTAATTCAATGACATTCCCACATCATTGATCGACAACGGACTTTTAGAATAACATAAGTTATTCACGGATTAAACATGCAAATATAGGATATAATATTAAGAAAATGAAAAATAAACACAACCAATATTTTATTTCATTTAAATAATATTTGTTCAAAACATCCCTTATCTAAATACTAAATAGATCAATGCATGATAATATTTTTTAATGAATTATGCCTCAAGTAATGATAATCATACTTGTTGACAAGGCATAATTTCAACTAACTTTGATCTATCGGAATTTTGAGAATACTTATTTCAAGAATTCAACTAATGAAGTTCTTGTATGTGTGCATTCAAAATATCTTGATATTGCCACATAATATTTCATAAAGTGTGTAACATCCTCAACCACCAATTTATGACAATCAAACTTTCAAACATTTTAAAGTTTAAAGTATTCTAATTCTTTAATATATAATGCAACTATGCTCTTAGTTGAGCACAACTAGTTCACATGGCCATTTACAAGGATGAAATCCTCCCATGACTAGTATTGAGTGTCATCTCAATTAAACCAGCATCATTGTATACAAACAACAATATGCTCTTTAAAATAATCTCCGTAAACTTTAATATCTATAGTGTAATGTTTGATGCCTTCAAAACTTTCAAGTTTGTTGGCTATGACAATTACGCAACAATTGATATATTGCTCATCCATAGAATTTTGAGAGCAATTCCAGGCTGAGGAATGTAATTCTAGATTCAAACATATTCTATTAGAATATTCATTACACCATTTTTCTAATAACTTCATTAGATATCAATGTTGTCAAATCATCTTGCATTCAAGCATGATACAACAATAACATGATCTACATGAAAAATCCTTGTGTCAAACTAAGATTTCATTCATGTTCTACATATCCATTTTCCAAATGATATATCAGGTTCTATATTAGACTCATTTATTTAATACCGCACATGTTTACTGACAATAAACATATACTCCAAGGTTGTTTGTCTTATTTTCAAAATCTTTCAAGTGAAGTTCCATTCCAAACTAAAACTAACATTTATCTTAGATAGAATGTTACTACCCATAGCATATAAGATTTAAAAATATATAAACATAATACTCCCACTAGCTTTCAGGAATACTTAGAAATTATCTTATTTTAATTTTAAACCAAAACTTGGATTTAATAGTTAAACATAAGAATCGTCTCCTAGATGCATGCATATATCCATTCATGGATTCTTGCAGTTTGTACATTTTCAAAGATTATGTGAATTCATAAAACTCCTTTGTATTACTTATCGTCCTCGCAAAAGCAATCACACAAGAAAGAGTTTTAATATTCCATTGTCATTTTTCATATCAATGAAAATAAGTATGACAATTATCATCTTTATATATTTAATGTGTCTAGGAACGAATATTCAATCACAGTTAATTGCGTAAGTGTGATTAATAATCTATTCACAAGTCATGCATTAAACACATGTACAATTTTGTCCATATGCTTTCTACACAAAGATTTAAACCACTAGAGTTTTCGTTCCTTTGAAGAAACTCATCTTTATTAAGATAAACCAAGTTTCAAAGTTGATTATCTTTATGGACAGCATCTTAACATTCATAGTATGAATAATTTTCCACAATTCAATATTAGGTAGTATATCATTATGATTAACAAGTTTACCATGATCCTGTAATTCATATTTCTCATCATATCAAATATCTGAGATATCTTTGCGGATCTATGAATGAGAATTCCATCATTTTGAGGTCTATCATATTTGACCTCATCATGATATTTACTAGTGTATTTTAGAAGATTATGTGTTTTGTAATTGTAATTTAATCTCTTCAAGATCTAAACAAAACTCCCACTTGCTTTTGTAATTTAAAGGCTATCTATAAATATTTTAGCAATTAGAACAACACTAAATTGTTTTCTTTTGGGATATTACAAATCACATTAATAGTTCGTAAATCTTGTTTATTAATAACCTACTCCATAAGTAGTTTTAACAAATCAGAACTTCAATATAAGACTCAATATGATTCATCACATTCCATACTAAAATGGTGTCTTATTTATCTTCTAGGTTTGAGTTTTATTAAGTATATCCAATCAATACTCAATTTTCTAACCTTGATAACTTTTGGAAGAAAAGAAGATATAGTTATCTTGAATCAAACAATATAACAAATGTTTGATTCTTCTAACTGAACATTTCATATACATACAATATTTCATTAGAATTAATATTGTAAGACAATCTAACAATATGTAAGATAAACATATTCCTTTTGGCCTACCTATTTACCAACTAAATCATCTTAATGGTAAAATAAAATTCCAAGCCAATTGTGTGCTTTATAACACAAGTACTTTTGATCAAGTCACTTCATGTCCATGTCTCAAAAAGAAAACATAAACAGTTATAATTCCATTATACGTTATAAGTCATTTACCAATGACTTTATATCTTAATAAGAAGACATAATAAGTTAACGTATTACTTTATATTATATGTCTTGTAATAATGAAAAGACTTCATGTTTGTGACTTTACAAAGAAACACATAAACATTTATAATTTAAAGTAATTATGAACACCACATCTTGGTTTCAATTAATTTATTTTCAAGTTAATATACCACTTTATCTATTTATGTCATTCTAAAAATACATAAATATTTAAGATAGTATTACTTTATTTATTTATGTCATTCCATGAAGTGTCCAACTTAAGAAACTGCAAAAGCAACCACGCTCGACCTTACAACAAGTGGAGATTTACCTTGAGATTACAATCTAGCCAAGATCCCACTTAACCTAAAATGTAACTTCAAGTGTTTCTATAATTTGAATGACATAAGACATAAAAGTAGTCTATGTTATAATCTTGACATATGTTCTTTAAACAAGACAATCTTATTAGAACGTTAATCTCTTACCTTACGATCAAGAGAATCCATTAATCATATTTGTATGTGTTGTTCCTTTGTACACAATAAAACTTCTCCTACTTGTGCATAGAACAACATCATATAGTAGATAAACACCATGACATTCGTTTGTTTATGTGTGCAATATGATAGTGTCATAGATATATAAGCATTACAAGTAGATGTAGGAGCACTTAATTATCAAGGAAACGTTCATGACTATCCTTGAGAATATGATTGTCTACATTTTGAACGTAATGTATTATTTCAAGAAAATCTAGAAATAATCTGAGTTACTACCAAGATAATAAATCTTGTAACTCCCACTGAATTAGACAACGTTACAATAATGTCTTATTCAGTAATACACCATACTTCCACTGGATTTGACAACATTGTAAGTGTTTCTTTAACCAGTGAAAATAGCATGCTATTACGTTGTTACCCCTTTTAAAGACCATTCGTAACAATTACTTAGTTACTAAAAGAGTGTATTCTACTATGTAGATGATGAATCATCCATCAATGCTATTAACTTGAAAAATTGAGCATGCAATTTCTTCCTTAATAGGTCTACTATCCCCACATTGGTGTGTAGCACCTTTAATTGGTCAAAGCAAAACAACTAGATACAATATACTAGTTTGTCTTTTACCAATTTTGCGGTCTAGCTTCTAATTTAATAACTCATAAAATATCAAACATGTTTTCTAGTTAACCAAAATGTCATATGAGAATTCAATCACCAACAGAGGGTACTTAAGGAAAACATGGTGTGCAATTTTCTTAACTATTAAAGTTGCTATGAGTTATATTAGAATTTAGACAATTCTATTGTTCCTAGCATACCTTTCTCAATCATGAAAAGGATTAGGATTGAGTCTCACTCTTCTTCCATGGAAAAGTGTCTATGTTTGTCTTTTTAGTAAATTTTTCTTGATCAAACATTTGTTTGAAAACAGAACTAGATCAATTTACCAAAGCCCAAACCACGTTTAAGGTTTAATGTTGCATTAATACAATCAAAAGAATTAACAAAATTCAATTTTTAGTATTTTCGATAAATAAATCTGTCAAGAAAATAAAATAACCTTAGGTCAATATTCATATTAACCATAGAATTTTCCTTGAATCTAGGACCCTCATTATCATAGTTTCACCACATCAGTTGATCTGCTAGTGATGAAAGTATAGAATAGCTAATTGTTGAAGAACAATAATTGACAAACAAGTTTTCAATTCCTAGATAACATGGGATTTACAATTTTGCCAAACAATTATGCAAAACGTAAGCATGTTTTATCTCATCTTATGCCTTAAGTTATAGGTCTCACTAACTAACTTAATTAAGTTGTCTAATTTATAAACTGCAAATTATTTAATCTGAGGTCTCACACAACATAAAGATTCACCTTGTTATTGTAATCTAGTTCAAGGTCTCACATAGAGTAAATTACAACTTCAAGTGTTTCATATCATTAGATGCCATAAACTTAAATTTTAAAGGGTACAATTTTTGATGTGTAATCAAAACTTATGTATGAAGAAGCATGCATACATCTTCATAGCAAAAAAATTTCAAAACCTTACTCATAGTTTTAAATAGCTTAGATTAAATTCTACAAAGTTTTAATCGATGCGTTGAGAAACTTACAACTTTGCACTAAGATGCTTCATACATAGAATAGTTATACTAGGTAGCTCCAATCGAACGCACAGGGAGGCAGAGGACCAGGTAAGCGCTGAAGCATCACCTTAGACATCCTTTCGGTGTGACTGTGCGCACTTCTTTGAACCCCCTTTTGAGTTTGTTCTAGTGGGTGAGCCGTTCTAACCATTTAGTACAGTCGCATCAGTCGATTAAAAGTTCAATATTTAATACTTAGAAACCAAATCAAATTTCGCCATTATTTAGTCCATTTAGTTTTCTATTCTCAAAAAACCCCTTTTGCTTACTAACGTGTCATACAATATAAACAAAAGACACTTTAATAAAAATTAAAACGAACTCAAATAATATACATATAACTTAACAATTAACATATGTAAAAACAATTAGCCACATGCATAATTATTTTGATAAAACCTAATAAACAATTCTAGGCGTAAAACCATGCATATATTAACTAGGACTTTCACCTACCAATGCAAGTGAGCCACATACATCGACAAGTCGATTGCGCAAGCCAAAGTTAATAATATACCATATTGCACATAACGAATTATTATTAGATGTATTGAGGTCTTCCCCAATTTTATATTTATCAAACTAATTAACATGTGAATTATACTTAACAATTAATCAAAACAATAAACAATAATCCATGGCAAAACATGCATGTTCCACCATGGATTCCTCATAACAATTATAATCCCAAGATACGCATATACATGGCACATAACAATTATTCATTAAAACCACATAAAAAATATACATGCAATCCTAGGGTTTCTACAAGTTTTACAAAAATAATAAAACCTAATTAAAAAATTAAAGGGTAATCGACCCTTATAATAAAAAATTAGGGTTCCAATTTTCAAAACCCTAGAAACCAAAAAAAGCATGTAATAATCACAAAGATTCAATTTTTATGTGTTTCGGTAATTAATTACAACATATTAACTTGGCTTGTGATGCCACTGTTGGGTTTTACTAATCATAAAAATTATAGAAAACAAGTAAACATCATCAAAGCATGCAACAAAAGTAATAGGAATAATACTTGTAATTTAATTAACCGAATTAAAAGAAAATGCGTACCTTTTAGCAATTCAAGAAACACACGATATCAAGAACAAGAAACAAAAACTCAAACCCTAAATTAGGGTTTATGCAATTCGACCCAATTAAAGTCGACACCCAAGATTACCACAAACACAATTGTATTTGTCCTTCGTTCTTGTACACACATACTAATATCGATTTGATGTGAAAAGCTAGGTTCTTGAATCACAAATAAAACCAAACACTTGTTTCTTAGAGTTGGAAAAATCGAATCCCTTGGGGAGGGTGATAACGCTACACGCGTCGTTCGGGGTCAAGGAAACTTCCTTTTCTTCGAGCAAGTTTTATAACACCCTAGGCAGTGAACCTAATCGTTGTAGTGTAGTAATTAGGGTAAGCCACGGGTATTGATATCGTTCTCTAGGGGAATAGGAATGCTAGTAAGAAGTTACTACGCTAAGGTTGAGGTTGAGGAAGATTATTTTTTTTATCTTTTTATGTTTTTTAGAAAATGAAAAGGTACGAATCTCGGGTATTGGATTTGGGGGTTTGGTATTGCTACCGATTACTCTACTATTATCTAATTATCTAAGCTAAGGTTGTGATAGTCTATGTCTAATTTGATGTGTACTCGTATGATAGTTTAAAGATGTGTTTACTTAGGTTTTACTACTCCTTAATTATCTCCTATTGATGGTTGATTTGTCACGTCCTTATTCCTAGTTGCGTTGTGATTCTAAGGCTATAGGGCGTGCTTATTTCCCTAACTCTTTGAAACTACCAAAGGGTCTTGTTTACAAATCCTCTAGTGATTTATAGACGCCTACTCTACGGTTGTCCTTGAATACTTTATCCTACAATTACCTAGATAATTATATTCTAAAGTTCACAAAGAAATTTCAAGCATTAAGTACACAACGAATAATCTAGCGCACTCTAGATCATTAGTCAACTAAGATAAGTATCAACCAATCAATATTCAATAACTAAGTTTCATATTCCCTAAGCAAACACACAAATAAATTAGCCGGACATGGAGAACATGCAAGCATACACACAAATAATCAAAGACATAATTAAATTAATGAAGTAAATACTTAGCTTGATGTATAATAGGGTTTAGAACCCTAAAATACTGCACAAGAAAGCCTTGGCTCGGTTTTAGGTTTTTACTCCAAAAGACTACACACTAAAACTGAAAAATTCGGATTCTATATATAAGATTACATCTGCGACGGCGTCACCTTATGTTTCGTGACGCCGTCGTGTCGCCGTCATTAGGGTTTCGTCTTGGCCACGTAAACCTTTCGACGGCGTCACCTTATGACTGTGACGCCGTCCCCTTCAGCTCTGACGTCGTCTTGGCTGCATCTAGGCCGTCTGAGTAACGACGGCCTATTCCTTTAGAACCTGACGTCGTCCCTTGAAAACATGAAATTTTTCCTCTGAGCCGTCGCAAAATTCCTTCCCGACGGCGTCGCAGATATGCAGTGACGCCGTCGCCTTATGTTTCAGCAGCTTTGAGGGTCTCGATTCTGACTTTGGCCATTTTCTTCGTATATTCGCGCCTTTTCGTCCAAATAAGCATCATTCCAGCATTTTGCCTTCAAGAGACCTAAAAAGTGAAAAGGAACGATATTAAGCAATAACGGATACAAAAGTGATCGAATAAGGGCTTAAATGACCCCTCAAAAAGGTACCTTTTAAAACCTTATCAGAGGGACGGTATACGATCAGGCAAACCAAGAGGAAAGGAGAGGAGAAGAAGTTAGGGTTCTTTGGTGATCCAAGATTAGGTTTATGAATACAAGGGATTTGCATTTATACACATCTAATAACTTGGTGAACAAGAAAAGCTTCCCCTTGGGCTTTTGGAACCCCACGACCGGCCACTAGAACCCACAAGGGTTCTAGATCCTTCTCGTCTATTATTTCCAACTTTAGTCCTTACAGTTTACATTTAACGACCGTTAGTCAAAACTCGTTAAATATTACCTATCGTTAAGTTTTATTTCGTGACAAATAATTAACAATAATAACGTTTATATATATTAATTATTTTAACATCAACTCTCATACGTAATGTGTGCAATCCCGAAGTCTCAAGTTCGAGTCCGGTCATACGCATATTAAAAATATCCATAAACCTTTCACATAAGTATTAGGAGCCGGATGTCGTGCCATTTGCACCCAACCTCAGCTTTATGTTGCAACATCTTGGATGGGTATGGCTTCTGTTTGAATAAATATTCGTAAGGGTGGGAAATTGAACGTGTTTTGCAGCTTGTGTAACGGGTCAAAATGAGAACATTTTTTGTAAGGATCAGGTTGGCCCGGAATGTTTTTTGCCCAGTTTTTTAATAATCCCCTATATATGTTATTGTTGGAAATGTATATATTTACAAGCATGTGAATGTCCAGATTCGAACTCGTGACCACGGGATTGCACACATTAGCGAATGAGAATTAAAGTTAATAATTAATGTTTATGTTTACGATTAATTATTACACATTAAGTCCGGTTAACGATCGTTAAGTATTTAACGGAAAAATGACTAACGACCGTTAAATGGAAAAGAGAAGGACTAGAATTGGAAACTTGGAAAAGTTAAGGATTGGGCTTTGGGCTTACATTGGTGGCCGGCCATATGGGGCTAAACAAAGCCTAATTCACAAACTTGTTCCCTAAGTTTACCTACTAGTATATAAGGAGGGGTAGGTTCTAGGGTTTCATACACTTGTGCATTGAATTAACCCTAGATCTCTCCTCTCCTCTCTCTTATCCTACATTTGGCCGAACACCCCAAAGTAAGGGAGTTTGGTTTCGTTTTTCTTAAACGAGGACTTGTGTTAGATCTAGCAATCGCTTGATTCGTTTGGTTAATTCGTGTATACAAGAACGTGGTTGTAAGACATTATTCTTACACCAATAAGTACTTCTTTGGTTTGCTTTGCTCGAGGGTGGTTTTACTTTGCTCGAGGGATTTGATATTCGCAAGAGGTACGTTACGCATACTTTCAGTTAATTAATTTATTTGTTATGATCTTAAGTCTTCCGCTGTGTACTCTTGATGTCTTTATGTTTTATTATATTTTATATATCATAAACTCAACAGTGGCATCACGAGCCTTGTATAACAGGTAATTAATTACTGAAACACATAATTAAA
Source organism: Chrysanthemum seticuspe (assembly GCA_019973895.1). Taxonomy (NCBI): domain Eukaryota; kingdom Viridiplantae; phylum Streptophyta; class Magnoliopsida; order Asterales; family Asteraceae; genus Chrysanthemum; species Chrysanthemum seticuspe. The sequence continues at coordinate 6,603,177 of BPTQ01000009.1, forward strand.
ATAAACATGAATGTGTTATTATTTGTATGCTTAGATCTAGGGTTTGCAAAACCTAAACCCTAATTTTGAGGGGGGGCGTTTTTTTGGTGCCCTAATTAGGGTTTTGTAAACTATTGTTTTAATTGGATTAGAAACCCTAAGATGCATGCAACTTTATGTGTATATGCGTAACTCTGTTTAATTGCATTAATTGTTAAGTGTAATTTATATCCATGATAATTATCTGCATATTTTATCATGGATCTGTTTATTGTATGTCTTTCATGTTTTAAGTGATATACATTAAATAATGATAGATCTTAAATTGGGGAAGACCTCAATAATTATTAATTTAATCAATTATGTGCTATGTGGTATATATTTAGTTTTGATTTACGCAATCGATGAATCGATGCATGTGGTTCACCTTGTACATAGATGAAAACGGGTGGAAGTCTTAATTAAATATATGCATATTGACAGTTCTAGAATTGGTTATTAATAAGATTTATCAAAACCGTTTGCATGTGGCTATTTGATATGCATGACTTTTATTTGTTATGTATTCATTGTTTATTTGTTTATTTTTATAAATACTTGCTTGTTTGTGTTTTGTAACAAGGGTATTTTTTAAAGAAAAATAAACTGACCTAAACAATGGTGAAACATGTATTTTTAAGAATAGTAATCATAATCGTTTAATTGATTGATGACTTTGGTACAAATGACTGAACGGCTCACCCATGAGAATGAACTAATAAAAGGGGTTTAAAGAAGTGCGCACAGACACACTGAATGGAGGTCTAAGGTTGTGCTTTAGCGCGTACCTGGTCCTCTGCCCCCTGTAAGTTCGAGTGGAGCTACTTAGTAAGTCATTAAATGTGCAAGCTCATCTTAAGGGCGAATTCGTGTTGATTCCATGCGCCACTTAGGTGGTAATTATCCGAAACACTAAGTGTTTACACTTATGCAAAAGTACGGTATAATGGATGATAATTAACACTAATTCCTTGATTGGTGAACCCAATACCTCAATTAAAGTTTGATGATGAAAAGCTTATACATTAAAACAAGATATAAATGTTTTAATAAAAACTATGCTACAAAGATGAATGCATGACACGTTTGTACATATTTGATTTAACATCAAAACAATTACCCTTTAATTTAAGTTATATGCCATCCAACGAAACGGAAACACCTAAGATTATTTTCTATTTGCGTGAGAACGTGACTTAGATCTTAATCAAAGGGTAAAATGTCCACGTGTCGTGAGAACGGGCATGGACGATTTTGCAGTTTCTTAAGTTGGACAACTTAATTGAGTTAGGCAGTGAGAACTGGCAACTCAAGGCATAAGATGGGATAAAACATGTTTACATGGCAATTGATATTGGCTATATGTAAATCCCATAAATCTAGGAATTGCAATTGAAATTGGCAATTGAGCAAATGCTCTACCATTTTGTATAAGGTTCATCACTAACAGATCAACTGATGTGATGAGATTATGACAATTTGGATCCTAGTTTTCAATAAATATTAATTGGTTATATGAATATGAACCTTGGGTATTTAATTGTTTATTGAAAAGGAAAATTATCAAAATACTAATTATGGTTTTTTGAACTTTTTCTGTAGATGGCTCAATCTGATAACACTATGAGCTTACTGAGTGCCGCTTTCAAAGATATGATTGGAAGGGACAAGCTGACTGGCCCTAATTTCAATGATTGGCATCGTTCACTTAGGATCATCCTTCATGTTGCCAAAAGGGTTGAAATTTTGACTACACCTCTGCCTAATGCTCCTCTCGACACGGCAACTGATCTTGAACAAGAGGCATATCGTGTTGAATACGAGAAGCATAATGATGTGGCGTGTCTAATGCTTTCGGGGATGTCTGCTCAATTGCAAAAACAATTTGAGCACTATCCGCCTATGAGCATGCTAGATGAACTCAAACGTATGTTTGAGAAGCCACCGGCAGCTGAACTGTATGAACTAATTGAAAAGGTTCACAGCTGCAGGCAGGAGGTTGGCAAATCTGTCTCCGACCACGTCCTTGAGATGAAACATCACTTGGACCAATTGGAGAAGCTCGGCTGTGGTTACTCGAACGATGTATGTGTCGGACTCATCAATCATTCCCTTAATCAGGAACGATTTGGTGATTTTGTCCGCAATTTTAACATGCATTGCACGGGGAAGACAGTGAATGAGTTACATGCAATGCTTGTAGACTACGAGAAGAGATTGCCAAAGAAGGCTCCTACACCTGCTGTGCTCGCTATACAGGGTCGTAGGGTGAATAAGCCTAAGCCGCAAGCAGATAAGAAAGGGAAAGGAAAAGGAAAGGGGAAACAAGTTGTCATCCCCCCAGCTCCTAAGAAGAACCCTGGAAAGAAAAAGGAGAATCCTAAGAAGGATTTGTCTTGCCACCACTGCAACTCACCGGGTCACTGGAAGCGGAACTGTCCAGTTTATCTGAATGAGTGCCTTCAGAATAAAAATAAGATGGTGCCTAGCTCATCAGGTATTTTTATGTTTGAATTATTTTCTTTTCCTCATAAGTTAAATTCCTGGATATATGATACAGGATGTGGTACTCACATCTGTAATACATCGCAGGGACTTAGAGGGGCGAAGAAGCTGACCTGTGGAGAGAGATACTTGTACGTTGGAAATGGAAAGCGTGCAGCTGTCGAAGCCATAGGGACTTTTGATTTAGTGTTGCCTTCGGGTTTAATTTTAGAACTAAATAATTGTCATTATGCACCCTCCATTGTTAGGGGTGTCATTTCAGTTTCTTTGTTAAAAGATATTGGTTTTGTGCACACTTTTACAAGTTATGGAATTTCAGTTTCTTTAAATAATGTTTTTACTTTAATGCAATTCCTATGCTTGGTGTGTTTGAAATTGATATGGATGGTTGTATATCCAATGAAAATAATTCGTTGTATAGCATTAGCAACAAGAAGAGCAAGTCGAACTGTGACTCTTCTTATCTTTGGCATTGTCGCTTTGCCCACATTGGCAAGAAACGCATGGAAAAGCTGCAACACGATGGGCTTTTACAAACGGTCAATGATGAATCATTTGACAAATGCGAATCTTGCATTGCTGGGAAGATGACAAGGAAACCTTTTTCACCACAAGTGGAAAGGGCTTCTGATCTACTTGGATTGATACACACTGATGTGTGTGGTCCACTTAGACATGTGTCAAAACGTGGTGCTGTCTACTTCTTAACCTTTACGGATGATTTCAGTCGTTATGGTTATGTTTATTTACTTAAACATAAACATGAAGTCTTTGAAACATTTAAGGTTTTCAAAAGTGAAGTAGAATTACAACTTGGAAAGAAGATTAAAGCTCTTCGATCCGATAGAGGTGGTGAGTATATAAGTCAAGAGTTCAAAGATTACTTAGCTGAGTGTGGAATTATCCAGCAGCTCACATCTCCTTATACTCCACAGCAAAATGGTGTATCTGAAAGGAGAAATCGTACCTTACTTGACATGGTACGATCAATGTTTGAACTTACGACTCTACCTTTTACTTTTTGGGATTATGCCCTTGAAACTGCTATTCGCATTTTGAATATGGTTCCAACTAAGAAGGTTGTTAAAACTCCATATGAAATATGGACTGGAAAAGCTCCCAACTTTTCTTACTTAAAGGTCTGGGGATGTGAAGCGTTTGTTAAACGTGACACACCTGATAAGCTCCAAGCCAGATCTGTTAAGTGTATCTTTGTAGGATACCCTAAGGAAACTATGGGTTACTACTTTTACTACCCAGCTGAGAACAAAGTCATCGTGGCTAGGTATGGAGATTTCCTTGAAAGGAATCTCATATCTCAAGAACTCAGTGGGAGAGTATATGATCTGGAATATGATCAAGAAGATACAACACCTTCTGAAACCACTAGCCAACTTCAAGAAGAACCTGAAAGCTTAGGTGCTCCTCCTGAAGTTGTTCCCATTCGTAGGTCTGAAAGGACTATACGTGCACCTGACCGTCTATGTCTTAATGTAGAGGTGGAGGAAAATATGGTTGGGGATCTTAATGAACCTGCCAACTATAAGGCTGCCATGGCTGATCCTGAAAAGGATAAATGGCAGATTGCTATGAATGGGGAAATGCAATCCATGAAAGATAATGATGTCTGGATTGAAGTTGACCTTCCTCCCAAGGCTAAAGTCGTTGGGAGTAAGTGGATCTTCAAAAAGAAAACTGACATGGATGGCAATGTACACACCTACAAGGCTCGTCTGGTGGCTAAAGGTTTTACTCAAACCTATGGCATTGACTACGAGGAGACATTCTCTCCTGTAGCGGACATAAGAGCTATTAGGATTCTCATAGCTATAGCTGCACACTATGACTATGAGATTTGGCAAATGGATGTCAAAACCGCTTTTCTGAATGGCCGTCTAGATGAAGATATCTATATGGCGCAGCCGGAAGGGTTTGTGAATCCATTATTTCCGAACCGTGTATGCAAGCTTAAGAGGTCCATTTATGGACTAAAGCAAGCATCAAGGCAATGGAATAAAAGATTCGATGGAGAAATCAAAAGTTTTGGATTTACTCAGAATCTTGATGAGCCATGTGTATATCACAAAGCTAGTGGGAGTCATGTTACTTTCCTTGTTTTGTATGTCGATGACATATTAATCATGGGAAATCATATACCAAGTCTTAATGAGGTGAAAGCCTATCTTGGTAAATGTTTTTCGATGAAAGACTTAGGGGAAGCAGCATATATACTCGGAATCAAGATCTACCGGGATAGATCAAGGCGGCTAATTGGTTTAAGCCAAAGTGCTTACATTGACAAAATATTGAAGAGATTCAATATGCAAAATTCCAAGAAGGGATTTTTGCCAATGCAAGTAAATCATGGTTTGAGCAGCCAAGACTGTGCTTCAACACCTGCAGAGGTGGCGCGTATGAAGAAAGTTCCTTATGCTTCGGCTGTAGGATCTATCATGTACGCGGTACGATGCACAAGGCCTGATGTGGCGTTTGCTCAAAACTTGACCAGTCGGTATCAACAGAATCCGGGTGAAATTCACTGGACTGCTGTTAAGCATATTCTCAAGTACCTTAGGGCTACAAGAGATATGTTCATAGTGTATGGAGGAAATCCAGAAGCAGAACTGTCTGTTACAGGTTACTGCGATGCATCCTGGAAGTGTGACAAAGATGATACGAAGTCTCAAACGGGTTACATTTTTGTCATCAATGGAGGTGCTGTGGATTGGAAGAGTAAGAAACAGACAACACTTGCGATGTCTGCTACAGAAAGTGAGTACATAGCGGCGTCTGAGGCTGCCATGGAAGCTGTTTGGATAAGGAAGTTTGTTTCGGGGCTTGGTGTTATGCCGTCGATTGAAAATCCTATTAAAGTATATTGTGACAATTCAGCTGCAATTACTTTTGCCCATGAACCTGGAGTCATGAAGAGCACCAGACACTATCCTAGACAATATCACTATGTTCGAGAGCAAGTCGAGATAGGTGAAATTGAGTTGCTCAAAGTTCACACAGATGATAACCTAGCAGATCCGTTAACGAAGGCCTTGCCTGGTGAAAAACTTAATCATTTGTCTGATAAGTTTGGACTTCGTTTAGCTAGTAGTTTCATGCCCATCTGTGACTAAGTGTTTTAGATAAAGGATATTGTAAACATTATTATTGAAATGAAATAAAGTATTTTGTTATGTTTATTATTCATTTATTATGATGTTGTCCTATATTTACATGTTTAAATCCTTGAATAACTTAAGTTATTCTAAATAGTCTGTTGTCAATCAATAACATGGGAATGATATTGAATTAAGATAAATCTGAGTATTAGTTAGAATATACTTGAAAGTATATTGATGCGTAGCATGACTAATTTCAGATGATATTCAATGAATTGAATATAGGACTTATCCCACTCACATGATGATACTTTATGGATCTTTGTCATTAAGTATATCATGGATATTTATCCTCTGACTTGAGATACAAGAGATATGTCATGGATGTAGTGCATTTTTGTGAAGCAATCTAACGCTACACGTAACTGGTAGTTATAAGGGTTGTTTTCAGAAGTGTTGCGAAATTTATGAATCCTGCTTGTAGTCAAAATGGGATTTGTTTCCTTCAAATTTATTTTGAAGTATAATACTACTGGGCCCTCTCGTAGGATTGTTAAGATGTTTGTATGGCCATACCCAAGGTCTTCTGTTCAGAAGAATTGGTAATCTTACTCAATCATATAAAGCGAGAAACAGAATAGTTAATTAAGAAATGAGTAAGATCCATATTCTTATTAACATGGTATTAGAAATAAAAGGATGAATATGATGATGAATCATCAAACTTGGTTTTTCTCCAGAAAACCATACACGAGTTGTACCGGGGGCATTGGCGTGTTGCTAGACGCTAACCAATGTCATTTCACGTTTTGTAAACATATCCAAGTGGGAGCTGTTGGAAATGTATATATTTACAAGCATGTGAATGTCCGGATTCGAACTCGTGACCACGGGATTGCACACATTAGCGAATGAGAATTAAAGTTAATAATTAATGTTTATGTTTACGATTAATTATTACACATTAAGTCCGGTTAACGATCGTTAAGTATTTAACGGAAAAATGACTAACGACCGTTAAATGGAAAAGAGAAGGACTAGAATTGGAAACTTGGAAAAGTTAAGGATTGGGCTTTGGGCTTACATTGGTGGCCGGCCATATGGGGCTAAACAAAGCCTAATTCACAAACTTGTTCCCTAAGTTTACCTACTAGTATATAAGGAGGGGTAGGTTCTAGGGTTTCATACACTTGTGCATTGAATTAACCCTAGATCTCTCCCCTCCTCTCTCTTGTCCTACATTTGGCCGAACACCCCAAAGTAAGGGAGTTTGGTTTCGTTTTTCTTAAACGAGGACTTGTGTTAGATCTAGCAATCGCTTGATTCGTTTGGTTAATTCGTGTGTACAAGAACGTGGTTGTAAGACATTATTCTTACACCAATAAGTACTTCTTTGGTTTGCTTTGCTCGAGGGTGGTTTTACTTTGCTCGAGGGATTTGATATTCGCAAGAGGTACGTTACGCATACTTTCAGTTAATTAATTTATTTGTTATGATCTTAAGTCTTCCGCTGTGTACTCTTGATGTCTTTATGTTTTATTATATTTTATATATCATAAACTCAACAGTTATCATGCTAAATATGATTGCAAAAGTAATGATTTGGTTTTTGGAATAAAACAATTTAGGAGCTTATATGCATTAGGTATTCATTTTTGCCACATAGGACCCATTAAGATAGTTATTAACTTTATAAGCTGAGAGCAATTCATATGTTGAATCTGGACAGTCCCATAGTTTGAAACATTGCTTCATTTGGCCCAAGTGGGTGCAAAACAGACGGAAGACTAAATTTCTTTGTGCAATAACTTAATGGTTTGTATAAAAAGGTAACTCGAGTTCATGCAAATTATATGTCGTATGAGAAAGATACTGATATCTTACACCGAAAGTGTTTGTACAAGTAACATAATGCATGGAAACATGGACGGGTTGGGTAATGGGTCAAAACAGGATCAGGTTGAAATGTATCACTTTTAGTAGTCGTTGAAACGGGACACTCAAGATCGAATATGGTGTATCTGGATTTATTACTGTAGGTTCATCATTGTGAGTAATGAAATCAGTTTGTTTAGATTCTTACTATACATATTTCCACTTCATTTTTTTTGTTGCTATAGTGGAAAATGAAGGTATGCCTTGGTTGACGAGATCAACTGGCTTAACTTTTTCTTGTATTTTTATATTTTGAGCAAATCATATGGTACTTTATTATTATTAGTTTTTGTGTTTTCCAGAAACATACATATGGTTGGAACTAAAGGGGTGTTTGGACATTATCTTTTAATAGAGGAGTACAAACAGCAAAGTGACAAACAACCAAATCCATCATTTTGATTCACTCCAAACAAAAGTTTTGTTTTGGCCCAAAATTAAACTTGATATGGTGATTAAATTTAAGTATAAGTTATAATTTGTGCACTCTTACTCTTTGCATATACATATTGAAAAGGATATATATATATATATATATATATATATATATATATATATATATATATATATATATATATATATATATATATATATATATATATATATTTTATCAGGAAAGAGAGACTATCCCCGGCAAAGTTATTACTCACCAAAAATATACAAGAATATATGATCTGAGGTTTTTGATATATGCAATACTAGACGAGTACCCGCGCCTAGCGGCAGTGATGTCTAGTTTTTTGCAAAGTTCCGACGACCCATAAGTTTCTTTCAACAAACTGTATTTGTAGCATTAGATAATTGATGAGTGTCTAAATACTTATCATTTTTATACTGTTAGAATGCCAAAAACATCTGAAAACACTCAGAAATGCTTCAAAATGATAAAAATATCACAAACAAGTGTTTTATATGTTTTAAATGCAAAATCATCAAAATCTGGTGAAAAACGTATCAAGTTTGCATAATTGGCAGTTTTAGTCCCCCAAGTTACAAAAGTTGTCAAAACTAGTCCCTGGTAATTCAAAAACTTGTAAAAAATCATTTAAGGTCCATGGGATTCAAAAGTTGTCAAAATAAACCCTTAAAAGTTTAAAATTTACAAAATGACAACTTTAGTCCCTGAACTTTGAAAAATGTCAAATATAGTCCTTGGTGAATTTTAAAAGTGAAAATAATCAAAAATAAACCTTGTACTATTCATAAATGACAAAATTGGTCCTTATGATAAACTTTTGTAAAATTACAAGTTTGGTCCTTAGAATTTCAAAGTTGACAATTTTAGTCCTTGGACTTATTAAAAATGGAATTTTATTAAACATTTGTCCTTGTACTAACCATATTTGGCAGGTTTAGTCCTTATTATAACTTTGGAAATGTTACAAGATCAGTCCTTCATTTTCAGATAATTACACAAATGATCCTTGTGTGTTTAACTTAACCAAATGGACCCTTGTTATTAGCTAAACCCAAAATCCAAATCAAATCCAATCCTTATCCCAGCTGGCCCATATCCAAACCAAGCCCAACCCCGTATTTAAATTAAAACCCGCCTTCACTGTACACCCCCCTCACCTCAACTGCAAACCAGAAACCACCATGGTTTCTCCACCTGTAGCCTCCCTCATTTAATGCTTCCCCACTCTTTTCCTCCTCAACACACTATCTATCACCTTTTATCCCCCCTCCTCTTCACCCTGGTCCAAAAACAATCAAAGATTGCAGAGCTACTGTTCACCTTTTTGGCGCCAAATTGCAAATCAAAGGATAGGATTGCTTTGACTCATCCAATGGTGGTGGGAATAGCTCAGAAGCATGTGGAGAGTCTCATAGGTCAATAAATATCAAGGAAGAAGGAGAGAAGAAACCAAGTAGTGTAGTTTTAGTTTAGAAAATGTCGAACTAGTTAGTTTTTAATTTCCAATGTAATTTAATGCTTTCAAGTACTGTTTTAAGTAATATCAGTGTATTTTAAATCTTTCTCAGTAAGCAATTTCAGTTTTAATGCAAGTTTTCAGTTTATGCTAAATTTCAAATTCAAAAGAATCTCATATTAAGTTAAATATTGTTATCAGTTGTTGTTAAGTACTCATAAGCTCTGATAAGCTCTCCTATAGCTTATTGATTGCTTATATGAACCTCTACTCAGTTTTTACTCTCAAAATAATGAAAGTCAACAAAAGTCAACTGCTCATTAAGGAAGATGAATTTGATGAATTGCTGGTGTTAGATTTGGATTTGGGTTGATTTTGTGATAATAATGGGTATAGGATAGTGGTTCTTTGATCATTGTGCAAGCCATAGTGGCTAAAGGACTCAAGTGAGTTTTACAAATTTCAATATGTTATAATCTGTTGCTTAGGATATTAATCATTTGGTAGTATTTGTAGGTAATATGGCATCATTTAAGTGATAGTTGATTAGTTGATTCAGCTTAAGAGTCATTATAAGCTAGTTCAAGTAGTAAGCTTTGATAAGCTTCATAACAGTCTACCAAAGGGGTGTTTGGAACTGATTATCTATTCAAGTTAGAGTGCATTTGTGTGATTGTTAGTTGTTGTATCATGTTACATTAGCTGTAGATATCTCATTTCAAGCATATAACTTAGTCCTTATTCCACAAATAGTCAAATTCACCTTGATCCTGTCTTAAACTCATAACTGTTAGGATTCTTAATGGCATAATCATGCATTCCAATGTATAAGTTGTTTTTCTAGCTTACCTCAGTCTCAAATTAGCTTAAAACATCATAATAGATCATCTAGGATCATTACAAGTTCATCAAAGTCAAAGTTGTAGTGTAATTTCAAAAGTCAAAGTTCTTAATACCCGTTTTTGAATAAAACTTAGAATTTAATTGTGTGTTTAATAATAAGAGTTAGCTTATAAGATTCTAGATTATTAAAATATAGTTGCTTAAGAAAATTAGAAAAATAATAGTTTGCTTTTTATCAGCTTATATAGTGCTTAATCAGTAGCTTCTTTTGAGCACCCATTTCTGATAATGCTCTGTGCATCTGCTATGCACCACCACAGTGGCATCACCACCACTTTGGTGGGTCCCACAGGCCACACCAGTGGACCCCACTGATGGTTCTTGGTTCCTTACTACTCACCACCCAGCTAACTACCCATTTCAGTAATAGTTTTGAGCTTAAGCCCTGTGGACCCCACTCTTAGATAAGCATTAATTCTGTCCCATTTTCTGAAATAAGCTAATTTTACTTTGCTTAATTCTTGACTTAAACTGCTTTTCAGAAGTTTAAAATGGTTGGAATAGGTTAGTAATTAGTTAATATAGCATACCCTAGCTTATGTGTTAATTTGGTGGTCATTTATGGCTTTTAGCTTATTTTGATTTGCTTATTAATAAGCAGTTACATAGCAGTTGCTTTTTCCTCCAAATAAGCATATGTTTTTATATTTTCTATAAACTTAGAATAATATTTTAACATTTTCCTGAATTTTTCAGATTTTTTCTACACTGTTTTCTATTTTTCCTTATTTTAAATAGTTTTTAATCCTTTTTAAATAGCTTTTAATACAAATAAATTATAAAAAGCTTAGAAAAATATGTTTTCTATTTTCCTAGATTAAGATAAATATAAAAAGCCTAAAAAGTATTTTTCCATAATTTTCTTAGTTTAAATATTATTTTTTAGCATTTTAATTAGTTTTAAATTAATAATCAATACATAAAAAGTCTTTTCTGTTTTAATTAATTTTAATTAGTTTTAAATATCTTTTCTGTTTTAAAATTAGTTTTATCTTATTTTAGATTTTTCAAAGTTAAAATTTTATTTTTCCAAGTTCATTTTATATTTTCTAGTATTTAAGTGTATTTTAAATAGTTATTAATTAGTAATAATTAAATAAAAAGTGTGAAAAATATATTTTCCGTTTTAAAATAAGTTTTATCATATTTTAGATTTTTCTAAGTTATAATTTCATTTTTCTAGGTTAATTTTGTATTTTCTTGTATTTTAGTGCATTTTAATTACTTAATAAATAGTTTTTAATTAATAATAAATAAATAAATAGTTGTAAAAATAATTTTATTTTTCTAATAATTTTCTTTTATTATTAGGATTGTAAAAATGTCATTTTCATATTTGTAGGCCTTTTATTTCTTTAAAACTCACGTTTTATTTTGTACGTTTACGTAATTTTATTTAAACGTACGTTTTAGGTTTTAAACGTTCATCGACTTTAAAAATAGTGATAGCGTTTATTTAATAGATTTTAACTTTTTTATTTCTTTTAATTTGCATTTAAGTCGCTTTAATTTGTTAATCTTTTCTTTAGATAATTTTCCATCGATATCCTTATTGATCACTATCCTTAGTGATCATTCTACCATCTGATCAAGTGTTTATACACCAATTCATCCTCCGTGGGACTTAACGACCCAGGAATCCCCTATATTCCTCTGATCTTAAATTGAATTGGTGTGTGAACTGTTTTGAGTTTCTTACAGTTTGTCATTCACAAGTGGCTAGCTTGCGTAAGATAACTTGACGGTTTTGCACCAATCAATAATCGTTTTCGAATAACTACAATTCTGATGCGTGGTTGCATAGCAGCATAAATATATAATTTTAAAAAAAAAATTATGTGGAGTCGATCTAAGTGTGTGAGTATATTTTCTAATATGATTGTTTTAAGTTATTAAGATTTTTAGTAATAATAGATTCAAGCATTACAAAAAGCAACGGTATTATGTAGTTGGCAATATTATATTGTAGTTTAGAGGTATAGCCAACATGTGTGACCGTTTTTTCTTGTTTTGTCAGTAATTTAGGCAGTGATAACTATTTTTTTTACATGTGTAGCGTTTATCATTTGGTGTGTGGCTTTTAAAATTGTAACTTTGCAAATTGGATATCACCATATAAGATTATTTTGTACTATCAATTTGTATAGATATTTATGCATTGTTCAAAGTTATTTGTTTCAGGTACAAATAATTATCGCTAAAAATAACAATACTATTTATTTTTGTGATTTTAATAAACTTACATAACATTATTGATACACTGGACACAGGGCTATACAATATATATTAACTTTTAAACGACGATTCATATATGCTAGTCCCTTAAATGGTGCAAGAGCAACATTTTTTAAAATAACATTATACAAATGACAAATTACATGTGTCAAAGCAAAATAAACCAAAAACTACAATTACTTGGTCTCTCCTTTAAAAAAATTGTCACGGGTTCCACAACTACTTCATCATTTCTCATATAATTTTGTCAAATTTGAAACCCGATTTCACCCTGGTGGTTCAACTGGTTGAACCGTTCCGATAAAAAAACAGGTCGATTTAAACCGAGTCAAACCGATAGGTTGAGTCAAAAAAATGTCAAATTAAACCGGGTCAGCCCGCCGGATTTGAAGCGTCCCGGGTCAACCCGGTATCGGTTTCAATGGGTCAACCCGGTATCGGTTTCAACGGGTCAACCCGGTATCGGTTTCAATTGGTTGTTTTTAATTTGGTAGCTGTGCTTTTAATTGGGTGTACAATGTGAATAAATTATTGTACTTTTAAGTAATGGGGTGTTTTAATAAGAGTATTAATTATATTATTTATTTCTCTCTCCTTTGACCATGTTTTCAACATTCAACTTTCAACATTTTTCACTTTTTCCACTTTGACCCTTTTTCTATTTTATATAGTATAGATAAGTGTAATCTTCCATATCCCAAGTCAGGCGGGCCGGTCATGAGGTTTTTGATGCCCAGGACGAGATGATCGAAACATGCCCCTAATAAACAGGCAACATACCGTTTTTTGGAGTTTTCACGTAAAACAAAAATGCATATATAAACTAAATACAAGTTTATTATAACTTAAAAAGACGGTATAAAACAAATATGAATTAATCCTTAACTTTGTAAGGATCAAGAAAAAAAAAAAAAAAAAAAAAAGCTATCCAAGTAAATAACAAAACAACCACACAAATTGTATATGCTATATCCCTCGACAGCAATGTACTCACAAAGCAATGATAAAAAAGAAGAACATACGATTCCACGCACCTAATGTGTTTTTTTGATTAATAAATGAAAGCAATATCTTTATATATGCTTACGAAATGAGAAGCAGGTAAAGATAAAGAAAACTTAATTGTGATAGCAACTCAGATGTGATCTAGTGACAAAAGGACTAGTGACTATCATTCTAAGATGTGTGAGGTCTCAAGTCTAGTTTTTGATTGGTGCAAACAACCCTGAAGTGGCCACACCAACCTTCTAAGAAAGGAGGGTTTTACCCGGTTTCAATCTGTGTGACGATGGGTTCCAATCTTGTGAATTAGTCAGCCAAAAAGTCGAAAACCATGATTACTAAAAATAAACTTAATTGCCACGAATCTTGTAATAATACTCGGCTAAAGTAAAAATGTAAAACCTGAAAACTTAGTAACAATTCTTTTAAAAATATACAAGTAAAATAAATTCCACGTGATGTTGTTTATACTCCCGAAACAAAAATCACAAAACTCAACCCAACACAATTCATCTTATTCCTCTAGTTTTCATTTCTATTCCTCCAACTTGCATTCTAATTTCTTCTTCAATATCGAACACCAACATACTTCAACTCATTTTTTTGTTCATGTTATGCCCTTCTTCCTGAGATGTGTAGCTCAAAAAAAAAAAAAAAAAAAAAAAAAATCTCCACTTTTTTACACATCGTACCTCAAACACGATGATGCCGTGGGCCATCGCCTGCCTTGCCATATGCTAGAGCCGGCCCTGTACCAAGACTTCTTAAAAGTCTTCCCTATCTCAAGTCTTCTTAAAAGTCTTCGGTGATTATACAAAATTTGTTGATGGCCGGCATCCTCTTCACAATTTGCATGTCATGAAACTTAAATATTAAAGTTAAGGAAATTGTTGATGGCCGGCATCTCTTCACAAAGTTAAATTAAATATTAAAGTTAAGGAACTTTTATTATTATAATGCGTTCAGTTTTATTTGTTAATATTGGTTCGTCTTATATATAAATGATTCTAGACGTATTTTTTCGCCAATTCATTTCACCAGTAGCATGTTTTTAAAAGTGTTTACATGCAAAACTAAGGATAAAAAGCCAATGCATATTCTTATAATTTTAACTAAATTTCCAAAAATGAAGTCACCACAATCCTTAAGTTACTTATCATCTTCCTCTCATATTTCAATTCTCTTTTATGGTCTCGCGGTTATATGTCTTACTTCCGTCACAGTCTCTTCTTCCGGCGGTAATGAGACTGATTATCATGCTTTGCTGTCATTTAAGTCAATGATCACCCATGATCCGTACAAAGTTCTAACCTCGTGGAACCATTCCTTTCATTTCTGTGACTGGAGTGGTATTTCATGTGGAAAGCGGCACAAACGAGTGACTGCTTTACGACTGAATTCGAAAGGCTTAGAAGGCTCGTTGTCTCCTCATGTAGGAAACCTCAGCTTCCTCTGTGAGATTTATCTCAGTAACAACAGCTTTCAAGGAACCATTCCTCATGAACTTGGTCATCTATCCAGGTTACGTCATCTTTATCTTGATAAAAACAAGTTCAGTGGAGTCATTCCAACAAACTTGTCTGGTTGTTCTAACCTCGAACTGCTTTGGCTAGCTCGAAATAAGCTAGTTGGAAGCATACCCAAGGAGATGAGCTTACTCTCGAAACTTGCTGATCTTGTAATTCACGACAATAATTTAACAGGTGGAATCTCACCTTTCTTGGGAAATATCACATCAATGGAATTGTTCTCTGCTGCAGGGAACCCGCTTGGTGGGAGCATTCCAGATACCTTGGGTCTTTGGAAAAGCTTGACGGGATTTTATTCTGGTGGCTGCAACTTATATGGAAGCATCCCTCATTCCATTTTCAACCTCTCACTCCTAGTTAATTTAACCATAGCTGAAAATCACCTCACTGGCAGTCTTCCTGCAGAAATTGGTAATCAGCTCCCACATCTTGAACTTCTTCAATTAAGGGATAACGAACTCACTGGAGTTCTTCCACCTTCTATTTCTAATTGTTCTAAATTATGGTATCTTGAAATGGGTAACAACAGTTTTAGTGGGAAGTTGACAATCGACTTTTCAAAACTAAGAGAGATTTATACAATTAGATTACAGTATAACAACTTCCATGGACATGGAGAAGCTGATGACATGAGGTTCATTGATTCTTTGAAAAACTGCACAAGATTAGTAAATTTGGTTCTTACTAATTGCAACTTAATAGGAAAGCTTCCGATATCAATAGGTAATCTCTCTGATCAACTCAGCTTTCTAGCTTTAGGAGAAAATCAATTATTTGGAAGCCTCCCTTCAAGTATTAGTAGTCTAGTTGGTTTGACCACTTTAGCTTTAGGAACTAATCGATTCAAAGGAAAAATCCCCACTACCATTGGTAAACTTCAAAAGCTACAAGTTCTTGGTCTAAGTAGCAATCAATTTTCAGGGCCTATCCCTGATGCCATTGGGAACTTACCAATGTTGACTGTACTTTATTTAGGAACCAACAAATTAGAAGGTCATATTCCACAAAGCCTTGGTAATTGTAAAGGACTTAATGGGTTAGACCTTTCATACAATAGACTCACCGGAAACATACCCAAACAACTTTTTCAACTTCCATCACTAAATTATTTTTTAAATCTTTCTCGAAACCGCTTGTCTGGTTCAATTCCATTAGAGATTAAACATCTCAAGATGTTGAGCGAGCTTGATTTATCTTATAATAATTTATCAGGCACCATTACTAGTAGCCTTGGTGAGTGCGTTAGCCTTACAAACTTATACCTTAGTGGCAACCAATTTCAAGGCATAATACCATCTTCATTAGGTTCCTTAAGAGGTTCGGAGGTACTCGACATTTCTCAAAATAATTTATCCGGTAAACTTCCTCAATTCTTAGGCAAATGGAATTCATTAGAATATTTGAACCTATCCTTTAATGATTTTGAGGGTGAAGTACTGACTCTAGGAGTGTTTGCCAATGCAAGCGCATTTTCGGTTTTGGGGAACCATAAGCTTTGTGGTGGTTTGGTTACACTTGAGTTACCCAAATGCAAGGAGACGGGTAGTAAGAAAAAAAGGTTTCCTTTCTTCATATTAGTCATCATTATTGCACCGACGTTGCTCATAATATTATGTTGTGTATATCTTTTGTGTAAGAAGAAACGCAATAGTCAACCATCTGAGTCATCGGGTAGTGAACGGTTCATGAAAGTTTCTTACAGTCAACTTCTCAAGGCTACTGATGGCTTCTCTGCATCAAATTTGATTGGAAAAGGTGCATTCAGCTGTGTTTATAAAGGGATCCTCGATTCCGACGATGGCAAATTTGTTGCAATCAAAGTTCTACTTCCTGAAAATCCAGGAGCTCACAAAAGTTTTCTAGCAGAATGTGAAGCTTGGCGGAATATTCGGCACCGTAATTTGTTGAAGATAATAACTTCATGTTCAAGTGCTGATTTCCAAGGGAATGATTTTAAAGCTCTGGTTTATGAGTTTATGCCGAATGGAAGTGTACACGATTGGCTTCATTCAAGTGAAAATACATCGAAACTGAACCTTCTTCAAAGAATAAATATTCTTAGAGATGTTGCCAGTGCACTTGATTATCTTCACAATCGCTGCCAAACAACGATTGTTCACGGTGACTTGAAGCCAAGTAACATTCTACTTGATGATGATATGGTGGCTCATGTTGGAGACTTTGGTTTAGCTCGACTACTTGGTACAGACTTAAAACAAAACAGCTCATCCGGGTTTAAAGGAACAATTGGTTATGCACCTCCAGGTAATTCCACTTTTATTCCATGATGCTTATATTTATTTACAGGTTAAATTTTGTAAATTAATTAATTGTTATTCATTTGTAGAGTATGGTATCGGGAGCGAGATGACAAGTTGTGGGGACGTCTACAGTTTTGGAATATTATTACTAGAGGTGATGACCAGTAAAAAGCCAACACACGGCATGTTTATTGAAGGTGTTAGCCTTCATAAATTTGCTTACATGGCATTACCGGATCATGTAATCGATGTTATTGATGATGATGCAATTGTGTTGCAAAGTACGGAAGCGAATGCAAAGAAAGTGGAAGAATGTTTGGTTGCAATTATCAAGATTGGAGTATCGTGCTCTGTGGATTCCCCACCACAACGGATGAAAATTGAAATTGTTGTCAACGAGTTGCAGCACATTCTCGATGTGCTTCAAAATATATAAGGTGCTATGTTGTCCCATTTTGTAGAATCTGATTTTACATGAGTTTGTTAATAAATCTTCACTAAAATGGTTTTATTTTTGAACTCTTTCAGGTCTATCATCGAGCTTGTATGGTGAAGTTGAGAATAACTACAACAAGGAGCGGTGCATGTCGTAGTTAAATAAATGTTAAGTTGTTGAAGATGTTCGTAATTATGGTTTAATTTTCTTGTTTCATAAGTGTACGAGACATAAGAGTGCGTTTACATTCCTGGTGACGTATCATATGTATCAAGCATGTTTGTAAGTGTGGTTTAATTTCCATCAGTCCATTTTGTGGTATTGAATTCGACTTAAGTTCTACTTGGTGTTCGATTCCTTAATGAACAGCCTAATGTTATTCGTGGTCTTTGACTTTCAATTTCATAAATTTGACTTTTTCTTGAATATCTGAATCACAAAGCTCAAGGCTTCCCCCTCTTCTGGTTTCGAGCAGTGTATGGTCCAATTTTATAGAAAGTTAACCTCCTGTTTGGTTATACACTTGTACCATGCATTCGGCTAGTACAAAATCATTATTAGTACTGCAAGTATACTGTATTAAAAATGGGTCAATAATGACCAAAGTATATTTCTGATACATAAATCAGCTCGAATATTTTGATACTTTTCGTATTCCTTATATAGTTAGTACAACTCTATTTTCATCGGATAAGCGTTTGGATAAGCAATCCCAAACTCAAAACTGCGTATTGCTATTTAGTCTAAGTAAGCCCAAACAGCCCTTTAGCAGTTAATGTGCAGCTTTATGGTCATCATTGTTGTTTTAACTATATTTCTAGAAAGACAAGCGTTTAGCTTTTGGATGTTGTGTCTCCTATTTGAGACGATAATAAACGGAGACTTTAGCTTTTACGTCAGATTATGTTGTATCAGTAGCTATTATGTTACCAAACGCTTTGAAAAAGTAGGCTTCAGACATGCTTCTTGGATAACATGTAACTTGTTTTGAAATGCAGTCCCAAACACCTCTTTAATCTATATGGATGTTATTGATCCTTTATATGTATGGATTGATTGACAATAGGCAAACTTAAGAGGTTATTCTAGAAACTGAATAAGTTGTACGTTAAGTTAGTTAGAGCAAGTATTAAGTGTCTATAAGAGTGCTTAAGCAGTAGCTAAGAAAGGATGTTACGAGGCATTTACTTTCAAGCTGAAATACAAACAGTGATTAGTATGATCCTGTCTATATCTTACCAGACTGAAACATATAGTTACATTCGGTGCATAATTATCATATAAATGTTTATTTTCGACTTCTAATGTTATTTTCTTACTTGGATGTATTAGGATGATCGTGACCCATCATCTCGTCATAGATTAGAAAAGAGAAACAAGATGACGCATGGTATGTAGCGTTTGGGTATTCTGAAAGTTTTTGTCATCAAGTTTTACAAATGATTAATATGCCATATTTACTTTTTTAATGTAATGACCCAAACTGACCCGTTTTAAGCTATTTTTAATTTTTTATATCTTTTTTACATAGCCCGAACCGGCATGTAGGATCTGAATTTTAAGCTATGAAAGACCAGAAGCGACATGTTGAACCTGTTTTTTAAGCTATGTTTATATCTTTTTAACATAACCTGAACTGGACCATTCTATACGGGTCAATTTAGTCAGATTGCAGCTCCGTAAAATAAGTGGTCAGTATGTTAATTATGAGTACAAAAGCTCGATATATATGAAATCATTAAAATTATTTGATTTGGGACGTTCTATGTACCGGGCACCATTTTTTTCTCCAAGTTGCTTTTTTATTTACTTCTCATAAGTAAAATGGGTCGAAATAGCCATCTCTACTAGTGTTGGTTAGTTGGTGTACTGACTGCTTTTGGAACCTGTTAACACTAGCTAATAGATGATTGTGTTTACAAAACAACCAAAATGAGGCATCTAACTTCAAAAGTTCCACCTTTGCGAATGGGCGTCTATGCACTTATCAGTTATATTACAGTTATTAGCATGAAACACCAACATACATTTTCATTTGTCCCATTTTCGTCATTGTACGTTTTTTGTACTCCTGTGTCAAACAAATCTTATTAAAACCTAGACAAGGATTTTCAAGAAAACGATACAGAGTAATTATTAAGAAAATATCAATATTCAAGGTTACAAAATAACCAAATATCATCAATATTACAGGTTGCAAAAGTCATCATTTTAGCGACACACTTGTTTGTATTTTATATAAAAAAAAACACTATATTTACTGCCTTACTGGAAATAAAAACACGTGAGTCTCTACAAAACAGGTTAAAGAACAGAAACACCCTAATGCAACGCGCAATCAAGAAAGAGAAGCATTAGTCATGACTTAGAGAAAATGGGCTCTTTTTTCCTTTTAGATTTCAAGTCAGTGTAAATTATAGATTTTAAGTCACATGTGTTGAAGGCGTCATACCAAGTTAGCGAAAAAAGTGTCATATATACCATGATAAATAGGAACATTTATAATCAACACAGTTGTAACTTTACAACATGAAAAATAGGAACATTCATTTCATAATTTATACCTGCAATCTAAATTTACCTGAAAACAGAATTGGATACAAGCTTTCTTTCTAATCAGCTACTAGTCAGTTGCAACAAGCTACATACATAACATCAATATCTACCTAAGTCGTTTTCAATGTCAAATTCCCCATTTTCGACGCTGCTCCAGCAACCCAATCTGAATCTCAACAGCTTCACCTTCTATAATCTCAGTTTATTCCTTAATAGTTAATACTAACACCAATAGCTTTCCTAAAAGCTTGCATAAGTGCTTCAGTCATATACATCTCTAACGAAAACAATTTGCTACCTATTGAATCACACGTGGTTCACATTATCTCCAGAAGACTCAAGCATATGAGCTAGCGTAGTATCTCAGAGATGTTTAAACCCCAATTTTTGTAAACAAAACCTTTGCATCATCAGATATGTCAACATCTTCCTCTTGACACCCTATATCAAGAATCTTGCGAATGTCATCCTCAGTGTACGGTTGTGTGCAGATGATGAGAAGGCGGTCAGGGAAATTGATTGGAATCCCATGGGGGGATTTGTAGTTTGTGCCTTGAATAGTTGTGATTCCTCGGTTGGTGGCAACAAGTATTGGTGCCATGTCGTTTTCTAAGGCATGGTTTAGGAATGAAAAACACTCGATATCAAGCATGTGGACTTCATCTATGAACAGAGTACCAGGAATGATCTCTGCCTTTCCTTCCTCTCGTCACTCTGAAACCTTTGTATCGATCTGTTCCCTCACATCAGCTCGTATTTCTCCATTGTCACCGGTGAAAAGAGCAAGAAAACCTTGTGTTCTGCATTTCATAACAAAAATAATTAAGTTTTCAGTAAGATCAAGTACCATAGTTACTTTGACATTTCCTAGTTTCTGCGATTTTTTTTCTCAAGATAATCCAAGATATTTCAT
This sequence comes from Chrysanthemum seticuspe, assembly GCA_019973895.1. Classification (NCBI taxonomy): domain Eukaryota; kingdom Viridiplantae; phylum Streptophyta; class Magnoliopsida; order Asterales; family Asteraceae; genus Chrysanthemum; species Chrysanthemum seticuspe. The sequence goes on from BPTQ01000009.1 coordinate 6,624,457, forward strand.
CATGCAATAGTTCACTGATTCCCCCGCCCCATAGACAACAGAAACAACCGCTGACAATTGCACAAAAAGACCATCTTTGTTCAATTATCAGAAAGTGTAACATCAAAAAGCAACACTACTTCAGTTATTCATGTTAGTCTAACAACAGCTGTTTCAGCCAGGACCATCAAAAGTTCCACCTAATGCATATTCCCCGAAGCCCAAATGAGATATCTAACTTCAAAGCATCCTAACTGTAAAGAAACTAATCAAAAATTCCTAATTTCAATTAAAAATTTATGTACCTTTGAGAATGGGCACCTATGCTCTTATCAGTTGTATTACAGCTAATTTGAAACATTAAACCATACCTTTAAAAATGCAGAGCAATTTCTATAAATTAAAAGTGATACCCGTGGGAGAGATGTAAAATGAACTCTAAGCTCGCAAGAACATCAACAAATGTCACCATTATCTAAACATTATTTACTCAGTGTAAAATGAGCTAATCTATGGCTTTTCAAGAACATGCATACCTAAAAAACCACAGATTGACTGATTGTACATAGTCCGCTGCTAAATGGAGAGTGATGGTTTTGTTTCTTTATAAAAAGGTGTGACTGGTGGTCACGAACAATACTATGGTCCTATAAACATATCATAAATATAATTTCAAAACTTGTACATAAAAATTCCAATACCCCCACGTACTCCCCGCCTAGGGCCAATTACTCGCCTGCCGCCTAGCGAGATTTGCAACCTTAATTTCAGCTTTTTCAGAACCCAATAACCTATTAAGCTACGTTAAATAAGCTTACCCAAACACCCCCTAAATCCCATATAATCTACCATTTTGATATAATAAAATTACAAAAGAAAAGCACAATTTTAAAAATTAAATGAATTGAAGCATAAGAAAGAAAAGGTACCATAAACTTATATAAGCCGACAAGTCTCAAAATAAGCCACAAATTTGGAGCTTATAAAAATAAGGCCAAATAGGCTTACGTTTAATAAGCTTAGCCAAACACCCCCTTACTTTTGGGCTTATTTGACTATGCTTATATCTCACACGCCCATATTCTCCAGCTTATTTAAAGACTTGTGAGCTTATTATGACTTAAAGATGAAAGATAAATTCATAAGCTAGAAAAAAGCCAAAGATAAACTCATAAGACTTGTGAGCCCATATTCTCCAGCTTATCTTCAGACTTGTAAGCTTATTATGACTTAAAGATGGAAAATAAGCTCACAAGGTAGAAAAAAGCCGGATAAAGATGAGCTTATGAGATATAACCAGAACCAAATAAGATCATAAGCCTAACCTCCAATTAATATAATTGGCAAACCCCAATTAGTCCATAGCTCTAAATCTAATATACCATATTCCCATGACAGTTATCTCTCTCTCACCAAATCATATAAGCACAAATTAATTAAAAAATTATGCAACAAATATCAAAATTAAACAGGTACCTGAAGATGTTGCAACGAATCAAACGTTTTTGGTCTTTGTGGTTTGTTTGGTATCTCACATCACCTGAATCATTGTGGTCTGTTTCCTTGGTGTTAGAGCAGCATGGTGGTGGCTGCCGGTGGTTGTTAGAAAGTGTTTCAGAAACTGTATTTTGTTAGTAGAGTAAATTGCATTTTGGTCCCAAAGGTTTGTTTAAATTGCAGGTTTCGTCTCAAAGGTTTTGAAAGTATAACAATGGTCTCCATTTTGATTTTTTTGCCTGTTTGGCCCTTGATCAACATCAGATGACTAAAATACCCTCGTCTTCTTCTTTTTCTATTTTCTTTTTAGTTTTCTTACATAAATGGTCCCTGTGTTGTGCCAAGATATACAAATTTAGTCCCGATTTTATTTTTTTAATTATTTATTTAACTATTAACTTAATATTAGTATTATTTTTTTAATTCAAAGATATTCCAAAAATATTCAAAAAATACTCACAGATATTCACCTATTTTTATATGTTTTCCTACGTTTTATCCGTTTTATACGTTTTCGTATGTTTTTATAAGTTTTTCTTACGTTGTTATACATATTTATACACTTCGTCCGTTTATATACATTTTTATTATGTTTTCATTTGTATTTATCCGTTTTATACGTTTGTTACGTTTTTCCCCTTTTTTACGTTTTCATCCGTTTTTATATGTTCTCATTAGTTTTTATCTGTTTTCGTCCGTTTTTATACGTATTTCATACGTTTTAATCCGGTTTATACGTTTCCGTTCGTTTTTATTTGTTTTTGCCCATTTTTATATTCGTTCGTTTCATACGTTTTTATCCATTTTATATGTTTTCATTCATTATTACATGCTTTTTATACGTTTTCATTTTTTATACGTTTTCATCATTTTTATACGGACGAAAACGTATTAAAACGGATGAAAACGTACCAAAACGTATTAAAAACAGATAAAAAACATATAAAAACGTATAAAATGGATAAAAACATATGAAAACGTAAGAAAAACGTACAAAAACGAACGAAAACGTATTAAAATGGACAAAAAGGTATAAAAACGAATGAAAACGTAAGAAAAATGTGCTAAAGCGAGCGAAAACGAATAAAAGCGAACGAAAACGTATAAAAACAGACGGAAACGTATAAAAACGGATGAAAACGAAAACGTATGAAAACGTATAAAAACGTATGAAAACGTATAAAAATGGATGAAAACGTATAAAAACAAATGAAAACGGATAAAAACGAAAGAAAACCAGATGGAAATGAAAGAAAAACGGCGTGTAAAAATAGACAAAAACGTATAAAAATGTAAGAAACCGTATTCATAATTCTATAGAAAAATATTCAAAACCGAGGCACCATGACCATAGATGATGGAATAGCTAAGCAAACGTAATATCATAAACCGAGAGGAAAAGTGTTGGAGTTTATGGAAGATTTGGAGTTTATGGATGAAGAAAAAGATGTATTGACGTGTTTTGAGATTGGTCGTGATGGCCAAGGCATGGCAATGTTTGGTCCAATTCCTCCACCCTATTTTGACTTGGAATATGAAATGGAAAGGGCTTTAGCAATCGAAGCATTTTATAATCCTTTTAAAAATGTTCTTGTGTTTAAAAAACTCACATATTTTCTCAGAGCTTTGCCCGTGCAATTAAAGAATTTGGAATGGGGGCCCGCTGGTGCAAGTGTTTACAAGAAGGAAGAAAAAGACGGAGAATGGCATGAGAAGTTTGATATTGTGTGCCCGAATGGAAGAAGCTTTGCAAGGAAGTTCAAGACGCGTGTAACTACCCGTGAACTATCGAGAAAGTTTCAAAGTGAAGACATTTTGAAACATGAGTACTTTCAAGGATGAAGAGGAATGGTTTGCGGTTTATCCTAAGACATTTTTGGTATTAAGTTTTAATGATGATGAGTTTATGATTAAGTTTGAGTCAGTAGTTAGAGATTGCTAGTTTTGGAATTTACAATTGGTTGGCTAAATGTTGTGTGGATATTTTATGAATTTTTGAGTAAAAATAATTTTTAATTGGTAGGTAAAGTGACCAAGTGAAGTAAGAAGTTAAGTTTTTCTGCAAAAATGCAAACTGAATTGGTTGTGCTTAAGGCTGATTGGTTTTGAGGAGGTATATGTACCAAAAATTCACTTTTCCAGAAAACACACACACACAAATCCTCCAATTGGGTTCCAAAAATTCGAACACTAAGAGTTAATTCAAGGTTCTAGGAGTGTTAAGAGATCATCATGGCTCTAAAGCAAGTAAGCATCTTCAATCAATTAGCTTAATTAAGGTTTTAATTTGAAATTGCAAGTTAGGTCATGAATTAGGGGTTTTGGATAGAATTCGAATTAAGCCTACCCAGTATTGTAAATCTCGGGCTACAAAATAATCGGTGATTAGAAGCCACAAGGTCAGCAACCAAAAACCCATTTCACCAAATCTCTCATTTCTTCAAACTTTGACTACCAAGCAGTTTTGAAGTTAAATAAGAGGGTCATGGCTTTTAATTTTTATAAAATTTGGGGATTTTGTTTAAATTGAGGGAATTTAATAAAGGGTTACTGTTTTGTTGGTGTTAGAGCAGCAGGGTGGTGGCGGCTGCCGGAGATGATGGTGGTTGTTAGAAATTGTTTCAGAAAGTGATAATTTGGAAAGAGGTTGAAGGGTTTGGTGTATTTAAATTTTTTGTGATTTACCCTGTTAATTAGAGTGTTTTAGTTATTTATTGAAGTGTGCAAAAAGTACCTTGTTAATTAACGGTCAACATAGTCAAATGAACAACGACTCTTAAACTAGGAAAGAAAGTTTCACTTTTTGACTAAATTCGAAACTTTTTGAAAAATTATACAAAAACTGAAATACTCAATAAATCACATTGACAAAAAAAAATGTAGTTCATTACTGAATTAAAACCCTATGAATTGATAGAAAAAGGTTATGGCCAGAATTCGGGTTCCGATAGCTCCATTAGGTAGGAGTTCAAATGCCCGAAAGCTAGAGTACAACCTTCCACAAAACATAGAAAAATAATCAGTTTAACACTTGTCTTTAGTAAGAGTTATACTTTCGTTTTTTGCAGAACATACCTGAGTCAAACCCATACCAAAGGGCGAACTTGGCAGGAGCTTTCAAACGTGCAAACGAATGCTCTAAGCCAATCTCAAATAGCTGCAGGCAACAGATAAAAGTCAAAGACTGGAACTTTTTGGCAATAACGTCAGGTCACAGAAGTAAATGCTTAAACTTTTAGTATACATTGCCATAATCTTACATAAAGAGTATAAAAGATGCATAAAGCGATGAACTTACCAAGAAAAGGATACCTCATTCAGTTAGAACTTTAACAACCATAAGATTTCTAACCTGTGATATGAGAAAGAGTTTGAAGTTAGGCTTACAGAGCTAGTTTTGAAGAAATTAAATGCAGGAACCACTAAAACAGTAACAGCTAAGAATGTGAAGTATCCAATCCTAGGTCATTAATGACCTCAACCGGGCCACCAACATCAGGTGATGCTTGATCTGGAATCTCCCTCCTCTTTTAAAATGTCTACAGTTTGAGATATAAAACCGTTTTCCTCCAAGAAATGAGGAACATAACAAAGGTGTTCTAACAGATAAGTTTGCAGTCATGTGAAAACTGCAGTGTATCCTTGTAGTGTATCCTGTGACTAGTGGAAAATGCTGGTGTATGCAGTAGGTGTCGAGAGTGATACTGGATCTTATTATGGTCGGTTAAACAATAAGGTCATGGCCCTGCAAAGAAAAATATATTAAAGAGATGGTTACACCATACTCTAATAACAAGCCTCAGTTTATATTCCTTAAAACAATCACCGAATTTAGTTGACATCCCTATGACCATTGAGCACACATTAATTATTACTTATAAGCAATTTTAGAAACTAGACAAATAAACGCCATTTCCTACTCTTCACTTAGGACAATAAGGTCATTCAGTTTCTGTTTCATACAAAGGGTAGCCTAAGACATGCATGTACTAATTAATTCTTAATGTGTAAAGGCTTCAACTAAGAATGTGTTTAAGCCATATAGGTTAAACAGGGAGCACATCTTACTTCTAAAGTTTAAATATTGATCGATTTATTTTGAATAAGCACCTTGGTTTAACCTAATTAACCAAAAAAAAAAAGTAGGGTTGGATCAGTTGGTAAACCCCTTGCCTCTCAACCAAGAGGTCAGGGGTTCGATCCTCACTCCCTACAAAAGGCCGGAGGTCCTTTCTACCTTTGGTAGAACTGGAAGCAGCCTCTCTACCTTAGGTAGGGGTAAGGCTGTCTACATCTTAACCTCCCCCATACACCGGAAACGGTATTGGGTACCCATAACCCGTGGAAGACGGCATTGGGCGTTACTTTTTTTTTTTGTTTAACCTAATTAACATATGAATCTCTATGTAAAGCCAATATGTAATTTTACTGAATATCTATTCCAAAAAGCTAAAAGCAAAACTTGCTTAAACAATTGGAACCCGTGTCCTATCTGTAGTTACCTTCAACTTAAGATAACTAATAATAAAAATTATTGCAAGTTTTAACTTTATGTGATAAAACAAGTTTAATGTTCCAACTTTTTGCATGCAAATGAGATAAGTATGTAAGAACACAGAGAGGAACAACTTTTAGGGTCATTTTACTCACGCTTCTAGCCTTCTAACTACAAACTTTTTTTCCTATCGATGCGAAACATATGTCGAAGTGCTAAATTACTCTCAATGATTCTAACCAAATGACCACTATCAAGAGTCAAACCACAATAAATTCATGTCAGAGACTCATTTTTTTCTTGTTAGTTAGCTTTATAAACTGTATATGCTTATGATCTTTTGTCAACTAATTCATCGCAAATCCAATTCCTATTATCATGATATTGTATGGAATTGAAAAATTACAATTGCTGTTTTTTGCAGCAAAACGTGAATAGTTTGTGATAAAAAAAATAATGTACTGTAAGTTGCAACCAACTAAACTAGTAAACTTCATTTAGGCATTCTATCAAACACTTTAACTGCACATAAAAATATAACATTACCGAATCAAAACAAAAGGAGAAACATTTCCTGATCAGATATTTTGAACTCATAAGCTTCAAAGGTTTATAATCATTTTAAATCGACTATGATTTAATAACCCTAACATATCTTGATTCATAACATTTAAAGAGTAAGATTAAGCAACCAAAAAGCATAAATAAGCATAAACCCACATGATTTAATAACTAACTAAACCATAATCAAAGTTTAGGATGCGGGTTGTGAAGAACCCTAATTTGGGTCTCTTTAGTGATTGTGTTGCATACCTGATTCTTTATGGATTTATGACCTGGTTCTTCACATGATCTGAATTTAGCTACAATCTTTGAATGAGAGGATTTTGACTTTTGAGTAAAATAACCTAACTAACGGAACAGCCCGAAAACCGAACCGATCAACACCCCTATATATACCGGTGTTCATTAAACTAACCTGCCTCACTCTGTTCCTAAATCAATGCCTGGTATTGACTTTTAAAATCTTCTTTTTTTAACTTTGACTTTAAATTATTTTAATTGTGTTATGTAATACTTGATGCAAAATATATAAATGGATTGAAGTTTAAATGTATTTTCGTTGGTATAAGTTTCACTAAGTATTACATAACACAAATGAAATAATATAAGGTCAAAGCCAAAAAGAAAAGACTCTAAAAATCAACACTGGACATTTATTTAATGACGGAGGTAGTAATATATAGACTTGTGCATTTAAGAAAGGGTCTTAATAAGGGGGTCTAAAAAGCTCTTTTTTAGTAGTGTGAATCAAGTTCATCTCTACTAGTCAACTGCTATAGAAAAGACAATGTTTAAGCAGCCAATTTACTTTAAAGAGTACATGATGAAAATAAGGATAAAAAACACACTACCTTAGGCTATGCACAATGGCGACCTAGTTCGTCGCCGGCACATCAGCTTTCTCTCTCCGACGATTTGACGACGACCTAGTTGCCACAGTGGTGACCTGAGATTTTTTTTTTTTTTTTTAATTCATATATTTTTAAAAACAAAATTAAACTTCATTAATAAAAATACTTAACATTACAACAATAATTAAAAACTTAAACTAATAAAACGTAGACGTTACAATACTTATTAAAAACTGCAACTTAATAATCTAAGTTGTAACGTTCTTTGATTGCGGCCTTAAGTTGTTCAAGTTCTTGTAGTTGTCGTGGGGGCATATTTGTGTCGAAAGGTGTGTTGTAGAAAATTAAATCTTGCGTCCGGGTTGATTGTGCTGCCATTGCAAGCTGCTGACGTTGGAGCTCAAGTTTCTCTCTTTTTAACTCCTCGGCTCGCCTTGCCCTTGCCTCTGTAAGCTCCATCTCTTTCTGCTTCAACTTTATGTATTCCTCTTCCATATTCTTGGTTTTTTCCTTATTTGAACTTTTGATCTTGAAAAAGCTCTTGGCCATATTAGTAACAAATGAAGCGGGTGCCTCGTGTGGTTTCTTCTTGGCTGCGTCACGACCTATTGGTCGTGATTCTCGAGTCTCTTCTTCTTCAGAATCATCCACGTCTTGGGGATGAAAAGGACCTTTTGTTGACCCCGAGGTGGTTTCCGAAGTCCTGGATTTCTTCCGACTAGTCTTGGTGAAATTAGGCATCTCAACAGTTTTCCAAGCAGAATGCCCTCTCAAAACTTTCCAACACTCCTTCAATGTAAACTCATGCTTGTGAAGCACACGGTATTCGTTACAAGCCTTTTCATAGTCGTCTTCGTCATTCTCACCGCTTCCGTGATTATCCTTGATATTATCCATAATTGCACAAAAGAAACCAACCCTAGAACGAATCCTACCCTTCCATTTGGTCGTTATGCAGTCGTAGGTTCTTGTTGAACTAGTTTCACTTTCAAAGTACGCTATCACCTCATCCCAAAACCCACTCCGGTTGATAGAGTTCCCTCTTTCCGAATTTTCTGACACATGTACCCAAGCTCTACAAAGCACGACTTCTTCCGTTTTTGTCCATGGTACGACGGGTGCGGTTGCAACATTCTTGCCCTTGCCCTTCCCTTTTGTAGCCCGCTTTGTAACCTTCTTTGATTTGACGGGTGACGTCTCTTCGACATCGTCTTCAACACGAATAGAACCGTGGTATGAACCGTGCCCCGAACCTTGTCCCATCGAAGCATCTTGAGTCGGGTATTGTTGAGACGTGAAGCATTGAGCAAGAGGAAATTTCATAAAATGCTCATAATCCATATCAAGATTAACAGCATGAAGCGGTGAAAATGATTGATTAGGTTGGGAAGATTGTGAGAAATCCATGTTAGGATGATATGACGAACCGCTTGGTGCTTGGTTTTGATTGATACTCGGACGACCCGGTGGGAAATATGGATGATTGATGTAAAATTGGTTTTGATTAGGGTTGGGTTGTGGTAGTCGTGTTTCATAATTAAAACCGGGTGCTTGAAAACGAACATCCCGATTTTGTGGTGGTGTTAAACCGGTTAATTAAAACGGTGGATCCGGTGAGAAATTCAAGTTTGGGGAATTTTGGGGAAGTCGGGATCGTCGGGTTTTTGAGTTGGGAGTTTTTCTTTGTGACATGATGATTATTGAAGAGAAGTTTTTTGAATTGTGTTTGAAATTGTGTGTTTAAAAATGTGTTTGAGGTTGGTATTTATAATGTTGTAAAAGTGGTAAAGTTTTGAAAAAAGAAGAAGGTAAAGTGTGTGTTTATACTCGGTTGTTTGGCCAACCGAGTTTGGGTTTCTTTTCTCCCCAACCGAACACGACCGACACCTCCACAAAGGGAGGACCGACCTCGACCGACCATCACAACCGACCTTCGACCGAACCTCTGCGCATAGCCTTAGATTGCATGATTTTATCTTCACTTTGTATTCTTTTCTTTTTTGATTGTTTCTCTAAACAACTTTTTACCCTTCTCCTACCTTTCTGACAAACTTTTTTTTACCCTTGGACACTTATATGAGTTACGTCACTCTCTTGTGCACCTTTACCTTTTGAGGAAGATCCATCAAATCCTGAATAATCTACATTACCTTTGTTTTGGGTTGTACAAATACTTTCAATTTGTGTGCTTACTTCACTAATTAGTCTTTCTAAAAGCTCACACGCCTCTTGAGATTCAGATGCTCTAGATGCCAACTTAACTAATTTGGGGCATAAAGATCTATACCGTTGCGTTGCACTCAAGTTTGCATATAAATGTACAGCTTTTCTTCGAGCATCTTCAACGCTTCCATTTTTTGCTTCTCTTGTCCATCTCTTTATGATGCAGTGTTGCGAGAGTAATTTTACATTTGTTACATCAAGAACCTTCAAAGCGTGACAACACAAAATTCCACAAGCCTCAAACTTCTTACAACTACAAGAAACTGTTTTTTCTAAATGATTACTTGTGAGTGTGTACTCTCCGTCTTGCTCGAACATTGCCACCACATAAGTATAGAATGGATAGCTTTCTTTACGATCTTTTATTATAGCCGACAATGACCAATCAAACTCTTCCTGAAACAAATTAAACACGTCCAGGGTATAAACTTGAGCCACTTGCTGTAAGATTCGTGATTTATGCGTTCTTACTCTTGGTATTTTTTTTTTCTAGAATCAAATTCAGCTTTCAATTCATTATAACGCTTATCTTCTATCACTCTCTCAAAGTTCTTAAAGAAATGGAGAATATCTAAATCTGATTTCAAGTAATCCTTCAAGTCACCATTCAAACTTTCACTAAGTTGCGTAATTCGCATTCCCAATGTGTACGCCTCTTTCATATAACACTTGGCACATTTTTCCTTCTTTTCATATATACCTTTCAACCAACGGTTTATTTATTTATTTTTTATTTATTTATTTATTTATTTTTTGACATTATAGTGATCAATTATTATTTGAATGCTTCCTCAAACTTTTTTTCATCTTCATATTCATACATGCACTTTTTAAAATCTTTCAAAAGACTATAATTATCTTTCACAATATTTCCCACATTCTTTATGGCATTTTGCATTTTTGCATTATATGGTTTACATTTGGCATAGTATTAGGCAATGCACTTGCCATGGCATGATCTTGATCTGTGAAAATAGTCATTGGCATTTTATTGTTATGTGCCTCTAAGAAAGTTCTAAGTAGCCACTCAAAAGACTCGGTAGTTTCATCATAGAGAAGTGAAGCCCCAAATACAACTATTCTCTATGGTGATTACAACCGATAAATACACCAAGAGGTCTACATTCTTTATTGGTGCTTCACCATACTTTAAGTCTCTTTGTCGTCTTTTTCGAAGATAAATTTTCTGATCTATCAAGGTATAACCAACACTCGCTTTTCCTCCACCATGATGACTCATGAGTTCATAAGATGCTTTCTTCTTGATTCCGGAATCATCGGCCAAATATATCTCCATAGCTTGAACTTGAGATATTTTTCTTTGTGACGCCATCATATGCACGGTTTATGGGATATGAAGAAGATGATTATGCTCGGTACCAAATTGTTTCTTATACTTCTTTGAATGTTTATCAAAAATAATTCCCATTCGACACAGGAAATTTGTTCTTGTCTCTACTCGTGGACATTTAATGAGAACATCTTGTTTATCAGATCTTCAAGAATCTTCTTTATTACATATGAATCTCATTGATGATATTGTACCATCATTTGTTTTCTTATTATACCATTGCTTGCGAACACTAAAACCCATTCGTCCACCATAGTTTATCCAAAAATGCTACACGTCTTCAGTCGTACCAAATTCCATACCCATGTAAGAGTCACAATTAGTCTCCACCTTTGTGGGTCTATTAAATAAATAAATTATATGTGTATTGGTTAAACTAACAAAATTAAAAAACATATTAGAAAAATGGTGTGATTGTATATATACATAAAGAATTAGTGGTGAATATCTTCGGTAGGGTAGCAATCGAGTCGTGTTCGTGTTAACCTATTCGGGTTCGCATGTTGGCGGGTTAGTATAGCCTTTACCTAAACACGACCCATTTATTAATCGTGTCAAGAAACTCAACCCTAACCCAGACCTGCGTAACACGTGTAACCCATTTGTGACCCATTTAACCCATTTAAGTAAATAGGTCAAGCAGTGAACAAAGCTGGTGGTTTGTCGATTTAAATAGTTTAAATGCAAAAAATGATATAAAGATCTAAAATATGATAAGAATAACATAGAAATAACTATGCGACAATTTTCTGAATCATAAGCGTCAATTTTCATGATATTTAAGATATAAAATTATAATTCACTTGTACTAAGTAAATAACAAAATATATTTAATCCACATCAAACATAAAAACCAGGTTATATATTTTATTTTTAAGATTTTATATACTTAAAAGGGTTCACCGGTTGACCTGTTTAATACTTACTCAACCCAAACACGACCCGTTTATTAAACAGGTTAGACGGGTTGACCTATTTTTGACCCAAACCTGTTAATCCTCAACCCAAATGATGTGCTCGGTTGGTGCAAGTTTTAAAAATTTATAAACACGAATTAACCTTCTAACCTATTAACACATACGAGCAAGTATACTCGTCCGTAATAGCAAAGTTTGGTAAGTCGAGATCGTCCCAAGGGATTTTTTTGTGTTTGAAATCGATTTGAAAAAAGTTTCTAACAAGAAAGCTTGTCAAGGCTTCCTCAAATAAATGTTCTAGTGAAAATACGAATCAAGAATGTAAATATATACTTGTGTGTAGTCTTATAATTAACCATAGATAGTGTTCATAAAGGTTTGGTGTATACTCTTAGTATGATGCACAAATCATAAGCAAGTGATTCCCCAACCATGGTATTTGATTGTAAAAATCATTCTAAGAACAAAAACATTTAGGTAATCCTTTCGGTCCTTATCCCAATGATTATTCTATAAAAGTTCCATTTGTTTGCAACATGTTCTCATTAAATTTGTTCTTACGAATCTTTCGACCCTTCGTGATGAAAATGTTCCTAGTCTTGTTTTAATAAGCAAAACATGGTGGTTGTCAATCACCATATCCCCATACTAGTTTGTCACTACATTCAATTAACTCAATTAAGGTCTTATTAGAACATTTGATTCGAATTGAATATTAGGTCACCAATTTGGGGGTTTTTGTTATAATTCGAATTAAGTGGTAATATTTTAGGATTGAGTGGGTAATTGATATAGGAGTGCATTACAACAAGAGATTGATTGATTGATTCACCATAGAATGGATGTTAGATGATAAGATTTTTCAGAATTAGTTGGGTTGTGCTTATGAAACGAGATAAGTTGCAATTGGTGATTCATTATGATGGATGATATGTTTTTAAGAGTGATGGATGCCACATTATTAGAACTAATGATTTATAGGATGAGTTCTAAGATGTTAGATGTTTGATGATTTGAAAGCGAGAGTAGAGTAATTCTAGGATGTGGGAATCATTGAGGATGATAGAATGCGATCTAAGAGTGGTTTGGGCGTTAGAAATTCAAGATTATGAGGATTCGAAGGCAAATGCCTTATGCAGTCTGCACAACTGGATTCGGTTGCGCATTGCAACCGAACGGTTGGTGTCTGACATATGGGAAACCGATTCGGTTGATGATCCAACCGAATCCGGTTGTGGTTTCTGTGTGGAATTTTTTGTGAAATTTTGAAATGTATCTTAGAGGGTTCTCTAACCTTCCTGTTTGTTCTAACACTCTCATATGGTCTTATATTTGTGATTTCTACAGAGAATTATTGTAGGGAGCTCGAGTGGGGAGGAAATTCCAATTAACCCGCTTGTTACGAAGTTTTGTGAAAGGAACGAGAAGAAGAAGGTTAAGTATAGTGTGAAGACAGAAGCAAATGCTAATTTAAAATTCAAAAATCTCACCGACGGAGAGAAACATGCTTTTCGGGAAAGATTGTCGAAGTTACAACATAGGACATGTTTGGTTCCGAGGGTGATTGATTGGGATTTATTTGAGGAATGTGATTCTGCAGATGAGTTAAGAGAGATGATGCGAACGTCTTATGTATATCCAGGAGATGGGGATTCGTTCAATGATTTGTCATGGTAAAGAGCATTCAGTGTCAATGAAGAGGTCTATCGAGAATGGTGTATGGAATTCTTTTCAACCATGTATTTTGAAAGAAAGGTGGATGTTCGGAATTTGATGTCGGAGATTTGTATTTGGTTTAGGCTTTGTGGAAGGGATCATGCTTACACGTTGCCAGCTTTTGGTGTAGCTCTTGGTTTGTATGAGCCACATGAGCTTAATCATCGATTATTTGAAACTCACTTTTCTGGACTTCGGAGGTTTGAAAAAGATTATCCTAGTATTCCCGCTTATTGGAATCAAGTGGGAGATCCTACTTGTGCTAGGAGGAATGCTTCAACCATCAGGAATCCGTTAATGAGGATACTTCACAAGTTGATTGTGACCGGACCATTTAATAGATTTGGAAGCAGAGACAAATGTCAGAAACCGGACTTATGGATTATGAAGTTGCTGGAAGAAACTAAGGACGGTAATGCCATTTGGCAGATAGCCGAATATTTGTCTATGAGAGCCCCGGGAATCAAGATCAACAGTAACATTTGTGGAGGACATTTTGTGACAAGATTGGCGAAGAATATTGGGTATTATGTTGATGAGGAATTGGCTAAGTGTGGAGAGCCAAAGTATAGTGAAACGTGGACTGCGAAAGGTTTTGGTAATGCTTTGAACAGGAGACTGGGAACCGTAGGGTTATGGGTTGAACCAAGACCACAACAGCAACCACCACGACAGCAAGGTAACATACCAATAGAGAACGTGCAAATGGGTACGTCCAGTAGTTTTGATTCAGGTTGGGGAGAGTGGAACCAACATCTTGATGAGATTCAATGTAGGGATGTGTGGAGAGATTCGATGATGTTAAGAAACAACTACAACAATGGTTATTCGATGCTTATCTTTCAACACATGGCTCGAGAAGCCAATTATGAGTTGCCACCCTACAATCCACCAAATGTTCCACCGTATCCTTTTCCTTACACTTCTTATCCTGGACCCTATCCGTATCCATATCCTGGGTACGCACCGTTTCCAGATCCAATACCCCCATATGGTCGATTACCTGAATTTGGAGGAACAAGCTATGAAGTTGGAGGATCATCATCAGGAGTTGGAGGTAAGAAGAAAAAGAGGAGAGTTCGTTCAGAAATCATAGACGAAAACTACGTAACCGAAAGTGATGATGATGAGTACGATGATGAAGAAGGAGAAGACATGAGCGAGGATGACGAGTGATTATGGATCATTCGTGAATTTTGGTTTCAAAAACAATGGTCATGATGTGTTTTTAAACAATTTCTATCTTTTGGTCTATTTTTTTAGGATATTTGGCGTACTTTGTTTGGTTTTATCTAGTTTTTAGTAGTTTTGTTTTGTTTTGTGCATTGCGTGTTGCAGTTTTTGTTTGCAGGATAGATGTGTTGGAAGCTTATTGATGGTCAAATATTTCGAGTTGGATAACTCACAGGCTTGCTAATGACCCAATTTGCATATTGCATATTCTATTCCATGGTATCTTTTAACTATTTCTTTTTCCCATTTTCTTTAATTTGAAGTTCATTTTTCATTACATTGAGGAATTGGCTAGGAACACATTCGGGCAAGTATACCCTAGTCAAGTTGTAGTATAGTATATGGTAAATCAAGGTCGTCCCAAGAGACTTGGTTGCACTACAAGTGTCGTTTGTTTGTTTAAGCAAGTAACAAGTAACAAGTTGATGGTTATGATTCTCACGGATCAAACCAACAAGAAAAGCATTATAAGAACAAGTAAGTATCAAGACATTCATCATTATTCCAATCAAACACAAAATCTCAATAATCATATCAATAACAAACATCTTTAAATAGAAAAGTAACAAGGTTTACCCAAAGTATGAATTACAATAGGCAAAGATGAAGGATTATAGCACTCCTTCAAGCCTCCAATCAACTACAATAGTTCTACCAAGCCGGAAAATGATGGCCAAACGCCTTCAACAACCCTTGAGCACACTACACGAATTTGGGAGAGGTTTGTGGTCTTTTGGGGAAGATAAGTTGGTGTAATTGGTGGAAATTCGTCCTTAAGGGTGGAGGCTTGAATTTCACACAAGTTGGGATAGGATAGTTGGTGGAAATTCGTCCTTAAGGGTGGAAGCTTGAATTTCACACCTTTGGTGAAGGTATTGAGAGTGTGTGTGTTCTCTCAAGTTATGGTTTGCTCTCTAGATGGAAATTCGTCCTTAAGGGTGGAGGCTTGAATTTCACACCTAGAGAGGAGTGGTGGTGGTAGGAGAGGTGTGAGAGAAGATCTCTCAAGTTGTGGTGTATAAAATGAGGTTGCAAAGGCCTCTATTTATACTAATTCCAAGACTAGGGGTATTCAATGCATTTCTTGGAGGCCAAGGAGATTAGAAGGGACTAGAAACTGAGTGGGAAGGACCTAGAATCGTTTGGAACAAGTTTGGAACCTTAGTAATGGAAAAATGGCTGAAACAGGACCTCCAACCGGATCCGGTTGAGCTCCAACCGAATCGGTTGGTCTACGTGACCATTCTCCAACCGAATCGGTTGCGGGGCTCGACCGATGGGTTGGTGCAAAATCACAAAAAGTCACAAACGGCAAAGTTGTAGATCTTTCTCTTAGCTTTCCGTGGCCGTAAACCGGGGGTCAAACGGAGTCCGTATGCAAAAGTTATGGCCAAAATGGTGAAGGTGTGTCGGGAACAACGAGTCTTCCAATATGTCTTCGTTTAAGCTTCTTTTCTTCATTTCTTTCTCGTTTTCCTTCTTGAACTTTATTCTTGAGTCTTTGGACCACTAACTTGATGACTTTATCTTCTCGAATATACTCCGCAAGTCTTGATTTTGTCGGGAATTCTTCGTATATGGAGAAATCTTCGTATTTTACTTCTTTTTCTGTCCTTTTCTCCACTTTCCTGTACTTGGCTACAAATGAACTAGCAAACGCACTTTTATAGCCAAATAACACACATAAAATCACGGATAACGCTACTAAAAACATGCACAATTTGAGCGTTATCAAATTCCCCCACACTTAAACTTTGCTTGCCCTCAAGCAAATCTAAGAAAAGAAAAATCAAACTACATACCTAAATGACAAAACGAAAATAAAATTAAAAATCAAAATTTTAACAAACATAAAAATAAGCGAAAAATGAGCGCAAACTCCCCCCACACTTAAGGTTTTACTTGCCCTCAAGCAAATCTAGAAATTAAGAAAAATAAAATCCCACATGGTGCATGAAATATGATTAGGAAAATGTGATGCAAATCTACCAAGTACAAGTACAAGATAAGATTCATCATTTTAAGATTCAAAAGGTGAAAAACCGAGATGTTTGACAATACCATATGGATTTTCTCGCTTGATAACATGGCTAAGCACCTCACGAAAAAGAACAAATGTATAATTCACTCAACACTCATTTTATTTAGTGATGGATAGTATTAAGGAATAGTACACTCATATTGCTCAGTCATGATCTAAATATTACCATAGGCTTGTACAAGAAACAAAACTCCACCGACGTGGCGTAAGCACCAAGTATAAACATGTAAAGAGGGCTTTTATTCGGGTTATAATGATAGGCTTCGGGTGATTAAAGGGTATGGATAAGGCATGGGATTATTTATGAAATTGGTGTTAAAAGAAAAATAAAGTCAAGTCTAATACCCATGTTGCTAGTTACCGAACAAACCACAAACCCGAAAATGATTATAGTTACTAACTTCTCTTCACATATCGATCACCAAATATACAATATATCACGTCTTAGCACATTGGCTAATCGATATCTCAAACACACTTCATCTTCCTTGTCATCACACGTTCTGAAGATGACTTATTCTTTTTTTTTTTCATTTTTTTTCCAACACTTCTTCATACATCACATCTCCCCCACACTTCGTATAAGCATCACCACAAAAATAAAAATAAGAAGGTGCACTCTTCGTCTTTGTCGGAATGGCACACACGAATGGCAAAGTGCGGCTAACTCATAATCATCAAAAACAATCCAACAACCAAGCAACTAGCAACCAACCATTTAGACATTGACACGGGGAAGGCTAAGGCTTAAAGTGTAAAATATTTTTGTATTTTTCTGGATGTAACAAAAAGAATGGGATGGCTCGGAGGGTGTACTAAGGGTATCTAGCGCTAAAGATGAGCGCTAACAAATGGGTCCATATGGGGGTGGTTAACTAACCGATGTGGCTAGCTAATATAGCATGATATGAAAACGGAAGGCCATTTGGTTTTATTCCTAAGGTTGCCTCTTTATCACACGAATACACTTATATCACACGAATGCGATCTTACTGCGGTCTGGTAATGATTTGCAAGTACAAGTTCTAGAATAAATAAAATCACCAGCACACTCATAGCAAAAGATTCAAGCATAAAAGATGTATGCTATATATGGAATAGGCTCAAGTCCTCACAATTTAGTGGAAAGGGCTATAATATATGCTAGCAAATGTCATCGATCCCAGAATGGATTGCAATATTAATCGGGACACATCTCAAGTTTTTCAAAATTACCGATTTCACCAGTGGGTTGATCCAGTTATTCTAATATATTAACCTATACGCGTGAAAACAACTAGATCCTAAGGGCAAACAAGTTAACAAAATTTAAAAATTAGCCCAAACATTTGAAATTTAAAAACTAGTTTCGCTTTTCACAATAATATTTTCCCCCACACTTAAGTTAAGCACACAAAAGAAAAATAATTTAAAAATCTAGTTACGACTTTTTTTCTTTTTTTTTCTTCTTTTAATTTTTCTATTTTTAAAACCAAACATGACTTATTCTTGTCCCACGAGTTCTCGGTAGCTCCATTGAAACGCACAAAGAAGCGGAGAAGCAGGTCAGCGCGAAGCATATTAAAAACCCAACTTCTTTAGGGAATCAGGGAGACCCGCCTTATACCTCTCACACAGTTTGTTTACAATGGGTGAGCCTTACTTTCGAGGGACTTGAAAAAGTCAATTTATTAAAATAATTTACCAAACAAATAAACCAACAAAGGAAAAACAACAAGAAAACAAAATAAAGCAATTGTGCAAAATAAACTACGAAGCATGTAAGATAGGGAAAAATAAAACTATAAGTTTAAGAGAAACGAAACCTCTTGGGCTAAACATCACGATCGAACTCCATATGATAAGGTGCTAAGCAAACGCTAGCATAAGCGTATGAGATCAATCGATTCCTCAACCAAACAAACATGTCCAATCCCAAGTATAACGTCACCAACAATCCAATCAATCCTTCCTTCAAGAGCTTATTAAATCTGCAAAAATAAACTAAACTACAAAAACGCGTAAAATTCTAAAACTCACTTTCGTAGGCATCACGGTTGCATTTAGCGCATGCAACAAGCCTTTAAACCCCTCGGTGGCCTGAGTGGACGAGTTATAGTCTCGTGAGGGTTTCCAGTGAACATACCCACAAAGTTCGAAACATTTTTATTTTTTTTAAAACACATGTACTTATTTATTCACAATGTACCAAATTAACAAAATTTAAAAATGCAAAAACCAAATAAAAGAAATGATACTCTTGCAAAAACAAAAAGACATTTAAACTTATTATATCTAAACACAAACACACAAAAACAAAAAATGAAAACGGATTTTTTTTTTTTTTAACAGAACTCACAACCGGATCCGGTTACGGGTAGTGACCGATCGGTTGTAGTGGTTTTATTAAGTACGAGGCTTCCAACCGATCCGGTTGGAGTGCCAACCGATTCGGTTAGAGTGATCTGGGTGGTTTTGGTGGGTTTTTTCGCAAACATTTTTCGAGCAACTTAGAAAGCAATCATTGAAATGAGCATTTTAGAACACATGAAACGAAATCCCAACATCAAAAACTTGATTTTGATGCCAAGATCAATTGAGCAATTATGAGAAAATGAGAGATTTTAAGAAAAAGACAAGCATTCAAGCAATCTTCATGAGCAAACATCAAGAGCAATCAAACAAGAGCAAAGAAACAATCATTCATGAGCAAGAGCAATTTAGCATTCAAACAAACAAGCAAACAAACAAACAATTCAACAAGCAAACAAACACAAGAATACAAACGCAAGTCCCCGGCAGCGGCGCCAAAAACTTGGTGTGCTTCATCGGGGTTTTAAATTTGTAACAAGAAATACCGGTTAACTAGGAACACATTCGGGCAAGTATACCCTAGTCAAGTTGTAGTATAGTATATGGTAAATCAAGGTCGTCCCAAGAGACTTGGTTGCACTACAAGTGTCGTTTGTTTGTTTAAGCAAGTAACAAGTAACAAGTTGATGGTTATGATTGTCACGGATCAAACCAACAAGAAAAGCATTATAAGAACAAGTAACAAGTTGATGGTTATGATTGTCACGGATCAAACCAGCAAGAAAAGCAATATAAGAACAAGCAAGTATCAAGACATTCATCATTATTCCAATCAAACACAAAATCTCAATAATCATATCAATAACAAACATCTTTAAATAGAAAAGTAACAAGGTTTACCCAAAGTATGAATTACAATAGGCAAAGATGAAGGATTAGAGCAACCTTCAAGCCTCCAATCAACTACAATAGTTCTACCAAGCCGGAAAATGATGTCCAAACGCCTTCAACAACCCTTGAGCACACTACACGAATTTGGTAGAGGTTTGTGGTATTTTGGGGAAGATAAGTTGGTGTAATTGGTGGAAATTCGTCCTTAAGGGTGGAGGCTTGAATTTCACACCTTTGGGGAAGGTAAGTTGAGAGAGGGATGTTGTTTTAGGTGGAAATTCGTCCTTAAGGGTGGAGGCTTGAATTTCACACCTAGAGATGGAGTGGTGGATGAAAGGGATGAGAAAGATGGAGAAGGGATGATGAAATGAGGTGCCAAATGGGTTCTATTTATACTAGTACCAAGGCTTAGGGTATTCAATGCATTTCTTGGAGGCCAAGGAGCTTGGAAGGGACTAGAAACCATGTAGGAAGGGACTAGAATCATTTGGAACACGTTTGGGATCTTAGTGATGGAAAAATGGCTTAAACAGGACCTCCAACCGGATCCGGTTGAGCTCCAACCGAATCGGTTGGTCTTCTTGACAGCTCTCTAACCGAATCGGTTACGGGGCTCGACCGATCGGTTGGAGCAAAATCACAAAAAGTCATAAACTGCAAAGTTGTAGATCTTTCTCTTAGCTTTCCGTGGCTGTGAACCGGGGGTCAAACGGAGTCCTTATGCAAAAGTTATGGCCAAAATGGTGAAGGTGTGTCGGGAACAACGAGTCTTCCAATATGTCTTCGTTTAAGCTTCTTTTCTTCATTTCTTTCTCGTTTTCCTTCTTGAACTTTATTCTTGAGTCTTTGGACCACTAACTTGATGACTTTATCTTCTCGAGTATACTCCGCAAGTCTTTCTTTTGACGGGAACTCTTTGTATATGGAGAAATCTTCGTATGTTACTTCTTTTTTCGTCTTTTTCTCCACTTTTCTGTACTTGGCTACAAATGAACTAGCAAACGCACTTTTGTACGATTAAGCATCAAAAGCATATGATTATAACCAAATAACACATATAAAAGCACGGATAACGCTACTAAAAACATGCACAATTTGAGCGTTATCAAAAACTTGATGTGCTCGGTTGGTGCAAGTTTTAAAAATTTATAAACACGAATTAACCGTCTAACCTATTGATGTGCTCCGGTTGGTGCAAGTTTTGAAAATTTATAATCACGAATTAACCGTATAACCTATTAACACATACGAGCAAGTATACTCGTTCGTAATAGCAAAGTTTGGTAAGTCGAGATCGTCCGAAGGGATTTTTGTTTTGAAATAGATCTTATTAAAAAGTTTCTAACAAGAAAGCTTGTCAAGGCTTCCTCGAATAAGTGTTCTAGTGAAAATACGAATCACGAATAAAAATATATACTTGTGTGAAGTCTCATAATCAACCATAGATAATGTTCATAAAGGTTTGGTGTATACTCTTAGTATGATGCACAAATCATAAGCAAATGATTCCCCAACCATGGTATTTGTTTGTAAAAATCATTCTAAGAACAAAAACATTTAGGTAATCCTTTCGGTCCTTATCCCAATGATTATCCTATAAAAGTTCCATTTGTTTGCAACATGTTCTCATTAAATTTGTTCTTACGAATCTTTCGACCCTTCGTGATGAAAACGTTCCTATTCTTGTTTTAATAAGCAAAACATGGTGGTTTTCAATCACCATATCCCCATACTAGTTTGTCACAACACTTTTTGGAATAAAACACAAGAGAAATCCTTTCGGTCCTTTTTCTTAAAACATGTTTTATTGACAAATCAATCCAAGACTAGCATTTCTCCAACAAACTCATTTAAACAAGATCATATATACATGCATCACATTTTGAGAACATTATTATGATTAATCACATTCCAACACACAAGTATATCACAAACTACTCCATAAAAACAATCATATCTAAACACAAGTCATAACAAGGTAATTCAAACAATTCAAGAGAATAGATTTCCATAACAAAGTTCATAGAATACCTAATCTTTTGTGATTACAAGAATTAGAAATCGTGGAATGTAGCAACCACGCGCCTCCAATCACCTAGGATCACCGCACAACTCCAAACTACCGAAACAATGGACAAGAATGGTTCCTTCCTTGCTCCTGGACGTTTTCCAGTAACTACTAAGCTTTTGGGTTGAAATAAATGGGTAAGTATGAGTTTTGGTGTAAACTAATACTCTTTTGGTTGTGTCACACTTAGTATACAAGTACTAGGTCCTTTAAATAGCCAAAGCACTTGCTTAACTGCCCAAAAAACGTTCTCTCCAAGTTAATATCAAGAAATGATCGGACTCTAATGATTATGGGGAGTTAAGACAACAATAAATGCGAATTGTGTAACTGCAGTGCCAGAAACCGGATCGGTTTCTATGTCGACCGAATCGGTCATAGCTTTGACCATTTGCCCAGCCGGATCCGGTTGCGGGTTGCGACCGATCGGCTGGGTTTTGCTCCTTTTGACTTTTTGCTGACTTTTCCCTTTACGCTTCATTCTTTGCTTACGTTGATGATTTCCAAAGCCAAACTTGATCTTTCCTTACTGTAGATGCTTCGAAATCACTACGCTTCCATATCATTGAGTCCACAAGCTTCCATTCTCAACTTCCTTCCTTTAGAATCTTCCAAATGTGCATAAAAACTTCATTTCTTCAATATTCGCGATACCTGGCTACATATACATACACAATACGTATCTTTGCACTTTTGCAACAGTTA
This sequence comes from Chrysanthemum seticuspe, assembly GCA_019973895.1. Classification (NCBI taxonomy): domain Eukaryota; kingdom Viridiplantae; phylum Streptophyta; class Magnoliopsida; order Asterales; family Asteraceae; genus Chrysanthemum; species Chrysanthemum seticuspe. The sequence goes on from BPTQ01000009.1 coordinate 6,647,280, forward strand.
TGAGTAAATATAGCCGAATATCATGCACAAAACTGACAATAACGCTACTAAAAACATGTTCATTTTAGACGTTATCAAATTCCCCCACACTTAAGCTCTACTCGCCCTCGAGTAGGTCAAACATTTGCAAAGATTGATTTCAATGGTCCATAACACCATGTTTTAGAAAAATGTAACAATTACCAATAAAGATAATTATTATTTTGCTTATAATATGTGAAAATCTTCTAAAAATGAACCAAACACTTTAGATAACATAACTAGGATACCTCACAAATGGCTTTAAGATTTCACTCAACACTCATATATTGGTGGGTATATGTATATCACTCAACGCCTAGTCATGATCAATGCTTTTTACCATAAGCTTGTACAAGTATCAAAACAAAGAAAATAAATTCATCAAAGAGGTCTTTTATTTGGGTTATAATGATAAGGCTACGGGTTCATAATAGGTATGGATAAGGCATGGGATAGTTTATGAAATTGGTTTAAAATAAAAATAAAATCAAGTCCAAACCTCCATGGTACTAGTCATCATACAAACCACAATCCCGAAAAATGATTATTACTCCTCTTCTCATATTAATTCTCCGCAAATATGTATAACTCAATTTAGCTTATTGGCTAATCAATATCCATCATATAGCTCCTTGGCTATAAATAATAATAATTTTTTATTTTTTTTTTTTTTTTTTTTTTTTTTTTTTTTTATCACAAATTCCCCCACACTTCGTATAAGCATCACCACAAAAAAATATACAAATAAGAAGTATGCATCCTTCGTCTTTGTCGAAATGGCACTCACGAATGGCAAAGTGTAGCTAACTCATAATCATAAAAAACAATCCAATCATTCCAAATAACTAGTAACAAACCATTAGACTTGATAAGGTTTGGCTAAAGTTTAAAGGTGTAAAATATTTTTTTATTTTCTGGATTTATCAAAAACGAAAAGGAATGGCTCAGAAGGTGTAACTAGGGGTATCTAGTGCTAAAAATGAGCACTAACAAAATGGGTCCATATGGGTGGTTAACTAACCGATGCGGTCAGCTAATATATCATTAGATGTAAAAAAAATGGAATGCCATTTGGGTTATTCCTAAAGTGCCTCTTATCACTTGAAAATATTTAGATCACTCGAAAGTGATTTTAACCGTAATGCATAACTAGTACAAGTTCTAGAATCGACATAATCACCGGCACACTCATAGCAAATATAAAACAAAAGATGTTTTATACAAAAAAGAAACCTCACAAAAAATTGTGGGAAAAAGGCTATTATGCATGCTAGAAAATGCTATCGAATCCAAAATGAATTACTTCAGTAATTTGGTTCAAATCTAAAAAATTTTCAAAAACCTCATTTTACCATTGAAATCCCAAATTATGTATTTTAATTATCAATAACGCGCGAAAACCATTAGACCATCAAGGGCGAATTTCTTCTAATCACTTGCATCCAAAAAAAAATGCACATCATTTTCCTATTTTCTTCCCTCCCCCATACTTAAGTTTTGCATTGTCCTCAATGTAATGAAAAATGAACTTCAAAGTAAAGAAAATGGGAAAAAGATAGTTAAAAGATACCACGGGATAAAATATGCAACAAGCACATTAGGTCATTAGCAAGCCTGTGAGTTATCCAACTCGAAACATCTGACCATCAATAAGCTTCCAACACATCCATCCTGCAAACAAAAACTGCAACACGAAATGCACAAAACAAAACAAAACTACTAAAAACTAGATAAAACCAAAATATACCAAACATCCTAAAGAAAATCGATCAAAAGATAGAAATAGTTTTAAACACATCATGACCATTGTTTTTGAAACCAAATTTCACGAATGACCCATAATCACTCGTCATCCTCGCTCATACTTTCTCCTTCTTCATCATCAAACTCATCATCATCATCACTTTCGGTTACGTAGTTTTCGTCTATGATTTCTGAACGAACTCTCCTCTTTTTCTTCTTGCCTCCAACTCCTGATGATGATCCTCCAACTTCATAACTTGTTCCTCCAGCTTCAGGCAATCAACCATATGGGGGTATTGGATCAGGAAACAGTGCATACCCAGGATATGGATATGGATAGGGTCCAGGATAAGAAGTGTAAGGAAAAGGATATGGTGGAACATTTGGTGGATTGTAGGGTGGCAACTCATAATTGGCTTCTCGAGCCATGTGTTGAAAGATCGGCATCGAATAATCATTGATGTAGTTGTTCCTTAACATCATCGAGTCTCTCCACACATCCCTACATTGAATCTCATCTAGATGTTGGTTCCACTCTCCCCATCCTGAATCAAAACTACTGGACGTACCCAATTGCACGTTCTCCATTGGTATATTCCCTTGCTGTTGTGGTGGTTGCTGTTGTGGTCTTGGTTCAATCCATAACCCTACGGTTCCCAATCTCCTGTTCAAAACATTACCAAAACCTTTCGCAGTCCACGTTTCACTATACTTTGGCTCTCCACACTTAGCCAATTCCTCATCAACATAATACCCAAGATTCTTCGCCAATCTTGTCACAAAATGTCCTCCACAAATGTTACTGTTGCTCTTGATTCCCGGGGCTCTCCTAGACAAATATTCGGCTATCTGCCAAATGGCATTACCGTCCTTAGTTTCTTCCAGCAACTTCATAATCCATAAGTCCGGTTTCTGACATTTGTCCCTGCTTCCAAATCTATTAAATGGCCCGGTCACAATCAACTTGTGAAGTATCCTCATCAACGGATTCCTGATGGTTGAAGCATTCCTCCTAGCACAAGTAGGATCTCCCACTTGATTCCAATAAGCGGGAATACTAGGGTAATCTTTTTCAAACCTCCGAAGTCTAGAAAAATGAGTTTCAAATAATCGATGATTAACTTCATGTGGCTCATACAAACCAAGAGCTACACCAAAAGCTGGCAACGTGTAAGCATGATCCCTACCACAAAGTCTAAACCAAATACAAATCTCCGACATCAAATTCCGAACATCCACCTTTCTTTCAAAATACATGGTTGAAAAGAATTCCATACACCATTCTCGGTAGACTTCTTCATTAACACTGAATGCTCTTTCCCATGACAAATCATTGAACGAATCTCCATCCCCTGGATATACATAAGACGTTCGCATCATCCTTCTTAACTCATCTTCACACTCACATTCGTTAAATAAATCCCAATCAATCACCCTTGGAACCAAACATTGCCTATGTTGTAACTTTGACAATCTTTCTCGAAAAGCATGTTTCTCTCCATCGGTGAGATTTTTGAATTTTAAATTAGCATTTGCTTCCTTCTTCACACTATACTTAACCTTCTTCTTCTCGTTCCTTTCACAAAACTTCGTAACAAGTGGGTTAATTGGAATTTCCTCCCCACTCGAGCTTCCTACAATAATCCTCTGTAGAAATCACAAAAATAAGATCATATAAGAGTGTTAGAACAAACAAGAAGGTTAGAGAACCCTCTAAGATACATTTCAAAATTCCACAAAAAAAATTCCCACAGAAACCACAACCGGATTCGGTTGGATCACCAACCGAATCGGTTTCCTAATGTCAGGCAACAACCGTTCGGTTGCAATGCGCAACCGAATCGGTTGTGCAGATTGCATAAGGTATTTTACCTTCAAATCCTCAATATCTCGAATCTCTAACGCTCAAACCACTCTTAGATCGCATTCTATCATCCTCAATGATTTCCCACGTCCTAGAATTACTCTATCTTGCTTCCAAATCATCAAACATCTAACATCTTAGAACTCATACTATATTTTAAAATCATTAGTTCTAATAGTGTAGCATCCATCACTCTTAAAAACATATCATCCATCAAAATGAATCACCAATTGTAACTTATCTCATTTCATAAGCACAACCCAATTAATTCCAAAAAATCTTATCATCTAAAATCCATTCTATGGTGAATCAATCAATCAATCAATCTCTTGTTGTAATGCACTCCTATATCAATTACTCACTCAATCCTAAAATATAACCACTTAATTCGAATTATAACAAAAACCCCCAAATTGGTGACCTAAAATCCAATTCGAATCAAATGTTCTAATAACACCTTAATTGAGTTAATTGAATGTAAATGCTTACTTGCTTGGGTGCCATGATGTTATCCTACAATTCAAACAACTTCCAATCAGCTTTCTTGGATGAATTTTTGCAAAACCCACCTGGAAAATTAGTGTGTGTGTGTTTTTGAAAAAAATGAAATTTTTATACTTTGGTGCAACCGGTTCAGTCAAGGACACAACCGTTTCGGTATGCTTTTTGCCAAATTTGCTTTTTTACTTGTTTAACATGTTACTTAGGCATTTACCCTCCAAGCAACATATTTTTTTTTTTTTTTACTCAAAAATTCCTGCTAAAGATTCACACAACATTCATTCACCAAATGAAATTTTGAATAATCATTCAATCCAAAAAAAAAACTAAACTCATCATATAAATGAACTAATCCAAACTCAACTCAAAACTCATAGTCATAATGCATTAAACCAAATTACCTCAATCATAACAATGAAAAATAAATAAGAAACAAAAATCCTAATGCATCAAATCAAAATAAAATAAAATAGTTCATGAAATTCAAGCAAATGATTGCTTGTTATTACGGTCTTTGCCTTTCCTCAAAATTCCTCAAAATATTCTTGCCTAAGAATATCCTCGCTTTGAAATTTTCCGGTCAACTCACGGAACGTTTCAAAAGTTTTGAATTTCCTCATAAATCTTCGTCCGTCCGGGCATAATATATCAAACTTAACATGCCATGCTCCATCTCCGGTTTGTCTCTTGTAAGTCCCCAACCCTTCGGGTTTCCACTCCAAATTCTTAAGTTGCACCGGTAAAGATCCTAAAAAGTCGGTCAACTTCTTGTAAACCAATATGTTTTTGAATGGGTTATAGAAAGCTTCTATCGCGAATGCACGTTCCATTTCGTCCTCTATATCGAAATAAGGTGGAGTTAAAGGTCCGTACATTGGATTACCGTGGACATCACGTCCCACTTCAAAACAAGTTAAATCATCATTTGCATCCATCCATTCCAAATCTTCCATACATTCCAAAATTGGTCCTCTTGGTTTTGGGTAGTATGTTTGCCTCGAAATCCCATCGTCAATAGTCATGGTGCCTCTTCCCATGTCTATAATTGCTCCACAAGTTCGTAAAAATGGCCTCCCCAACAATAGCGGTAAACTCTTGTCCACCGGAATATCCAAGACAAGAAAATCTGCCAAATACGGTTGATAGCCAATTTGCACTCTTACATTCTTAACTTCTCCCATTGCCTTTGCTTGAGTGTTATCCGCCATAGTGAGCTTAGAATGATTAGGTTGCGGATTACTTAGTCCCAAAGTTTTGAACAATGGATACGGCATCACGTTAACACTCGACCCCGTATCAGCTAAAGCATAAACTGGTGTAGTTCCATTTACTTTGATTGGCAACACAAAATTACCCGGATCCTTTTCTTTCCTTGGCATGCCTTTAAACAAAATTCGATCTCGATCCTCATCCGTGAGATTCTTATCTTCCAACCTAGCCCTCGCTAGCATCAATGCATCCAACTTCTTTCGGTAAAGCACATAATCTTGGAGAACTTCAATAACCGGTTTCTTTTCATTGAGCTCTAGAAATTTTTGTTCCAGATTTTCTAAGATAGCTTCTTTTTGACTTTCGGTTAAGGGTTTGATAGTAGTGGTAGGTGATGATGGTGTGTAATCATTTTTGGTGGTGGAGGTTGTTGTTGGGGTTAATTTATTTGATGATGGTTTCTTTCGGTTTGCTTTCCCCATTTTAACCACTTCCACATTTTTCTCCTCCATGTTTGCACAAACTTCCACTAGCATCTCGTTGATCCCTTTTCCTTCTTCCAACTCGGTTATATTAATCCGCATTTCTCCCATACCAAAATCTACTTGACACTTGGTCGTGACAAGAAAATCTCTACCAAAACAAACATTTGGCTCATCCGCATTTCCTTCCTCTAAAACAACAAAATCAGTTTCAAAGATATGTCCATGAATATTGACCTTCAGATTTTTGACCATCTTTCTCCCATATGCTTCATAGTCCATACGAACATGACCGATTTCGTCAAGAACCTCTTCCAAGATATAATTCTCTCCATAAGCCATATTAAGCTGTGCATCCCAAGCACGTACTCCTTCCACTTCACAAGGTGTTCCAAATCTCATCATCGGTGAATCATACACCGTTGACGGTGCTTGTGTAAACACTACCACTCTTTTGTTTTTGGGTAGTTGAACCTTGTTTTCACATACTTCTTCCATATCACCCGTGTCAATTCCCAATTCTTTCTTGCTTTCCTCCAGAATTCCTCCAATCTTTTCTAATGAACTTCCCGTATCCTTGAACATGTCATCCAAAGTACGAAGGTATTCCGAGATTCCGCTCAAACTATCCATGTTACTAGACAACTTAACAAAGCAAAACAAAACAAATCCCGAATGATTAGCGTTAACGTTAGTAAAATAGGAACAAACTATAAAAACATATAATAAAACAACTAAGACATCTAACAAAATTAAAAACTCAAATAAAAACTCAAAACCTAAAAATGATAAAACTCATCACAGAAACTCCAACCGGATTCGGTTGGATCACCAACCGAATCGGTTGGTTGAAAATCTAAGACAGAAATACTAACCGGATCAGGTTGCGGGTTGCGACCGATCGGTTTGATCGAAATTTTTTTTTTTTTTTTTTTTTTTTTTAAATAATAATAATTAAAAGCAAATTAATGTCATTAAGGATGTACTAACTCCAGTTAATTAAATAAAACTCTTCATAAACTAATAATTAAATAACTTATTAAATCTAATTAAAACCAAAATTAAAACTAAAACTAAAACTAAATAAACTACTAATAAATTCTATCATGAAAATGAACTATAACTGAAAATAAAATAACTCTTAACCATTACCATCAACTATAAGATTAAAATTAACAAAACTAGATTAACTAAATAAATAACAAATGTAAAGAAAAATAAAATAAGTAAGTAGAAACAATAAATCTAAGAACTGATTAAACCACACAATTACTCTAGAAATCAAAACACAATAAACTAAGAAGATAGATATAAAATTCGAACCAAAGAAAAAAAAAATTCACAGAATGTCTAACCGGATTCGGTTGGCTAACCAACCGAATCGGTAAGTTTGTAACAAAACTTTTTTTTTTTTTTTTAGACAAATTTCAAAGAAAATTACAGAAAAATCCCCGGCAGCGGCGCCAAAAACTTGATGTGCTCCGGTTGGTGCAAGTTTTAAAAATTTATAATCACGAATTAACCGTATAACCTATTAACACATACGAGCAAGTATACTCGTCCGCAATAGCAAAGTTTGGTAAGTCGAGATCGTCCCAAGGGATTTTTGTTTTGAAATAGATCTTATTAAAAAGTTTCTAACAAGAAAGCTTGTCAAGGCTTCCTCGAATAAGTGTTCTAGTGAAAATACGAATCAAGAATAAAAATATATACTTGTGTGTAGTCTCATAATCAACCATAGATAATGTTCATAAAGGTTTGGTGTATACTCTTAGTATGATGCACAAATCATAAGCAAATGATTCCCCAACTATGGTATTTGTTTGTAAAAATCATTCTAAGAACAAAAACATTTAGGTAATCCTTTCGGTCCTTACCCAATGATTATCCTATAAAAGTTCCATTTGTTTGCAACATGTTCTCATTAAATTTGTTCTTACGAATCTTTCGACCATTCGTGATGAAAACGTTCCTAGTCTTGTTTTAATAAGCAAAACATGGTGGTTGTCAATCACCATATCCCCATACTAGTTTGTCACAACACTTTTTGGAATAAAACACAAGAGAAATCCTTTCGGTCCTTTTTCTTAAAACATGTTTTATTGACAAATCAATCCAAGACTAGTATTTCTCCAACAAACTCATTTAAACAAGATCATATATACATGCATCACATTTTGAGAACATTATTATGATTAATCACATTCCAACACACAAGTATATCACAAACTACTCCATGAAAACAATCATATCTAAACACAAGTCATAACAAGGTAATTCAAACAATTCAAGAGAATAGATTTCCATAACAAAGTTCATAGAATACCTAATCTTTTGTGATTACAAGAATTAGAAATCGTGGAATGTAGCAACCACACGCCTCCAATCACCTAGGATCACCGCACAACTCCAAACTACCGAAACAATGGACAAGAATGGTTCCTTCCTTGCTCCTGGACGTTTTCCAGTAACTACTAAGCTTTTGGGTTGAAATAAATGGGTAAGTATGAGTTTTGGTGTAAACTAATACTCTTTTGGTTGTGTCACACTTAGTATACAAGTACTAGGTCCTTTAAATAGCCAAAGCACTTGCTTAACTGCCCAAAAAACGTTCTCTCCAAGTTAATATCAAGAAATGATCGGACTCTAATGATTATGGGGAGTTAAGACAACAATAAATGCGAATTGTGTAACTGCAGTGCCAGAAACCGGATCGGTTTCTATGTCGACCGAATCGGTCATAGCTTTGACCATTTGCCCAGCCGGATCCGGTTGCAGGTTGCGACCGATCGGCTGGGTTTTGCTCCTTTTGACTTTTTGCTGACTTTTCCCTTTACGCTTCATTCTTTGCTTACGTTGATGATTTCCAAAGCCAAACTTGATCTTTCCTTACTGTAGATGCTTCGAAATCACTACGCTTCCATATCATTGAGTCCACAAGCTTCCATTCTCAACTTCCTTCCTTTAGAATCTTCCAAATGTGCATAAAAACTTCATTTCTTCAATATTCGCGATACCTGGCTACATATACATACACAATACGTATCTTTGCACTTTTGCAACAGTTATGAGTAAATATAGCCAAATATCATGCACAAAACTGACAATAACGCTACTAAAAACATGTTCATTTTAGACGTTATCAGTGGACGAGTATCTGAACCAGCTACTTGGACATCCTCGGCAACAGTGGAGATGATAGTGGAAACGTTGGTAGACATGTTAACAGATTATACGAGATTTTATAACTCTATGATTAAACTGGGAAATAGATTATTTCACGGGATTTTACTAAATCAAGAGAAAACCGTAAAAAATCACCCAAGTCGCTAGAAGATAATGCACTAAGTCGCTAACACCTAATTTGCTATACCACCAAGTCGCTAAAGTCCCAAGTCGCTAAACAAATGCAAGTCACTAAGTAGTAACTCGCTAAGCCTCAAGTCGCTAGCAAAATTTTGGCAGCAATTCGCTAGACAAGTCGCTAAAGATTCAAGTCGCTAAAGAGCAACTCGCTACAGACCAAGTCGCTAACACCAAGTCGCTACCCGTAGTGGAGAGTCCACTACTTGTACTGTTAGTCGCTAGGCCTAAGTCGCTAGCTCCAAAACTGTAACTCGCTACAAAATTGCAAAGCAAGTCGCTACTAAGAAACAACTCCGTAGGTCAAGTCGCTAGCATGAAAAACAACATAAACATCACTTTTCAATCCAAAAAAAACCCAACCAAGATGATTCAAGCTTACCAAATGAAAACCTAAACACTTGTGATGATTCTAAACGTAAAAGTACTAACAAAATCCAAGCTTTAACACAAGAAATCAACCAAATGATGCACAAACCACTAAACTTTTTCAAACTCAAAAACCGTCTAAAAACCACTAGAAATCCAAAGATGTGCAAGATATGATCTAACCAACGTGTAGAAACCTAAAGATCACCAAAAATCTGCCAAAAACTCAAACTTTTTCAAATCACCAAACACGTAGTAAACCAACTAAAGAACACAATTTCGAACCTAAAACAATCATGAAAATGCAAATCTTAGTAGTGTTCACAAATCCAAAAGTAAACCATTCGAACTTAGTAGAACCAACCCAAAAAAAACCTAACTTTTCACTACAAATACAACAAAAAGTACGATCGCTGAACTGGATGCCTCAACAAAGAATCATCGCTGAACGAAACGTTAAAACATCGCTCAATGTCAAAACCTCGATCGCTGAATCCGGATCGCTGATTGTCATGTTCATCACCTGAGAGGTGATGCCCATCGCTGAACCACAATCGCTGAACCAGACATCGCTCAACGAGAAAT